>LR990160.1:7510000-8760000 GCA_905147325.1 Notodonta dromedarius | reverse complement strand
TATAATAATAATTCTTATTTATAAGATAACTATGACCTGTATATGCCTATATGCTCATAAGGTGAATTAACACGGAACATATTCGAAAGTAATTTTCAAATACGTGTACTTTCCGCATCATGTACGGAGGTTTGTTTTGAAAGTCGCTCATAAACATGGCTCTCGCTATGACTGTGTCGATAAGCGTTATTGCTTATGTTGTAAAGGTGGTGGTGTCCTTGATATATGGTATTGACTTTACAAATTGAATTGTACTTTTAACGTTTGCATTTGGTAACTTGGTACCTACGTTTTAGCGGGGATTGCTTTAGTAAGTTTTCTTTAAAGTATTTTTTCCTATACAGGTTGTTTAAATTTTCCGCAATAATACTTGAAGGGTTTGGAATAAGGATAGGATATAGGATTAAATTGTATAAAAATACAACCAATCTTCGAATGTCTTTTTCAAAACAACTTGATCCCATCAATTCTACAAAAGATAATATGTAAAATTTATACAAATGCAGGTTACACTCTGTTTTCTAGGCAAATGGCAAGTGGTATATGAGATTGTCTTACTCCTGGGCATCGATCTCCCCATTTCCCTTTTGTATCACTCTGTCTGGGGAAATTTCCGCCCATGTCATCACCACAACTATGACATAAAATGTCAATTAAATCAAATTGAATTTAATTCCCTGGGTAATAAGGGTGATAAGCTGCCTATTCATGTTATACATCAGTTGTTTGAATCACAGCTCCACCACCCCGGTTCTAAACAACAACTGGAGGAGGTCTGGGAGGAACAGGATCATATGGACCAGGGCTTTAACCCAAAAGCATTCTTCATGATGCATGGTGAGTCACGTTTGCGAATCTATTTAATAATACTCCATTATCTGTAACAGTTACATCACCCCGTCACAAAGGAACAGTTGTTAGATGTATGGAAAAATGCTGATAAAATGGATTCGAAAGATTTCAACCCAAAAGTGTTTTTCATGATGCATGGTAAGATCCACATCGTGCAAATGTATGTAGATTGATAGAGAGTTATTATTGTACTTGGTAGAATTTAATTTAACCGAGGTCAGTGATGATTGGTACTTGGTACCTGCTTCGCGTGTGATTTTGCGCCGCAACATAGATAATGTACAGAAAGTTCGTTCTTATAAGTACAGTGATTACAGATCCGTTTTTTATTATAACACGCCTGCTTGCATGTTCTGTGTGGAATTGAACTTCTGTACCTATCCTATTGTGTTGGCGCTGTGCATGTATAGTTGTTTAATATTATTTGTATTGTTCATTTACAATGCACACAATTCACAATGCATACAATTCGAAACTGTTTGTGTATGGGGAAATTAAGTAATTTATTAATTAATCGTTATTAATCACGTATTTGTTGGTTATCTGCTTGATGACTAGCGTGACCGAAGGTAGATAAATTGATAAATTATTGCGTCAAAGATTAAACTAGATTGGTATGTATTAATTACATATTTATCATCTAGTAGCATTTTGTGGGCAGCAGAATTATTTGTTTCTTATTTAATCTTTCTAATGTCTAAAAAAATATTTGTGTAGTGTATCTCAGTACGGCATCCCCTCATTTATGCCGACAAAACATTCACACTGAAACATGTTATCATCTCAATTGGATTTAGTTTTGCAAAATGGAATTGGGACACACACACACTTCTGCAAACTGAAACCATCCTAGAAACACTAAAACAAGGGTTGGTTTTGGTCTGCAGCAGTGCATGTGTGTTTATTTAATTCTGCAACACGATATCCAATAGTTTGCTGTAAAAATAGAGACCACTAAATATTTTTTTCGAAATAATATTATTATGTTAGCAGTATATATTTTTACGGTGGTAGAGGCAAGCGTAGACTGATATACCGGCTGGCTCCATTGTGGTAGTACCAGCCTTTCACAGAAGATCGGCGTTAAGTAGGTATGATAGCCGCGGTTCGTACGATGAGTAAGAGAGCCAAAATACCTACCACCCCGCCATTCCCTATTCCTCTGTCACACTCCCCTTCAGGTTGGCAACGTACGAGCAATGCCTTTTGTATTGCAAGCATCTATAGGTTACGATAACTAATCTATACAAATAATTAAAATTGGAGTGTCTGTTTGTAATATCAAAATAACACCTTTTCACTAAATGCATATGAAAGTACATACGACACCTATAACAAAAACACGATTTAAAAAATGTTTGTCTGTCTGTCTGTGTGTCTGTCTGTCTGTCCGTGTGTTTGTTCCGGGTAATCTCCGAAACGGCTGAACCGATTTTCACGGGGCTTTCACTGGTAGATAGCTGATGTTTTAAGGAGTAACTTAGGCTACTTTAATTTTAGAATAACAATTAGGGTTCCGCGTAAAAAAAAAACACATGAAATCAAAGAGTATCTCCGAAACGGCTGGACCGATCTCGACGGGACTTTCACTGGTAGATAGCTGTTGTTATAAGCAGTAACTTAGGCTACTTTTGTATTAGAAAAACAAAATTTAGAAAAATGGGTCCGGTCGCGCGGGCTCAGAACGCGGGAGCGGGCTTTTTTGTTAAGTTAAATTCCACGCGGACGAAGTCGCGGGCTCGGCTAGTTATGTATATATTTTTTTATTAATCTTTATTTCCAACCTACAAGTAGTTTTTACATTTTGTTATAAAACACCTATTTTGCATGTTTGCATTAGTAATTACTAAATTAATACCTCTTATGCAGATGCTACTATGAACTTAAATATTTTCACTGTAGTAAAAAAAAAGTGCATCGATTATGACATACTACTGACAATTCTATTTCTCTTTATGAACTGAAAATATATCTAAGTACGTCCAAAACGGTCCGAATTTCATATACACGTTGAAACATAAAGGGTATACTTTTTTTTTCAAAACTTAACTTTGTAATTCTAAAACTATCAGCTTTGGAGGAAACTTTAAAAACAAAAGGTGTTATAGGAATACAGCTGTTGACATATTTCATAAGTCTACAAAACCTTTAGTACTACAACTGTTCCACAAAGACGATAGTTTGAGATTTACAAAGTTAAGTTGCAAAAAAAATAGTATACCCTTTTTGTTTCACCTAGTATAATCGAGTGGTTCAGATACGCCATCGTCATAATCGAAGACTTTGTTCAACTTTAAGTATTTAATATGTGCTAATATTTATCACATATCTCTTTTTGAATTCCAGACGTTGATGGCAACGGTGTGTGGGACGCCGATGAAGTTAAGGCTTTGTTTATAAAGGAGTTGGATAAGTTGTATGCACCGAATGGCCCCAACAAGGATCTCCACGAAAGGGCTGAGGAGATGGAGAGAATGCGCGAACACGTGTTCCAAGAGTATGATCACAACCGCGACGGTTTGATTGAGATCGGCGAATTCTTGGCCGCGACGCAGAAAGATCAGTTCAACAAAGATGAGGGTATGACATTATATTTTAAACGTTAAGTATTCGTGACTAAAGTATAGTTTACAAGGGATAGTATGATCACAATAACGTTAAGAACATTTTATTATGTACATATTATGTTTCAATTGTAAATTATATGAGTGCTATAGCTGACACGACAGACGTTGTCCTGTCTTAACTTTGAATATTGAATTCGAATTGTTCTGCTCAACTTTCTTGTTTTGTTCTTTCATAAGAACCTTCTCCTGGCAATATTAAACAAAACAAAAAATAATTAGCGAAATCGTTCACGCGTGATGCGATGACCAAGGAAATGTTCTTGCCGGATCTTCTCAGTCGAGGTCGCGTTCCGATCCGGTGGTAGATGTACCCTCGCCACCTCTCCTGGCAGCGGCCCAAGCCGAGGTCGTGCCCCTTGTGGCGCCCTTGAGCTAGCTGCCCCCCTGCCCCTCTGGCTGGGCCCTCTGTCCGGGTGAAGTTGTTATGGCAACTCTGGCCAACAACATTTAGTCAATTAAAAAAAAAAACAAGGAAATGGAGATTCATTTATAAATCTACTATATAAAAATAAGTCGGGTTTTCCTTCCTGACGCTATAACTCCAGAACGCACGAACCGATTTCCTCGGTTTTGCATTCGTTGGAAAGGTCTCGGGCTCCGTGAGGTTTATAGCAAAGAAAATTCAGGAAAAAATTCAACAGAACGCGGACGGAGTCGCGGGGCACAGCTAGTATCATATATAAAATTATCGTGTCACAGCGTTAGTTACCATACTCCTCCGAAACAGCTTGACCGATTTTTATGAAATTTTATATGCATATTCAGTAGGTCTGAGAAACGGCTACTAATCTATTTTTCATACCCCTAAAAGGCAGGAC
This sequence comes from Notodonta dromedarius, assembly GCA_905147325.1. NCBI lineage: Eukaryota > Metazoa > Arthropoda > Insecta > Lepidoptera > Notodontidae > Notodonta > Notodonta dromedarius. The sequence continues at coordinate 8,755,703 of LR990160.1, read as the reverse complement.
AACGTCTGACGGGTCAGCTAGTAATATATAGATAGATTGGGAGTTGTAAAGCACTTACATTGATTTTTTCGAGTTGCAGGCTGGAAGACACTTGAAGATAACGAGATTTACACTCAAAACGAGTATGAACAGTATGAAAAGAGGAGGGTTGGAGAGATGAAATATTTGCAGCAACGTGGCTTGGTTAGTATTGTAATTGTAATTGTTGGACACTCATAATTAATTTCACTTGCTTCTAGTACAATAATTACGGACCAACCTGCCTTTAGACTTTGCACTACGAATAACTTGCATTATTTAAATAATTCCGACAAAAGTTGCGTGGCGGGAGCGCATGCAACGCATTATGATTGGTCGATCTTAAATGTTATACACCTTAGGCGTATGTGTTTCGGAAACTTTTGTCTTAGGTCCGTATTAATAAATCAATTACAAGTCTAAAAGCGATTTTGGAAATGTCTTTCTTATGTCATACCAGCACACAAAGACATAAGTATCAAAAGCGTACTCAAGATAGCTCTCAGACTTGAGATTGGTTTATTAATACGGGTTTTAGAGTGCGGAGTCCAATGGTAACCAGCCTTGTTCCGTGATAATAATACACAATAAATTGTCAATAAATATATTTAAAACTTTAAACAAAAAAAATGAAGTTCGAACCAGAGTAATAAGCTATTCTGGTAATCTTGTAGTAAAATATTTGGATATATCGTTTGACAATTCCAAGTAACGAAAGGGTATAAACTCGATATATTTTTCCAAACAACCACACGATGTTATTATCGTTGATTAATTAATTTCAATCAGATACTTATTCATGTTATTAGGTATAAATATGTCTGCTGATTGATATTTATTACGTAATGTGAGGTGATCGAGCTAGAATTAGCCTAAATATTCTACATTTTAGGAGCGCCAATATTTTCTTTGAAATCGTACCAAAATTTTTTGATATTTAAGAAAATATACCAACGAAAATTAAAATACTAGCTTAGTGATAGCATTTCATGTCTAACAGCATGCCTAGTTCTTTCATAGAATAATCATCAATAAAGTAACTAATAACACACAACTATGATGTTCTCCAGATTGACGCCCGTGGCTATCCGGTACCTGGTGCTGAACATCAGATAAGCGAAGCAATCATGCAGTACAGGACTTATGAACAACAAGCTTACCAACAACAATTCCAACACCAGCAGCCGCACCCAGGCCAACAGCAGCACTATCCTCAGGGGCAACCACCTCAGGGACATGTACCGCAGTACCAACAACAGCCCCAGCAAGTCTATCAACAACCAGGACAAATTCCTCAATATCAAGCGCCTCAGGGGCAATTCCAAGGGCAACCACAAGGTCAATTCCAAGGTCAATTCCAAGGGCAACCACAAGGTCAACATCCGCCTCAAGGTCAATATCCACCTCAAGGTCAATTCCAAGGACAACCGTCACCTCAAGGCCAACAACCCCCTCCAGGTCAATTCCAGGGACAGCAACCACCACAAGGGCAACAACCTCCCCAGGGACAATTCCAGGGGCAAGCCCAGAATAATGTAAATCAGGCTCAAGCTCCGCCTGTTTCGCAGGCGCAAGCTGTCTCTAGCCCGCAAGGTCAGGGGCAAGCGCAGCAGGCTCAAGGACAGCCGCAGCAAGCACAGGGTCAAGTTCAGCAGGGTAGCAACCAAGTGCCGCAACAAGTTCCAGCTCAAACACAAAACCAGAACCCGCCGGCCAATGTCGGGGCCACTCATTAGATGTACTACTGTTGAATCTTAACATTCAGACTATTTACTTTTTTGAAATTATTTATTTTATTATTATTATCATTTTATACTTTTCACAGAGGAGTGCCAAATTTCTCACTGTTTTATATTTTATTGTCATAAGCATAGTGTATCGTTTTTAAATTATTTGTGGCTGTTCTGACGTAGGACAGGGTAATTTAGAAATTTAGAAAGTGAAATTAAACAAATATTAGCAAGCATTGTATTTTAAATTACTTTCTTATAACAATATACCTAGACTTACACACTCTAGGCTGACAGACAATACACTATTTTATTGGTTAAACTGTAGTTCGCCGCCCCAGGTAAGGTGATTGCGGACAACGATTTCGTTAAACAAACGTGTCGCATCGTTATCACCTCATCGGTGCGGCCCCGGATAGATAGGAAGGAACACTATTTCGAAATATTTTGGATACGTACCTATCCTGCAACCATTATAAAGGTGGTATTATCTATATGGCGAAGATGGATGGTATAATCAGCTGTTTTACAAAATAGTTCGGTTTTGTAAAGTGCAGGGAATTGACTTGAAGTCATGTAGGTTCCATTTAAATTATTTCCTTGATATGGAAGTGGACAAAAATAAGCTTTGTAAACAAAGATCGCTGCTAACATAGAGGATGACGTCAGTTTTCCAGAAATTGTTTACAGTAACTAGTCACCTAGTAGCAATCCTTTCATTTCTCCTATAGTCTTGATATTTCTCATTTAATCTTGAACTCTGTGTTTAAGATTAAAGGAGAAATATCAAGGTGACACGCGTTGGTTGCGTTTCTCTTAGTTGGTCATACATGGCTTCACTTCCGGGTTTGCAACTAATTTGGATTGAGAAAATTGGTAACTAATATAGTTTAGCTTACCTAAATGGAAATTATTGGACAAATAGATTTTACGTGTTGGAAATAATCAATCAAATAAACAAGTCATTGACAAAGACAACTTTCGATAAGTACTTAAATACGTGTGGGCCTCAGACGCACAGATAAAGAAGAGCTAGATAGAAGCAAAGATAAGTGCGAGTGAAGCCAGAAAAAAGAATACCAACCAGCATCGATCCAGATTCTTTAAAAAATTTGCTCATGAGTTTTTAATATTTTTTTTACGACGTGATTTAGAACAGCGATTGGCAAATCTTAAAAAGTAATCTGGATAGCTTTGCTTCGCTGACTAGTTCTACGCGTTCTGTCTACGTTATTCTTTTCGTCTGAGGTGCGCCGTGTGGGCTAATCACGGAGCTAATTGACGTGCCTAGAATTATTGCAATTTTACACGGTTTTCTGCCGTGAAGTACGTTTAATATATATTACGAATCATGAATTATTAGTTAGGTACCGCAGTGGCCGATAGAGGCGCTGCACATCGAGCTTCATCTTAAGGTAAAAAAACCTACATCCACAGAGTAGAGCTACAGATGAAAACTAATTCAGTACATGTTGTCATTGTTTTTTTAATTCCCAAAACATGTTTTTCTGAATTATAATGTGTGGGTAGGCACTTACGTACCTATGTAATATTCTTGGAACATTAACAATTATTATAATACCTAGATGTTTATAAACGCACGAATATATAAATGAAGCGTGAACGTGGGCAATGGAAACAAAAGGGGTAACATTAGTTAGGTACTTATGTTTCGGTTTCCCGCAAGGTTTTTTGGTAAGTACCTACTTACCCATACTAGGGTTAGTCAGAGACCTTCATGTGCACAATGCATGTAAATATTATTTCACTTCACAGTGACGGAAAAGCGAAGTCAAAACGAAAAATAAAAGATAACTCTCCTTACAGTGTATTTACCTCAATTGTCATTGGCAGAATTGTCCAAGAGGACAGCCCATTACAAATCAAAAGATCTGTAGGTATGTATAGGTAAGTACCTACTTGCCAAGTTCTAGAGGGTAAGTAGGTACCTACAGGTAAATTAAACAAAAATAATATAAAACAATCTTAATTAATGTAGGCCAACAAAGTAAAAGTACCAAAGTGAAGCGATGAAATAATCATTAAACTGATAGACTCAAAAGGGCTTGTACCCAGGGCCGTTTAAAGTAACTATAATAATAAAAATAAGTACCAACTATATTATGTAGTAATTTAGTATTACCATTTACCAAGCTAATTAAATCTCACTTTGATAACAACATAAGTAATAGGTAAGTACCGAGTCTGATAACTTAATTGATCTTTGTTATCATCAAGCGGTATGTTTTTCCCCTCCACTGTGTAGTCACCTCTTATTCAAATAGCATAGAGGCTACCTACCAAAATGAGATTATTGAAGATTTTCCTCATAACATTTCTGTTGGTGTAAATAACAAGGACATTATCATGCGGGATTGAGTCAGCTTCATTGTGTCGTCTTTGTATGCTGCGCATGATGGCGAACGATGAATAAGGCCACACACACAAGTGATGCAGTTTAGTCATACAATCATAACAATATGGTATCCTGGTATTTTTATTATAATCAACAGGTGTATGACTTCTTTACAAAATTATTACGTGCGATCTACCACTCGTCACGTAGATAATAATTTTGTAATTAAGGTATACACCTGTTGATTACCTGTTGAAGATAAGTACATATATTATATTGACTAGCTGTAGCCCACGGCTTCGCCCGCCTGGTTATTCGATAAAATAAAAGTACCTACTCAAGTCCATAGCCTTATAAACTAAATAATAAAATTCTATAAACTATACTAGCACCTATACAGGTTACTAGGTTACTAGGCTATATAATATTACATACTTGATGATTTACTTCCAAGTTTAGGATTCAGATGTCGCTATTTAATGCATTACCCATCTGTACCCATACATTGGTCTCTATTTCTAGTATATGCAAGGTACTCTGTGGTACCAAGTCACGAAGACGTCCTCCCCGATCCAACCAGCTACGTTCAGAAGTTCACTAAAAGTGAGAAATCTTGCGCATGCACTGGTTTTACATTATCATTCGTATGAAGATCACATTTATTACAAAACAAACGATTGGTAATATTTCAGGCACAAAAGGTGTCTACGTCAGAAATTAAGTATTATCGATAGGTACTTGATTATCAACCATAATGATTGGCATCCCTAGGTCTGATCCTGGACCGCTTTCCTCACTGCATTGGGTCGTCGCGGATTCGATTCCCGTCGTGATTATATTACTGGGAACACTTTGTTTATTTAGTCCAATTAAGTCGTACTTAAATAAAGTATAGTTAAAAGGACAACAGATATATGCGGTCAAACAATTGCTTACCTAATTAATTAATTAATTATGAATACAGGCTGGCTCGATTATCTATAAAGTTTATCCAATGTGTTTATATAAGGAATCCTTGTTGTTTTATAGTGCATATTATATTTCGTTATACTTCTTAAGGCAGGGGTCACAAACCCACTAACGGCTCGTTGGAGCGGTAACCGTGCTTAGGTACCTACCTGTTTATTATATGCTCCAACCGTTTACTGTCCCTGTAACGGTCCGTTAGTATGTTGCTGAACGCGGCCCCTTAGGTTGGGGACGTATCAATCAGTAAGGCCGATCAAACGCCTATAAAAATATGGTGGTGCGGCCATGCGATGCGGGAGATTGTAATGCGATGGAAGGTCTATCTCAATTTCGTCACCTTCACTTATTTCTGATGATTTCATACAAAGCTTGTTATTCAGTAACATATTGGTTTACAATTAACTATTATTTGCCAAATAACTATGTCATAATCAGTAAGTACCTAAGTAAATATTTTTTATTTGGTAATTTGGTAAGTAGGTTGAACTGTTGAGTATTTTGGGGTAGTTTATGGCACTGGAATGGCTTCGATGCAGTCGAGTTTGTGTAATCCATGAGCTAATGTGGCCGTTTTGGGACCTCATGAATAACCGGTCTGGCTGCTTGCTAGGCAGCGTATGCGCCGCGCCGGGAGCTATGTAAATACCTACTTTGTGCGTATGAAATCTTTTTAACGCGGTGCGAATGACATCATCACGGTGATTTTGGTCATAGAATAAGTTTTATTAGTGAGCATGAGAAAGTTTTTCATGTATGTAGGTGGAATGCCTATTGGACAACATCAGAATTGATTCTGGATCTTGGGAAATATGTGGGTGGGTTGGTTTTCTTCTGACAACACTATGTCATAGACCTAAGGTTTAAACATCACATTGCCAACCTAATAATTCTAAAAACACCTAAGTATAATAAATAGGTTCTTAAGTATTTATACAGTCTTAAAAAAAACAAAATTCAAGATATACCTATATTTATTCATGTAAGCAAAAGGTAAAAAACAATTGTGCATAGTCAGAATCTATCGCAACTCCGGTCACAAAACTGGTTTCCTTTTAAATCTATACAAATAAATAAAATTGGAGTGTCTGTTTGTAATATCAAAATAACACCTTTTCACTAAATGCATATGAAAGTACATACGACACCTATAACAAAAACGCGATTTAAATTTTTTTTGTCTGTCTGTCTGTCTGTCTGTCTGTGTGTTTGTTTCGGGTAATCTCCGAAACGGCTGAACCGATTTTGACGGGACTTTCACTGGTAGATAGCTGATGTCTTAAGGAGTAACTTATGCTACATTTATTTTAGAAAAACAACATTTAAAAAAATGGGTCCTGTCGCGCGGGCTCAGAACGCGGGAGCGGGCTTTTTTGTTAAGTTAAATTCCATGCGGACGAAGTCGCGGGCTCAGCTAGTAGATTATAAAAGTTGGTGTGGGTACTGACATTCTTCCACGTGGGGTTTTAGCCGGTAGAAGTATAACCCGCACTTTCAATTCTTATCTAGATAAGAACATAATAAAAACAGATATTGTGTCCCCAAGAAGTACATACGAAGGGAAAGCCGGGAGTGATCACTAATTACAATCACTGGTACTTATTAACAATTGGAATGAGCAATTAAAACTCATTAATAATATTCTCCACCAACGAAGATAATAGGCGCAGAGGCAACAACAACAGATAACATTCGGCGAAACCAGTCGATGTGGTCATCGCTATTCTTTGACCTTTCAGCGTCTTGTTAGCCGGCTGCTGTTAGTAGCTCATTCGCCACTAACGCGCCGTGGTGATCAGTCCTATAGCGTTAATAAATTGTAGTCATGAAGATCTTGCTCGCCCTGGCCTTCCTGGCCCTAGCGGCTGCCTCCACCACGACTTCGCCCAGCAAAGTGGTCTGCTACTACGACAGCAGGAGCTATGTCAGGGAATGTGAGTTATTTTCCTTTTTTGCCAAGCGAATTTTGTTGACAATCAGCAGCGAATTCGAAAAACATAATTTCGCAATTCTTAATTTGATTGATGGGTGTTAGTTGATGGATGATTGGCTCTGTGACATTACATTTTGTTTTTAAATTAAGTGTGTATCAATTTGTTAATTTATTTTACGCTTTTTTAATAATACTGACGTGGTATTTTTACCGTTATGTTTTTAACGGTTCATACCAACTTACTAAATTGGTTTATTTATTTAGAATACTTTACAGACAATGAGACATTTCTCTTTAGTCTGATGTATTCAGCAATGTCCATCGCCTTTATGGTTTAGTGGAGGCGGGACGAGTTAAATAAATTAATAAATGGAGTTAAATAGGACTTGGGATTGGTAAAAGAGGGAGGGTAAAATGCAAAGGTAAAAAAATATGTCTATAGTGTTAAAAATGTGTATCTAAATGAAATATGTACGTGAAATGGCCTTTTCGTAATTTGCCTTGGTCTGGGTGTTAATGGGATCGCCCCCAGTCCATTATATGGTACCAATAGTACAAGCGTTGCTTAGTTTGGGACCATACAGTTGGCGTGTCAGTCTGGCGATATTTACCTATTTAATATTAATGTTCCAAGAAGTTTTGTCAAAATAAATATACAACAACAATTATGCATTTGAAGGTTAGCAAATGACTTGCTGCCAATAGCTGCGTGAAATTGAACTCGTTTGCTTAATTACTTAAGTGCCATATTTTTCAAACACTAGACGACTGTTTGGTTAAGTGGTCTGAGCGTAGGTCACGAGGACGAATGTGCCTACGGGTTCGATTTCCATCGGGGTAAATGACTGAAATGACATTTTCGTAATAATTTCTCATGGTCTGGTTGTACCGGTCCCGTTAGTACATGCGTTACTTAGTTTGGGACCTTGCAAATAGTATGGTAGTCTATATTTTTCGCCGCATACCTATGTGCCGCATCACCTAATTTCGAAGATACGTCTACCTTAGTTTAGACAGAACGATTAAGAGCATTGAGACTCGAGACTCATCGAATCAAGCTGCTATTCAGTATATTCTGGATACTTTGTACCTACGTTTCTAAAGAAACTTGAAATACAAGAATAACAAAAGTTTTACTCAACCGCGTCGACGTAGCGTAGCAATGCAGTCAGACCTTGTACAAACACATAATAGTTTTTTTTTGTCGTAGATACTTACTCACCCCTCTAATAGGAAATAATACCATTCAGTCAGACTGACTAACACTATTTATGTTACGACCTTGTCGTAAATTACTGTATAAAACGTTATTATCGTATGAGATGATCGAATTGATCTTGTGCGTACCTTGACAAAAGCATTGACCTCGCCTGGTCTGGGTTGCAGCAAAATTTATCTTTAAATTATTCAATCTCCTAGACCTTTGGGACTCATACAAACTTATGAATACTTACTAGTAGGTATATTTTTTCTGTATAATAGCAACTCTTTCAAACTTTAAAACATTCTTAGTAGCTACAAAACATAGTTGCAAATCGGGTATAGGAACTTATCTGTAAATGGCTAATTACAGAAACCAATTTACCTACCCCACCCATTTCATCCAATATGGCTTCCCTGTGCGCCTAGTCACACAAAAGTATATGAAAAAGTAGGTAGGCAAGGAAATTAAAAAAAACGTTTAACCTACTATGAAAATAAGTTTCCATGCCTAAGTAAGTGCGGTACTTGTAGGTCCTGTTTGTTAGTTAACTAATGTAAGTAATCTAACGGTCAAAATAAATAAATAATTAATACTTAATGTTAACAACGTGGCAGACGAAATATAGCTAGCGAAGATTTCTTTTTAAAAAAATTACTTACCTATTACATCTGCGACGGGTGGTTGTGTGTTCGATTCCCGTTGGGGCAAATTTCAGAACTGGCCTTTTCGTAATTTTCCCAGGTCTGGGTGACACTGGGATCGCCTGAAACATTGCCTCCAGTCGTACGGTACCAATAGTATCTACAAGGGTTGCTTAGTTTAGGACCATACAGTTCACCACCTGTCAGTCTGGCGACATTTATTTTGCATTTAATAATTACATTTGTGACAAAAAGTATTTTATTTGTGGCATTCGCCGTTAAATTATGGTTACAATAAACATTTCGTAGTAGTTATAAATTGGATGTAGGTTGGTAGGTTGGTAGGTAATGGGGTCCATTTCGGTTCGATCATTTGTTAGAACTCGTGGTTGGGTGTATAAGTGGGGACTTACTTTAATAAGATTTGAGTGTAGTGGGTACCTCCTGTAGAAGTCGAAAGGGTTCGAGCATTAGTGTATTAAAGTTTCTTACAGTTTCGTTTTACCAGTATGTTTTTCCAATAAGTACCTACTTTACGCGCAGGTGATGAGGGACACATAATAATAATATGAAAGTTAAATAAATTTACACAATTTATTAACCTACGTATATTGGTAACAAAATAATTAATAAAAAAATAAACCGACTTCACAAACACTTGGGTGAACTAAAATCGACATTACTTAATACCTAATTTATGTCATTTGGAGTCCGTGCCAACTCATTAAAATTTGGTTTTGCCATAGTCGGGTAGTAAGAGATAAGTAGCTATTGCACAACGAAACGTTGAACTTTGTGAAGCCGGGTTTTTACTAATGGTGAACAGTTGGTGACCTAGTGCTATCAGAATTTCAGTAGTTATATTTGCGAGATTGATGATGTACTTAATGTCCCGCCTCGTTTTCTTCAATTATTTCCAAATCCTTTGCTGTGTTTTTTTTCGGTGTAGTTAACTATTATCATTTGTAATTTCATTTCGGCCATGAAAACGCCCGCATCGACTGAAATATACCTACCTACCAATTTACACGCGTGAAATTCACTATCGCTGTTCCAATGTAGGTAGGTATATACGTCTGCCAGTGTTCGAGTTGTAGGCGGGATGATAAATAATAGAAGAGGCCCAGACACCAAGTCACACAATAGGTACCCACACCTGAATATTTCATCGCATCTTACATTGTGAAGTATGTATATATAGTTTCATTACACTGGCTATATTAAAAATATCCACGATAGGTTGATACATTTTAGAATTCATCGGCGAAAAGTTTATGTAAGTGGTTACATAAACCTATACCTAGTTACTATAGACTCCCACGTCGAATACCGTCGAGATGTTATTTAGGATTAATCTGTTATTTTATTCAGTTCTTTAGATTGTTGGTTTGGACTTGAGGGTAATTGACTCATGTTGGTTAAGAAACCTTGACCACAATTACGAAATATTCAATGTGGGTAGGTACGGTCAGCCATTATAGTACCTAGCTAAACATTTTTAAGTTTACAAATCGGTAATACTTAGGCCCGTATTAATAAATCGATCTCAATTCTGAGAGCGATCTTGTAAATGTCATCCTTATGTCACAAGTACAGCCACCCGCACCAAAAACTACGTGTAAAAAGCGTACCTACTTAAGATCGCTCTCAGACTTGAGATCGATTTATTAATACGGACCTTAATATTTATTTTGCGGAAACATTGTGGAAACCAAATACTTATTAAGAGTATATTTCAAATACAAAGTCCCGTAGACGCGGCGGTGTAGTAGCATGTCGGAAATACAATTTATTTTTCCGCGGGCCTTCCTGTGTGAAATATACTTTAGCAACACACCTATTTTAATATTGTTTAGATCAAGTATAATATATCATAATTTCTATGATCATCACTTGCTTACGGTGAAGGAAAACATCGTGAGGAAACCAACATGTCTTAGAAGATCTCACCACTTTTCGAAAGACGTGTGAAATCCGCCAACCCGCAGGCCGCTGGCCAGCGTGGTGGATTATGGCCTGAATCCCCCTCGTGTTGAGGGGAGGTCCGTGCCCAGGAGTGGGACATCAAAAGGCCTAAATTATTATTATTATTATAGATCAAGTAAAATAATGTACTTATTTGATGCAAAACAAAAGTGTACTGCAAACAGAAAAGTGAGTATGTTCAGCTACTTATGTTGCTGACTGTAGGTCCATGGTTATCGCATTTGATCCTAGAACACTAGTTACTATACTTAAGCCTTTTTCAAACAATGGCAAACGTAAGTACTTACCTATGCTATTACGTACCTTTTGTTTTCGCGAACGGCATTGGTTCATTTTGTTTAACCAAACAATGATTCATGATTATTATTCCATTCCCTTGAATTGCCGCTGCCTATTTCATTTGATTTTCGTGTTTGAATTATTTTCTATACAAATAAATATATTGGAGTGTCTGTTTGTTATATCAAAATAAGACCTTTTCACTAAATGCATATGAAAGTAAATACGACACCTATAGCAAAAACGCGACTTTTTTTATCTGTATGTCTGTCTGTCTGTCTGTCTGTCTGTATGTTTGTTCCGGGTAATCTCCGAAACGGCTGGACCAATTTTGACGGGAATTTCACTGGCAGATAGCTGATGTTATAAGGAGTAACTTAGGCTACTTTAATTTTAGAAAAATAATTAGGGTTCCGCGTAAAAAAATAAAACACATGAAATCAAAGAGTATCTCCGAAACGGCTGGACCGATTTTGACGGGACTTTCACTGGTAGATAGCTGATGTTATAAGCAGTAAATTAGGCTACTTTTATTTAAAAAAAACAAAAAATCGGTCTGTCCCGCGGGCTCAGAACGCGGGAGCGGGCTTTTTTGTTAAGTTAAACTCCACGCGGACGAAGTCGCGGGCTCAGATAGTAGAAAATAAAGCTAGTAAGTAAATAGGTAGGTACTACTAATAATTCAGGCAACTAAGCCTTGATCTCTACTAATTACAATTTAATAATAAATATGTTGTGCCCATAGGTATTACCGTTACTCGTTAGGTAATATCAAATCTTGTGGCCGAAACATTAATATAGGTAGGTATCTCTTTGTTCTCCCAGAATTCACTCCTATCCGCTTACCAAAACCATTTTAGTTATGCACAGCAGGTTGTATCCAGTTATTTATTACAATACTGTCCCACTAAATCATAAGTAACGCCGATACAAATTGGGTATGATCGAAGTTTATTGTCCCACTGTTTTATTTATACTGTGATATCTTCAAACTCGGCGACCGCTTGGCGCAGTGGTTCAAGCGTAGGCCGCTCGGCTCACTGCACATGGCGGTTGCGGGTTCGAATCCCGCCGGGGCAAATTTCGGAAATGGCCTTTTCGTAATTTACCCAGGTCTGGGTGTCTCTGGGATCGCCCCCAGTCCATTGTACGGTACCCATAGTACAAGCGTTGCTTAGTTTGGGACCATACAGTTGGTGTGTTCGTCTGGCGATATTTATTTATTTATTTATTATTCAAACTAATTGGTCATGCTTGATAAGAAATTAAAGCGCTGATAAGCATAACCAGTGTGTTTAGTGAAATTACTTACTAAGTATTTAGTTTAGGTTGCACGTATCAGATTATAATTATACCTTTGAACCTAGGTAGGTACTTACTTGTATTTGAAACGTGGCTCATATTATGATAACGCAGGAGAGACACCCACTCTCCTTATCCCTTCCCACACCCATTCAGGGTGGCACCGTGCGATCAATGCCTTTGGTATTGTATGCGTCAAATAGGCTATGGTAACCACTTAAAATCAGGCGGGTCCTACAATTATTAGCCGACTTTTTTGTACAAATAAAAAAACTGATTTTACATTAAGATAAATGGATTGACACGAAGGCGAGCAAGTGAATGATTTGCTCGCATTAAATTGAACAGATGCGCGGGAGCCATTCTCCAGCGTTCTTACAATGCAGGGTATATCCTGCGTTCCGATCCGGTGGTAGATTTACCCTCGCCACCTCTCCTGGCAGCGACCCAAGCCGAGGTCGTGCCCCTTGTGGCGCCCTTGAGCTAGCTGCCCCCCTGCCCCTCTGGCTGGAGCGCACTTGCGCTCGCCCTCTGTCCGGATGAAGTTGTTATGGCCACTCTGGCCAACAACAGTCCTGATCAAAAAAAAAAGGTATAATCCTGCGATTGTTGCGCAAGCACGTAGGTAGAAGACCGCTTGCATACCTACGTACAGTACTTTTTTAAGTTATACTAGAAAGCTTACTCGCTGCCATTGTTTTTCATCATTAGATAATACAGTAAATTTCAAGACTGGTTCGGGCTGTAATGTTCCAAAGAAAAAAAAATTGCGAATAAAAGAATACTTTTTTATAGGTACTTATTCGAAACCTAATTTATGTAATTTTATTATATTATCTTTGTAGGTACGTTAAAGGCCAAATAATCAAGGCTTTTTCTAACATTAAACTAATTGTTCTGTAACGCGGGGCCTTGCCTTCGGAGTTAGTAATCTGATCATTTTAATTTACATGTTGTTACGTGCGCAAGATTTGTTATTTATTTTGGAACCTGATCTTATAATTGATGTTACACTAGGCTACATACCTACTTACTAGAAATACAAAAATAGAACCGTAGGTTTGATAAAGGAAAAGTAGGTAGGTACCTACCTGCTTGATAAGTAAATAAATGCATTTATTTATTTTTAGGAACACTTATAGACAACCTAACAACATAATATATTTACTTAATTAGATGGATAGTGTCAATTGCTCATTATTGTGAGCAATTTACACTTTTTTGCTTTTGAATACGTGATACAAGTTTTGGTGTCCTTACCATTATTAGAGCAAGAAAAATCCACTGTTTCATAGCGTGACCTAGAGGCATACTAGAGGCTAACCAAAGGCGAAAAGTAAATTCTAAAAAGAAAAGCTACAAAATTCCTCCTTATCATGGATATTAAGAATCATATTCTGAAAACTTCAGTCTGTAACTGAATCATTTTTATTGGTATATTGGCTCCTATATATCAAATATCTATGTATCCAATGAAAGTATTCGTTGTATTCCCAATAATTGGAATTGTTGTTGACAAAATAACGAAAGAAGAAAGATGGTATCAGACATGAATCTTATTACCAGCCGTAATTGATAACCTTTGGCACCAGAATAACGAGGCACGAGGTGATCTAACAGCTTTCGATAAGATTAATTAGCTTATTATATTCATCATTGTAGCTGTAACAACAGGAGATAACAGGCAATTATTACGATCGCCTACCGAGGGGAATGACGTGACCTCGCCTATCGGTGTGTCAACACCGGAGCAGAATATGATAACCGCAACGACAAACAATGTTATTCTAGAAATACTCGGAATCGAATAAGCAAACATTTTAGAACAAGAGCTAGCCGGAAAATTAGCGATTGGTAGAATGTTAAATAGGAACATGTTTTGTTCCGTAATGTTACTCCATGTGTTAAAGGACACCACGCTGATTGTATCACCATGGAAATACCTTTTCTTACCACAGGCCAGGAATTGACTTCGTTACTCTCATCTCAGAGAACTGGGCCGCCGGCTGGGTTCCCAACTCTGTTAGCCGCTGGCATCTCGATCGCATTCAGATACGCAATACGTCAGTTTTCCTACAGAAATTCTCTCAAAACTGACATATCGCGGATCTAAGTACGTCGGTTTTGTCAGTTTTCCTTTATTATTATTATTTAGTTTATGGCTTCCATCGTTTATCGATGATTTCGCCAGTGTCAAGTATTAAATAGCAATTACAAACAATTAATAGCAATACAATACAAAAACGTGACCGTCCATTTTGGATAACCAAAATGGAGACCGAGTTTTCCTTTAGAAAATCTTGTAAAACTGATACGTCAGTTTTGACGCATTGGGAGTCGATCAAGATGTCAATGGTTAGCAGAGTTGGGCCCCTCCAGTGCAGTCAATGGCTGTAGCTTGGTTGCGTGCGTTGTTTAATTATATTTATTTCACCGGGTGGATAGAAACTTTCGTAGGGATGAGTGATACATCCGGTAAATCCCAAAGCCATAATCGATCGCCCAAGGAACTTACAAGCTGCTATAGGTACAAGTATTTTATTAGCCACTAGCGACTTCGTATTAATAAACCGATCTCAAGTCTGAGAACGGTCTTGGAAATATCATTATTATGTCATATCAGTACAGAATGACATTACAAATACGTACTCAAGATCACTCTCAGACTTGAGATCGATTTATTGATAGGGCCGTATCAAACCTGGTACAGACAGAATATAGAGTTTATGATGGAGCTACTTACTGACAGGACATTAAATTTATAAGTCTTCTTCTTCTTAGTCGGGCACTCTTGTCAGAGTGATCGTGGTTGCGCTGTCGAGGTATATGGTGGAAGGCTTGGTGAGGCCTTAGCATTTCCGAGGGTGGCTCTCCAGGCGATGTGCTTCCATTTCTGACGGTTAGAGGCGTCGCGAGTACACTGGACCATGGTGGACTCGGTAGCCTTTGTCATGACATCTATCCAGCGGGTTGGTAATTTATAAGTAGCCGAGTGTAAATACTCTGAGAAAAAAACATTACATATTTCGTACACCTTTCTATTTATTTATCCGCTAGCTCCTAAACTATTTGATTAAGTGCTCACTTACGTAGATAATGTGACCTTTTGATACCAAAGAACGAGATGAAGGTGATCTATCTTTCTCGTCAATTTTTTATCTTAGTATTTTTGCAAAGCGTTTTATTCAGTTGTTTTTGAAATCGATAGTGGTCTGAATTCGATCAACAACAGTATGGTTTACCAAAGGTGGGTTATATGAGCTTTTTAAATGGAAATCGTTGGTGAGGTAGATATTATATCCATAAAGATTGTAGGTAATTCGTTTTTATAAGTTTATGCACGGAAAAAAAGTAAGTAGGTACTTACCTAAATTCCGGGTATTTGGAGATCAGTAAAAATTGCAATTAAGTCATTCCGCTCTGTAGTAGATACAATTACATTAATTACAATACTAATTTATAGGGGCGATAGGCAAGGCAAGGACATGAAATATCCAGACTGCGATAAAACAATCAAAGGTCAACGTCTCTATGAATACAAAATCATCCGTATTCTAATCGTAGTTACGTCATGTGCCAGTTAAATATTGAATCGCCTCGTGACTGAATAATGAATACTAATCATTGTCTATCCACATCTCATCTACAAAATTTCCTGTGTAAATGCAATTCTCTACGGAGTTCATCGACCATGCTAGCTATTAATGTTTGAATATTTTTGCATCTAGTAGGAATAGATACACTAGACTAAAATAAAGAGTTTAGAAATTTCTTATATAACTCTCTACTTAACTTGGAATAAAAAAAATCCTACTAATATTATAAATGCGAAAGTTTGTGAGTGTGGATGTATGTTTGTTACTCTTTCACGCAAAAACTACTGAAGGGATGTGGATGAAATTTGGAACACAGATAGTATATAATCTGGATTAAACCATAGAATACTTTACTTAAGTCTACGCGGACGAAGTCGCGGCCAGAAACAAGTACTTCATATCTGTGTGTGTGTGTATTTTGTTATTACGCCGTAAACTGAAAATACATTCTTCATTTGTAACATAGTTAGGTAGATGATAATATTGTTGATGTTGATGCGGTTAGGTCTTTGTCTTGTGTGTTATCAAATTTTGTATTGTATGTCTATTTCAATACGTACATAATGGTATTAGAATCCTGTAATATAAGTCGCTTATATAAGCAAGTTGCAACGTCCACCAAACCTGTTTACCTTCTTGAAAGCGCAACATGAGTCAATAAGGAAAGTGTAATTTATGTAATACCTCCTCTCCGCAGTTGGTTTATATCCGCACATCATTGTGCAGGGTTTTGGTGCGGTGCACTTGTAAATATCATTTTCATTACTCATACTCTGAAAGTAGGTCTGAAGTTGCCTGAGGAGCGGGTTGAAAGTAATACTTTTCCGGCCCGGGAGAATCGCTTTCAACTGACAGCTGTCAAATTATAAAAAAAAAAACTAGTTTCATTTCACATTTCTATGAAACCATGTTCAAACTTTTTTACAGTCACTCAATTACAGCACGATGTAAAATTGAAATAACATAAAGTTAAGTATTAATTAGAGAATATATATTTTTAAGTGACTTAATTATAATTTAGTTTCAATAATTTCTTTAAAATAACATAGATTTGGGCAAAATATTTAAAGATGAAAATGCAAAATAATGGCTAAATAATGAAGTTGGCCGGCCAACAAAAAAAACAAAATAGGCGGCAATCCGATCTTTATTTTTTTTTCGAGTTGTAGAGTATTGTTCATACTTCCTTGTATTATTTCTTTAGCCAATTCCTGTTTTTATTTTTACTTTCCTCGTATTCGTAATGAAAAGCACAGTGTTTACCTCGGGTGAAAGACTTATTTCGTCCCTCGAACTATTAGCGCCCTAGCTACGCTCGGGCGCCAAACCCCGTCCCGGGACTAAATAAGTCACTTTCACCACTCGTGTAACAATGTACTATTTTAACCCCCGACGAAAAAAGAGGGCTGTTATAACTTTAACATGTGTATCTGTGTATCTGTATGTCTATCTGTGGCATCGTAGCGCCCAAGCGGATGGACCGCTTTTAATTATTTTTTCTGATAGGAAGGTATTCAGGTCGAGAATGTTCTTAGCTATGTTTCATGAAAATCTGAGCAGCCGTTCAGCTCTTTTGTAGTTTAAAATGTCGTCACTACGGGAGTTTTTTAAATGTTAACTTTTTTAGAGTGATTGTTTTAAAGACTTTATTAGCCCGAACAGCTATTATAGCTTGATGTAGGTTACCTACGTATTAGCAGAAATGTAGTAATATTCGTAATACTTACAATATGACGTAGATACTTACGTTACTAGTTGAAGAGTATCCATAATTCAGAGTAAATACAAAAAATACAAGAACAAAAGATCTTATAAGGGTTGAGTGTTGCGGGTGTTGTTGCGGTAGATTGTTGGCAGCCCTACGCCATTTCCAGCGTATGATCACTTCATTTAACGTACCTAGGTACAAGACGTTAAGTGGTTAATGTAACGGAAACAATGAGGCGTTCTGAGTTAGTACAATAAACATGAGCGTCTGCCGCCCACGTGTAATTTATAAGCGACATCCACCACGAGACCTGGTAGATCACTAACGACTTCAAATACAAATAAATAAAGCCAGACTGACACACCAACTGTACGGTCCCAAACTAAGAAACGCTTGTACTATGGATACCGTACAATGGACTGGGGGCGATCCATGTGACACCCAGACCTGGGCAAATTGGGATTTTTACTGTTTGTACATTGCAAATTGTAGTTTATTTGTTTCCTGAAAGCGATGATTATTTTGGTTACACAACATTTTCTGTGGGCCACAACATCACATATCACAACGCAACATCTTTGTTGCTGATTAGATGTAATCCATTTTTATGGTTAAAGGTTATTTAACTCCATTTATATCACGAATTCCTTTAATTATCGTCATTATCCCATATCTCTCTTTTCTCTATATTGATTTTAAATATTACTATTAGATCCTTTGATTTTTAAGACATTTCTGTGGTCAATTCAGGATTAACTAAATTTAACATGTCTCAACATGACCATGAGGTTTTGTAGTTTAGTTTAGTCATGTTTAGTTTTGACGCGGTCTATTTATATATAACAGAACCAGCATTCGACCATCTACTGATTGTCGTTTAGCGCCGATTGCCGACACATACTGGTTCGATAATAGATTAACAGCAGCTTGTTACCAGGTTAAGGCCTGTAACATGATTATGTTGGGTATGTGTTGCAAATTGCTATTGATACGATGTATGAGAGTCGAATGAGAATCGTGAAATAATACGATTATTATAACTGGTTGTCACTTGAGTTAAGTAGTTTAGAAGTAGGCAGTAAACAAAAGCTACTTTTTGATTTCTTCTTTATTATTATTCTTACTTGACTACCTATTAGAAATCGCAGGTCACCCACCTAGCTACCACTCCAAGGCGCGTATTAATAAATCGATCTCAAGACTGGAAGCTATCTTGGAAATGTCACTGTTATATCATTCCAGTACAAAATGACATGTCAAAAGCGTACTCAAGACCGGTCTGAGACTTGAGATCGATTTTTTATTAGTGGCTATTATATGTACGGTTAGCTGCACATCTCAGACATTTCGAGCACATTTATTAACACTCATGATAAAGAGAGCTCAGTTTATGCTGGAAATATTTCCTGAGAGGTGCAGGTAATTTTTACTTGGTTATACAGGGTGTAAGGGGCGTCGTAAGGAAAACTGATACCATGGATTTAACTCATGATTCTGGGCCCCACAGAGTTAGAATTCGTCGATATTTTCCTGAATGATGCTAAAATTTTTCTGTATTTTTAAATTGATTTTTGCATGAAACGAGCGTTTTAAGTTTTAATATACATTTCAGTTTATGTCTAAAATAGTACTTAATTATTAATTCATTTATGTAAAATCACTTGAGATATATTTGCACAGTGAATTTTAGCATAATTCATAAAAAATATCGAAGGAAAATTCCAACTCTGGGGATCCAAAATCATTAGTTGAATCCATGGTATCAGTTTTCGTGACGATGCCCCTTACACCCTGTATAAGTGTGTTTATAAAAGTCCATAAAAGTGGTCCCTTCAAAAGCTTCCCTGCAAATTATTGCCTGATTCAATTGCAACATCAAAATTTAGTCGAAGGATGCATTTACCCAGCTCAAGCCCGTATGCTGCCGACGGATCTGGACCCAGCACTCTCTTTCTGCACTCATCTCGTCTACGGCTTTGCCGGCATCCAGCCCGACACCTACAAGATGGTCGCCCTCAACGAGAACCTGGATGTGGACAATTCTCACCAAAACTACAGAACTATCACCAACTTCAGGGCTAAATACCCCGGCTTGAAGGTTCTGCTGTCTGTCGGCGGTGATGCCGACACTGAAGAACCGCAGAAGTACAATCTTTTGGTGAGATTCTAAAAATGTTTTCTATCATTTCATTCTGTCTATTGGTAGGTGTTAGTTCTGACGAGGTGCATGAAGACTGTAGACTGCAAGCTGACAGCAAAATTGAAGTTTGCATACAGTATTGGTGCAGTTGGTACCTAAAACTACCAACTTTCAAGCGGACTGTAGAAAGTAGTCGTAGTGCGTTTGCAGTGAGAGTGCAACTGCATCCAAACTGCAATTTTGCAGCCGGCCTGCCGTCCGGATCCAGTTTGTCTGAATTGTTCCTAAAATCCATAACAATGCTACTCGTGTGGCATCATGCTATTCCATGTGTAAAGTCATTGTAGTCGAAATATCTTTAGTTAAGATTTCGTTCGATTTTAATAATAATTCTGCTAGACATTATCCCCGTTATTAATAAACGGGGATTAGCGGTTGTTTCTTTAAACCACGCTTAGTCTTCTTCTTTCGAATGTCAAATTACCGATGACAGCAAGAGATAGTTCGGTGTGTAACTGTTCGCCCACTAATCCTTAATAAGGGGCTATATGTATAAAGTTGATCAAAAAATCCTAAGTTTACATGGAGGATTATGTAAAGATTGAAGAAATAGATATAGAAAAGCTTAACGAGACCTGAGTGAGCAAGCCAATAACTCATAATAATTATAATAGCCATAAATGCGAGTAGATTTAAATTGGATATAAATTATGGTGCCTAGCCCAAGGTGATTGAAAATTGCTATAATTAGATACGAAAATCGATTCCAGTTAATGTAAATTAACACATGAGATCGTATTGGCAGTAATCTAAATGGGCCGAGATGTTTCCAACCGAGATAACATTATAAGCGGATTTGGATAAAATAATTTATTGAATAGTGTGACAAATAATCACCATTTAAAACATATATATTTGTTTATTTATATTTACCACCCTACTTTTATCCTTTCTTATGACCCTTACCTCTTACCCACATCTTGATGCAAATTATAGTACCTAGTAGTGTTTTTCAAAAGAATAAAATAATTATCCCAGTTGCTATAATACACAGGTTGATTCAAAAGTCCGACATAATCGTTGAACACAGAAAATTAACGAAATACGAACACACTTTTCAATATTATTTTTCCTGTCAATTTAAAAATTAAATTAATATCCCAAGCAGGTACCTATTTTTTATATTAGTAGCTGCTACTCGTAAACGCAGATAACACTGTTATTTTTACCTATAGATGTTTTCGAAGACTGCAACAGGATAAATAAATAAATTGAATAAATATTGAAAGGCCATTTTTAAGTCCTGTAACTCGAAAAATTTTAGGTATGTCTTCAATTATCTACTAGGCATCTACATATAATCTACTTTACCTCTATTATGTACTTTTGAAACGTCCTAAGGGTGAAACAAAAAGGGTATACTATTTTTTTTCAACTTAACTTTGTAAATCTAAAACTATCGGATTTGTGGGACAGTCATAGTACTAAAGGTTTTGTAGACTTGTGAAATCTGTCAACAGCTGCATTCCTATAACACCTTTTGTTTTTCAAGTTTCCTCCAAAGCTGATAGTTTTAGAATTACAAAGTAAAGTTTTGAAAAAAAAGGTATACCCTTTCTGTTTCAACCTGTATAGTCTGAAAAATTATTATTCCATTGTAGTTGGAGTCCCCGCAAGCGCGTACCGCGTTCGTGAACTCTGCAGTACTGCTAGCCGATCAGCACGGATTCGATGGCATCGACCTAGCCTGGCAGTTCGCCAAGTTCAAGCCCAAGAAGATCCGTTCCACATGGGGTGAGTGAGGACCCCGGCTAAGGGTTTTACTACGCCAATCGAGAAATTATCAATTTATAATCGCTATAACATCGCTCCATTTAAAAACTGTCATTCGACGTTGCCTCGTCTCATACTACCATCGTTTTATGGATCGATCTACAATCGATCAATTGTGTGGTAACACCGTAACAATTAATTGGGTATAGTAAGGATTTATCATCTGACTTAAGCTGGCTGTTTCAATATATTATATTCTATTATCTTTAATAGTCGGAAGAAGAACCATTCTGACCAATTCCAGGCATCCAAATAAGTAGTTGGGGTCAGAAGGCAATCCGTGTTAGTGTAAGCATGGAACTAGGATCTAGTTATAGGTCAAAATCAGGGTGGACCGACCTGACAACAAACCATTTACAAGAAATGGGAAAAAGACAAATAAAAATAACTACACAATGGTCAACAAGAAGCGATACGAAATAAATATATTATTTAATAGAATTAGTTGTTTTAAACGTGTCACCTTATTTTTTATTTTAATGAACCACGCAATTACAAAATGGCCGTCTAAATGTTGGTAAGCCTGGCGGTGACCGACTTGAACTCAAAAATTATTACGATTTCGTGTCGCTTCTCATTGGCTGGAGTAGAATTGCAGGCAGCTTTCAGTTGTATTGCAACGGTGTAAAGCAACCTCTCTTCATCTATAAGGTTCCATCTGGCACGGCATCAAGAAGACCTTCGGCACCACTCTGGTCGATGAGAAGGAAGCCGAGCATCGTGAAGGCTTCACTGCCCTCGTCCGTGAGATCAGACAGGCCCTGAACGTAAAGCCAAATAAGCAGCTGTCGATGACCGTTCTGCCCAATGTTAACGCTACCGGTAAGTAAATAAATAGGTCAATGCTCATCAATCTATATATATAACACAAAGGTGACTGACTGACTGACTGACATAGTGATCTATCAACGCACAGCCCAAACTACTGGACGGATCGGGCTGAAATTTGGCATGCAGGTAGATGTTACGACTTAGGCATCCGCTAAGAAAGGATTTTGATTCATTCTACCCCCAAGGGGATAAAATAGGGGATGAAAGTTTGTATGAAACTTTGACAATTAAATTCCACGCGGACGAAGTCGCGGGCACAGCTAGTTATTTATAATCATGAGAACCTATAATACTAGGTGAAACAGAAAGGGTATACAAATTTTTTTGCAACTTTACTTTGTAAACCGAAAACTTTGCCTTAGTGGGACACTTGAAGTACTAAAGGTTTTGAAGACTTATGAAATCTGTCAACAGCTGTATCCATACCACCATTTGTCCTTAAAGTTTCCTTCAAAGCTGATACTTTTAGAATTACAAAGTTAAGTTTGAAAAAGAAAGTACTTAGGTTTCCCTTTTTTGTTTCAAATTGTATATATAATATAATTAATTATGTTTTTAAAAGCCAAATAATTTGGAAAGAGAATCTTGAATATGCCAAATACGTCCAAATTAATTAGAGCAACACAGTCAGAAATTCAGAAATCATATCAGTCAGGCAGTCAATAGTTATCCATACAAATAAATACAATTGAAGTGTCTGTTGGTTGTATCAAAATAACAAAAAAGGTTTGTTATAATTTTTGTCTGTCTCTTTGTTTGTTCCGGCTAATCTCAGTAAAGGCTGGAACGATTTTGACGGGACTTTCACTGGCAGATAGCTGATGTTATGAGGAGTAATTTAGGCTTACTTAAATTACATAGTCGTACCACGTAAGTGGAGCTGCGGGCATCAACTAGTATTGTAATATATTATAATATTTGCAATGCTAGGATTTTATTCTCATTCTTTCGCTAGGGATTTGGTATCGAGCGTTCGATCCAACCACAACTTCAAAGCTCGACTTTACATTGTATTAAACTTTTCAGGGATTTTCCACTGGCTTAGTTCTAGACAGCTTGTTGAGCTACATTCAAATCTATGTTTTGTTTGTTCTGTTAACATAATTATGATTAGTTAGATTCATTTTAAATTTTGCTTCAAAAGTTAAATATCAAAATTCAATATTTATAATTGAACTTTTGGATATACCAAATCTATTATGAGTAGCTACATGCAACCCTTTTATTACAGCCGTTCAGTTTTAGGATATTGATATGACCTTGTGTCGACTGATGTAAATTGTAGCTATTATTGTATTGTTCTGTCGTCTCTAGAGCATAATATCCTTGTTGTTATTGTAAGTAATGTACCTAGCTATCTGAAACCTAGCTATTTACAGTTATTGCCTTAAGGTCTTGTTCTATGTAGTCAATGTATTGAAATGCTCTTGGTATCCACATAAAATGGACGTTGGTTTGCAAAATAGAACCAACCCACACACACTTCTGCCAACTAAAACCAACCTAGAACCACTAGCACAAGGTTGGTTTTGGTCTACAGCAGTGCATTTGGGTTCATTCCGTTCTGCGAATCTATAACGATATCCTTAAGTAGTGACGGATCCACGTACCTAACTGTGAGGTTGACCTTTTAATAGTTTATACATTTAATACCTATCTATTGCATCATTCGCTCAAAACAAGTACACATTGAGCAAAATGTCACCTTCTGTGAATCATATTAAATTGTTATAAAGTCAGCAACCTAGTCACCTTCTGAGGAAGGTGACTATATGCTCAAGTTCATAATATTGAGGACATCATTGCTTATTAATTCCGCAAAATGGAGCACGAAAACAACATGGCCATTTTATATTTCGCTGGCTGGACTTTATTAATGTTAGGAGCAGTTTTAAAAGTAGTTTAACCCAACTTATTACTCTTGTAGCATATATCCAAAATCTATTAATTATAAAGTTAAATGTCTAGCATTGGGCTTACAGCGTATCCCAAAGTCGGCCATGGCTTACTCCAGCATCAATCATTTAGAAATTAAAACCTGAAAATGTTTCTAAAAACCATAAACTCTTCAAGTAACTCTTTGAATTGTTTGCTAGCCAAATGTTTGATGCTCCATTGTTTCATATTGAATTATACTGCAATGAAACAGCTAACCAAACATAAGCCTAGACGAGTTTTGCCACTATGACCTCGCTCTGTCGAACGTGTTGTTGTTCAACTAGGGTGAAAATAGTTTGGCAAATATTATTTTGTAGTTATCATGCTGTTGATCAGTCTTTTTAAAATTGATAAGGCAAAGTGTTCATAATAAACCAGAATGCGACCTCGTTTTCTAGTCTACTACGACGTACCGGCCATCATCAACCTGGTAGACATCGTGAACCTCGGCGCGTACGACTACAACACTCCCGAGCGCAACCCTAAGGAGGCTGACTACTCAACCCCCATCTACACTCCCCAGAACCGCAACCCCCTGCTCAACGTAGATGCTCTTGTTACCTACTGGTTAGTAACCTTTCTCGGAAACATAAGGCCTGTATTAATAAATCGATCTCAAGTCTGAGAACGGTCTTATGTACGCTTTTGACATGTCATTTTGTACTGGAATGACATAAGTATGACATTTCCAAGATCACTCTCAGACTTGACATCAATGAAGTTAGCACATTTATTTTATTTAGACTACTAATATTATAAATGCGAAAGTTTGTGAGTGTGGATGTATGTATGTATATATGTATGTATGTTTGTTACTCCTTCACGCAAAAACTACTGTACGGATTTGGATGAAATTTGGAACACAGATAGATTATAACCGGGATTAACATATAGGATACTTTTTCACCCAATAATCCAAACGCGGATGAAGTCGCGGGGCACAGCTAGTATAATTATAAAAATCTATTTCAAGTGATTTTACAATAATAATGGAATAATTTATATTTTACATATTAACTCCAATGTGAATTAAAGCTCAAAACATTAAAGCGCGCATTTCTGGTTAAAATAAATTTAAAATTGTTGAAAAATTTCAGCATCATTCATGAAAATACCGCCGGAAAATTCCAACTCTGGGGGTCCAGAATCATGAGTTGAGTCCATTGTATCAGTTTTCGTTGCGATTCCCCTTCAACCTGTATATAGGATCGTTTTCCACTGTTTTTTTGCTCACACTCAGTGTTTCTATAATCCTCTTTGTATGATAGGCTCACAGGTGGTGCTCCTAGCCAGAAACTCATCGTGGGCATCCCTACGTTCGGCCGCACCTGGAAGCTGGATGCTGATAGCGAGATCGCTGGCGTTCCTCCCCTGCACGCCGATGGTCCTGGTGAAGCCGGTAAGATTATGATATATGGAGGTCCGTGGCTACTACGTAGGCCGGTATTGATGAGGAGCCGGTCTAATTCCTTGTCATCAGATATGTTGAGCGTATTGAGCAATTAAGCATAGGAAAAAAAAAAAAGATATTATATAAGATCATCATGCTGATGTACATACTCATTTTTAATGTTTGTTAATCAATTTAGTCGTCAGATCACAATGACTGATTAAGCTTTAAAATATGTCAGACATCATTTTGTAGTCTTAAGCAATAGTAGTAGTGTGTCATTGTTAAGCGGTCTGTTTATGTCATAGCTAAAATAGCAACCTGTTCTTTCCACCGAAGGGGTACCTATTTATACCTACCTCTTTTTACGCAATCTACATTAACTTTTCTCACTATTCGCTGTATGTCAACTCAGGTCCTAAAATAACTTGCGTCTTTCAACGGGCTCTTTATGTTTCCGAGAGGTCGCTTATGCCTCAGGCAAAGGAATATTATAGTGCACTAAAGGCTGAGCCAGAGGTCGCGATTCAGGCGCCTTTACAATCTGGGATCCGACAGTAGCTTAAAACCGTAAATGTTAATGCCGAGACCGCAAACATTTTAGTTTTCGATATTTTAGACATGTTTGTTTGGAGCTTTGAATGTAGAGAACCAGCATTTTATTCCGAGAAGGTGGATGTGATCAAACTACTGTCATTTATACGTGAAAATTTGTTTTGAACTTATTTACCACAAATATAATTACAAGAAGAAAGTTTGCGACTGTTAACTTGTCGTAAACGTTAAAACATTTACAATAAAAATAGGTTACACGATTTATTCCCATATTATGTAGAGTGAAGATGAAGTAAAGATTTTGAAATCCCACGCTTTGCTAAACAATACTAAATGTCGTTGATCTTGCTAAATATTCACATAGTTGATGAATATTTATCACAGTCTGGAATATATAGCTTTGTGTCTGTACATTTGCAAGTGAAAGTGCATTCGATAGACCGATTGAATCACAGATAGTGGGCAACTTGCATCCTTGCCAGTTGCCCACCATTTGTGATTCGATTAGGCCTCCTGGCTTAATTTTATTTTTATTATGTTAAGGTCCATACACCAAGGTCGAGGGTATCCTCAGCTACCCTGAAGTTTGCGCTAAATTGATCAACCCCAACCATCAGAAGGGAATGCGTCCCCATCTCAGGAAGGTGACTGACCCCAGCAAACGTTTCGGTAAGTTGCTAAAATTTGAACATTTTGGGAACAGCTTTTAGGGCTTATTTGGATTTTTTATAATTGTTCCATTCTTATACCTAGAGCTAAAAGTAAATAATAGGTGTACTTTCCAGATGAAGGAATCGTGAAACAAAAGGGATTAATAATCTATTCAATATTTACTTTGAGCTGGTCTCTGAATTATAACGAAAGGTTAAAGGTTATTTAACTCCTTTTATATCACGAATTCCTTTAATTATCATCAACCCCATATCTCTCTCCTCTATATTGATTTTATAATAAAATTAAATATTACTATTAGAACTAATATTTGCTGTATAAATGCTTCAATAACTTTTACCTCAAGATATCAGCGGGCTAATTTAACTTTTCAGAAAGACCTTTATCAAAGGATCAAGATATAAGCCATATATTTGGTTGGTACTCATACTCATAGCAGGCTTTTGCTTTAATAACAAATATTAATGGCTTCCACGGCAGTAAACGTAAAAGATGTGACACGTAATAACATATTTTCACATGCAGTAGCTATTTTGTAATCGTTTATTTTTATGTTCAACATTTATGTAATGATTAGTTCGTGTGCCCTACATTTTATTTAAGGCAGTTTGATTTTCGTTTCATACGTAGACCATTATACTGATTTCACGTTTAATCGAGAAGCGCTCGTCGCGGTAAACATAGATGCGTGCCCGCTAGTGACATTCACATCTGAACGCTTCCGTTGGTGCTTCGCAGTGCACGTAAGCTTTCGGTCGCGGTTATTGCAGCCGTTAAGCCACGTCGGAAGCTTTCGGCCGGCCTGGAAACTCCGACATCGGAGCGATACAAGCTCATACGATACAGAAAATACTTAGAATGTTAAATACTAAAGATTGATTCCCCTAAGCACTGATCTATTAATTAACGATTTAATTATTTATTGAGGATTAATGTTACGCATAGCCGCAATAAATAATTGAATTGTCTGCCTTTCCTATTGGGCAAACCTACATATCTGACAAACTTTATAAAAATATACTTGTAACAATATTGAATTAGATGTATTTGGTTAATTGTTACGGGCTTTTCCTGGGCGGCACGTGCATTAACCAACTCACGTTGTTGCTAATGTGATGTCCCTTCCGCCTGCGTCTTTGTGTGTTCTAAGATTACACGTGACCTACACCGTTTGTGATGTTTGGATGCAAAAGGTTTCATTGTATTATTTCATATTATTAAGGTTGTTATTTGACTTTTTCTAGGATTAGGTTTTTATTTGATATTTTCTAGGAAAAATTTGAATATTTTAATGAACGTATTTTTTTTTCCAAACTTGTCAGAGTTAGATAAATCTCGCAATTTGATGGAACTAGTGTAACGTAATCTTATCTTAATCAAGACATCATACTGTCACTATTATTGTAATTTCTGAATTATTTAATGTGAGCAGTAGGTACAGAATAAACCTACCAATCTAACATTAATATAGATGTTGGGGTACTTACCGAATGGAATTGTTCTATGACTTGAAGATTTTAATTCATTACTCTTCCAGGAACATACGCTTTCCGCCTGCCTGACGACAGCGGCGAGGGTGGTTTGTGGGTGTCCTACGAAGATCCCGACACCGCCGGCCAAAGGGCGATCTACGTGAAGTAAGCTTTATATTTTGTACATAATCTTAGTCCACATATATCTGCTAGATGACAGTGACCACGAAGCAATCACACTTTGTATTTCCCACTCAAGGACAGACGTTTCCGAAACACATACGCCCAATAAAGTGTATATGATTTACAATTGACCAAATAAATATCGATTATTATTTGCGGTAAACCAATCACAATGCGTTGTATCTGCTCCTGCGAAATTTGTTCGAAATTATTATGATGCAAGTTATTCTTACGGCGGAGTCCAAACTAGAGGGTGTGTCCGTATTAATGAAGGAGGGCTGTGATGTGTGTACGTCTTGAGGTCTACGTCCAGTGGATACCATCCGACAGACGATGACGAAAACCTAAGCGTAGGGCGTAAGAGTAGTGATATCACAAAAACGAGTGTGATTAAATAATTCGTTTTTTAAATTGCCATACGAATACCCACTGTATGGTCCTGCGCTATAAGCAACACTTGCAATATGGGTACCGTACAACTGGGGTGATCCCATTGTCACCCAGACCAGGAAAAATTACAAAGGCTGTATCTTTTCCAGATCTAAGAACCTCGGCGGAGTGTCCATCGCCGACCTCTCCATGGACGACTTCCGCGGTCTGTGTACCGGGGACAAGTACCCCATACTCAGAGCTGCCAAATACAGGCTTTAAAACACTCTAAAATTATAATTTATAATGATACTACGTCATTATAGGGTGTATTATGTTCATTACAAGCCGTACGAGCGCCTTACATTTTCTATCTTGTTCATCTTACGATCCCAGAAGACGCCGTACGTGTTAATAACCATATACAAAATACAGATACACGAAACTTTCATTATTAAATAAATAATTATAACACCGACAATGTTTTATTTTCAAAAGTACCTACACGCTTACTGTCAATTGCCACACAATGTTGAACAACCTCTTTATTGGCCTACCAATAAATTAAATGATGTAGAAAAAAAAATTGACACATTGAAACTGTCAGATATCACTTTGTCATCAAAATTGTTACGCACCCAAAATGTTAATCACTCGAATAACACAACTAGGCATCTCAAAATCAGCTCTCCTCGCGCCCGCCCTGCAGTGCAAACCCTTGATCATTTACCCAGCTGTCTACATATCTAAGGATGTTTGCCCCGGCTCGAAAGGCAAAGGCTCTGCTTCAGGAGCTGGGAAAAACCAGTTACAAAGAGCACTAAAAAGTGGACCATGTCGCATATGTTTTGTCCCAGAAGAGTGGTTCCTCTTCTTCCATTCAAAAACTGGCGTGTCAGGACCGTACCTACTTGGTTTAGGGATAATAAACTACATGGTAAGCAAAGAAATCTTCATCATGGAACATGAATATTATTTAGGCCTTTCAGCGGTTGTAGTACTGTACCTGGTTGTCACCAGGCTAGGTCCACAGATCGGGGCCTCGCTGGATAAAGAAGTCGATGCTGTAGCAAACGAATTTGAACAGTCGAGGAAAGATGAGATATCGGGCAATGAAAATATAATTAAAGACGCTAAAGATAAGCAATGGAGAGCAGAAGGGCAGAAGGACTTGATGAATGCGAAGAAAGAAAATATCGCTATGCAGCTTGAAGCAGAGTATAGGGATAGGTCGATGAGGGTCTATCGCTCCGTCAGGGGCCGGATGGACTACCATGTGAAGAAGTATAGAGCCGAGGCAAGTATACAGCAGAAATGGATGATTGGATGGATTTTGGAGAATGTTAACAAATCGATAACTCCAGAGTTTCAACAGCAGGCTTTGGCTAGCGCTATCAGAGACTTGACAGCGGCAGCAAGTCAAAGCAAGAAATAAACCAGAAAATGTGTAGATAGTTATTTCACACGTACCTACTGACTGAAATGGACCTAAGGTTATAAAATAAAACTGTGCAAGGTACATTTTGCAAGCAATTGTAATTTCATTTTATAACAATAATACGAGTATTGCTGTGCGTGTGGTAGCGATACTGTTTTAAACATGTTCTACAAATGTGAGAAATATTTATTTTTCTCAGTATTATTCCATTTTGCCGGACTAATGACCGTTGTGGAATGTAAAATGGGTAAGAAGAGCAGCCTAATACCTACTTTGCCATTAATTAAACCATAGTCATACGTATATATTAAATTATTAATTTAGCCTCCCCTCAATACGAGAAGGATTCAGGGCATAATTTCACAAATCTTTCGAAAATTTGTTAAGAGGTTTCCTTACGATATTGTCCTCCACCGTAAGCAAGTGATAATCATAACAATATTGAAATTATGATTCGCACATATATTTCTAAAATCTCTATTTCCTTGGTCATTGCATCACGCGTGAATGGATGGAACGATTTTGCTAATTCTTTTTTGTTGTGTTTATTATTGTCAGGAGAAGGTTCATAAGAAATAAAAAATTAAGAAAGTTGAGCGGAACAATTTGAATTCCATATTCAAAGTTAAGACAGGAGAAGTTCTGTCGGGTCAGCTAGTTGCTTTATACATATACAGTTATACATACATGTTTTATATTTTAGATAACATAACGCAGTTTGCTTACAATGTTTACTGCAAACTTCAATCAAATAGTTACGATTGTGCGAAAAATGGAACCATCACACCAAAGTAATGATTAATACATATACAGGATGTTTCAAAAGTTTGAAACAACATTTAGGGGTTTGGAGTATCGGCCATAGAAAAAAGTTTTTTTTTTGAAATCAGAACTCTAAAAAAACCCGCCTAATAAACGAGTAAACACGTTTAACACTATGCCTAACCGCACTACAGAAAATTCTGTTCTTTAAGTTAGGTACATACATAGACTGCATAAAATAAAACCCTTCCTTTTGGCTATGCCGTAGTAGGGTATTAAATAAAACATAAAAAATTGTTGGCTACTACTCGTGAATACAGCGTACACCTTGTTTTCTAGGCCATTCGATGGCTAAGGCGGTAATACGAAAGTTATGATAAATAGTTAAAGTTAAGAAGATAAGAATATTTAGAAATGAGAATATAATAATATTTACTTACTTATTCAGATGCCTAGTAAAGGCATTATAAGCTGCCGTATGTTATGTACTTAAATTACTATTTCGTACTTTTGAAACATTCTGTATAAGTTAATACATATCTTACATTTATACTGTATTTTGAACAGATATCAAATCTCAAAAACGACTGAAATTGTACTTATAAAAACACAAGGAAAGAAAATTGAATATTGATGTGTGTATCCCGCAAACATGGATGGTTTTTGTGATAGAGTCAGACTATACTTACCTCATTTACGGGCTGGCTCGACCAGTGATTACTACTCACAGACTATCGACGCATAAATAAATAAAATAAATATCGCCAGACCAACACACCGACTGTACGGTTCCAAACTAAGCAACGCTTGTACTATGGGTACCGTACAATGGACTGGGGGCGATCCCAGTGACACCAAACCAGGGAAAATTACGAAAAAGCTATTTCCGAAATTTACCCTGATGGGAATCGAACCCGCTACCACCCGGTGTAGTGAGCCGAGCGGCCTACGCTCGAACCAGTGCGCCAATCGGTCGTCGGTATAGTAGCTATTATAGCTGCGTTTCATACGAAGAGCGAGACAGCCGGTAGCCCAACCCTTCCTCTCTCTATCTCTCTATCCTACTTCCCTTTAGGTGTAGCAGTGGGACTTGAACATTTAAGGATTGTTTCAGGATTCAGCCGTAACTCTGACTGAATATTTTAATATTTATGTAGGTCGGTAATTTTATTAATTCATTTTAGATTTTACTATGATATAAAGTTGGGTCATTGTAAAACGACTGTCGACGGCGGATGCAAATACAATTACAATGCATATCCAACATTAGACGAATGCCATAATAAATGCACGGGTAAGATAGAATTATAATAAACTAGCTGTGCCCGCGACTTCGTCCGCGTGGAATTTAATTGACAAAGTTTCATACAAACTTTCATCCCCTATTTTATCCCCTTGGGGGTAGAATTATCAAAATCCTTTCGTAGCGGATGCCTACGTCATAACATCTACCTGCATGCCAAATTTCAGCCCGATCCGTCCAGTGGTTTAGGCTGTGCGTTGATAGATCACTATGTCAGTCAGTCAGTCAGTCACCTTTGAGTTATATATATTTACTAACTGTGCCCGCGACTTCGTCCGCGTGGAATTTAATTGACAAACTTTCATCCCCTATTTTATCCCCTTGGGGGTAGAATTAATAAAAATCCTTTCTTAGCGGATGCCTACGTCATAACATCTACCTGCATGCCAAATTTCAGCCCGATCCGTCCAGTGGTTCGGGCTGTGCGTTGATAGATCAGTCAGTCAGTCACCTTTGAGTTATACATATATAGATATACATAAAATTATAATAAGTATGAATAATTATGTAGTGACCTCACTGTTATTTACTTGAATCTTAGATATGATAAATTATATTTGAACGATATTATTATTAACTAGATGAGACCCGGCTTCGCTCGGGTGAAATGTGACTCTAAATACACAACCTTTTACAAAATATTATTAGAGATTATTAAAATATTAGATTATGATTAGATATTTTTGTAGTCATCGGTTTTCAAGGAATATTAGGCAAGGCATAGATTCGTATAGCATCGTTCTTTGTGTTTAATAATTATAATACATTAAAGCTGCAAAAAATCTTTCATAAACATTTTTTATTTAAAATCAACTTTCAAAACAAACTAACATAAATTAACAAAATATAGAGCTTTCAAGGTTTATTCTCTGAATTCTCTATAAACCTCTCTGTTTTAAGCACTCTGTCTTTTTCTTTACTTTGGTGGGTAACAATTGCAATTTTCAATAATCATAAAAGTTGTGACAATGGTTGCCAAATCCAAGGAGATTCTGCCATTTTACTTCTAATATCATTGGTTTTGGCTGTTAACAAAATTATGTAGGTTAGGGGTCATCCATAAATTACGTCACACGAATTTCATGATTTTTTGACCACTCTCCCGTCCTTGTCACGGCTGGTCACATTTGTGAGTACCCCCCTACCTAGTGTGATGTCACATATTTTGCAATTTTACATTTATAAATTTATGAAATTAAAACAGCAGTTATGAAATTAGTTTTATTTAACAAAATACACGACAATCCGAATTTTGCGGATATATGTTATCGACTCGAAATCATTATTTTTTGATGTTTTGTTATTCAGGTAAGGTTTCAATCGAGTCTACCGTACCCCAACGGAATTAATGGTTGTAGACCCAAGCTTAGCTAATAGACTACAGACACCGCTGACACCGTTGATGTCCGCTTGGCGGAGTGGTTCGAGCGTAGGCCGCTCGGCTCACTGCATATAGCGGTTACGGGTTCGATTCCCGCCGGGGCAAATTTCGGAGATGGCCTTTTCGTAATTTGTCCAGGTCTGGGTGTCACTGGGATCGCCCCCGGTCCATTGTACGGTCCCCATAGTACAAGCTTTGCTTAGTTTGGAACCATACAGTTGGTGTGTCAGTCTGGCGATATTTATTATTATTATTATTTACATATACTGGCTAGCTCGATATGGGTGGACCACCCTCTTACAGAAGATCAGCGTAAAGTGGTTATCAGAGCTGTGTTTCGTGCGATGAGTGAGAGAACCGGAAAACAAACCCCTGTCCATAGCCTACCCTCTCTCCCACAGCTCTTCAGGTCAGCAATATAGGCTACGGTTACGGCTTAACATCAGGCGGAACGTACGCTTGTTTGCCTACATTTTTTAAAACAAATTACAGAAGGTGGCTGGGACGGCGTGTCGGAAAGCCCGTTTGTTAAGATTCCGAACCCCAACTCGCATATGCCGACCAATCTAACAGCAAATATATTTTGCCGCCTGCAGCCAGACTTTGGGAAGTGCAACGGTTACAAACCCATGTATGTTACTTATAATGTATCGCGTAAAAGCAGTCTCCTCCACATAGGAAGACCCGCGAAAAAATACGGAATCGAATATACAGAGCGTGAAGTAGCCTTTAGGCGGCGCAATAGACTCACGATCGGTAAACTAATGAGCGTTTTTCCACTAGCCGGAATGGCGGCGGCAACGGGGATTGCCGTGCCGTGCGGTGCCGCGCCGTGCCGTGCCGTGACGTGCCGTGCCGTGCCGAGCAACGATAACGACAACCGACATATCTCTATTATGATAGTCTCTCTTGCTTCTTCAGGTTTTACTACGATGTGTCGCAACGCCAATGCATAGGTTTTTCCTTCAGCGGCTGTGGCGGCAACTACAACAGATTCGAGAACGCTCAAGTATGTAAAGCGGTGTGCATACCCGTTGTTGAGTATTAGAAATAATATTTTAATTTAAATAAATGCAATTAAATTGAATCCGTCTTTAATTATATTTTTTTCCACGTTATGTAGGGGTTTCTTGTGGAAACCACTCTGTGTTAACACAACTGTGATAATGTGTCCAGTTCAAAGCTGACTGAAAGGATAACTCGATTTTGTCTTATACTATACATAATCTGTGACAAAGTTTTTCTTGGCACGCGTGCTAACCCTGCCGCGGGGCTCCAGTTACAAGGGTTATAGGGAATTTATGTTTTAAAAATAATCCTGTATTTAGTATCTTGTTGATCCTATTGACAGTGCCTTACATGTATCACAAATTTATTGACCTCGGTACCTACGAATTAAATGCAACGGACTTAATAAATTTACTTTGATCAAACATACTGCCAGATGGTGTGAGTACCATGGCATATTAATAATTGTACGTAGGTTCAAGAATATGTAGGTACCTAACTACTACCTTGTCAAACTAACCGAGATCCGTAGCGCTACCATGAATTTTACGCGTATTTTTTGCTCGCTAGTCGTCAGCGTCTACATAAAAAAATATATAAGGCCAATTGGAGCATCTCCCCTTCGACTCCGTTATAGGAATGATTGGATAAAAAATTATTCTGAAAAAGTTGCATGGCGGGCGCGGAGGCTACGCTGTTCTGATTGGTCGGGGCGAAGGTAACGGACTGTGATTGGGATAAGTATCGAAAATATTAATGGATTATGTTGTTTAGTGTTTCGAAAAGTTTTGTCCTAGAGTCCGGAGTCTAAAGAGCGGTTGGTCCGTGATATTATCAGTCAATATAAATATTATGTTATAACTACAATACAAATATTTTACGTAGACGGTAGAAATAAGAGACTCGTGAACGAATAAACTCATATTAGGCCTATCGTTGGGTGCCGTAAGTGAGTATGTATGAACACAAATTTTCAAATTAATAATTAATATATTATTTTAAATTAAATTTTAAATTTCAGATAAATGCTACCGTTAATTAGAAAATTATCTGCATTTGCTTCTCTTTTAGCAAGAGATAGATCATTATTTTCTTCAAATTGAAATTTAACTACTTATACATTATTTTTACGATGTAACAAGCAATTGTAGATACCACATGGTACATTCGTTTATTTGAAATAAACACCATCATAGAAAATCGATTTCAAAGGCATGAAAGTACCACCTACCTAATATTTAGGTTTATAGCTGAAAAAATAATACGTTTTACAGTACATGTGAGCCTTGATAGAAATAATGTTCAGCCAAGTTTTATATTACAGATTTCTCTTTTGCATTTTGATGTTTTATAATAGTCTTACAAATAGTCAAAAATGTAAGTACTTACTTGTCGGTACTTCACTTATATACCAGGTATAAGGAGGTAGCCTTTTTTCGTTCGAAAATCCTTTACGGATTCCCTCTCGTCTCGGGGGAGGCGAAAGGGATATGTGGGAGTCCCGAGCGAAACGTGTACCTACTAGTAGCCCGGGATGTTCCATCTAGCGCTTTTATAGGGGCGCTACGGGATCTCTATTAGCAAGCACCGCTGCTATAGGTAGGCATCTTGAGTGCCCGTCCACTTGGCTGTTGTATGAAGCAACCCATCCGCTTCGACCAATAGGATCGCTTCATTTCCTCGCGATCCTAGAATTTGAAGCGGGTAACTCACTCAGCTAAGTGGACTAATAAGTTTGACTAATAATTGTGACTACAGCAATGTCTTTTTACAGCTGAATTAGACGGGTTAGAATGGCGAGTCTATTGTAAGTTTCAAGCAGATTCTCACAATTGTAGGGAAGGCACGGGCATGGACTCAAGGTAAACAAAATACTTATAAGTATTCCCCAGTCGGTAACCAAAGTACAAGCGTTGATTAGTTTGGGACCATACAGTTGGTGTGTCAGTATGGCGATATTTATTTATTATATACTTATAATGTTCCCATGCAAGCCCTCTAGAAATCCGGGTACGACTCAGGTAGAGTTGAGGGATGAATTTGTTAACCTATCTCTTTAACACATACCTAATATCCAACGATTCGTCCTCACTATTTTCTCCGACTTGTCACCTTAGCCGCAGAATAAAAAGCATGGACTACCCTCGCCAGGATCAGTATTTCCCTCATTATTGGATGTAGTTTTGTACAATGTAACCAACCCACACATAATTCTAAACAAGACCGGACATAGCGAAAGTGGTTGTAGGTCGGTTTCTGTTTGCAGAAATATATATGGGTTCCATTTTTCAAAACTACGCCCCATTTATTGTTGTTATTAATTTTTCAACAGATTCTATTACGACCTCAAAATGCAAGACTGCAAGACATTCCTGTTCGGTGGATGCCTGTATAGTTACAACACCTTCAATACCAAGGCCATGTGCCGTGAGTCTTGTCGAGGTAAAAACACATTTTTAGGGATCCGTATCTCAAAAGGAAAAAACGGAACCCTTATAGGATCACTTTGTTGTCTGTCTGTCTGTCAATACCCTTCTTCTCAGAACCGGATAGAGATATCAAGTTGAAATTAATATCAACATTCAAATGCTATCGTCCCTTGGAGGTGTAAAAACTTTGTGAACGCAATAAAAAGATACGGCCATTTTTGTAATACTTTTCGCAAATTCACGTATCGCGGTACCTTTTATACCGGTAATATCCACTAAGGAAGGATTTTGAACATATTTAATATAACAAACACTAACAATTAATATTTGGTGATAACGGCGGCAATTTCCTATAACAGCTAATTAATTATTAATAAATAGGTAAGATAATTCTGTTGGTAGCTTCACATATTCAATAAGACTTCACTACTAATAAGACTTCACTTCCCTCCCCGCTTCCGTACGGTGCAGTGAGGCTTTGTTTCGCTGCCGTAAAAAAAATTGCATTTTGTCCTTTTAAGGATAATTTTCGGCTCGCGAGTTGCTTTTCATCGTGTAATATCGTGTTTAGTGCGTGAATACGTGTGTTGGGATAAGTATTAATCGTGTTTATTGTTCATAATTGTGTATTTTATCAGCGCTTTGGTAAGTCATTACTTTTTCCTATTGCGGGTAGGACTTACGAATAAACTTTTTACGTGTTAAATCGCTTATAGTTTGTGTATTTTTCTTTATATAATCCGATTATTCAATATTCTTCTTGATTTAAATTAATTAATAATGCCAACCAACAACGACGATCCGCCTGATCGGGGCGGAGGTGCGTTTAGCCAAAGCAAAATTACACCTAGGTCGCCACCCTCCACCGGTAACAATAGCAAACGTTTATTTTGCGAAACGTTATCTCCATCTTACGTTTCACCAGACGATAGGTCTAAACGTGTCCTGAGATGCGAATCCACGGATAGCAATCCGTCGCCGTCTAATGTTAGTGACGCCGGGCAAGCCGATTATTGCGATTTAGTCTCTCAGGCATCTGCATATTTGGCAAAAATAAACGAACTTGTGAACGA
Organism: Notodonta dromedarius; assembly: GCA_905147325.1. Taxonomy (NCBI): domain Eukaryota; kingdom Metazoa; phylum Arthropoda; class Insecta; order Lepidoptera; family Notodontidae; genus Notodonta; species Notodonta dromedarius. Next base: position 8,717,207 of record LR990160.1, on the reverse strand, counting down.
CCAAGGCACTCGCATCAATATCGCGAATAAAACCGCGATAATGGACATGACCCAGCGTATTACCGGTATCGTATCCTTACTGGCAATAAAATCCTCATGCAACGAAACTAAATTGGCAAATACGGAACGGGAATTAGATAAAATCAAAACTGATCCGGGCACCGAGAACCAAATAAACAAAACATCGTACGCGGACACTTTAAAACTCATGCCGAAGATAGCCCCGCTCGTTGAGGTCCGCGCGCCCCGCGCCCCTTGCGTTATCGCCTATCCGACCGCTGAGCGATCAGCTGAGTTTGAGTCATCGTCGGCGACCAAACAGGCGCTAATGAAAGCGATCAAACCCAGCGATGACGGCTTCCAAATTGTAGGCGTTAAAAAGACCGCGAAATCGGGTGTCGTACTGCGGGTTGCTAATGATAACCAAATCAAAAAACTTCAGTCCGTTGATGCCATTAAAACCGCCGGCTTGCGTTTGGAAAAACCGAAAGGTAGGAGACCACGCCTCATAGTCCACAATGTTCCCGAGTCCATTGGTGACGACGCGTTTTTACTATCATTATACCGGCAAAATATTAAAGATGAAATGCCCATTAAAGAGGACGATTTCATTAAATCAACAAAAATAGTTCGCAGGCGTCCCACTAAAAATGGCCGTAAATGGATTGGCATCGAAATCGACCCCGAAATTCGTAAACACTTATTAGCCACAAAAGAATTCCTATACATTGATTGGTCCAGCTGCCGGTTCTTTGACGATTTCGATATGGTACGTTGCGCTAACTGTCAACAATACGGGCATGTCCATAAGTATTGCACCGAAAAAACACCATCGTGTGGTCATTGCGCGGGTAATCATGAAACGAAGGCCTGCAAAAACAAGGACAAGCCTGATTTTAAACCTGTTTGCGCCTCTTGCAAGCGTTACAAGAAACCGTGTGATCACCTTTGCGGTACATCAGATTGTCCAACGTACAAATTTAAATTAGAACAGCTAGTCCTCTCTACAAACTTTTAAAATGGATAACATGGATAATTTTATTATAGGACAGTTAAATCTCCATAACGATAGGTTGGCGACGTCCGAGCTAGACCGTCTGACAATAGAATACAATTTGGACATAGTCCTTATTCAAGAACAATATCAAAGCGCTGGATTACGCAATAGGGTAGTGCAACTGGACAGCAAAGCACGAGCCGGAATTTATGTGTCGCGATCTAAGTACACGGTAACCTCAGTCCAAAACCTTATGACGTCACACTGCGCTGTCGCGGAGGTCTCATCCCCTTCCTGTAGGTTGTACGTCGTGAGCTGTTATTTTCAATATTCAGACCCTGTCACTCCTCACCTATATCACCTTCGCCACGTCCTGCGCTGTCTCGCAGGTCGTAAAATTATTATCGGCGCTGACGTAAACGCTTCATCTTCTCTTTGGTATGGCAAAGTTAGGTACACCGACGCCGAACGTCGGTGCGCGGTTGAAGATTTCATTGCGGAAATGAACTTGTCAATACACAACACACCCGATGCACCACCGACTTTTTGCAGCCCAGTGGGCGAGTCTTCTATTGACGTCACACTTTCTAGTGCCGACGTCCGCTTGAATAGGTGGCGCGTCCTCCCCGACGCGTCGTGTAGTGATCACCGCCTGATCGTGTACGAGTTTTCCCAGAGGTCAACACAAGGTCCATCCGTTAACAATTGTAATTTTAGATATAAATGTAAAGGTGCAAACTGGAACTTTTTCAGCTTGCTTTTTGCGTCGTGTGTCAGAGACTTCACTCGTGATGGACTTTCCTGTGAAGAATGTGCTGAACTTATGTCACACTCTCTAACGTACTGTGCCGATGTGGCAATCGGTCGAGGAGCTGTAACTAATCTTAGAAGATGTGACTGGTGGGGGAACAAATTGGTCGAACTTCGCAAATGTTTCCGCAGAGCACGTAGAAAACTCAATAAACTTAAAAAATCACGTGTCACGGGAGTTCCTTTTGATGAGGCTTTATGTGCACTTAGAGTTGCCAGGTCCCACTACAGAGCTGCGGTCGAAAGATCTAAAAGTATATTATTAAGCAAAGTAGTGGAAAAATTAGATAGGGAGGGTCCGTGGTCTCCTCTATACCACGAGTTCAAAGCAAATAGGTCAATAGATCTCGCTTATATCCGAAACATCAAAATAGATAATCAACACACAACCGGCATTGAGGACACTGCGGATGTCCTACTAAATACTCTTATTCCCGACGATGTAACGGCAAGCGACAGCGAATACCACCGCCAGATTAGAGCGTGGGCCGCGGAGCCGCCGCTCGCCCCCGAGTCCGATACTCCGTCCCGCGACGAATTTGAGAACATCGTGCGAACCCTGCCTCTTAATAAAGCCTCCGGTGAGGACAAAATATCTAACAAAATGATTAAAGAAGCGTGCAAATCAGCCGGCGACTCTATGCTATATGTTTTTAATCGTTGCATCACAGAAGGCATTTTTCCACGAATATGGCGCCGTGGCTTTATTAGAATCATCCCGAAAAGTGGAGATAAACCTCCCGACGATCCCAAGTCCTATCGTCCAATAACATTGCTACCATCGTTAGGTAAACTACTAGAACGACTGATTGTCCCGCGATTGCTCCCCGGTGGACCAAAATTTAATCAAAAACAGTTCGGTTTTACGCGTGGCAAATCGACAGTTGACGCGGCTTTATCGGTAAGAAAAACTGTAAATTCATCTACGTCTGAATACGTATTGGGAATTTTTCTTGATATTTCGGGCGCTTTTGACAACGCATGGTGGCCGATGCTACTTCTCAAGCTAAAAACGCGTGGTTGCTACAGGAACATCTACTCACTTATTTACACATATTTTGTACAAGGAACAACAACACTCAAACTTGGACATTATGCTGTGTCAAAGGCGCTGACATTAGGTTGTCCCCAGGGATCGGTACTTAGTCCATATTTGTGGAATTTAGGCTTCGATGACTTCCTCGAGCTACCACTCCCGTGTGGTTGTTCATTAACTGGATATGCGGATGACGGACTCCTGTTGATAGAATCAAATACTAGGGCCGGACTCGAGAACCTTGCGGAGTCATGTCTGCGCTTAATTTCTGAGTGGGGCGAGCGAAATCGTCTCACATTCGCCCCCCAAAAAACCTACCAACTCCTCCTAAAAGGGAATTTAAAAGCGCCGCCACGTATTAAGTTTAACAACGCAACAATAAAGAGAAAACAATCGGTTTGCTACCTCGGATTAGTATTAGAAAGGAATTTCCCATTTATAGAGCATATTAAAACTGTTGGTGAAAAAGCGAAACGTAATTTTTATGCGTTGACGAGAATATCTACGGCAACTTGGGGACTTTCCTTTAATACGCTAAAGATTATATACGGGGCTACGTACTTAGGCTGCATGTGCTACGGCGCACCGGTGTGGGCCGACAGGGCCACAATAGGGGCGGCACGGCGTAAATTACTACAAAGCCAACGTTTGGCGTTAATATTTCTATGTAAAGCATATCGCACGGTCAGTACCGAGGCCCTGCCAGTTCTCGCTGGTGTGCTCCCAGTGGACCTGGAGGTCCAAAGACGCGCGGCAATGTACTACTCTACTCGAGAGAGCATGAACACCGAGTTCCTTAAACCGCGAGACCGCTCTAAAATCGCTAGATTATTTAGTCCGATATCTGTCGTTTACGAAGATCTTCTGACCGAATGGCAATCCAGATGGGATACAACAACTAAGGGCCGCCACCTCCACCAATTCTTTCCATGCGTTCGTGAACGTCTGGAGAGAGCGTGGTTGGAGGTGGACCACTGTGTGGCTCAATTTCTGACTGGGCATGGCAACTTTAGGAGCAAATTATTCTACTTCACGTTAGTTCCTTCACCTTTCTGTCAATGCTCGACGCCGCAAAACAATCATGAACAATCTGCACATCACATCCTGTGGGAGTGCAGTCTCTGGCACAACGAACGGACTACTATGCTAAATAGCCTGCAAGTGACATCTGGAGTAGTTTATTACACAGACCTTGTGGAAACCAGGGACAATTTCCGTGCGTTCAAGCGCTTTTGCCATACCTATTATTGGAATCAAGTATAATCAGCTCACGAGTTTAGGTCCAATTAGTCATATTACGATCCGTGGTGCCTTACAACTGGTCTTCAATCAGCTGTAACAGTCTTGTTTCTATGGCAATTAGCCCATACCAGCTACATATATTTTGTCTCCCGCTTTGCACCGGAGGGAAGTGGAAATATTTTCTTCCAACTCCTCCTATTATTTCTTTCGATTAAATTCGTGCGGGTTCCAAGACAATTTAACTTTTCCCCGGGACTCGTCGAGGGTCAAACCTCGACGTCATTATTGGTCACCATTGTCGATCCTGGCTTACAGGAGTTACAGTGGTGGGAGTGTGTGGCGGGACTAGTCCCATTTAAAAAAAGACTTCACTAATTGTATTAGCATATTTTCTTTGTAAACAGAAATATTTTTTGTTGTGAGATTTTGAAATGAAAGATTTGCATTTCGTACAGTGTCTTCACCCCAGAAGGGTTAAGGCGAGCACGCGCGTCAAGAACAGACTTATGTCATTAACTACCTCTCCTCGAATTGCTCCCGTTCGTTCTTAATTTATAGAAGAGAATGAGACAAAATCGATTTACCTCACGTTATGTTATATCACAGTCAGCTGTGCTAAGCATGCTGGGCAAAGGCCTCCTCCACTTCTCCACACATCTCTGTCATGGGCTAGTTCTTGCCACGATGTTCCCGCAAAAGTGTACTAACCATCTTGCCATGTCAGCTATTCAGCATAAACTCGGATAAATAAAAAAGCAGTTTTTTTATTTTTTTACAGATACTGCGCTTCTGCCTTTAACAGATATTAACATAACCGCTCCAGTTTACTGTCGTTTCCAACCTGATTTTGGAGATTGTAATAGCTACCATCCTTTGTAAGTACACTGTTACTGTTCTTACGAGCTCAACAGGACAGGTGTTTAATCCTTTATTAATTTCAAACTGAAAATAAAAAACCCGACAAGTGCATATCGGACCATGCACAATGAATGGTTCCGTAGCCATTTAAATAAGGAAATTATAAATATTTTTCCTAGCTATATTTTGTCGGTTATCAGAAAAAAACAAACCCAAACGACATAAGTAGGTACCCACTTACTTCAGTTCTTCTGTGAGCCCAGGATTATCTGGGTTAATTATAAAATACACCCCTTATCTAAATCCCTTTTAGATTGTTTTGCCCGGCTTGGCTTTCTGGGTGATTATTTATCTATGCAAGCCATCCAAGAGGCCAAGAAATCACTCATAATGAATGGTCAATATTTACCACCGCTTTGGAATGCTGCTTCCAAAAAGTTGGTGTTGGTACCTACATTTTCAGAAAAAGCAACGCAATGTAGACGGGCAAAATTCATGTGTTCCGTGAAATTGAATCTCATTTTCCTATGAGACTCGATCGATTTGTGATAATTTGCCATATGTTAACATTATACGACCCAATATTTCATCCATCTAACCACGCTCCATGCATTGAGCTGTTGCCAGATTTATCATTTCATTGATATATCCTTTGATCATTCATAATCCTCCTAAACATCCTTTTTAGGGTTCCGTAGTTCCTACGAGGAACCCATCATTCAATCCGTCCGTCCGTCCCAGTCTGTCATAGTAGTATAACTTCTACAATTTTTGACAGAAGGTAACGAAATTTGGTATAAATCCACCATAAGAATAGATCTCTCTTACAAAAATATAAAATGTAGCAAAATTACTTTTTAAGGTACCTTCCAGAACATGGAAAGACATGTCTTGCCATTGTCGTTTCAAGTATCATGATATTTTTTTTAATTACCCCATCACATGGGGTTTTGTTGAAAAGGTATTTTCAAGTGAAATGGTGTTCCCATACCACATTTTATTATCAAAAATTCCGTTTGCGAGATTATTCACTTTTAAACATTTCATTAAAATTTACATAATGAATTCCGATAATTCTTACGTTTTTATGTTAATCGACAAAACTAGATAGCCAAAAATATAATTTCGTTATTAAAATGGCTATGGAACCGTACATTGTACGTGGCATGGCACGCACTTGGCCAGTTTTAATAGATAAACGTCGGCATATAAGCGTATGACCTACCCTGCCTGATGTAAAACAGTTACCGTAGCTTATATACGAGTATGCTTAAAGGCCAAAGGCAATGCTTGCACATTGCCGCTCTGAAGGGGAAAGGGGGGTTGGAAATATGAATTGGTTTATTTATTGTTGACAAAAATTGTTCACAGATGGTACTACGATATCGTCCACCATCGGTGCAGAGGTTTCTCTTACAGCGGTTGTGGTGGTAATCACAACAGGTTTATCTCCCAGCAAATGTGTATGGGGGTTTGTGGTGGTACACGTTACGTAACCACAAGTAAGTTGCAATTTCATGAACGGTGCCGTGTATGTACCGTACCTATAATCATTATTTTTTCGGACATTTTGAAACACAATCTTTATATTCCCGTTCATTTAAAATTAAACATCAAAAACATGCCAAGATTATTCTAAGTACCTACAAGAAGCGCAGAAAAATTAAGACCCCTAATGCAGAGTGTAAGGGGCTTCCATATCCGGGGGTCCAGAATCATGAGTTGAATCCATGGTACCAGTTTTCATTACGATGCCGCTTACACTCTGTATACAAGTAGGCCAGTTTTGCTTGAAAATACTTAAGTACTTAGCTCTTTAGCGCTACCAGAAGTTGAAACGTGGTGGATATACTTCCGTTCGTAGGTAGTCGATTCTTCTTGTTTACTTAAAATATTGATAGGAATGGTAATTATATTGACGTTATTGTAATCGGCTCTGTACAATAATTCATGATAGAGCTTAGTAGAGCTACTGTTACCGTATTGTAAAATTTTCAGGTGGGCACGGAGTACTCTCCATCATAGAATCTAGCAAAGGAGTTTTTAAATATAAATTCTCTTCTATTGATTGATGAAAACATATATATTCTATTTCAGCGAACGTGAGCTCATGTAAGTATTTATATTTTTTATTTAAGGTGGAGGCGCCTGTCTAGCCCGCGAAATTCAAAATATTCGAGTAATCACAAAATGTTGTCTTAAATGTTTTCAGATTTTGGATAAACTATAAAAATACTCGACAATTTTGAATTTTACGGGCTAGATAGGCGCCTCCACCTTAAAACTAACGTTGGTTTCATGTATGCTGAAGTCACTAAATATTATTTATCTGCATTTTACAGCAGCCGGCGACTCTGGTGCATGTAAGAAACCAGTTTAATATTTAATTTTTTTACCTTCTACTAACAGAATATGTATCTCTATGATATTAATATATTTCCGCAATTATTGTTTACAGCATCATGTAAGAATTTCATTTTTAATTTACCTGAGTTCTAAATAATTTCCGGTCACAGTCTTGAAACTTTTTCGTTAATTTTATTAAATTTAATTCGTTATATTTCAGCTTCCCACATCGATACAAGACGTAAGATAATTAATTATTATCTTGTAGTTGAATGGTAAAGTAATATGGTAAACTACCTAGAGACAGTGGTGCGACAAAAGAGCAAGACGAGAAAAATATTGGTTGATACGTTGCTATGCTTTTTTACCTTTACAGGCGTAACATTCTTATCTTAAGTAAGGTCAAATTTCTACTGTTCTGTCTTTCTATTGTGAGAACGGTGTAAGGTCATAAATACTACGATCATCATCACCTTGCCCTCATCCCACACTAGGTGGAGTCGGCGCAGCCCGTTCTCTTCTTCCATTCAAGCCTATCATCCGTACTCTCTGCACTCACTCCCTTTTCGGTCATACCCTCTTCCACGCAGTTCATCCACGTCTTTTTAGGACGTCCCCTACCCCGACTACCGCTCACTCTCATACCCATCGTCCTTTTGACCACATGATCATCCTCTCTTCGCATAACATGTCCATACCACGCTTACGCTAACGCTAACGTCATAAATACTACGATGGGAAGTAATAACGAAGTAGTATTAAAATTGCGTTTTTCTGGTTTATTTTTGAAACATTTCCTGTTGTTCTTTTTTCAGCTGAAATGGATAGGTTAGATCATAGTGTATATTGCAAGTTCCAGGCCGATACGTTCAATTGCGAAGATGTTTCATCGAATAGGTAAGTGAAGAAATAGAATAATGGCAAGAATCAATCATCACCTAGGCTGTGATGGCTTAGACCAAAGTAGGGTTATTTTTGCTTTTTGTGCTACTCTTGACCTTAAAAGTAATAGGAACACCGACGCAGGGTTGCCAGCCTATCAGTTTTGTACAGAATACATTTCGGGGAGTGTGCGATGGAATTACACGAGTTAATTCCCCCATCTCCATTCTACCATCGGACGACAAGACGCACAGATACAATGCATGCATACACCGTGGACATTCCTTCAGTTCGTACCAAGCGTTTCGCTTCCACTTTTATTGTGCGAACTGCCAAGGAATGGAACACCTTGCCGGCGTCTTTGTTCCCGGTTGACTATAACCTGGATGTTATCAAGTCGAGAGTGAACAGGTACCTTCTAGGCAAGTATGCACCACCGTAAGCCACATCGTCACTTACCATCAGGTGAGATTGTGGTCAAATACTTGCCTATTTCAAAATAAAATAAAACACAACAAAGGCAAAATGCCTATCCACACATGCCGATTAAAGATACTATCTAGGCAAGGAAGCGTGGCGCTCATAATTTGCATCGTTTCCTACCAGCATTCTATGTGGCATAGCCATAAGCGTCCGTGGGACTCTACATAGCAACATACAATATACACATACTTACCTACTTTACTTTTTAAAATACATTTTAATAACATTAATGACTTTTATAGATTCTATTTCGACTTAAAAATGGAAGATTGTAAACCATTTCTTCACGGCGGTTGTATGCCGGATTTTAACATGTATCGAACAAAGGCACTTTGTCGTGACGCATGCCGAGGTAAATAACATTGCAAATGATATTGAAGTAGTTGAATTGAACCACTGCGCCAAGGGCTCGAGCGTAGGTCGCTCGGCTCACTGCACATGGCTTCGGGTTCGATTCCCGCTGGAGTAAATTTCGGAAATGGCCATTTCATAATTGGCCCTGGTCTGGGTGTCACTGGGATCGCCCCCAGTCCATTATACGGTACCAATAGTACAAGCGTTGCTTAGTTTGGAACCATACAGTGGGTGTACCAGTCTGGCGATGTTTATTTATTTAGTTATCACAAGATACTTTAGTCTACAGTATTATTAACTATCTCCAGATAAGGGCCTGCACCCAGTAACTGTTAATGTGTCATCCAACGTATTTTGCCGTTTCCAACCTGATTTTGGGCATTGCCAGGAGTACCATCCTTTGTAAGTATATTTTAAATAGGCTCGCCTATAAAATGACTATATAAGCACATTATGTGTTTGTTATTTCTGTAAGCTAGGATAGACAACGGTGTCTAATGATGACGCTCAGGTTTGATCCTCGACGAGTCCCGGGGAGAAGGTAATAGTCTCGGTGCCACACGATTTTTTTATTTTTAAATTAGGTGCTTTAAAATTATAGACCGAGTAAATATAAGCTGTATCATATTGAATCGAAGACACATATATGTATGATGTGTACACTTTTGCGGGTAATACGAGGCCCAAAAAGCCCGCAAGGACTCCGTGGAGATGGGATTTCAAATAGGCTAGAAAGAAAACTATAGTGTCTGATTGATCCACAGATGGTACTACGATATATCGCAACATACGTGCAGGGGGTTCTCGTATAGTGGATGCGGCGGCAACATCAATAGGTTTCTAACTTATGAGAGCTGCATGGCAGTCTGCGGTGGCTTCCGAATCATACATAAAACAGTTAAACCAATAAATTTAAACGTTACCACAAATGCGACATATTAATTTTGATAAATTTGTTTTATTACTTACCTTCTTCTGTGTTTTGTCATAAATAAGTCCGTCAAAATGTACCGAGCAGCCCGCCCGAGAAATCAGTGTTGACGTATGACCACAGACGTAACGTTTAACAAAACTGATTGCTCGGGAGCGGATGCTCGGTACATAGGGACGCGTCTAACTAGTAGTGTGCCTGTAATATTTTCCTGAATGTTTTCCAAAAGCCCTAAGGGCCTGTGCACACCACGTTTTTTAAACGCGCCGTCGACGCCGGTTTTAGAAACGTGCGTCGACGACGCGCTTTTATCCTACAAAGGTCTACAGGCTGCGTCTGATTCGCGTGCGTATCGCTACAAACGCGCGTCGACGGCGCGTTTAAATACGTGGTGTGCACAGGCCCTAAGGCTTTCTCTGCGAATTTTTATTATGGGTACAGGTACCTATTGTTCTCTCCTCTAAGGCTCAGAAGATTCTAGTAAGTAAGTAGTTACGAAGGCACCTAAATAAAAATACCACTGAAAAATTGTCTCTATAATTCATAGGTCTAAGTTTAATTTTACATTACGGCAGTGGCCGGACACAGGCTATTTGTATAAAATGCAATGTAAATTAAAGCATAATTAAGAATCATAATTAAGAATTAATTAAATTATAAGTGAATTGAACTCGTGTAGGTACAATCGCGATGACAATTTTGTACACTCGTTACAAACGTCTTTTTTGGAGTAATCAAGTATCTAACGAACTATGTTTTCGAGCTACAAACCTCGCAAGTACACGCGACGTTAAACACAGTGATAATTAACTTGATTAATTTTTTTTATCATAAAAGAAAATAACGTATCTGCACTATACTTAATCCAAGTTTTATTCCTAAAAAGACTATAGATTTCTTCAAGCACTTTTCTTGGTGTGTGATAATTAATAACATTATAAGTGCATACTTAGACTGAGACTAAGTTCTAAAAGTCACCCTGTATACCTGTACAGGGTGACTTTTAGAGGTATAAGTCACCCTGTATATAAGTATACAGGGTGACTTGTACCTACATTCATAATATTACACATACAGATGCAATCTCTTTGTTAACGCAATAAATACCGAGTGGGAGTTCCCTTACAAATCTCGAGGGGATCGCTGACAATATAACATTTGGTATTTGCTCCTAAAATAAAGCTTTCCTTCTTCCTGGTCCCATCGATATTCCGCTCAGCCCGCCGTTTATGATAATTCAACCCTCTCATAAGAGCAGCCATATTTTCGTGAAGGATAGTTATTAGTTGGATATTTGTAGCCCCCTGCGCAAAGCGAGAGGTCTAGGTAATCAATGTAATAATCAGTATTATTATGGTTGTAAATAAGTACCTGTAAGTTTACTATATTATAACATTCGAGAGTTAAACGCTTTGTCCGATTTTGATGTTTCATGCACCAATGATAACTATAGATTCACCAGGGTGGCATTTCATGAACGACTATAGATAATACTAGATCATAATCTATTTATGAATATACATACTATAGATAGATTCTATAGTAACGTGCAAGTCGTGCAACATATGCGATGTACCTAGAATAATATAATCTTAATAGCGTAGGTTATCATGCATTGGGTTCGATTCCCGCGAGGTTAAATTTCGGAAATGTTCTTTGCTTAATTTTCCCTGGTCCCAGTCCATTTTACGGTACCCATATTTGGGACCATACAGTCGGTGAGTCAGTTTAGCGATATTTAAATGGTTTCTTTATAAATCTAGTACTAAATATTTCTAGTATCTATTCGAATACAATACGCGGTGAAAATTGTTTTAAATTTATAAAAATATGATGATAAGTACCACCGATAAGCAAAATGAAATTTTGTGGGCGGGGATCGGGTAGCCTTGTCGCATAAGTAACGAAATTCATTTCGTTTAATTTAACTTTCGGACGATAATATTAATTTTCTTTTCATCTTTTGTTTGTTCCATATTGGAGTTTGCTTGTGTTGCAAAATTACAGCCTCCGCTCAAGAATATTTGCCTTTTCGTTTATATTTTTCTCCGAAAATTGAAATGACTTACAGTATTGCTGAGAATACGAGAGAATAATATTTTTTATGCAATGTAAGTAATTTCATATTCATTGAGTTTGTATACCTATTGCTCCAGCTTGACTTAGTTTTTTTTTATAACTCCAGCGGAGGGTCATGCAATTTAGGTACCTACTAACTGTGCCCTGCGCCTTCGTCCGCGTAGTATGTAACTTAGCAAAAATTTCGGGATTGTCGGGATAAAAAGTATCCTATATGTTAATCCCGGTTATAAACTATCTGTGTTACAAATTTCATCCCAATCCGTTCAGTAGTTTTTGCCTGAAAGAGTAACAAACACTCACAAACTTTCGCATTTATATTAGTAGGATTACAATTTCTATCGCGGTGTTCTTATAGCTTTGTTTCTTTAATTTTCCCTATTCTCACATATAGAAATATAGAAATGCATATAGAAATGCAATGTTCTAAGGAAGATTGTTGACTTTGTTTTAATACATACATAGGTACTTTAATTTCAATCTTCGCTTTTTTATTATTAAGATATAGGCGTGTTCTCTTGTTCCGTGGCGCGCCTGATTAGTTTGCACCTCTGACAACGTCGTCGTCATAACAGAGCTATCATCTATATATATATAACTCAAAGGTGACTGACTGACTGACTGACTGACTGACATAGTGATCTATCATCGCACAGCCCAAACCACTGGACGGATCGGGCTGAAATTTGGTATGTAGGTAGATGTTATGACGTAGGCATCCGCTAAGAAAGGATTTTGATTAATTCTACCCGCAAGGGAATAAAATAGGGGATGAAAGTTTGTATGAAACTTTGTCAATTTTAAACCGATCGGGCTGAGACTGTCCCCTAAGATAGGATCAAAATTCCACGCGAACGAAGTCGCGGGCTCAGCTAGTAATAAATAAGCGTGGCTGCTCGGTGTATGTACACGCGCCCTTATATTTCGTTTATATACTAAATACTCAAAATAAAATAGAGCCTGGTCAACAAAATATTTTCGCTATACGTCAAAAACGTTATACCGATTTATCATGACATACCGCGGACTCGTATTACATGATACACGACACACAAGTCAAATAAGGTCGTAGGTAATGGTGACTAGAACTGCAGTGGATGTGCTTAGTACACTGTTTATGCTGTGCTAGTCCGATCATTTGCTGTTATTGCATAGTTTGTTTTTATTGACTATATTAATTTTGTCAGCTAAGTTGGCCATAATAACTTGACCCGGAGACAGAGCGAACCAGAGGGGCAGGGGGGAGCTAGATCAAGGGCGCCACATAAGGGACGGCCTTGGCTTGGGCTCGCCAAGTAAGAGAGCGGGGTGGATCTACCACTCGATCGGAACGCGACCTCAACTGAGTTTATCTGGAAAATAACTCAGGGGTCTTATCCAGTACCCCAGTAGAGGATAATTGATTAGGTACCCCAATTAATATATACAAGTATTCCCATTGTAACGGCGAAATTCGACCATAATTCATTTAAATTTAAATTATAAACTCATTAAGGTTTTATTGTCTAAGACTTTTTGAAACTGGCACGCAGAATGCACTATGGAAGTCCCGCCCTCCAAAAACTGTTACCGTTTGTCAGTCAGACAGACAGTCGGTGTGGAGGTTACAAATGTGTGTACCTATGTGTCAATTCATGGTAGTGTGTATAATGTTTTATTTATTAATTTTAATGTATTTCTAAGTATTATAATATAAACATATTTGCATTCTGCACTCCGTCTCTATATAAACTATAAGTGTGCCAAAATTCATAGTTCTCCGTCCGTGCAATTTTCGTATTAAGCTTTTGAAAGTTTTTCCTTCACGTATTAATATGTAGATGTATATACTACCTACACTAAACTTCACTTAGCCAAATGTATCGCCGTCCTTAACATGGGCATTAATTATGAGCAAAACGGCAAACCTTTTATCTGTATAAATTGTAAATATTGAATTCGTAAGTCTAGCCCGCGCCTTGGAGAGTCTCTTATCACCACGCCCACCTATATTTGAGTCGACTTTAGTTTCGACGGTCTTAGATCTGAGCATTTAAATAATTCCAGTAACGGGCGAACGACCTCCGCCGCCGGCCTGTCCCCATTTACTTTTAGAGCACCTTTTATCCGTCAAAGGCCCAATTTCAGGGTCGATATTTCAATGACGTAGATAAGTCACCATTTGTTAAGAAACTTATCTTAAGTCCATACCTGTCAGGTACCTAATTGATCGATCTTGCGATGACCTGAACTCCACCGAGAATTAAGCTTACGGTCTCAGGCAGGAATGATGGAAAATTCTGTTTTGTGAAACTTTTTGGGATAATCATGACGTATTATTTTCATTATTCGGTTTGGAATTGTTGATACATATGGCGTATCAGAGTGTCAAAAGGATTATTTTACCAACATAAGTACTAATTTCAGCACCCAATCGAAGTTAGGTAGGTACGTCCAGTGATAAAATCTCCAAAAGTCATAGGTGCTGATATATTTTCTGATCAGTAGGAACCTAGAACTAATAATATTCAAAATATTTTACCCCCAATCTCGTTACCATAGTTAGCGCGGCAAAGTCTCATCGAGTTCGGCTGAAATATTCAGTGGAGCAGCATGCATCTAGAGCGTGAAGCGTTGTTCCGCTAACGTTCACAAAATTAGTTCAAGAGGCATCCGCGTAATTACACTCGTGGTGGACAATTATGGATGATTGGGGGCCATCCATAAATTACGTCCCACGTTAAGGGGGTCGACGAAGTGGGACATTGTGTGACAAGGGGTGGGGAAGGGAACCAAATTGTGTGACATCACATTTTTTCAAAATAAATGAGTATTATATTTTATATCTAAGTATTACAACACTAAATTTAAGCTACATACCTAAGTACTAAAGAATAACATAAAAGTAGTTGCAACTCTTTCTGCGTGACTATTGTTTTTTTATGTTTTGTTAATTTTCATGCCTATGTTGGATTTATGTTGATTTTATTGAAAAATAATTTAAATGAATATTAAAACAATTCCGGTAGGTACTGCTGTTTTAATTTATGTAATTATTTCTAAATGTAAAATTGCAAAATATGTGACATCACACTAGGTAGGGTGGGGGTCTCACAGTGGTGACCAGCAGTGACAAGGACGGGGGAGGGGTCAAGAAATCATGAAATTCGTGTGACGTAATTTATGGATGGCCCCTTGTGGGAAAATACGCATCGAAATTCAATTCGGGTGCAGAGTGGTCCGCTGAAACTTCCCTCAACAAGCCGCAGAGCAGGGGCCCAACTCGGTTAACCGCTGCACATTGTGGTATTTGACTCGATTTTCGGACATGGTCTTTTTATTGCAGAATTAGATAATATTATAGATTTATAACGTTAGAGTAGAACTGCCGTGTGTCAATTTCACTTATTTTCAGAGAAATAAATTTTTAAAAAAGACGCTCTTTTTTTCGGTGAAAATTTAAAAAAAATTACTGCTCTCAAATTATATGATTATTTAATGATTAGATTTCAGTGTATATAAGAATGTGTAAAGCTGCAATTTTTGAAGTACTTTTGGTAATTATATATGCAGTGGAACGCGAGTAATTCATTATTTTAACATTTTAATTCTTATTTTTTTACTCCTAAACTAAGCTGTAGTAGCAAATAATTTTGATACACCTAGAATATATATGCCATGAGCAATATGTATAAAAAATACCAAAAGCTAATCTCACTTGGTATAGAAGATACAGTGACTTAAGTTTTTTGAAAATTTTCGGCGAAAGTTCGGATGATTTTCATCGAAAATTTTAAACAAGTTATTAAAATGCAGTACTATAAAATAAGCTTTTATTACCTATTCCTCAATTAATTCAGGACTGAGAAATTGCTGATTGTCTTCTGCCAAACCTAAGCACTCATCCAGCACCTGATTTTCAGCATCTGTTCTTGATTATTTATTGACGTCGGTATCCATTTCTAAATGTTCTTCGTTGACGTTGCTGGCATCTAGTGGTTTTATTAAGGCTAATGCCTGCGGTGGTAGTGGTTATTTTTTTCTGCCTGTTACGCATCCGTATATTTGAAATTAGTTTGTCGGACGACTCCAGAGCCCTGTTAAACAAATCGATCATAGTTGTCATGCGATTAATTTTTCGACAATGATGCTCTCGATCAAGTCTCCAGAATTTATTTCTTGATTCGGCAGCTTGCTCGGATAACATGCCAATAGATAAATTCGTAGATTTCATAATATTTGCGCCGTGGACCAGTATTTTATGTATTGTGACGGGCATGGGATACCATTCGTAGTACGAGACGTATTTATATGCAAGTGTCCTACAGAAATGATTGAATTTTTCATCATCTGTCGGCAAGCCGCTAGACAGCACTATTAATATAGTGTGCAGATGATCAAGGAGCCACTCGAACCCCTGACTGCCAAAACTTCTAAGGGTCATGAAATCAAGGCTTCATGCAAACTGTATTTGGCCGCCATTGACAGGAAGGTATTGAATGCAATTCTAGGCACACCTTCACAGTTGCGGTGCCCTTACTGTAATTTGACTGCCACACAATTTAATAACTTGCACGAGGCTTACGCACTTGCATATAAATACGTCTCGTACTACGAATGGTATCCCATGCCCGTCACAATACATAAAATACTGGTCCACGGCGCAAATATTATGAAATCTACGAATTTATCTATTGGCATGTTATCCGAGCAAGCTGCCGAATCAAGAAATAAATTCTGGAGACTTGATCGAGAGCATCATTGTCGAAAAATTAATCGCATGACAACTATGATCGATTTGTTTAACAGGGCTCTGGAGTCGTCCGACAAACTAATTTCAAATATACGGATGCGTAACAGGCAGAAAAAAATGACCACTACCACCGCAGGCATTAGCCTTAATAAAACCACTAGATGCCAGCAACTTCAACGAAGAACATTTAGAAATGGATACCGACGTCGAACTTTCGCCGAAAATTTTCAAAAAACTTAAGTCACTGTATGTTCTATACCAAGTGAGATTAGCTTTCGGTATTTTTTATACATATTGCTCATGGCATATATATTCTAGGTGTGCCAAAATTATTTGCTACTACAGCTTAGTTTAGGAGTAAAAAAATAGGAATTAAAATGTTAAAATAATTAATTACTCGCGTTCCACTGCATATATAATTACCAAAATTACTTCAAAAAATGCAGCTTCAGACATTCTTATATACACTGAAATCAAATCATTAAATAATCATATAATTTGAGAGCAGTAATTTTTTTAAATTTTTCACCGAAAAAAAGAGCGTCTTTTTTAAAAATTCATAACTCTGAAAATAAGTGAAATTGACACACGGGAGTTCTACTCTAACGTTATAAATCTATAATATTATCTAATTCTGCAATAAAAAGACCATGTCCGAAAATCGAGTCAAATACCACAGTGTGCGCTGGCATCTCGGAACTGACGTACCTATCGCGAATCTGAATACGTCAATTATGACAGATTTTCAGAGGAAAACTGTCAAAATACAGGTCTGCGCTGCACGTCCTTGCGTCGTAGTGTACGCAGCTTTGTGATTGATCATGCGTTACAAAATCTGCTCTGCCCTGCGCTGCGTGAATTGCATCACCTGCGTGACCCCACAGCGTATACCCACGTATACGCTCACACTAATAGCTTATTTAAATGCATATTCTTAACACATCCGGCAACCGCCGAGGAAATTGCACTAATAGAAGTATAGTTGAGACTCCAGCCTTATAAACGTTTCCAAGTACTAAGAGAAAATCTCAGTTCTAAGTGCTTGTACTAGTCTACTTACAGACAATAGAGTATACAAGTAGGTACTGTTAATGTGTATGCTAATAGTATATCCCTGAAAGCGGCCTCTAGTGGCTTCAGATTACAATCAAGTACTACGGCCTTGCAAAAACAAAATAAGTAGGTATGAAGTATTCCTTTGTTCCACTAAAAGCCCGGCACGGCGTCTTCTCCCCTTAAATTGCAGATCTCTTGCGCGACGATTATCTAACCATCAGATGGACCGTCAGCCAGTGTGCCTACAAGGATATTTAAAAAAAAACAGCATAAATGAAAGTTATACGTAGGTAGGTGAGTAGGTACTAAATCCTGAAGTCTTAGTTAATCTATAATTATAAAAATGAATCTCTATTTCCTTGGTCAACGCAACACGCGTGAACGGATGGAACGATATCGCTAATTGAATTTTTTGTTGTGTTTATTATTGTCATGAGAAGGTTATTATGAAATAAAAAAATAAGAAAGTTGAGCGGAGCAATTCGAATTCAATATTCAAAGTTAAGTCAGGACAACGTTTGTCGGGTCAGCTAGTTAATTCATATTTTAAGTTATTACCTACAGTGCTTCCACATCTAGAACGAAATCGTTCTGGTTCCACATTATCAAACTCCAAATAATACCTACACTCAAACATACACTTTTACTGCCATATTGTAAAAACTTAATTAAGAATAATGAAAAGAAGACCTCTGATATCTAGCTCCCTTGTGACCTCAAAGATTAACAGGCAAAACAGCTGTAAGTAAGTGCCTTTTCATAATTAGAGGGGCAGAACATTTTGTCGTTATCAAGGGACGGCGGCCAACTCAAATAATTTTCGTGAAATTCAATTATATTCGACACGTGTTGCGGTATTTACCTTTTTTAACCCCCGACAAAAAAGAGGGGTGTTCTAAGTTTAACATGTGTATTTGTGTATCTGTGTGTCTGTCTGTGGCATCGTAGCGCCCAAGCGGATGAACCGATTTAAATTTTGTTTTTTTTGTTAGATAAGTGTTAGATAGGATTATTATCGATCGAGAGTGTTATTAGCTAAGTTTCATGAAAATCGGTTCCGCCGTTTGAAATCTGCTCTTTTTTAGTTTAAAAAGTCGTCGCATCGGGGGTTTTCTAAATTTTTAATTTTATTTTTTTTGCATAACAAGATAAAGCCGTCTCTTAAGGAGTAGACCGAATTAAACTTGAATTTCTTTCGTGATCAGAGACCGGTATCTATAATACTATTTTAATGTCGCCTTTGAAGCGTCATTTATTATTTTGCTTTATTCAAGGTCCGGTATTGTTAAGTGAAGAATTAGGCTTCAACTCTTGAAGAGAACGACGTTGATATTTTTAAGTACACAAAAAAGAAACTTACCTATTGTCCCGGGAGTCCCGGGAAAGATGGATTGATCTTGTATGAGTTTTGTTGTAAGTAGATAAGTCTTATAGCTAAATGCTTCTTGCTCCTATACTTTTTGAAGCAGCAATTGCTTCAAAACGATTTTGTGTGGGTATGAATCAGTATTATATCAAATGTTCAGGCGCTGTCGTAATCACACAACCCGACCTGATATCGCAGAATAGATTTTAAAAAATACAGGATTAAAGATCAATAAAGGATGTTAATAGAGGATTTAAAATAGGTAAGTAGGTACTTATGTATGTTCCGCAAAATTTAGTAATTTTCGTGACATTAGGTACCAAATTTGTGATTTCATTTGTTTGAATTATTATATATAATTACTAGGTGAGCCCGCGACTTCGTCCGCGTGGAAATTAGATCCTTTCTTAGGGGATGTCTACGTCATAGTAGCTTTATACATGCAAAGTCTCAGGGCGATAGGTTTAAAATTGACAAAGTTTCATACAAACTTTCATCCCCTATTTTATCCTCTTGGGGGTAGAATTAATCAAAATCCTTTCTTAGCGGATGCCTACGTCATAACATCTACCTGCATGCCAAATTTCAGCCCGATCCGTCCAGTGGTTTGGGCTGTGCGTTGATAGATCACTATATCAGTCAGTCACCTTTGAGTTTTATATATTATGTATATAGATTATATTTATATTATAGGTACAATTTAATACCCATCAAAGAATTACAATTCCCTTAGTACCTAATACTTAGACTAAGTAATATAGTTACGTATAACAACGTCATGCAAATCCCTAATCCAGTTTCCATTTAGCTCAATATTACAGATTATGTAATTACAGGCTCCGTCCATGCGTTAAGGCCGCGGGATAAGGGCGACGAATATTGTCACCCCTCGTCCCCTAATGAAGGGTTTCCTTCATTAGCTATCAGACTAAAAGCCCTTAAGCCCTTTTAGAGTATTCCAGAATTATAATATAAACTGAAACACGGGCGCAGGTATGTTCATAAAGTCTCTATCTATATGAAATTGGTGTCTGAATCTGCCTATGTGCTGGTAGAAAAAGATTACGGTGCGTTCACTGTACAACAATTATTTTGTTTTCAATTGTCAATTAAATTTTAACAAGATTACTTGGTGAAGGTTTACTTCTCTTCTAATTCTTATAGCAAGTAACCAAACAAAAGGTGTCACGGGTAAAAAAAATATACATTTCCTCGCTCCTTGGCTACACTAAGTTACAGTGTAGCCAAGGAGTTTTTAACCAACATTGTATGAGCAAAAAAGGTCCGTCAAAGTTAATCTGTTTGGAGTGGTGAGCTCAGGTCTATATTTCTAACATAATGTTTACAAAGCAACAAGTTTTAGCGTTTATATTTATGTACATTTTAAACTTTCAACCTGTATTTGATGTAATTAAAATTGAACGTTTTGAATGACTGTATTATAAAAACGTTTACTGATTTCATAGAGATGTTAATTAAATGGTCTAAGACTGATTTCCATATTGAAGTACATCGCTGCCGTTAAATACACTATTATCACGCCTGTTTTTCGGTAGGCCAACTTAGTCTGCGGTACATCTACACTTATTTTAGAATACTTCGCTCCTATTACGAGCAATGAAAACGCAATTAAACAAAAAGGAAATGAGGCCATGTGCGTGTGGGGCCATAAACAATGAAAGGTTCCGTAGCCATTCACATCCTGCATAGAATAGGTAGGTATAGTAACTATGTATATACGGGAAACTCCATAATACGGGCCGGAGTGGTCGAAAAATGGAAACCTTTTAATAAAAACATAAAAACCGAGTGGCTTTCTACCTTTCGCATTTTTTTCAGCAGCCCAGAGAATTCACCGCTGAAAAAAGTGTGGGCAAACACCACGGAGTAGGTATTTTTGTTTTAGCTACACCTTTTGTTTGCATGCCTTTTAAGAATTGGCATTCGGTGAGAGGTTTTAAGTGTTCGGTGTTCGCTCAAGAGATCGATTCATTTTTATTATTGTATGAAGAAACATCTCTACCAAGGTAGTGGTTGTGCGTCTAGACCGTTATTGGCTCGTCCGTATTCACAAAATTCGTCTACTTAAGGCAACTAAGAGACGTCTATAGACATTTGTCATTTCTCAATGGGCTGAGCGTTCGCGTGCACTGTGAGACCTCATAGTGTAGTTTGTGAATACGGGCGTAAAATTATCTTTTAATATTTTTAAAGTCATGACGTCATTATAATTTTAAAATCAAAGTATCACCTAGATTCTAGCGGTTCGTCGCTAACTAAGCTTTGATGAACGCAGGAAAAACGTTAACTGCATTGGGATCAATATGTGACCCCTTTTAATCCTCTTATCTTTTGATTATTTTTTAATGTATTATGCCATTTAAAAAAAAACTAATAATAGGAGCTATCATTTTTGGAATCTGCATCTGTATTAAAGAGGTTTGAAAAGAGCAGCACAGTTGAGAACTAACTTCAAATGAAAGATTATTAGCGATGGCTCCTTTTTGAATTATTCAGGTATCAAAGGATTCTGAAATCGTCTTACAAAAACAGTGAAAATATTTTTATTTAGTAGATCTTATCTAATATTTTCGTTCTTTATATACATTCTTATAAGATACTCCCTGAATAGGAGAAATTAAATTTTGTTTTCTTAAAATTGACTATCAAAGCTCTAGCATAAATATTAACTTTCAAAAATATTACTACAACTAAAGGTACCTAACCTGTACCTTTAGCGTGTGCATTATTAAAGTAAAACCTTATCTACCTACTTCAAAAGCCATACATAAACGTGGAGAACATTCAAGTGAATCGAATTTCAGTACAACGGTTGTCTCTGCACTTGGTTTGAAGTACTTACTTGCTTACGTAGGTACATAAATATAGATGTGCTCCATTGCTTAGATATCTTGCTGCATGCGTCAGAGGTTGATCAAGTTAGCATACGGGTGTCAGGGCCAGTGCCGGTGATATTTACGAGTGTAACATTTCAGTTCATTCATCAAAGACGCCTGATTTATTGCAAATTGACCCATATGTCAGTGTCATAAGAGTCACAGCAGTGTCAAATAGAGTTGTAGAACCAGTTGGAATTACTCTTATCCAATCTAATCCTCTGAGTAGTAGCCACCATGGGGCTAGGCGGAGCAGTGCCCCGGGGCGCAAGCTCAAGGGGCCCTCAATGAATAATATTCGAAAATTTATATAGTATATATGCCATGTTATATGCCATGGTTTGGGCCACAACGAGCTGATGATAAAGTGGTTTTATACTTTTAAAGTATTTAGTTTAGTTTAGTCCCGGGGGATTTCGTTTTAGTCCCGGGGGCCTTGGTTACAGATCTACGCCACTGCCCCGCGTTACTTGAAGTTTACACTCAATATTGAAAACACATGATATTTTATTTTCAACTCAACGTATACTTTCTTTAAAAATAATATTCGTTATAATGATTTAGAAAGGTTTATGTAATACTTTAATTACACTAATATGTACTAGCAACTGGCTAACAACCTTAGATATTATGATAGCCAGGGAAGTAAGTATATATATAACGTACAAAATCTTAGCTTGACTAAGCTATGTTTACCTACCTATCAACGCTTAGAAAATATTCGGAGGCTCTTCTGACGTACCTGTACATTTAAAAGGAATCAGTCGTTGTTACAAAATGATACCATATTAATATTAATAAACGGATGCATGGATTAGCGGGCGAATAGTTACACACCAAACTATATCTTTGTGTCATCAGTAATTTGACATTCGAAAGAAGAAGACAAAGCACGAGTATGGTGCAACTACACAACCGCTAATACCACAATCGACGACCGCTTGGCGCAGTGGTTCGAGCGTAGGCCGCTCGGCTCACTGCACATGGTGGTTGCGGGTTCGATTCCCGCCGGGGTAAATTTCGGAAATGGCCTTTTTGTAATTTGCCCTGGTCTGGGTGTCACTGGGATCGCCCCCAGTCCATTGTACGGTACCCATAGTACAAGCGTTGCTTAGTTTGGGACCATACAGTTGGTGTGTTCGCCTGGCGATATTTATTATTATTATTATTTATTAATACACGTTTAATTAGAGGGTAATCTTAATAAGAAAACACACCTTATTTAACTACGTTAAAATAAACACGAAATGAAATAATGACACGATATGCTGATTACACGTCTGCCCTCAATACGAGGGAGATTTTGTCAAATCTCCGAGATCAAAAAAGTCTACATTAAATGGATAAAACAAAATTAAACACGATATTCACACAATTTTTTCATTTTTCCATAATGGGGGAGAGCCGTAGGCGAGGGACTTCATTAAATATGAGCTTTTCCCCGTCAATTTGCCATATTTTCGGCACGCTACAAAGGGATCAAAGATCCGTGAAGCAACAACCGCCCAAACAAATCCGGCTTCGTGTACTTTATAATGAAGTGCGCTAGTTAGGCGCGGTTATAGAACGGTTTCGCCAAGTTCATGCATAAATTGGGACATTTCGCTACAGCTACAGTACTTCGGAAGAAAGGAAGGCATTCCTAACAAAGGAATTTGCGACCGGCGACAGCGGCGCTAGGTGCGGTACTTCCGATTGTATTCACGGACCGCATTACGACTTTTGAATTTCCGACTTTTCATTCAGCTTCTTTTTGCGTGTCAAAAGAAACGACAAGATGTCATAAGCACCAACCGTCTTCGTAAGGCTAAGTGTATGCTGACAGGCAGGTACAAAATTAGTAGGCTGACTCAATGGAAAGAGGCCTATCATAAACAAAAATAGCAGGGCCGTCATAATGCAGTCACAGGTCACAAGCGTATGCTGCAACAAAACACCTTTTAGAAATTTTCACTGTGGCTGCAACCACAGGCCGCAACCAACAACGCAGGTTAGGACGGTATTGATCTCAAGTCTAAGAACGATCTTGGAAATGTCATTCTTATGTCATTCCAGAACAAAATGACACGTCAAAAGCGTACTCAAGACCGTTCCCAGACTTGAGGATTTATTAATACGGGCCTCAATGGCACAGCTATGTAAGTTGATTTTCTCAACTAGACACATTTCTAGTGTCACTTTTCATTACAACATATCTCCAAGTTTACGCGTCATAAATTTCAGAGTAAAACTTATTAATGTCTATGGTTCTACTATGTGGAGAACAAGAAAGTTTTAAGTAGGTATCATAGTGGAGCGCGAGCTAGGAAGAGAGCAATTACTTAATAATTTCATGTTGGAGAGGTAGTAAAATATATTTTACTAGCTGTGCCCCGCGAGTAGTAGTATTTTAACTGCTTAGTATTTTAACTTAGCAAAAATTTCGGGATTATCGGGTTAAAAAGTATCCTATATGTTAATCCCGGTTATAATCTATATGTGTTCCAAAGTTCATCCAAATCCGTTCAGTAGTTTTTGCGTGAAGGAGTAACAAACATACATACATCCACACTCACAAATTTTCGCATTTATAATATTAGTAGGATGTCTTTGCTAGAAGTTTTCAGTTATCCGCATGGAATTATTGAGTAGGTACATCCATGCAGTTTTCAGAAAGAAGAGCAATCTTCCAGTATTAATGCGCAAGCATATTTTATGCATGGTTTCCTTAGTTCCTATTCAAATTGCATACTTTAATGAAAAATTAGTTATGAAATTTCTTTCTTTCAACTATTCATCTTTATTACCCTTATAAAAGGTTATTTACTATGAAAATAAATAAACTAATTTAATACGATGCTTTCACTTTGAGAGATAATACAATACATTATGTCCGTAAAGCCCTCCTTTATATTGTTCATAAATTTTGAAACAACTTAATCTGTGGGTACCTATACAGACTCAAAGATGTTGTCTGTTTTGTTTGTTTTGTATACCTACTTGAAGAGAGTGACGAAAAGTATTAGTTTTTAATTCAGTTTCAATTAGCCTAATGCTCAATGTACCATTAAGAATGTACAGTAGGGGTATAAAAACCTTAACCAGTTGTCAAATTGATTGATTTATAGAGTTGCGAGCACATATTACGTTTTAAAATTAAGTCATAGTACAGACAGTTGCATAGAAAATGATGTTCTAACTGTTCGACAGCAAAATTTAAATTTAGGGTAAGCAGGGGAAATGGCGCTCAACGGGTAATGGCGCGCACCTCTATAAGTCTATGAAAATGGTGCATAACAACACGCCACCATACGTAAAAAGGGGGAGGGGAAGGGCCTCTAACACGTAGCGATGCACGGGGGCAGTCAGCTCCTGGCAAGCGACGGTGAAGTGCGTTTGTTTGTATGCGGCTGCGCTGAACTAATTTTCGTCGCGATCTTTTTTTCGGTAAGTTCAGAATTTTGATATTTATTAAATTGTTAATATAGCTTTCCTAGGTACTTAATCATTCTATTTTATGATGAATTAGTCAATTTTCAACGATTGCTTCTCTATGTTTGTTTAATTTAAAGTTAAATTCAAAACGACCGTTTGGGGTTATCCCGCTCACATGAGCGCCATTACCCTTTAGTGACTTATTTTTTATTATTATAGACATGCCAATACGAAAAAAATTTACAAGAGAAAAACATCCCAAAAAAGTTCTTCAGAGAGTGAAGTTGAAGAGCATGAAAACATCTGTGACGATGACATTGATGACGAAACGAATGTGGGCGATGAAATGCATTGTATAAGGCTGATCTCAGGTACAAATACAAATATTTGTATAATGTATGTATTGTATAATTGTATACTTTGATATCATTCTTATTTGATAATGATAAAGGATCTTACTTGTTATATTACAAAGAAACGGGTTTGGGCATCAGTTCCCCTTCGCCTGAGCGGCATTACCCAATGACAGGGGCAATGACGCTCAAACCTTTATTTTTTTTAAATGTTTACTACTTCTAATAATTCTAAGATAAATACGATTCCTATTAAAAAGTTGATTATTTAATAGTTAAAGTTTATGTTAATGTTCTAAATTTTAAAATAAAACAAACAATTTAAAAAATATAGTGTGTTTTCCTTAAGTGAACGCCATTCCCCCTGCTTACCCTACTCAGAACAAAGTTGTTTTTTTAACTTGTCTAATGGTTTGACCGGCCATTAATATTTTTGATATACGTAGTAATTATATCCTCTTTGGTTTTATGTTTATTAAAACTATTGTTATTCCCAGTGTCTGTCAATGTCACATACCTACTACACACGTAACATGGTGACAATCATAAGTTGAAAACACTGCTTCATGCACTCGTGCAAGCAAAAGTCGACTCTAAGGTGGTTAACCCTTTAGTTGCCCGACTGTACTTACCGAAGGGGCAGACAGATAAGCAGCAAGCGGTCATCTTTATTAGAATTTGCACATGAAATACGAAATTCTCAGAGGAACGAACCGTAGTTCGAACGTCTCATGTTTCCAAAACAGGATGTCTTCCACTCTACTATCACTGCTTGAGTATAAAATGTTAAGATTAAGATTCCGAGACCTAAAACGTATTCGGTGCGCAGGTACTTCAGCAGAGACGACCCTAAATATTCATGCTTCAAACTTTTCCAAAGTATAAAATAAACTTTAGAAGCGTATTTTTTGGTCCCCATAAAGAAGGGTCGCGGGGGTAAAAGCGAAAGCATGTACACTTCAGTCGATTTCACTTCAGCTGAAATTAAAGCTCGGTCGGGATCAGCAGTTTTTGAGATTGCGGTCTTTCTTTGTGGCCGCACATAATATAAAATACGTAGAAAGGACCCGCGGGGTGTTCACTGTCATTATGTATTGTGCGCGAGGAGGGGCCCCACAATACACGCGTGAGATTCGAGACACCCTGTTTGGTGTACGCCGCTAACCTCACACAGAAGGATCCCATTGAATTAGAGTTTGTTTTTACCGAATTGACGGAGATTCTGTTTTGAAGCGAAGCTTCTATACAGACGTTTGGGACGCTCGCCGCGCGGCCACTCTATCCGTGCTAAGCGTCAGTAGCGTTACATGTTGACGTCATACACGATATATATAGGTATACAAGGTGGAGCTTAGGCTCCCTACGCTTTATACTATAAAGCTTCGCTTCGTGTGGGTGTCCCTAGACGGCACTGTTTTCTTTTGTTGTATATGTATTGTATATTGGTGAACTCACGATCTCATTTCAGAAACTACTTACACGACTGATTTTAGTGATAAGCTATGAGAAAACATTTTGGAGCGCTAAATAGTTGGGAATTATCCATTCATCCTGTCATCAGGAGTTGGTTATTTTTGACGTGAATTTTATTTTTCTGTGAACTAAAAAGTTCAAAGTTCATACATAGGTAGGTGTTAGCATACATAGTTTCAGCATACCGTTGGCGGAAATAGAGCTTAAGTACTTGTGCATTTTACAGATGGTTGGTACAATATTGAACAATTTTTAGTTATAAGTACAATAACATGCGGTATGTAGGTAAAAGGTACGTCAAGACCTACAGTAGAACAGGGACAACCTTTTGAAAACGTATAAGTAAATTTGACTTCTGGTGTGTTGAATTGAACGAGATTATGTTGCTCTATTTGGAAACATATGTAGTCTGCATTAGGTTATTATTTAACTTGAGATTAATCTCATTATTAAGTAAAGATATAATTATATTAAAGAGTATAACTTATTCTTAATAACCCTCGCCCTCAGCGCAGCGCAAGAATAGCTGTTATATGTCACCTATTTGTCTCTCCGTCTGTCTATGGCATCGTAGTTTCCGAATGGATGAACCAATTTTAGATCTATCTTTAATAAAAACCGTTACAATCGTTTTAAATTTATACGCAACGGTTTTATAGTTAGAAACATACTTAATTCATTGCTAATTATATTCGTTAAAAGTTTTGACTGAATGAATTAAAATGGACACAACTGGAAATAGGTATTAATAATAAAAGTATGAAAATAACTTTAGTTCAGTTTAGTTTGTGTGCCAACACAATTAGCTCCACTGCTGGAATTGCTAATCTCACTATTGTTTACAACAGCAGTCTTCTTGAAGCACTACACTTAGATACATAGATGTAAAATTCACTCAATTGTCAATTTTACTTATAACCTAACTCAACAGTTATTTGGTCATATTGTCAGATTCCGATTATACAAGGTGTAACGAAAACTGATGAAAATATCGAGGAGAAATTGCAACTCTGGGGGGTCCCGAAGCGTGAGTTAAACCAATGGTATCAGTTTTCGTTACTATGCCCCTTACACCCTGTATACCTTCATTTCAGGTAAGGTCAAATGTCGCAGTTCCGCCATGCATCCAGAAACTTCGGGGTCACGCGTAATTTCATTTAATTGAGGGAGTCGGATTTTTTATTGACTGCTCGCAAATCTGGTTCGGCATGTCCATCATACTAATATTATAAAGAGGAAAACTTTGTTTGTTTGATTGTAATGAATAGGCTCCGAAACTACTGAACCGATTTGAAAAATTCTTTCACTGTTGGGAAGCTACACTATCCCCGGGTGACATAGGCTATAATATATTAAAAAAAAAATTAGGGATTCTTACTAAAACTCGAATAATGTAACCGCAATGTACCCGTGCGAAACCGGGGCGGGCCGCTAGTAATTAATAAATCGATATCAACACTTGGACATTTCATTCTAATGTCTGTTTATTTAAGCTCTTCATTGATTTTGATGAACTTTAAAGTTGGCTTTTTAAAGTTACTTATTAAGAACCACTTTTCGTAGAACTATGCGATAAGATTATAGTTTTTGAAAGTTTCCTTTTGGCAATGGCCAAAGGCAAGCGATTAACAATGGGGAATATCGATGGGGTTTTAACTAGGCAGACATACGTTTTTGATTTCATCCAATTTGACGAAGTGGGTAACTTATTTGGAAAATGCAGGCATTAATATCTGAAGCCACCTTCAAAAAAATCGAAATACAAAAAGTATCTAGGTATTCTTATTCACACACTTTGTTACACTTTGGTATTAGGAAGAAATACCTACGACCATTACCTGTCAAAAAATGTATAGGAAAAGCGGTGTCGTCTTCATCGTGTGAATGACCGCTTACTACAATTATGACACAGACCCACAGCTTACTACGTAAAACGCGGCAGTTATTTGAGTGGTCACCTGTTGGCTTGGTCTATTGGCCAACAAGCTTGCATGCATTACGCCCGGCGTGACTCACCGGAACTGAATGAATGCGCTCGTGAATGTTATAGCAGTTTCTGACCCCCTAGTGGCCGCAACGTTTATCAAGCCAAACATTTTTAAAGACTTACCTATGCATACCGCATCTAATTCAAAGGGCTCAGACCTTCTTTGTAGGGCTGGAAGTAACTTTTTTCTGGTACTGTCGAACATCGATATATTCTAATGATCCAATGTACCAATTAATCACCTCCTGCGTTCCTTGAA
Organism: Notodonta dromedarius; assembly: GCA_905147325.1. Lineage (NCBI taxonomy): Eukaryota > Metazoa > Arthropoda > Insecta > Lepidoptera > Notodontidae > Notodonta > Notodonta dromedarius. The sequence continues at coordinate 8,687,652 of LR990160.1, read as the reverse complement.
ATAAACTTAATTATAAATACAAAAGCTTTCAAAGCTCAAACTCGTCTCTTAAGGGCTCAATTTTAGCACCTGCTCCAGTCGTACTTTGGATACTTGTACACAGATAATTCCTGTGCCTTCGGGAGCTGTGAGATAACAAATGATGAAACAATGACGCCATCATGTTAGGTGGGCCATGGAGGCATGAGCCCCCCTCGCGGGGTAGCGGCGGCGCGCGACGTTGCCGCTCCGCGCGCGCCGAGCCGCGCGGCAAGCCAGGCTCAGTCGCTCGCAGCCGCTTCATACCGCGTGCTACCTTCCCCAGGGCGACCGCGTGCGACCGCGCGCCCGCTCCGCGCACCCGTCTCAAACAAACTTACAAACTCACTTTCCGCCGCCGGAAACCTGTTTCATCAACCAAAAAACGCTATGTCGTAATAACCATCACACAATTCCCTCCCGGCCACCATCAACATATTCCGGCATACTTATCTGTGAACTCTAACGCATGTTCTGGCTGCAACTTGGGAAACTTCATAAGTTTGTTTATAAGCTGCGTTCGGGCGCGGCGTGCGTGTGTTGTTAGCTTTTAAAGTCATGGCTGGACGTAGTTCTCGATAAACCGGTAAGTAAAACGAACTTTACTGGATAAAATGTGTTTGAATCGACGAATCGCGGTGCGTGTACCAAGTTTATTGTTAAGTCGCATGTTGAGTGTTGGTAATTTAGTCTGCTTTTTGTCGGAGGGTCTGGGTTGTCTAATGTGGCTGTAGGGAATTCTCGACGTAGGCGGCTCCTCGGGTTGCAATCTCAACGTTTCGGCTCCCACAAGGCCGAGATGACATACGGCCTGACAAAGGTCCTGTTTGTTACCGTTTAATTTCCGAGAATTGCTCATGTTGATAAAACAGCACCGACTTATTGTCCGCCTTTATTGCTTTCTCAGTATCACATTGCGTACAATCCCTCTTGTAAGAAGATCCAGCTGTAATTAAAATGGATCTTTGACGTCCGCAGTTTAGTGCCTATATTAAATTGGATCAAATTCAAAATATGCCCTATTAAGATTAATAGAATTAGTCATCAATTAAGAGTTGTTTGAAGCTCGCTGTTTCCCGGAGCGGAACAAAGGATAACCGTTCCGTTCGTAGCTAACAAGCAAGATATTGGAGAATAAACAATGACTTAAGTTACCATTGACTAGATTTCTAGTTTGATATTTCTACGATGTCGAAATTGTTATGAATGGGTACTGAAGTTTGGGGTGGATGAAGTATTGTAATGAAACTTTTAAAGCAGTTTTTAGGTTACACTTAAATATTTAGCGAAGGCTTAAGATAGAATCGTCTTAAGATAGGATTTTAAGTTAGACCATGACCTTTTTCAATTAACATTCATTGCCCATCTTTGAAGATAAAGGGCAGAATATCTAGTCCTAAATGGGCAGACATTCAACAAACCTATCGGGTTTTAGGTAGGTAATCTTGGCATGCACTAGGCGGTGCAAATGACTTTGAATCTTATTTAATATAAAAGTACTCACATTTCGAGAATATTGCAGCATGCTTTGGGCGACCGCAGACGCCTGCAGACGCCCGCGACATACTCAAGCTTTTAAACTATGAGTTCTAAAGGTATTAAAATAGGATTTCGAATCATTTGCGCTTACAAAAGCCTTTGCCGTGCCGTGCTGCCTAATGAGCGTCGGTCTTTATTTAACTGAAAACAACAGTGATCGAACTACTTTACTTCTTACGTAGTGTCTCAAGTAACAAATAACTGGGCCTTGAAGGAGCCAAACATTGGCACTTTAGTAATTTTAGTACTTTTTATGGATGTGCGCAATCCACGTTCCAAAACAAAAGCGGTGGCGGTATACACCTGGATGGGTGACCGCTAATGGCGTTTCCAACTGTCGGTCTCGGCCACAATGTGGCCACTTATTCATACGATAAGAAGAGGTACTATTTAGTACTTTGCACTCTAGTAGGTACCTACATGGCCTCACTTGCTAGACACGAATCGTAGGTACTCCATGCAGTCAAATATTATTATCATGTTTCTTCTCCTTTTTCCTGTCTGTAACAAATTTGAACGTAATTCCCAAAATTATAAAAATTTGGTATGTAAGGATCAGTATTTCCTAAACGGAGAAAAAAAAAATGACATCATTTTTATAAATCATAAATTATTCGCTGTAATAATTACAATATGTCTAAATAAAATACTAAAAGTGATCTAGTGACTCTAGCTTAGGGACTTAGTGTGAGCTATGGTACCTATACATAGATATAGGTAGGCATTCTATCGTTCATCCAAATGTTCCGTAATGATTTGAAGAAAGTCAAAGAATGAATAAATTTTACAATTAGCGGCATCTGCGGGCCGATCTTTAAAAGTTCCATTTGCTCAGACAAAATCTTCTAATGCCTATAGCCAGAAAATCTCCTGAGTAATGTTGAATTGGTTTCGTTGCGCTCCCGTCACCGTCACGTCGGGATACTCAAGTAGATAGCTAATATTGTTAGATAGGTATATCTCCGAAACGGCTAGACCGATTTTGACGGGACTTTCACTGGCAGATAGCTGATGTTATAAGGAGTAACTTAAGCTACTTTTATTTTAGAAAAACAAAAACAAAAATGGGTCTTGTCGCTCGGGCTCAGAACGCGGGAGCGGGCTTTTTTGTTAAGTAAAATTCCACGCGGATGAAGTCGCGGGCTCAGCTAGTTGTATAATAATCTCTTTTAATTAATGACGTAGCGTGGCCAACGATAGTATCTGGTCTGAACTCTGAATGCGAACTGAACTAGTAATTAATCGAGCCATGATGAACTGATAATTAAGTTTGTGTTTACGCTGTAGACACTGAGATGTAATTTTTATCAAAATTATTTAACTTGTTATTAATGGGTTGTTTTTAGTTACTCTATGTCTAATTATAACTAACTATTAATTAAATAGTTAGTTATGTAGCTATATAGTAGTACAAAGTAAATGCTAGATTTGCCTGAAGCAGACCGATCCAGTTAGGGTGACTGTCGACTTGAGCCGGGCGGGGTGGCTGGGCTAGCTTCATCTTCCTCAGACCCCCTAGCCAAGTGGCTTCGTCTACATTCGTTTCTACAAAACGCTACGCTTAAATGTATGGAAATGACATTACAATTCGATAAGTAGATCACGTGACTTATGTCATTTTCATACATGAAGTGTAGCGATATGTAGAAACGAATATAGACAAAGCTACTTGGCTAGAGGGGCAGGTGATTAAAATGAAGCGATCCTATGGATCGAAGCGAGCGGGCCAGCTAGCTCAGCCAGCCCACCAGCTCAATTCAATGGTCATCCTTAATTATAAAATCATATTCTATTACTATGTAGTGGCAAACAAAAAAGTTAAATATTAAAACTATCACAAAAAGCCTCAATAAGTAAGATTCCAAAAGTCCGGGTAAATTCAATAAATAATTATTGATTCTTAGCCCGTAAGACTTTACGGTGAGAAACACGTTGATTCCTACCAAATTTAACGTTCTAAAGAAGTACCTAAGTCCCATTTCCTAGAACCAAGCATTTCATAGACCTATAAAATAGGTCACATAAGAGAGTGTTTCATTTTCCGTTTATATATTCACATCATTGAATTCTCAGTCTAAAATAGTCGTGCAAATTAATTCCGTGACCGCATGATATTAAATTCCAAGTAATCCTTTTCAATTAATACATCTCGTTCAATCTTATTATAATAGTTGTTGCAAAAGTCACCTAGAGATAGCGTTTATAGATCAAAGCTAGCGTAATGTCCCAGCCGTCAATTAGCTATGATAACTTGCCTGCATTATGCAATAACATTAGATCATTAATTTAGAATGGTTCAGTTTTTTGTAGCCATCCTTGAACGGTACAATAAAGAATTCTTTACCTGCGGATCATCTGCCGCTGCTGTGTGGATATACTCGTACACAACGTTACAATATCATGTAAAATAATACCGTTGTCGGGTTATAAATTTAAATGTTTAGGTGTGTCAGTATTTTTTTTATAACTTACTAGTGTCCCGCCGGCTTCGCAGGGGTGCAAGAAACCGCTAAAATTATCAGTGTTTCATTACTATATTTTGCATGTATTATACATATAAACCTTTCTCTTGACTCACTCTATCTATTATAAAACCGCATCAAAATCCGTTGCGTAGTTTTAAAGATCTAAGCATACATAGGGACATACAGACAGCTGGAAGCGACTTTGTTTTATACTATGTAGTGATTGATAGATATGGTTTTAAGGTTGATTTATTTCTTGTCCACTTGCTTTAATTAATTATGCAATGGTTCCTTATGCTGAAACTTTTGCATATTATCTCACCTTACAGTTTTAGTTTGTTAGGTTGAAATTTAAGGATCGATGTCGTCCCTCGTCATGGCGAAGTGTCAAGTTCATTTGTACGCGCGATGTGGGTAGTTTTGACCCGGCCTAATAAGCAATTAACAGGCGACCGAGCAACAACTTGTTGTGTCAACTATGAATGATGTAAACTTAATTATAGTTTTACTTACTGAATTATGTTTGAAAATTATATTAAATGAGAACCAAGACACTACTCAATAAAGTAAATAAACGACGACAAATTATTGAATAGGTCCGTCCTAGTATCCTTTTTAGTACATTCACCAAACTTTTAGTAATTACAGCAGGTATTAATTTAACGCTTCATACCTATTTACGAATTATTTGTTGTAATTACAAAATGTTTAGTAAATTAGTTTAGTAAAAACGACTACTTAATACAAAATCATTTACTGTCGCTTTTTTGCAGTGTTTTAAATTCTAGTGCCTAATTGATATTCGGATATAAAGGCCCCAGTAAAAAAGTGGTGGTGATATAATAAAAATAATAAATAACATTCTGAGGTTATTTAAAACATTTGTGCATAATCCAAAATATGCAATAAATATGCGCACGAGTAACTCGATGCCGTTACATTTGCATTCCGAGGATAAACTTATGAACAAGTTATAACCCTTAACCTGTCAGTAATATGATATAAATTAGCTGGGCTTTTGTAATGTATAACTTTTAAAATATACATTAACGTTGCTGACTGCGTTTATTAAGGATCTATTATGTTTTATATTAAATCAAAAAGGTGCTGCCGTAATGGCGTTTACGAAATCGATTTCTATTCAGTCTTTTATATTCAAAGACGATAAAAGTCTGTGGGTAGATGCAAAATCGTATCAGCGCTAATAGATAGCCGGTGTAAATTACAAGGCGTCGATTATACTAAGATTGCTTCGAAACAAAGCGAATGCGAGACCTCCATTTTTTTCTGGCAAGATTGTGCAGGAATTAAAGATTTTATTTTTGTTGTTATTTGAACGGATGCTTCGACATACTTTGTCAATATAGCAACTTTCACGACACAGTTTATCGATGACCTAGAGGCAGGCTCATGCGAAATTATCACTTTTACCGGTCAGATCTAACACTGAGAGTTGAATAAACGTTGTCTGTCGGTTGCACTTCGGCGTGTGTGCATTTACGTGTGGGCCGCGCATGCGTAATGAGCGGATGAGTACCGTTATAAAGACCAAAGACGCATGGGCTTGCTTGCTTCGTACTTCACTTCTCTCCAAAGAAGTTTGACAAGCATGGAGCACGTGTTTTTTAACCCCCGACAAAAAAGAGGGGTGTTGTAAGTTTAACATGTGTGTCTGTTTGTGGCGTCGTAGCGCCCAAGCGGATGAACCGATTTCAATTTTGTTTTTTTTGTTGGATAGGTATTCTGATCGAAAGTGTTCTAAGCTATGTTTCATGAAAATCGGTTCGGCCGTTTGAAAATTATCAGCTCTTTTGTAGTTTAAAAAGTCGTCGCATCGGGGGTTTTCTAAATTTTCAATTTTAGTTATTCAAGCGTCTGGTTGTAACGAACCATACCTAGAAATAATTTATATGGCAGAAAAACGTTTGACGGGTCCGTTAGTATAATTCATAAAAAAATGCATAAATGATAACTAAATCTACAGGATCGATCTCACCCATCTGACCCAGTGCCGAAGGTTAAGGGTCCTGTGAACTTGAGCTAAGCGGGTTGAGGCTGAGGAAATGAAGCGATTCTATTGGTTGAAGCGGGCAGGCCTGCTTCATAACACAGCCAAGTATACGGGCCCCCTTTTTTACTACCTAGTTGAGCTCGACAGACATTTTTTTTAAAGACATAATACACATAGACATAGCTAAAAGCCAGGTTTTCACAACTGTGGTGACCAGCTCCCAGTGACCTAGTCCTTTGGGAATATTTCAGTATTCTTGCATTACATAGGTAATATAACTATAACCAAAGAAATTTATAGCATACACGGCTTCATTGACATTTCAAGATTGAATTTACTCTGTACAAAGTAAATATGGTGCAATGTTATTTAAAGGGACGCTAGGTATCGGACATTCTTCTAATACCTACCTATGCTTCAATAACATCACAGCGCCACCCAATGATTTAATTATTTAAAGTTAAAATAGAACGGCCAAACGCCAATCACACTAATTAACTACCTAATTAAGTAAGTAAGTATTCATCTTTCTCACAAAAACCTCAAACATAGCAACAAAATCCTCGCCCATTCATCCGCAAACAAATCTATGCATGCGTTGAAGTCCTGGAGCTCGTTAAGCGCAGTGAGACTTAGCCATTATGATAATAAAGTATTTATAATAATATAATTAAGGTGCTATGTATCTCCATACTTACGTAACATTAAGCTTTATGCGTATTGCTTAACCCTTGACACTGACAATGAAAATATGTAGGTACCCACCAAACTAGTTAATCACGTAACGTGGATAATATATTCAACAAAACTGGTTCACAGTCACTAGTCATGGTGTATTGAAGGTGCACTCGTGGTGTAAAACGGCTATCTTCTCATTACAAAGTGATAATATAAAGGTTATGTTATAGTTATTTTTCGTGAACAACGAAACGCGAGGAGTTTCATATTCAAATAATTACTTACATTGATGACCTTATGGCGCGGTGGTTCGAGCGTAGGCCGCTCGGCTCTCTGCACATGGTGGTTGCGGGTTCGATACCCACCGGGGAAAACTTCAGAAATGGCCTTCTCGTAATTTGCCTAACTTTTGGGTAGCACTGGGATCGCCCCCAGTCCATTGTACGGTACCCATAGAACAAGCGTTGCTTACTTTGGTACCACACCATTGGTATGTCAGTATGGCGATATTAATAAAAGACAAAAAAACATTAATTTTATTATAAAACTAGCTGAGCCCGCGACTTCGTCCGCGTGGAATTTAATTTAACAAAAAAACCCCGCTCCCGCGTTCTGAGCCCGCGCGCAAGAACCCATTTTTTAATTTTGTTTTTCTAAAATAAAAGTAGCCTTAGTTACTCCCTATTACATCAGCTATCTGCCAGTGAAAGTCCCGTCGAAATCGGTTCAGCCGTTTCGGAGATTACCCGGAACAAACACACAGACAGACAGACAGACGGACAGACAGACAGACAGACAAAATTAAATCGCGTTTTTGCTATAGGTGTCGTATGTACTTTCATATGCATTTAGTGAAAAGGTGTTATTTTGATATTACAAACAGACACTCCAATTTTATTTATTTGTATAGATATTGTAACCAACACGGCTATAACGTGTATTATACTATAATATCAATAGGAGAAGTGAGCCGATAGCTTGAACTAGAACTTTTATGTGAAAGCTTTAACAAAGTGCAAACGCAAGCAAGTGATGCAAAAACGCCAAGCGCAAAGCTTCTATCAGTAGAAAATGTTTGAAAGCAGGCTGGAATTTACCGATACAACAACGCTACGCTTTTCATCAAAAATTGGATATTCAAATTCAAATCGTTTATTTTGTTTAGGCCTTACAAATTGTCAATTTTACATTTTTTTTCTTATATCTACAACCGGATCGGAACGCGACTTCGACTCAGAAGAAGTTTTGCAGAATGGAACCTCACACCAAAAATATCCCTAGTGCGAGTGGTTATAGGTTGGTTTAAGTTTGGAGAACTATGTGTGGTTGGATCCATTCTGCAAAACTACGTCCAACTACTTTAACACCTTAGTTTGACCTCACTCGCTTGTTGATTTAAAAGTAATGCCAGTATTCATCCAGAATACGAAAATAATATCGCAGAAGCGCAGAAGCGGTCATCATCAATGTAAACTATATAATATAATGTAATTTTTGCATTGAATTTTCACTCCGAAGTAAACTTGTATATCGTAAAGTTCTATTTTCTGTTTCAAAATGTAGTGTATTATCTAACAAATACTAATATTTACTAGCACATAATATATCGTGGCCTTCATTATCGGTCGCAAGGTTTTTCCAATAGCCGTATGGTACTTAAAAGAACACAATCTGGGATGTTCTTCAGATCTCTTCCCAGTTGCCATACTTATACACTATTAGTTCACCAAATAGAGCTTCTGAATAAGTGAAAATTTATGGCTGTTGTGATTCACCATGTGGATAGAAAATAGCTCCAGCATCTTTGACAAAACACATCCTAACAAGGTCTACCTGATCTGAGGCTCCTATATCGCTAAGTTTATCTTGAAACAGACGGATATACCTACCCCATTGTCGCCTTTGGTTTCCATTACTATGTCGTTTCCCTTGTTTATGCAATAAAGCGTTATATTATCCACTTTTCACGGCATTATATTCTCGAGATAAGATTACAGGACACCCTTCTCAGGCTATTTCCTCTTAACTGCGAACAAAAAGGGGCGAATTGATTAATTTCATTTATTCAGGAGTAGCCACTCAGCAAGACTTTTTTCTCGCCCGGATTAACACTTACTACATTATTTAGCGCTCCTGACTCATGAGAAACGTATAATCCGGCAACTTATCGATAATATCTTTATTCAATAAGAGAGGCTTAGGTTAAAAAAATAATAAAATAGGCGCGTAAAAATTGTTATATAGGAAGTTTGTAGGTGAGTATTGGTTTTACAGTTAAAACCCGTTTTAAGTTGGAACCCCTTTTAAGTTGTCTAGTTGAACATAGTTCTACACTGAATACCTGAGAATGCTGTTAAAAAAATCGTCGAACTTGTATAAACAATCCCATTAATATTGTTCGGTATTTCAATAGGCAAGCTTAATGAAACTCGGCCATGGCCTACGGTTTGACCAAAATTCGTACTCTTTATTCCATTTAAATGATATTTAAAGCCTCCAATAAAACAAAAACTCCCCGGTGTTGCGTTGCAAAACTGTCATAGTCACAGGTTTTCAGGCTGGAATTATTTTAAACTGAATCTGAACGTCGCGCTAGTTACAATAATCGCTTCTGTGGATTATACTTACAATTCAAATTGTATTATAAATTAATGTTGCATAAGTATTGTAATTGTTATGTTATACAATTAAAACTAATTAAATCCAATTACATATAGGATAGACCTGTACTTTTTGACAAATTGTTGAACGCTTTGTTATTATGAAATTATTTTATATGAACGGCACACAATAATCTGAGACACGTTTGACCATTAGGTGGTATGGGAATTGTAATCTTATACCCAGAATTGAAAATGACAGACAGATTAGCAACCGAATACCCACTTTTAATTTATTTTCAAAATCCGCAATGCACGGTACAAAGCAGTCACGGAAAGCCAGTTTGTATTTTAAACATTCTCATTTTTTCATCATTCAAAATCCGGAGATAGAATGGAATTCACTGCATTATCGGATGTAGGAGCTCGCTTAGTCATCACAAGACCACATACTCACGGCCGAGCGCGGGCCGCGTCTTCCCAGGGACTCCGGAGCCCACCGGACCGGTTTTGTGAGTGCACGTGTACCTACTCACAAAGTGTCAAGTCACGGGCTACGAGCGAAGCTGCACTTACCGAACGGGGATCGGACTGGCCGGCCGAACGTGAGCGGCACTAATCGCGAGCGATGGCCCGAAGTAATTTCTATGTACCATAGCCATCGCTACAGCTGGACGGCCATCGCTTGCGCCGCCGTCGGGTTTCATCGACCTTGGTACGAAGCTCCAACCCTCCAGCCGTAACGGGGCTATTTTAATGACGCTCCGGGAAGTTATACTGATAAAGATTTAATGTAATTTTTTGAATTGGAAATAATTTTATGCAGTCTCTATAATTTCGTGCGAGATATTATATTCTGTCAATGCAACTACCGTCTGAATTTAGATAAGACGACTCCTCTGATTAGGATCTTGTAGCTTTCCAGACATCTTGATCTTGATACTTATATTATTATAATTCGTTTATTCGTATATTAATTATAGTCGATATTAACGCTCTATCATGCTAAGATTTGTAAAAATTGAGCATTTACCTAGCAAACTGAATAACAACGTCCGGATACCGAGCAACGCTATCGGGCAATTGAATTTGACAACCACGTAGGTATAACGCTACGATGATTGGAGGTATAACGTCATTTGCTCGATTGCTCGAGTGCGGCGGCGTGATACATGTATATGCGCCTAATAAGTTAGCTTGGATCCTAGTTAGTGTGGATGTATGTATGTATGTATGTTTGTTGCTCCTTCACGCAAAAACTACTGAACGGATTTGGATGAAATTTGGAACACAGATATATTATAACCCGGATTAACATATAGGATACTTTTTAACCCAATAATCCAATACTACGCGGATGAAGTCGCGGGGCACAGCTAGTATTACATAAATTATCATTATTATTATTCTACATTATTACAGCTAACGTCAAAGATTTTTAAAATATCGTGAGTTAATCGTAATATACAATGTATTATCAAAATTTAGGAAAACTCGTATGGTTATGATGACATTACCTGTACGGATATGGTTAAAAGAGACAACAAAACGTTAATTACCGCACGGATATGCAGAGATAGTACGGCTCAGCCCGCACGGTCTGAGTAGTCACTTTTGATCTAGAAGATTTCTTGCATCAGCCAGTCACCTGAAACTCATCCATTTTTGGAGGAAGCTTCGGCATCAGATAGTGTAGCAAATACAATCGAATTGTTAGCCACGATGTAACAGAGAAATAATGAAGCCATGTGGGACCTCATAGTACTTTCATTGAGTCGTGATCGGGTCTGTGAAGAGCCGCAGTGGGGTCAATCATTGTTGACCGCGATTGATAAAACTCACTCGCATTTCGCAGTATTGCTTTCTATTTCATTTGATATTGTAGACTAGGTTGTCGCAAAGGTTATCGCTGTTTCTGAGCGTATTGCAAGCTAGAAAATATGCTCCAACAACTTCTTTCATAAAATACAGGATTGCTATTTGAAATTGCTACGGGAAGTACCTACTAAAAAGTCTTATTTCAATAATGCACGGTGTTGGTAATCGAATGCGTTCCTTTCCAAGAGCAAACCTTTGATTTAAATTGGAAACCCTTTTTCATAACCTACCCTCGTTCGGGATGTCCAAATTATAGCTTTTCTATAACAAGGTCTCTGAAATGGTGGCGACCGTTGGGATTATCGACTCCAAGTTGGGATCCTACGCAAAGTGGGCTTTAATAGGCAAGGCTTAGTAACTCCGTAGATTAATAGTGTATTGGAAAACAAATGTCTAATTATTATTCTGAGCCACAATCGTATCCAGTTTGATATATTATATCTAAACATATTTCGGGTAGACATAACAAATACCAGAATTTTAGGATAATGTTTTCCGTTGATTGGTCTCAAATGTATTGATGGATGGATCAAAAGATTGGATGGTTTATTAAACATTAACCCTTAATAATAAACGTGGTATAAAGGTTACACACTGAATTATCTCGTTCTGTCATTAGAAATTTGACATTTGAAAGAAGAAGAGAAGGCATGGTTTTACGTATTGTTGTTGTATGGTTTTATGTATTCAAACTTTGGATTACCTTATTACTATTAATAACGCGCAGAAAACAGGAGATAACACTTGATGAGAACGGTCTGTTTCCACCAGATAAAGCTATAAGCCCCTATAAAATGCATAGTTGAGTGCATTTAGTGAATGCAGTTGCCGATGAGGTTAGGGAGCTTGGAGCGTTTGGATCAAAACATTTTCGACTACAATAACTCGTGAGTGACGGCCATGAAACCGTATTCTTTGATTAAGTAATATGCTTACAAAGGATTTAATTTAAAGTTAATCTACCTCACAGATTTTTTCTTTTTTCTCTTTGTCTCGATTTGAATTTAAAAGGTCCCTATGGTATTTTTTAAAATATAAGCTTAATCTAACTACTACCTAGTTTGTTGTAGCTTTTAAGATGAATCTGATAACGAGATAGTAGTGCACAAAATGCTCGTCATTTACTTTGCGTCTATTATTGGTAGTTATCCAATTCAAAACCCTCTCTTTGTTAGTCTATACAAAATACAAAATGTTTCCAAGGAGTCTCCTAATGGCATGTACGAGTATGTGCTATTATCTCGCCTATGTTGTACACCAGTATTAGGGTGACCGTCCACTTGGGTGTGCTATGAAGCTAGGATCGCTTCATTTTCTCAACTTCCCTCGGTTTAGCTCAAGTTGACAGAAAGTATGTCCGCTTGATAGCGAAGCTATGTGGACGTACACTCTTAGCGATATTTGTCACTGTAGCTAAAACATCGACTCGTAACTTATATAGTACGTGACGCTATTTTATTGAAGGCAGAATATAAACCTGACACCATTTCCAAGTCAGAATATAATTTAGCTTGTCAATTCAATATTTCCGGACGTGCTGATCGTCTAGAAACCTCAGGACCAGCTTTTCCTCGCGGTTCGTGTCGAAAGCACCGTGCCGTGTGTGAACTTACAAAGTGAATCATTCAGAGTTCAAAAGTTCAACTTAGGTTTCTTGCCGACACTATCCTAATAACTACAATAGGAAGTACAACTTCTGGATGTATTGATTGTAAAAGATTGTGTATTTTTTTTGCAATGGAATGTCCAAATAAAACAAAGGGGCCATTGTCGAAAAAAAAAATATTCAAGCGACATTTCTCGAGCACAAAACAGGTGGTTAATTTATGTTGAAGTGACATGTTCAATCAGCCTATATCTATTTCACACAGGCAAATGCTTAATTAAGATATTATAGGTACCTAGTCCGTCAATGCAAGCAAGTAGATACCTATCTACAATGCTTCTATTATTATCCCCTTCAAACGTGAAAATCTGTCGGAATTGCGTCTAGAACACAATAAGCGCGTTTGTTTGTATTAAAGCCACGTTGTTACCAGGAAATTGGCGGAATGTGAAATCTGACACCGACGGCAGGTGTACGGAGTTGTTAAGGAATTAATGGTTTTAACGGGACTCTATCGACATTTGAACCATTGTTAATAAAACAAAATACGCGGGCCTATTTTAAGTTAATGCCGTCAGTTTCTAACTCAATATATTCAAATAATTAGGTGATAATTTTCTTGGTACCAAGTAATTAAAAGAACTAAACTTGACTAAACTAACCGTATTGATCTACCACGGCCAACGAGAATCGACATCGTAATAATGTTCGTGTTCGCGTCTGACACCGTCGCGTCGTGGGTCATTTTATAAATCCTTTGTAAATTCTGTATCGGAAACTGAAATGTTTACTAAACATAATTGAAGACACATTGTTAATATAGGAAATTTACTGAAGTTATAAATTTTCGTATCGCTTATCGCGTATCGTCGGCGGTGGTTTAGTCGCAATATGTCGGCCAGGCAACAATATTTTTATTTGTGTCGGTTTTCTTTGTAGACAAAACAAGTGATGCCAATTCTGTTATCTTCAAATCACGACCAATTAGATATAGGGTTACCAATTAGATATAGGTACCTATATCTAAAATTTGTATGTCTTAATAACTCATGAAATGCGATAAAAATATGAATATGAAAATATGAATTACTAGTTTATGCCCGCGACTTCGTCCGCGTAGTATTTAACTTAACAAAAATTTCGGGCTTATCGGGATAAAAAGTATCCTATGTGTCCCGTATCCCGGTTATAAACTATCTGTGTTCCAAATTTCATCCAAATCCGTTCAGTAGTTTTTGCGTGAAGGAGTAACAAACATACATCCACACTCACAAACTTTCGCATCTATAATATTAAGTAGGATTCTCTTGCTTACTTCACACAATAATATACCCATATACTCGTACTTACTCGTATAGTAGAATTTATTTTGATTGATACCTATGTCATTAAGCCTGTGCCCAAGAAGCTGACATACAAAACCCGTGCCTAATGTTTATGTGTCAATCTTGATGTCACTACTTTGTAGGAACTTAATAAGATACTAACCTCAATAGGGTACTAACGGAGCTGTAAGATATTTGAACACCATCATAATAATTTACAATAATCGGTAATAAATATCACAACATCGATCTTCCTATTTTGCCGTCAGTAATGATTCATAGAATAATTTGATAGCGTTGCGTAAAGCTATATTCTAAACGTTATGCGCGATATAAAGCCTGCACGGTGACATTAAACCGATATTGTAAAGCTTAACGATATCGTTAAAAGTTCCCTAACATTCGTAAAGATTTGGTGCTAATGTAGGCGCCCAAAGAATTACTATAAGTTCTACACCGAATGTTCGTAGCGTACATTGTGTCTCGTAAACTTTGTCTTTCTTTAGTCTTGGGACTGGGTGGGTCCTAACCGTCTAATTTATGCGTGATAAGAATTTTCTATTTACATAGAGGTCTTTGTTTATAACATAATAAATGTTTGACATGTCAGCCGTTTGCGAAATTTGAATTTTAAATTAAAAAGTGACATGGAATTACTTTTTAAAGGGTTAAAGGTTAAAATTATAAAATATTCATATAGGTATTCTAAAATTAGATTTTTGGTAGATTTACAAACAGATGTAACATGTTCATAGAGGATACAGGAGCTGCTTACTACACGAATGACAAATAAATATCTTATACTCACTGCATAAACGGGAACCGTTAAATTAAACGATAAGTTATTTACACAGGTACTTACCTACTGATAGAACAATACTCACATATTAATCTATTACACAATAAAATAAGTCTTATAAATAATTGAACGTAGTTAACATTATAGAAACAGTGTGACCATTAAAGTTGAGTCGTCGGTTCATTGGCAGAGTATTGTATTACGGGCTGAAAGGCGGAGCGTATACTGAGTTAGCACAGAGTATGTACCTACAAACAGTACGAAGCAGACGTGTACTTCGTAGATTATGTATCTGCACAGCGCTCTTAGTACGGGCCAACAGTTAATGCACAATCTGAGAATTTGATTAAATTAATTTCCGCTTAATATGGATAAATAAAACATAATTTTAACTGCAGTATTCGGGTGCCGAAAACATTCAAAATACATAGAAATTCGCCGTCTGAATAATGCATTAAATAAACTCGATGAGACAAATCCATGGCACATGTTGTGATCGCTAACATAACGATGGGTGCAAATTTTGTCATCACAATATTTTTTAGAATGGGGGTTGTCTGTGCCACTCATCGTGTTATTCCTAAATCTGTGCTGTGCACGTCGGTGCTGAGTCTGTGTTGCGAAGGGTTGAGCGCGTGTATCTTAGGCCAGTGCTGCACCAGTGTGCGGTGATTGCATTTGACGGAAATTTAAAAAAAGAACGCTTATGATATGCGGCCACCGTTGTATGTTTATACGGATTTGGATCGAAATCGCTGTCTCATCGCAGTTGCCTTACCGGTGCGGTCTCGGCCACAGTGTACGCTAACCTTAAAGGCGGGGGCCCACGTGCCCTATCGCGGTCGCCGCCGCCACCGGCGCTAAGCACGCGCGTTACATAAAGAGGAAGTGTGCGCGCTTCGTCACGCGTTCAAAGCTAAGGTCGTAATATCGGAAAATGGACTCCAAGTCAGTCGAAGTACCTTTGGTGCTTTAGAGAGTTATAATAGTAATATAAGTTCTGACTTGGTCACTTATTATGAGACTCAAAATAAACTAAGAAACCAATTACTATCATTTTAAACATGAAAAATAGGTAACGATGTTATTAAAAAAACGTGTTGTGCCTAAAAACGCAGTAATTTTTTTATAGGTTGTTTTGGTGCACTCTTGTATAATTCCGTGTTTAATTTAAAACAGTCGATTATTAAATCCTTTGTTTGTTCTACTATTGCTATTCGTAGTGACCCGAGGTATTCATAAACAAAAATAAATTAGGGGTTATAATTGCATGTATAGTTTTGCAGAATGGATCCAACCAACGATCCAATATATTGTAAACTGAAACTAACCTACAACCACTTGTGCTCAGTGGTGGATTTACAAATTTCCAAGGTACAGGCTGTAAAGTTTTTGCCGCCCTTGCCTCTACAATTGTCATGTCCTAGATTATTTTAAAGATCCAAAAATTTCGTTGAAATTGCACATAAAATAGTCATCGACAAAATTTGTTGCAGAGTTCTATCTGTAAAACATCAGAAAATTGCAATGCAGAAATCTTTTTGATTTCTATGAGGTACCAAAAAAAAAATCGGTCCCAAAATTTGCCGCCCTTAAAATCTGCCGCCCTAGGCTCCAGCCTACTCAGCCTACTGGTAAATCCGCCACTGCTTGTGCGAGAGTTGGTTTGGATTGTCAGAAGTATGTGTGGTGTTGGTTCCATTCTGCAAAGCTTATCCAATTATTTAATAAGCGCCGAGTGGTTCTATAAAATTAAAAACTTTTCAGGTACCTATCACGAGTTGAATATGAAAAAGTTTCAGCTGCGGATCAACTTTGAGATTTGTTAAGTTAATTTGCACGAACCCATCTGTAAACCTCTTGCAGAGTGTGTGTAATTTCACGCGGTACGTGTCTCGGCGATGCGGGCCTCGACGATGACTTATTCATTACCTTTTCTCTTTTGATATGACAGGCTTAATTGACAGGGGAAGCGAGGGTCTCGCACCCGAAATGCCCCAAGGTTCGGATATCTCGACGTTTTTATGTCATACGTGCGATGTCAGTTCGCGCAATTCTCGGATATTTCTCGCGAACGTTCAGAAAACGCTCCAGGTTTTGTGTAAACATAATGTTTTTGGATTTACGGGTAATGACAACAGGTTATTTCCTACTTATCTTCCACGTCTTATCTTGTTTCCGTTTTGGCTTCCTTCCAAGAAAATTACGGGTTACGTGAAAGTAGATATGCGTAATACTGTCTAATCTTTATCTTATGACTTCGCTAAATAAAGTATTGTTCAGTAACATTCGAGCCCTACACACATGAAAGCGCGGATTCTGATGTCTAAAAAACTAAATTAGCTTAGCTTAGACTATTGTAGAGATGTTACAAAAATATTGTTGTGGCATTAAGCAAATATGGGAGATATGGTACGAAATATATATTTAGTTTCATGAAGTTGATTGTTTAGGTTAATAAGTTTAATTGTTAAGTGGCTTTTATTCAGGCTTTGATATCATGAGTTAGCACGAACTAATCGCACCACGCCCATAGAGTCGTTTCCTTTACAAATCGTCTGTTCCGCTGAGCGAGTGCCGAGTTGAGTACCGCTAATCAGGCTAACTTCCCTTCATCAGTCATGAAATCTCCCTCCACCATTTTAGAATGATTTATTATTTTTACTCCAAATATAAACGCTGGCCTATAACGGATTTTTCCAATAAAGCTTTCAAATTTAGATGAATTTTGTACTGGCGAACCGCCAGCTCGTAAAGTGGATAGTCATCCTTTTTAAAAAAATCATTACTTACAATAGTTTTAACAAAAGTCTGCAAAAGTGTACTTACTCATATTAATTTAGATTAAATAAATTTATTTGAATAGCTATTGAATTATCGCATTCTTACATAATAAAATGATTACACTCACCTATGTAAAAATTGTAATATGTGGAAATTAATTCCTTAAAGAATAGAGTACACAATGTTTGAAGAAATTATCACCAGCAACATGAAATGTACTGAACTACTTTCGTAAAAATGGTACCTACTTACGAACATTTAGCGAGTGCTTATGAAAAGTGCAAACATAAAATGCAAATGAGAATGCTTACAGCAAGCACGTTTTGAGAGCACGTCCACAGATTATACCCATTCTTTGACTGTGAGTTTGTGAATGGTGCAACGGTGAGCCTTTCATGTTTGACCTTCACTGGCGAAGGTGAGTGACCCTTCAAACACAGACACCTGCTGCCTCTACTCTGCCTTCTTTTTTTATTAAAAAGAAAACAAACTTTTTTATCACGCCCCATTTAACGAATAAAAAGCTAATTTTCCGGAATGACAACACTGCAACGCTTTTATATATTTATTTTAGGTCGCTACTACTAACTTATGTTGTAAATATTTGTCTATCTAGACCAATGTTATTAGCTTAAATACGTTACTTTGATTGTAGCTTTTCGCTTGTTTCTCTATTCATAACGGTAGATTAGTAAGTATATATAATACAAATGGTTTGATAATATTTTCTACATTAGGCAGATCTTAGCTGAAATTAGTGGTGCGGTGAAAGCGGATGCGTGTAATTTCTTGGACTTCATGCGTATAAGTGCGCGTGTGCCGCGACGCCGATTCAACAGCAATTAAGCAACGCACACGCATCGTCTTTGACGCCTCTTGCCTGCGCTTAACAAAGCCTACTTTGTTACTAATTAGAAGGCAAACAAACCCTCCTCGCGATGATGTTAGTGCATCTTGAATATTTAAACGCACGATGTTGAACCCACAAGGCGAATCGAATAGAGATTGAAGTGTTGTGCTTGTCAATGTTGGCATTTGGAAAATAATGCAATATAATTAATACACTGTGTGATTGTAACGTATTATTTACCGTTATGCGTTACTTTTTTTTTAAGGCATTGTTCCATATTTAGTTTTCATCATAATAATATCCATTATCTAATGGAAGCCTTAGTTCATGCTCCGCACTTTTACAAACGTAGGCCCACAGTAAACATTGTATATTACTATTATTATAATATAACATAATATATAAAATAACTCGTTTGGACAGGTTCTCGCACAAATCTTTTGTTTAGAAAGCTCCCGAAAGTTAGTTACCGACAGTTGTTAAACAAGCAAATCTTATTTCACGGAACGAACATTGCGTATTATTTATATTATTTTATATTGTTTGTAAATTTATTTCTAGAGTTGATTGTTTGTTCTCAAGCCATTCCTATGGGTCAAAGTATAAAATTGAATTTTAATATTAATATAAGTATGTATTACTTCAACATTAACGCCTGTATGTTAAAAAGAAGGCCTTTTTTCTGGAATCAGTTAGATAGTAATAACATAGTTTTTTGCATTCACAGTTTGATAGTTTAAATACGCATGTGAAAATATCTTACCTAGGAATTCATCTTCTGTTTATGTTGAAGAAATCAATAGCATTGTTTTTCTTTTATTGTGAAGGATATCGAACGTTTTTGCCCCACAGCTAAAGCTAATATCTGATATCACCAGGACAGGGTAATTAAGTAGTGAAAACAAAACATCATGCAACATAGTTCGTACGGAACCTCTTACATTTACCTTATCTTCTATACAAATAAATAAAATTGGAGTGTCTGTTTGTAATATCAAAATAACACCTTTTCACTAAATGCATATGAAAATACATACGACACCTATAGCAAAAACGCGATTTAAAAATTTTTTGTCTGTCTGTCTGTCTGTCTGTCTGTGTGTTTGTTCCGGGTAATCTCCAAAACGGCTGGACCGATTTTGACGGGACGACTTTCACTGGTAGATAGCTGATGTTATAAGCAGTATCTTAGGCTACTTTTATTTTAGAAAAACAAAATTTAAAAAAATGAAAAAATGGGTTCTGTCGTGCGGGCTCAGAACGCGGGAGCGGGCTTTTTTGTTAAGTTAAATTCCACGCGGACGAAGTCGCGGGCTCAGCTAGTCTTATCTTATATATAACAGTCTCGAGTCACAATGTTAGTTACCATACTCCTCCGAAACGGCTTGACCGATTTTGATGAAATTTTATATGCATATTCCGTAGGTCTGAGAATCGGCTACTATCTATTTTTCATACCCCTAAAAGACAGGACAATGCCTGTCGGGTCAGCTAGTTTATTATAATAATTATCGTACGAAACAAATTCAAAAGTGAAAAATAGCCTTTCGGCGCTAGACGACGAGACGGTTTACAATATTCAAAGGCAAGTTCGGTCTGGCGGCAGTTGAATCTAAAATAGTCAAGTTGAAGGTCAATGGCTGAGTAGCGGAGCTCGGAAGCCGATTTATATGTGCATACAAAGCACCAATCGTCCCGTAAAAGATGACACATTGTCGTCTTATTACATAATATTATATATTCATAAGGCTTTTAACTCGCTTTCTCATGTGCTATCGCCTCATTATCACACAACGCAGCTGCCACCCTTCATTCTTATTATTTGACAGACTTTAATCAGAATAGAACGGATTTCAATGTGACGGTTTACATTACCCTTCCCAGGCTATACCAATGAAAAAATATTTCAATGTATCCTACTAATATTATAAATGCGAAAGTTTGTGAGTGTCGATGTATGTATGTATGTATGTTTGTTACTCCTTCAGGCAAAAACTACTGAACGGATTTGGATGAAATTTGGAACACAGATAGATTATAACCGGGATTAACATATAGGATACTTATTAACCCAATAATCCAATACTACGCGGATGAAGTCGCGGGCACAGCTAGTTGTAATATATATTATCCATATCATTCTATAAACATTGACGTGTATAGTAACGGTGAAGGAAAACATCGTGAGTAAACCTGCATGTCTTAGAAAATATGATCAATTTTCAAAAGACATGTGACATCCGCCAACTCTTGCTAGGCCAGCGCGGTGGATTATGGCCTAAGCTCACATTGAGATGACCGTGCCATGATTTGTGCCACATAAAAAACCTCCAAAGAAAATAGGGTATTTACAAAAACATTCGTTTTTATATATATTTCGTAAGATTTTAATTTCCCTTCCGGTTCAGGGCGGTCAAGTATTTTAATTAAACGTTAATTTTGCTTTAAATTACAAGGAGTTTGAATTGTGAGGTATGATTCTCTAGATTATGACGTAGTAGCTACCTATTGTAACTAAATGAATGAAATTATTATGATCATCAAATAACGGGTCCGACGAGCTGACAGAAAGACCTCGTTTAATATTGATACAATATTTGCTTCAACCCTGTCACTGCTTGAATTAATATAAACGCTACATTAGGTGGATCCGTAAGGTATGTACCTACCTATGAGCTTCTGACGGTAGCTTTCTATTTGACTTCATATGTTGTTAGTTCCTCGGGAGGTCTATAAACAATCAAAACTCATATTTATGTCGACGTCAGCCACTATCGGGCATAAAACAGGCTATGAACTCATGGTAGAGTCTCGGATACTATAGACGACGGTATATTTCATTTTACAGTAGAACTACGTTTTACAGTTTTTACGTCTAGATAAGGGCGTTAATATACCAATTGATCAAAGGTCGATCAAGCTATCTATAATAGATTGATAGAGTCTACATAGAGCAACGTTTGAGCGATCATGGATTGACCCTAATAAATTATAAGTAAAAGTGCGGCTAATATTTAATTTTGATAATATCAATATATACTAACGGTCTTATTCATAAAAAAAGCTTATAGAACGTTTAAAACGTTCATTAGTTAAAATGCTCTATAGGCATTTAAAACATTCGATAAAATTGTCTATTCATAAACGTTCTATAAACCTACTATAACTAAATAATGTTATAAGCAAATATGTTGCCAACGTTACGAATCGCCCGCAGATATTATGCGCCCACCTACTTAATATAGCTGCGCATAGACAATATTACGGACTAAAATTATATTTTATTGTCTATAGTCCATAACCGTGTCAATACTCTCAATAGCAACCGTACATTGTAGGAAACATAATTTTAATGAAAAAGGATCACTCCTGCATTTGTATATCTTTATCCGATGCGTATGGTTTACAAGGCGTTCAATCGTTTCCATGGCATCTAAACTTTGTAAAGCTTGCATTATAATGATAAAATTAGTAAACACTAGTGTACTTAATATATTCTTATTAGAATTCAATTACTGCAAATTCTAATAATTGTTTACGAAACTTACTAGGTACCCATTGGGTACCCAGTGATACAACTATTCGCATCAAATGTCAGTTTATTGATAATCAGCTGTCGAGAGTCGGCCATCTTGTACCTTATAGCGCTGTTATAGTAGGGTGCTGCCTTCTATAACTTTATAACAGGTTTATAGAACTGATTAGTGCTAAAATGCTTTTATGAATACGACTTTTTGACAATCTTCCTATAACGAGTTTATCGAACACTTTATCTGTTTCCTAACTTTTTATGAATAAGACTGTAAGTATATCTGTGGATAATAAAAGTTTATTAATCTAAAGGGTCTCTAACTATTGTATGCTTTTTGTAAGAACTCCCCTAAAAATTTTTTTAAGGGTAAACGTCTTATGGCTCTACAGAAATAAACTGAAAAATATTCTTCATAACCGCGTGACGTAACTTAAAGTCGCTACTTGAGCGAACCAGTGAGAAAAAATTCAATTAGAATTTATAAAAATCGTGTCTAGATGCAAATAAACACGAAAATGTATCGGAATCCATTACGCGACTCGTTTTATTCTTATACTCCGGGTTCACGAAACGTAAAATGCTTAAACGTCTTGACGGTTATTATGTCAGCCATAAAGCCTGTGTAAATGTGAAAAAAATTGTTTCTACTTTAGTACTCGTTTCGCTTTAAGGCTTTTAGCCACAATGAGCGAACGGATCGCATTTTATCCGCGCAATCAGCGCTTTTTTGCATAATGCATGCAATATTAACATGGATAGTCATCGGCGTGCATTTTCTATTGGAGGATATTGACTATTATGACTATTGATATAAAACTATTTTTCGGATTTTATCGCGTTTATTAACTTTATGTTCCCGACGTTTTGGTTGCTTTACAGCAGCCATGGTCACGGGGGGACTGAGGTGTTAGACGTCCTGATGTCATCATCCCGTGACCATGGCTGCTGTAAAGCAACCGAAACGCCGGGAACATAAAGTTAATAAACGCGATAAAATCCGAAAAATAGTTTTTTTCAATGTGTAGTATTCGCGTAAATATAAGAAAACAATATTATGACTATCATTATATGCAGTAGTAGAACCAAGCTGCAGCCAATAAACTACAGATCACTAACGTAGCTATTAAAACAGCATTTCGTACTAAGTGTGTAAGAGCCAGAAGTCCAACCCCCTTTCACTACCCGCCCCTCTGTCCCACTCCTCTTTAGGTAGGTAGCGTGCGGGTAAAGCCTTTGGTTTTGCAAGATGTCTAGGCTACGGTAACCGCTTAACATCAGGCGGGTCGCACGCTTGCTTTCCGAATTGGTTGTATTAAAAAAAAGCAAATTGTGTGGTCGGGTAACCAAGTCAGGAACGTAATTCTCTGTTAAGTGTTAACGCCATCTCGTCGAATTTTAGATACCTTTTTCACAGTGGACGTTACAAAGTTACGTGTAAAGCTTTTCAAGCACGACGAGTTCGACCATTTAACTCCTACCGCCAGCCACCTAAAGGAACTTCGTACCAAAAAAATACGAGGCAGAAGAAATTTAACAATGAGTGGGCAAGCCGTCAGGTCATCGATGGCCACGCATGTTTGCTGGTGCCGTCAGAGAAGGTAGAATGACACACACGAACGTCATACTACATACTAGTCATGCTGGAATCGTTATCACACTACTCACCGTTTGAATATTAAAGCCGCGCCCTGCAGGTAGCTCCGCGAAGTAAAGTCATCAAAACTCTAACAGACAGAGGCACTCTTATAATGTAAGTACTTTAATTGCCTATGGCAGGTTTGTGACTGAGACTAGACTATTTTTATAGTTTAGTTCCGTCTAGATGTTCCTATTTTTCAAATCGACGGTAATAAACAGATTGAAAAATCTTTGTTACGTACTCTCACGTAACGTGGTGTGTGGATTATTTTAGTTGGAGCAAACGAAAAAGTACAAAAATTTACTTTTAGATATAAATATAATAAGTTTCAAATTTATTTAAGCATCAAAAGGTTTTCTAGGTGTTGATTTTCCATACCTATTTTGAAATTCGACGTCTCGTTGTCTTTGTATAAACCGAAGTATCTGACTTCAAATAAGTAGACGGATTATTATTTTGAGCGATCTATCACTCTATTTCATAGAATTTGAGAAAAGATTAATATCTACGCGGTTAACTGATGCCTTACAGTATTTTACAGCAAAAGCGACTGCTTCTACATTATCTACATAGTAATTTGTTTTATCTCAATTTCATCAAATAGATATGAAAATATTTTATATCTCATGTAAAACATATTTCATAAAATATTGTTGTGTTAATGTACAGTACAATCATAAATAATCGTTAGATAATGGGGTATTATAAATAGTTAAACTTGCTAAAACACACATAAATGTTTGGTTAAATATTTTTCAGTCTATGAATTATTTAACCACCTATTTATATATTTATTTATTTGGACATCCAACAGCTTATTAATTACAAGGAAATAGAGTGTGCACATACAATATTACTTCGCCAATTACAGGATATCACTAAATTTATAATGTATAGCCATTGTGAGATGACGTATAGGGAGATACATTTGAATTTAAATTTTAAATTTAAAAACCTTATAAAACCTTAGTGCATGCACATTTTGATCACCGTATTAATCCTACTATGTACTTTGCCCATCAAATGTCTGATAACTATAATGTCTCCGAGCCAGCAGGATTGTATTTTCTTCATTAATGTGAATTGCGAGGCCCCTCGTTATCTAGTTAGTGCACTAGATTGTCTTATGTGGTCACAGTCTCGTTAAAAGTTAGTCCAATCTCGCAATAATGAGCCATCTCATCCCCTTGGCCGCAGTTTCGTGAACTGTTACGTTAATAACATGTCTGGCCACGACTCTATTTAATTTTTATTATAATCTCGTTGGGAAATGAACTTAACAACAATTGTAGAGGGATCAAATAATGTATTTTCAATTACACAAAACTTAATAGTATGCATAAGATTATGAAATTTAAAGTTTATTTAAAAAAAAAGTAAACATAATTAAATTTATAATAAGCACAAGCGTTTTAAAATTGTGTACAAAATGTAACTTTTATGTAGTTCATAAACTTGGTTAGGGGACTGTACATAGTACACCACACCTGCCGGACAGCCTATATTTTTCTGAAATTTAGCATCCATAAAACCTGTTATAAGAATTTAGGGAAATCGTATTTTCTACGAGCCATAACGAGGCTGCCCCTCTCAGTTGTAAAAAATATTAGCATCAAGTCCTTCGACCGACTTGCAACCTTTTGTGATGAAGTCGTGAGTTTTAAATAAACTTTCACGTGGTATTGTTTTGTCTAAACTGTCAAACTATAACAAATAAAAATAAATATCGCCAGACTGACACAACGACTGTATGGTCCCAAACTATGCAATGCTTGTACTATGGGTACCGTACCATTGACTGGAGGCGATCCCAAAGACGCTCAGAGCAGGGCAAATTACGAAAAGGCTGTTTCCGAAATTTGGCCCGGCGGGAATCGAACCCGCAACCATTATGTCCAGTGAGCCAAGAGGCCTACGCTCAAACCAATGCGCCAAGCGGTCGTCAAGTATGACTTTAGTATGTGATGTGTAGATATTTTTTTATCGTCCCTATTTTATCTAATAGTAGTCAAGAATGATACTTATACTTAAAAAAAACATCAATTTACTTTTTAGTAATGCCTAATACTTTACGATTCCAGCTGTGATATTAGCTTAAGTCTATGTACAACGAATAGGTATCTTGGTGCTATAGCACCAAGATAGCCCAAGGTGCAATTTATGCATAGCTCCGCGTGAATCACGCGTCATTGAACGGTACAATGAGATAAGCGACAAATACGTACACAAATACCTTTACTTAGTAAAGCTTCGTGGTTTGAATATTCCAAAGTTCACAGTTCATTCACGAATTGAAATCATATAAATCATATTTTAATTGAGTTAGACAATATTTGACTTTCATTGTGGATCCTCTAATAAGTTAACTTTACGGTCCCTGTTTCGATCCATTAACGAAAACCGTTTGTTTAACTTTTTAGTTGCATTCACTTTTGTTTAACTGCTCAAGCTCCCAAACATAAATGAGAAAAGTTTCGGAACGTACGATGGTATTAAAATGATTTACTAAAAGTTTATATTTCTGTAGGCTCCGCAAGGTATAAAAATGTCTCAATTTTTTTCGGGAACGAAGATTGACGTGAACATTATCGAACCGACGATGAGTACAATGTTTGGTGATTTATTTTATTTTATTGTATTCTTATATGTGATTGCTTACGTGCGAGATTGCAGTGCAACGTTGGGTGCAAAGTTTTCGCAATAAACCAACGTTAAAGAAGTGCAATTAAAGTTTCATTTAGCCTCAGCGGTAACAGCTCACTGAAGCAAGAGACAAATTGCACTTGCACTCGCTAAAAATCCACCTCAACTCAACCTCAGTGTGGTAAATTGGTTTTCTATTGAAGCAAACCTGGCCAAGATTTCAGTCAATGAATTCAAGAAAGCTTAATACGTGAGAGTTATACGATCAATAAATGAAAAAGGCGATTTTTTTTTCGGTCGTCATGTTTAATCTGTTGGGCACTTCGTTGTTTCGACCTGCGACGCGAATCGCTCAAGTGTCATTATAGAAGAGTATGGATAGTAGATGGTGACTTGTTTTTTAAATAGGATAGAAGTAAATCAGTAGAAGGATCGACGACCTGGCGATGGGCACTGGAATCTGATAGATACGGACAGCGCAAGACCTGTCATTGTGCCGAATCTTGGGGGGCTTGTGGTAGCCTATTTCCAGATTAGACGACTTTCGGCTGATATGATTATGATGATTATATTAGTAACTCTTCCATTAGCTTATCTCATCCATCCTGATGTTCTTTGGTTTGCGAGAGCTATATATACATACCTACAGGAGAGTACTCTATTTATAATAATGTAGCTTAACGATTTGCACAGTGAAAGACACAAGCAAACCAACATATATTCGCTTTCCTTCCATTCCAGCTAAATGTACAAGTTAAACAGAACACGATTACCGGGATTGCCTGATGTTCCATTTGAACAGTTCTACTGATCGATCATACAGTCCCTTTAATGTTTGTTTTCGCTATGTAGGTACCGACGTGTAAAAAATATAATGGATTATTAAATACTAAGTTTGTTTGTCAATCAAACAAAGTAGATATTGACACAGGCTTAGCTTAGCATAAATAATCAAATTAAAATGTATGCTGTTTATAAAATAAACATTGTCTTACTGATCTCAATCTATGACGACCGCTTGGCGCAGTGGTTCGAGCGTAGGCCGCTCGGCTCCTGCACATGGTAGTTGCGGGTTCGATTCCCTCCGGGGAAAATTTCGGAAATGGCCTTTTCGTAATTTTCCCAGGTCTGGGTGTCACTGGGATCGCCCCTAGTCTATTGTGGGGTACCCCTAGTACAAGCGTTCCTTAGTTTGGGACCATACAGTTGGTGTATTCATCTGGCGATACTTACTTATTCACTTTTCTCGAAAATTATGAACTAATTCTTATCATTTCAGTCTGAAAATAAAATAATTTTATCTTCGCTATTTTTACATTCATTATTCTATTATTGTCTTCTTCACAGATAAAAAACTTCACTATTTTAAATACTCTTTTGAACGTACCTATCTATACATCTATACAAATAAATAAAATTGGAGTGTCTGTTTGTAATATCAAAATAACATCTTTTCACTAAATGCATATGAAAGTACATACGGCACCTATAGCAAAAACGCGATTTTTTTTTTTTGTCTGTCTGTCTGTCCGTGTGTTTGTTCCAGGTAATCTCCGAAACGGCTGGACCGATTTTGACGGGACTTTCACTGGTAGATAGCTGATGTTATAGGGAGTAACTTAGGCTACTTTAATTTTAGAAAAACAAATTTAAAAAAAATAAAAAATGGGTCCTGTCGTGCGGGCTCAGAACGCGGGATCGAGCTTTTTTGTTTAGTTAAATTCCACTACACAGCTAGTCTATAATAATGCAATTGTTTCTGAAAGCATTCACTTTGAGACGAGTTTATCGACTAGTTTTATTAGATTGTCCATCGGAGCGGAAATATTTACGGTTTAATGGACCAGCTAAACTCATATGCAAACACTGTTCATCAATGTGGTCGTGACATTGATAAGTTTTTGAGTTTGATTAGCCCTTGACGCAAACGTAGCGGCGGCGTTGTAAATTTGTTTGCCGTGAAACAGGGGGCTTTAAAGTTGCTTTACAATTCAATTATTTCAGCGGTGACTTAAAGGCATTAACAATTATTTCAGAGCTTTACCACCGTGGCCATAAAATACCATCACGCCTATGAAATTACTCTAAAGTGTTAGTCTGAAGTGCAATGATATACAAAATCGTTCCACTAATAGCATTAGGTATCATGACATACCATAGATTCAATTATAAAGCCCTCAGTAACTTATCTTAGAAGTTTACAATCACAAAAAGTATTCACTTCAGATGCCAAACACGTCTAAATCAGAGGTTCCTTGTGTGCAAAAACTAAACTAAACTAAACTACGCTAAACTAAATACTGCCTATGTTTACAAGTCCCCGGCAGCACGTAGGTTGTGCCTCAATTTGCGAGCAGCAAACCAAAGCAAAACTAATTAATATTCCCCGACCATGATTGAGGACGTAGCTTTAACTTCTCAATCGAGGTTCCAGTTAGTTGAATGTTCGACGCTTCGGCCACCGACAACTTTCCTACAGACTCCGCTGTCTCCTTAAATTTATCGACGGCGGTGCCACAATTAACCACTGACATTTCAGTTCGGGATAGTTTGGTTAAAATTGGTCGGAAAACAGCTATGAGTCAGTCCTAGATAATCCTACATCCTACATATATTATAAATGTGAAAGTTTGTGAGTGTGGATGTATGTATGTATGTATGTATGTATGTATGTATGTATGTATGTATGTATGTATGTTTGTTACTCCTTCACGCAAAAACTACTGAACGGATTTGGATGAAATTTGGAACACAGATAGATTATAACCGGGATTAACATATAGGATACTTTTAACCTTTTAATAATCCAATACTACGCGGATGAAGTCGCGGGGCACAGCTAGTATTCAATAATAGTCTCGACGCGTGTTTCCTCATGTGATCTACTGATTAAAAGTAAGGATCTCTTTTTTTTTTAAACAATAAACAACCACGTATTATTTAATTTTGTTACGATACGTTTTGTAATTACAGCAAATAATGTTTGGATACGAGGAACACACTCAAACTCAAACGGACGTCTCTAGTAGTTATTGATTTAACCAATTCAAAGTCCTGTAACTAAATTGATATGAAGAGGAAACGTATAGAGCGTATGACAGAACGACGTGAGACACCATTTCCCGAGTGACTGGAATTGGATTAGAGTGCTCCCCGTCGTCAGTTCACATTGATTGGCTCACTGCAAGCCCGTCCACATCGTTGACCCTAATAGAGGCCATTAGGCGAAGCTGTATCTACGTAAAAAAAAACACAAAAGGGATGTACGAGTCGGGGCGTTATGTCAACATATCTCGCACAATGAATTAGTAATCTGTTTGCGGCGAGACGTAACAAATGTTCATTGTCCTGTTTGCAAAAAGATTTCATGGTTTTTTTTTGGGTTCAATTTGTATTGTACTTAGGTACCTTATTGTTGGGAAGAACCAACTCAACTGCTGCTGTTTGATCTGTAGAAGAAGATGTATAACATAATAAACCTTATTTAAAAAAATAATAGGATTTTCTTTTGTTCACAGATTGTAACTTAGAGCCGTCTTTCCGATCAAAAGGAAAGTTTTCGTGGTAAACGGAATCCGAGCATGAGCCTCGATGTTTAGAAGGGGCTACAAGGCTCGTTACTTCCGCGTGGTGCTCAAGGCCCGGTCTTGGAAGCGGGTGCCGATGAAGTTGCTAAAGTGGGGCCGGAAGATGCCGTCCACCAAGCAGTACAACCTGGTACCCAACGACGAGTTCGACACGCGGATACCGCTGCATCCCGACGAGGCGTTCCATTACGGGATCACCTTTCAAGCTAAGGTAAGTTCCAGTGAGTTATTTCGGTCACTTTTAAGTTTCGTCAGAAACTTTGGACAAGGTTAACTAACGTTTTGTTGCTATTGGTTCCTAGACCACGAGGACATACGGAGAACTTTGGAATAATCGGACATTTGTGAAGTACCTACTTCACAAATACTACTGTTTAAATTAATTTTTAAAAATAAATTATTATTATTTATGTGCGTTTATCACATTACTTGCATTCCGGTTAGTACCTGCAGCTAAGCTAATGGTTGTGTTAGGAGTGGGCCTACGTCAATAGTTTAATGGCCAAGATCGGGATCGAGTCCGGAACCTCTCGGTTACCACGGTGGCCCCTCTAACATCTAGGCTATTGATGCTTTAAACGTGAGAATCAGGTTAATTCCTCGCGGTCAAATATTAAATTAATTTTCTTCTGGCAAGCTTCTAGTTTTATATCTATTTTTAATTATTGACATGGCAATTTGGCTGATATCCCCACTATATATCACAAAATGTTCCAACACATCAGTGCACTTATGAATAGTCAGATGCTAGCACCGTTTCAGAATACTGCTTTCACAGAGATGATCCGGTAAGAAACTCAATAGTTATACTTATGAAAAATGGTGTACATTCTCAGCAACAGCAACACAATGTGAGCAGGAAACACCACTTAAAAATACTATATTTTAATCCACTAATAATTCAGCATTACCAAGCCAATTAAATCTCACCCCAATCTAGGTATTTAATTTAGCAAGCGAGCATATTGAGGTGTGGAGACCTACTCACACTTAACAGTAATTCATTTTCAATCTGCATCGTTGACCGCTGCGAATGACACAAAAGTTCATCAATATCGATTCAGTAATAGCCATAGTCTGGGGATCATCCCTGCTGAAAAATAGATTCCGATTAATGGACATCAGTGCGATTTTAAAGCTCCATTGAATATAAATGGTTCAGCAATCGGCAATCGGGATGGAAACGGTGCCGACGAATGCCTTTCATTGAAAATAAATGTTTCACAAATTCCAAATTAAAAGTTGTACGAGTATTATTAAACTAATAACACAGTCTGAGCTATAGCCTCCGTATGTTATTTATGTATCGTCCTTTATGTTTATGATATATTACGATATTTTAAGGAAATAAGTCAATGTTGGAAATCTATTCGTAACAAACAAAATGATAATCCTCATTTTTATCGGCGCATCTATACTTCTTTCGGCTTCTAACAGACATTTTTACCACAATAATGTTTGCTAAACTACAGGAAAATAAATAAAATAGTTTTTTTAATTCCGCATTTACAATTCCCTGACATTTAGGTACGCTGCTGGATTCCAAGAACTGGACCTGTCTAAGGAGACACTCCTGTTTGAACAGACATTTAGAGAAGATGAATCGTACACTGCTGTCATTCCACATTAAATCCAGATTAACTAATTATTTCATGTTACCGTCCGTGTACTCCACTCGAATGTTATTATAAGGTGCCCAATGTCGCTCGCATCCAGTGATAATTTCACAGAACCTAACGTCAGAATTAAAATAAAACAAAGCCAATATTATAGAAATTTTATATTGTAATTAATAGGAGTATTGGAAACGATGTGGTAAGTAACCCAATGGCACCGTATTCTGGGCGCACCCTCCTAAACTCAATTAATAATGTTTCCACACCGTCGAGTCACAAAATTTTGTTTTACTCTTAACAATATCCTAATAGGGATAACAAATTTTGTGCCGGTCCGACACCTTTGTTATTTGTGACGATTGGGCAATTTTGATTTATTCCAGGATACTATTAAAATTGTTGGGAGCCTTTACTTTTAAAGCTTCACTACTCGGACTGTGTTTAAAATTTATATTAAGCGTAAAACGGAATACATTAAAGCAGTCATGCATGCAGATAATAATTGGATACCACATAGAAGTGCAGCTTGCAAAATAACGTTCTGCAAATTATCTAGCAACATTTTGTAATTTTCTCTTTTAAACGTATTTTCTCAAGTGGAAATATTTACAGTTCACAGCAGCACAGTACCATACGCTTTAGCTAATGCACTAAGCACTTTAGTATAAGTAGTACAATACCCTGCATGCACATGGCATCGACCGCTCCTCCGTTCTTCGGTTACAATAACTTATTTATGTAGGAAGGTAACCTATACCTACCTACTCAGGCCGAGCGGCCGAAGCGGCTTCCTAAGCCAGGATTACCCTGGCTTTGCCGAGTTGCTCCCCGCGCTCTCTATGTCTTCTTTGCGCGACAAAAGGTTATCTCAACAGAATCTCTATTCAGGGAAGCAATTACCCGAATCAAACATTTAATAAAAGGGGTCGTTCTGGGGTCGGGATACCTGCCTATCTAGTTTGTCTATCGAGACAATAAAGTCCTATTATTCGCGGGCCTTTGAAAAAAATTAAGGGCTATGTAAAGAGGTTCGCGGCTGTATGGAGAGATTTGATTCAAGGGAGGGTCCACAATAAGACGGTCACAAAAGCGCCTATTCATTGAATTGCGCTTACAACAACGCGGCGGGCGGGGACCTCTCCACTTTAGTGCTCGCACTGTTTCACTGGTAGTCACTTATGAATGTTTTATAAGACGGGAGTCAAGTCAAGGGATCGACGCCTTATTAACGGCAGTAGGTGTTACCTTTTTACCCGTTTATAACAATATATATTTTGTTTACAATTTTTAACGACGGCTTGGCACTGTGGTTCGAACGTAGGCCGCTCAGCTCACTACACCGGGTGGTCGCGGGTTCGATTCACGTCAGGGTAAATTTCGGAAATGCCCTTTTCGCCCTGGTTTGGGTGTCACTGGGATCGCCCTCAGACCATTGTACGGTACCCATACCACAATCGTTGCTTATTTTGAAAGAATACAGTTGGTGTGTTCGTCTGGCGATATTTATTTATTTACATCATATATATATATTTATATTGATATAGGTAAATAACAAATATTTCAATTTCATCTCACTAACGTGAAACAGTAGAATGCGGATCCATTACAAAATGTTGTTGGCTCCGGAATCAGCGCGCCACTGAAATTCCATACCGCAGTGACACAAACTGCGATTTGTCTTTTGCCGCTGACAGCTCCCATCACTCCAACACGGCTCGGCATTTGCAGCTGTAAAATGTTATCGGAAAACTATTTTGCAGTGTTTTGAATTAGGCTTGTGAACTTGTTTAATATCTCTTTCGTGGTGCGCTCTGTTGTTGCCGACACGAATTAAATTCTTTTGTTTCGTGTGTAGACAGTTGTCCATTAACATTGGGACTAAACACGGATTTATTTCGTTTACCGCAGTTTACTCGTATAATTTGTATTGTTTCTTATACAAAGTAAATTGTATAAGTTTCTAATAAACGTGTCTCAATATTGAGCCATTAACTATAGAAGGTGATGAGTATATATAGTGAGACTTTCAATACTGTACTTATATATTAAGTAATTTTATATTTACTAGTGGTCGCCCGTGATCAAAATTCGACCATAATTCATTTAAATTTTAATTTTAAACGTCATTAAGGTTATATTGTCAAAGACTATTTGAAACTGGCACGTAGAATGCACTATGGAAGTCCCGCCCTTCGAAATTTTCGTATTAAGCGGTTGAAAGTTTTTACTTCACGTATTAATATATAGATTATTATGTTTATCTTCAGTAAGAAGCAACTTCAATCATAATAAGGCTTTGCCAGGACAATAGCGTTGCACAATATCCCATTATAAAGCGCCAACATGCTGAGGCTGGCCCTATTTGTTTCCACATCCATCGCACATTTATATATTAGAACACTTTTCTTACCTGAATATGGTGCAAATAAATAACTATTTCTTTTTCTTTCATACAAAGAGTGGTAATTCTGTTGTACACAAACTAAACTTGCCTACACTTATTATATTGCAATCCTTCTAAAGGAGGACAGAAATACTTTTAGGTGTTTCGAAGTTCAGTATGATTTGAAGACCACAGGATTGGTATTAATAACTCTTGATGCGCTCCAATGAATTGAATACCCTGTCTCAATATTTCCAGCAGCTAATAGTGAACCTGTTCAAAATGTTTTTTTTATTTTTCGGGTGAAGGATAAGTTTTTCACTTCCCGAACTTACTCGAAGAGATTCTCTCTGCGGTAGTTTTTCACTTATCCCGCGTCTCTCCTGAACTTTTATATTACATGACTAGCAAAGTTTCTAACCACCGTTGTTACTGAGCGGTTGTTTCCTCGTGTCGCGTTATGATTACCTACGAATGTTTGAGAATTGAACTGGGTATCTTACCATACATCTTCACCATAATGCACCTTTTTAGCTGATCCAAAAAAGACGAACTTTTCAGTTTACCTACCTACTAGGATTGTTTTTAAACTTAGGTAGAAATTTTTCTGCCGGTAAGTTTTTAATTCGCTGTTTGTTACATATTATTGTATTATACTGAGCCATATTATATTAGTATTATTATATTCCTATCTATAGAATACGTTGTTAAAGGACATAGGTTGTAGTCTTTTATCGAACAAACTACCCTGTAGTAGTAACATGTTTCTGTGCCAAATTCAAAGGGAAACACCTTGTTAAACCTCTGTGAAATAGGTTTTCTGATCGTGGGTCGCTTGTCAGTATTGATTGATGTACCTCTAATAGACCGACACTCCAATTTGAAAAAGAACTAAAGCTAAACCCGCATGTGTCGTTAAACTACAGCTACAGAGCTTTGACGTCGCACAACCCAGCGGATGGGCAGTCAATTCCACCCCGATGGTCGTCCAGCCGTTAACCATTCGCCCTCGCCACGGGAACGGCCTTTGTACTACACTGGCCAACATACCTAACTGTTGACTAGCTACCTACAGCTCTAGCACCCTCTATTTGCTCCACCCACATGGGCAGGAGTTTTATGAGCGTAAACATGCGATATCGGCCTTGGGTACGTTGGTTATAAAAAGTTCGAAATAGTGTTCATCGAATAACAAAAAGTAATATACAAAAAGCTATCTATACAAATAAATAAAATGGTTGTGTCTGTTTGTAACATCAAAATAACACCTTTTCACTAAATGCATATGAAAGTACATACGACACCTATAACAAAAACGCGATTTAAAAAAAAATTGTCTGTCTGTCTGTCTGTGTGTTTGTTCCGGGTAATCTGCGAAACGGCTGGACCGATTTTGACGGGACTTTCACTGGCAGATAGCTGATGTTTTAAGGAGTAACTTAGGCTACTTTTAATTTAGAAAAACAAAATTTAAAAAAATGTGTCGTGTCGCGCGGGCTCTGAACGCGGGAGCGGGCTTTTTTGTTCAGTTTAATTCCACGCGGACGAAGTCGCGGGCTCAGCTAGTTCTAAATAAGACGCTCCATTGCAGTCCGTGCATTATATTTATACGATTAAAAGCTTAATCTTCTATCTCTATTGTACAACATGTAAAAGAGAGGATTACTATTAACCTTAATCTGTGTATTATAATTTACCTACACACAAAAAAAATTGCAAAGAACTAAATCACGATATGGCTTTCCGCCTAGAGCCTTTTTGTGAACCGGTATTTTGTCTCTCGTTTAATGGCAGAATTTTTCTGTTCAGCTTTCATTTTTCGTTACATTGTTATATTCACATTTCCTCTCGAGGGAGGCGGGCTCGCAAACAATTCGCCAATCGTTAGCGTCACATAATATTTACATAATATTCAATACATAGTCGTATTTGGACCGATAGTTCAATACATTTTGCGTTGAGGGCTCTGGAATAGCGTATTTCCGCGACTTTTTTAAATTTGTTGAGCCTTTGAATAGAGAATATACTCGCTAGTGTGATTTTACGAGCGAATAAGATTAGAATGTAGCATTATAAGGTTCTTTTATGTTCTCCTACGTGCTTATTAAATATTTTATGGTTCATAGTGGCTATCTTACACAGCCAGGGAGAAAATAGGTCGTCTGCCGAGCTGTATTGGGTTCGATTCTCACCGCGTGGCCGTGACATTAGCTGACTGCTATTTTAGGCACCTTCGCTTAGTTAATGGGACTAATGAGTCCACTAATATGATCTTACATTGCTATTAACTTGCCAAAAGTATAGGTATTGTACCTAGAGTATGAAAGAACAACAATATAGTGTTTTAAAATTATATAAGTATACAGTTTTAAAATTTATAGGTATTAACTTACAGTAGCGCTTGCAGTTTGAAATTCACTTATCCCGATTATTAAAAACAAATATATTTTATGAACTTTATAAATTAATTAATAAAATTAACAAAGTCGTTATAATCATGAAATAAATAAATCAGGAGGTAATTCGGAGGAGAAAATTATATTATGGCCATTTTATTTCTTTGTGTGTTCCCTCCGTTTGCACCAACGAAATATGTATTTACACCGATTAATGTTTTTTTTTATATTTTCTTTGCCAGCACAAAATCGAGACGATGACATAAATCGGTGTAAATTATTTGTCAGTGCAAACGAGGGTTTGCATACTTTAGTATCCCTACACAAACTGGCGCGAACAAATTACATACCTAATATTGCCTATCTACTATATAAAAATAAGTCGGGTTTT
Organism: Notodonta dromedarius; assembly: GCA_905147325.1. NCBI lineage: Eukaryota > Metazoa > Arthropoda > Insecta > Lepidoptera > Notodontidae > Notodonta > Notodonta dromedarius. The sequence goes on along the minus strand of LR990160.1, from coordinate 8,650,912 downwards.
CCTTCCTGACGCTATAACTCCAGAACGCACGAACCGATTTCGACGGTTTTGCATTCGTTGGAAAGGTCTCAGGCTCCGTGAGGTTTATAGCAAAGAAAATTCAGGAAAAATTTCAACAGAACGCGGACGGAGTCGCGGGGCACAGCTAGTATTATATAAATATAAGTGGTGTTTGCATAGAATATACAAACCAGGACACAAGCGGATTATAGGTTTTATAGCAGGGTGAAAACTACGGATAAAACAATCGTTCCTCATCGTTAACCATAATAACATTTTTTATTAAGATAAGCTCGGTTCATTCAAGCGGATTTTTATCGTTTCAATCATAAATTAATTTTCTTGGATCGGTATTTTAAGCTACAATTACTTACTAGAATCACAATAAGTACATTTCCTTTGAAGATTTTTGTTACAGCACGACGAGGAACTAAATAATGAGCTTATTTATCGTCCGAGGCTTATTTACTTCAAAGCGCACCTTTTCAGTAGTCTTTGTGGAGTTTATACAAAATGTTTCGTGGTTGGTATGAATTTTGGACACTAAACAACATTATTATTATAATTAAAGGGTGTAGGTCATTTTTTTTCGAATTACGACCTATTCTTTTCAAAGTATGTTTTCCCGCTATTGTTTAGAAATTATAAAGAAATGAAGAATTACTCAAAATAAATAATATTACAAAATATATTATTATCATAAGTTGGATAATTTATAATGAAGTTGATTGTAGTATCGCTATAACTAGGTACCTACTGCTGAAATTAGATTTCCTCCATAGGTACTTAACTTTTACAAGGTATATACTAATTGCATACATATAGTGAGTTAAATAAGTACCTAAGGGTTGGTTATAGAGTTGTTTGTGTAACAAAGGGTAAATATTGGGTCGGATAAAAACGGAGGATGGCGGATGAAAATCCAATAGCTTCCCGAGGGTCGATGCCGTGGGCAAGTCATGGCAATTTAACAGAAAAAGTACGGCGTATACAAGCATAATGGGTTGTTGTATGTTTAAACAAAGGTCAGAGTGGTTTGCCGCGAGCAAGTTACATTTTCAGGATGAAATAATTTAATAAGGTTTTGTAAGAATGCTTTTATTATTCTTGCGTTTATTGCTCAGCTTCCATCCGTACCTATAAAAAGGTTTTATTTATATTTTCTTAGCTAAGACAAAACAACGGATTAGTATTTTATAGAAAAGTAATGCAACTATCAAAACGAGAGTCAATATTTATTGTATCCTGCCAACTTGAGCTAAGTTGGGTGAAATGAAGGTAACCCTTAGTCCCGAGGAAATGAAGTTATCGCTTGATCGAAGCGGGCGGGCTCGCTTCGAAGCACAGCCAAGTTGACGATGACCGACAATGGCGGCTAAGATTTCTTACTTCTGATTATTCTTACTTTTGTCATTTTCTAAAGTATGAAATAAAATTAGTGACTTAAGTTTAACACTCGAATATAGATAAGGGAGTAAGAGTCTTGCATCAAACGTCAAGGTTGAAGAGATCTTCACAAGTTTTCTTTAAGCTTATACTCGCAAGTATCTTGGCTTCATGTTTTACAAATCTAAAACAACGCAGTCTTAGCCACGGGCGCGGAATACTGAGCAGTATCGTACTGCGCGCAAAGGCCAACATACGGACAGTTTATTTAATCTTCGTATGAAACATTTATGACCAGTAATAGGACACACAAAGCAACGGCCCGCTCGATGATTGGTCAGAGATATTTAAATCAGTTGAACATATTATTTGAAACATCGATTTTTTACCAATAGACAGGCTGTTGCAAATTTTGCCAGATATTCTATAAAATACTTGAAGATTGTTAACCAAGCCCTATGTCTAGTCCGCAACACTGCCTGTATATAGAAACAATGCAGGATCATTATTCACGCAAGCATGTTAAAAGCACCCATTCGTGAACACTTGGAGTCAGGTAAAGCAATGGCTGCCTTATTATTATATTGCCATTCACCTGCAGAAAGAATCTAGATTTGAAATGAGAAAAAAGAAACCGTGTCGTTTAATTCTCCGCCATTTTGCTTGACAATACATACGTATACCTAGTCGAAGTATCATAATCGTATACTAGGTACACAGTTAATCTCGTATATCGTACAGCTATAAGTACCTATATGTACGCTTTTGGAATCCAGTGCTTGGTCTAATTTCTTCAGTTTATTCTATTACTTAAGTATCTACTAGATGGTTTCAATTATTATTACTATCTCCTTATATAAGTTACAATGGTTTAGAACACATACAGTGTTATTAAAAAGTTACACTCGAGGGATGTCAAATTACACAAATTAAATTTGACAATTTGACATAACTCGTGACTATTGTTTATTCAACTTTTGTAATAATATGTACTAGTAGAGTTTATTTTGCAGTTCCATCTAATTTGCTCTACAAAATACTTATCTGTCAGTATTTTTTTTACAAAAAGAAACGTTAATTTTAACTGGAATACATAAGTAAATATTTAATCAACTCCAGGGAAAACGCCCAAATGCTTTTAACTCTGTTTCCAACACTCCCTTTTTACACGTTTTGCAATTAAATTAAAATATCAAACACTTGAAACAATTCATTTAAAATGAAATAAGAATGTTATTAGTTTTGTGTGTAATAAATTTTATTAAGACCACATAACTTTTTCTCACAATACGAATGCTTCAGATTTCATTGCTTGAACTGTAATATTTAAATTAATAAATCTTAATATTACTGAATGTTGTGAAAGTATCTACTCAGCAGTTGTTTTTTAACACGCGCCCTGGAAGTCGCTTACAGGAAATCAAATGCTAATTTTGAAGTGACTATTGCGTGATTTGAATGTTCAATACAAAGGTCGATAAATCTTGAAGCAGGTACCTACTCTTGCCGGGTTTTTGGAGTGCGAGTAGTACCTAAAGGTTCAGTTAAATCGAATACAAACTTTACCAAGAAATTTGATTCTATTCCTTTATTAACCGACTTTGAAAAAGAGGAGGTTCTATATCCGTATGTAAGCATGTTTTTTTTTGTAAAACAATGTTGGCATGCTTACGATCCGCCTGATATTAAGTTAAGTCGGTTGGTGAAACTTTTTTGTGAAAACGCAGTTCAAGTCAATTGTATGTAGGTATTTAATTAATAATCACACGTCAACATTGATCGGTTGACATTACCTCATAATAAATATCTGATTTACGTATTTTTATATCTATATGCAGGACAGAAGGCCACCCATTCATTATTGCGAATAACAATTATATTAGCTACAATTACGGAAAATACGTTGAAAATGAATCAACAGCCACATAAGCACTTTATCATAGTCCACGTAACCAAATGCCATGCCATACTTGGACCCTCTGACCCCTCTTTGTTGGCTTTCGATGGATCCGAGAACACCTGCTTCCGCCGCCTTAGAAATTCCCTTATTAGCACGAAATAATTGCGCAATCTCGTACACCTGGGTTGTGTGTCATGCCATTAGGAAATAAGTTCCTTGGACACTCGTTGTAACTAATCGGTATAGAATTCGAACTCGGTTAAACCATAGATGGGTGACTGTATTTCAAGCGGGCGGTCCGGTTCTCATTCTTACATCCTTGATAGTGACATGGTGTAACTCTTATTAGTTTCCTCTGGCTGGGTCTCGGATCTGTCTAACTCCTCTATGGACCAAGAGTCTTGCTGTTCCAAGTTGCCGGACAAAGCCACTTAACGGTGCGATCCGTCGCTTCGATCCGTCGTATCAAACTAATCGAATCGATGAATCGATAGTGCGAATCAATCTAAAACGACATCGGAGATCACAACAAACCAAATCTTAAACATCGTCACGATAAATCAACAGTATATGGCTCTTTACGATTCAATTTTTGTCTGACCACGAAAGCATGCAATTATTTGGGATCTATGACGCCACTTTTTCTTATCGTTCCGTCTTAATCACTCCATCGCAAAGATTGGTCGCTTCGGGTATGAGCGGCAACATTGAAGCGATCGATCGCGACAATTTGCTTCAGTTTGATCGAAACGACGAATCGTACCGTATATGAGGCCTTATAGCCACACAAGCTTTTGCCGCAGTAGCATTCTTACTAATCGAAGCATAAATTTGAATTCGCGTCAACGCGAGACAGACATCCTTTCTATTAAGGATTATGTGTGGGCGAAACGCCGCTCGCATACCGAGCGCGAGCTGCGAGTCGTGTACGATTCTCAGGGTTTCGTTGTAAGGACAACGGATTGCTTCGCGATCTCGACGTCATTAGAAGCGTCTAGATATAGTAAGCAGCCTCGCGAGGCTGCCGCGTGCACATACCGCGCGCTTCAACGTCATAGGTAGCGCAAAACTTTTGTTTCGCGTGAGTCATTAAACTCAGCATCTGGTAAAAGTGCGTCGTGTGACTGCAAGGTACAATGTAGACGCGCCCATTTAAATTGACGCGCTGTTTGTGCGACCCCGTCGGCATTGCGTGGTTCTTGGCACACTCAGTGGATGTATTTATCGATTCGTAACTCGCTTTGTTGTAGCATCGATTTCCGCATCGAATTAAATGATATCTGGATATTTTTGCGCGTATTTATGTATTAATATATTTTCCGGATTCTATCCCTATCTTGGCCATTAAACTTTTGACGTGAGCTCACTACTGAAGCATTAGCATAAGCCTGAAATTAATAGTTATCTGATGAACTCATATTTCTAGTGATCTTTAGATAAAAACAAAAACCTAAAAAATAAAAATAAAATTGTTTTACCGACTTCCAAAAAGGCGGAGGTTCTGTGTTCGTCTAAATGTATGTTTTTTGGACTATTATTTTATGCAGAATGCGAAATGTGTTCGTCAGATAAGGTAGGCAGCAGAAAGGTGCGACCGCCCACGACCGTATATTTTGATGATGACCATCACGTCTGGGTATTCATTAGCGTTTTAGCTCATAGCAACCACCTACAATGGTAGCTCGCCTTTAGTGAGAACTAACTTTTGACCGTGGTCCCGCTTCCGCATGTTCACTTTGACTCACAACCGTAAGAGCTGATGATGTTATAAATTATTATCCCATCCCATCTATTCTAAAAACAACGTTTTGCTACTCAATGAGTGCTAAAGTAGTCATTTTTTCCACTAGGTTTTCACAAGTGGCAGTAGTGAGTTTTTAATTTAGAACACGAATATCAAAAAATTATCTATCAATCAAAGAGACCGAACGAAAATATTGCATGAATTATGTTACTGGCCGGTAAGATGATGACCAGACGTCGGCTAAATTAAAAAAAAAAATGCGTTCTCTTTGTTATTTTTCTCGTAAAACCGGATGTAAAGTAGAGTGTATCACTCGGTCGCAAAAATATTTTTTCCTCGGGCGTCATGCTTTGAGTGGCTCGCTGCGGATTCAATATAGCGCTCTCGCCGTGAAAATATAACGTTGCTCCTTTATTAAATAGTGAACTAATCGACGATTAGTGCAGTGGTTTATTGTTTAGGATGCTCTATACCTCGTCACATGAGTCTAATCTCCGAGCATAAGCCTGCTGTGGTCGGGGTGACCATATCTGCGGGATTACCATAAATTGATATTTGTATCTGGCGCGGTATTAGGTCAGCCGGTGGCCTTATTCACTATTACATATTACTGACCAGGGGCCAACTCTGTTTACCACTAGAATCTCGATTGACTCGCAATACGTCAAAACAGACGTAACTCGTGTCAGTTTGACAGATTTTCTACAGAAAAACCGTCATATTTAGATACGCAATACCGAGTCGATCAAGATGCCAGCGGTTAATACAGTAGGGCCCCGGATAAGGTATCGATACAGCAATTAATAATGATATAAACACGATATAACTATAATTCTTCTTTGGAGAAACATTGCGAATACAGTAACAGTTACAGTAAAGAAACTCAATAGTTTGCAACAGGATAAATAAGATATTTACTGCAATTTCTTTCTAGATTTAACGTTGAACAAACATAAATACCCTTAGATAAAACTCAAGACGCTACAGTGACGTTGCAGTGTTTTACGCAATCCAACCCATAACTTCGCTCTAATTGTCACAGTAATAGAACAGAAAATCACAAAAACGCAAAAACTCAATTTTACAGATAGGTCTCTCATTTATCAGTTGCTCATTTTTTTATTTGGGTCCAATTGTCGTATCATGTAGGTATAGGAATACATTTTTGAACCTGTAAATTGGAATTTATATCTAGTATAAGTGTAGGTAACTCTGCTTACCCCTTCGGAGAATATTAGCGCACCTAAGTTAAGCCCACATTATACTTATCATTGTTTTTTTCTTAAAAATACTTAAATTCTTAGCGTAACCGCGGGAGGTAACAACAGAATTTACCGCAGCGTCGCGACACTTCGATTTTCTAAAATTCAAATTAAATACCTTTCACGATATTATCCCCGCCCTGATACAGCACGTCTGCTTTTGAATTGAACACTTTCACCCCACTTCTTTAAGAGCCACCCTATACCGAAGTCACCCTTCAACGTCGCCTAACACAGTTCAGTTGATTGTGTCTCAGTTTATATTAAATCGCAGAAAATAATAAATATAAATAAGGTTATTATTTGTTTGAGAATGGTACAGAACCGATGTTTTTGTCATTCTATTGTTTTAATTCATTTAATTTTTTTTTCTTTTTTTTGATTTGACTATATGTTGTTGGCCAGAGTGGCCATAACAACTTCATAACAACTCCAGCCAGAGGGGCAGGGGGGCAGCTAGCTCAAGGGCGCCACAAGGGACACGACCTCGGCTTGGGCCGCTGCCAGGAGAGGTGGCGAGGGTAAATCTACCACCGGATCGGAACGCGACCTCGACTGAGAAGATCCGGCAAGAAACTCAGCGGGCTTGTCGGGTGCCAAGGTGCGTCTAGGTAAGTAGACGCACCTTCTAGCGGAAGCGGGGGTTCGTCGACCTCGCCGGCGAGGTCGTTGTCTGGTGGGGAGTGTGCGTGTGTCGTTCTCCTCGACATCTGAGTCTAGGAGACCGGTGAGTGGGTCGGGGGGGAAATCATTTAATAATGTAATTTAATGTGCGTAGATTTCATTTACGCAGTGTATATAGACATGGTATGTACGTGGTTATATACCTAATCGTTTAACCATTTATTTTCATTGCCATGATAATTTTCTGTTAGTGACATCGGTATCATATAATTCAATTGAATGGAGTGAAATTTCACCTTAATATTATAATTGTAGATTGAATACAGAAGATTTATTAATGTTAAATGAATAACTAAACTGACCACTATCTTATGTTAGTAGGTTAGCCTATATTTGCCACCTATAAGCATAAAATATTTATTTATTTATTTAAACTCTATGCACAAGTAAAAATACAATGTACAAAGGCGGACTTAATGCCTTAGGCATTATCTACCAGTCGACCTTAGGGTGGTGCAGAAACAACATGGCGGGTGCAACTTAAACGAGAGAAATAGAGAGGAAATTATACCTATATACATATATTGATAAATGCATAGATACATACATACATATAAAACAAAATTGTTAAGAAAATAAGTCCAACGAATTACCGCTGTGACGATTCTACCAACTTCTTGCGAATGTGCTCTCGTGCCTAAAAACAAACATAAAATAAAAAATAAAAAACTGAGTAAACCTGAGTAAAATATTTAACTGAGTTTGCTCTAATAGCAATTAAGAAACGCTAATTTAAATGGAAAGTTACCTATACCACGTATTTTCATAATCGATCAATGATTTCTGAACCTCGCAACAATAATATAAGCCTCATTCAATCAAAGGTTACTATAACCGCTTTGTTTATAATCGATATCGAGTAATAATATTTGATGGTTCGAAGTTTATGTTTCTCTTGCCAATAGTCTGCTTTTGTAATTGAGATGAACGACCCCTTTTATTCAAATTGGGTTCAGTGAGCATGATAAATTACAACTTTTTATCTTTTATTTCTAAATACAAAAAAGATTCGAGTAAAACGTATTTAAAAATGGATAGGTACTTGTATTATAATTACCAAGATTTTTGTGTCTAAATAACGACCTTTTTTATTTTGTAGGGTTCCGTAGTTTATCTCAGGCACGCTTAGAGGTTCGTCGTCCGTCCGGATCAGGAAACTAGCATATAGTATGAAGTTACTATGAAAATTATAATAAAAGTTAAAGTTCACTCAATCACGAACTATAGCCGACCAAGTTAAAGCAAAATTGATTCCCATTCGTTTCACAACAAACTCAAAAGTGCGAATAAAAATGTAACCGCAAATACACCTTTGTTACATACACGATCACGATCAGTTTGGTTACTTTAATGACTACGGAACCCTAAATTAAGCGTAGCCCGACACGCCGACATGTACTTGGCCGGCTTTTTCATAAATTATTTTGAATTTGTTCCATTTCTATCATTATTTTCCACTTCGCTTCGGTCTACGTAAATACAATTACAGTTGTTTTAACAAAGAAATCGAATTCTGAACCGTTCTCATTTAGTATTACTGCCGGTGATCGTAAATTGTCTTTCCGTTCGCTTTTAATTGAACTTTCTTTAGAAATGGTACCTACATTTAGTTCCAATTAATTCAACTCAATACAAGCTTACAAGAAGAATTAAAAAATAATTCCAATCTGATCTATTAATTAAAAGCTTACGATTAAAAGAGCCACCTAATTCAACAAGAAATTAAGTTTTTCAACTATGAAATAACAGACTACAAATATTCTCAGAGCTTTTCTGTCGACTAACAAAATTAAAGTCAGGTGGACAAAGACTTAGGCCTGTATTAGTTAATCGATCTCAAATCTGAGATTGATCTTGGAAATTTCATTCTTGTGTAATACCAGTACAACATTACTTGTCAAAAGCGTGCTTAAGATCGCTCTTAGACTTGAGATAGATTTATTATAATACGGGCCTTAGTAAACGTAGTTTGCAATCCAAGAATTTGTATTATTATTACAAATTCTTTGGTTTCCAATACACTGTACTTAAATATTATATGGGTTTTGTTACCGGCAGTTAACTTATAAGTTTCTTTAAAAACTTGACTCTTAATTAGTCTCTTGTAAATTATAGGTCAGTAATGATTTAATATGTAGAGAGACTATTGTCTTCAATATCGGCGTACTTGTTTTAAGCAACGAAAACAATAAAGGTACCTACATACCGAAATTTACGGTACGCAAAAGGTTTTCACAACAATAACTTTATTTGTTAATTTGTTAGTTTGACTGAGCATCACGCAAGAACGGCTGAACGGATATTAATGAAACTCTGGAATAACATAATAATAATTTAGGTTACTTTTACACGTCACAAGGAGGGCGGGGTTTTATTACAACAGACTTCAAAAATAAGGAGGTTCTCAATTCGGTTGTATTTTTTTATAGAACTTAGTCAGCAAACCAGCGTACGGCCTGCTTAATTCTAATCAGTAAACGTAGCCTATAGATGCTTGTACTACTAAAGGCATCGTTTGGATGTCGCTAACCTGAAGGGAAGTGGCAAAGAGAGAGGCGAAGGTGCGGGAGATAGGCTTCGTACGAAATTCAGCTATAATAACTTTTTACGCCCATGTTTTGTGAGAAGGTAGCACTACCCCGATCGAGCTGTAGTCGGTTGGCCATAGCTAGGCTCTACCTATAGGTGGTAGTACAGATAAATGATTCCAATACAGTCTTATCTCAACAAGAAATAACTTTTACTCAACAATAAAAGGTCACGGCAGTGCGCTACCCAGTGAAGGCTTAGAGTGGAGCAGCCTCTTGAAGATTCAACTGTAATTACGTTTTTTTGTATGAAGTACAATGCTAGCATAAATGGCTGAATGAAGCGGCTGAGACGGAAGCCAAGAATGTTTACCGTAAAAAGCCTACTTTCGTTGTATGTATTACTTTTGTAGAGACTGAAATTATATGAAGCCCTAGAGTGATATGTACTTAAATACAATACATGAAGGCATGATCTTTGCAGCTTTCTTTAGTTTTACTTGTTCCTGAATTTCTGCTTTATATTTTTTTGTCTGCTCAAGGGCATAAATACAATTTGTCTCCTTTCCTGTATTTCAGTGTGTGCGCTTCAAATTGCTGTTTAATTTGTTTTCAGATAACGAGGGTAGTAATGAAATGGTAAAGCGAGTGAAATATGGAAATGTAATCTACTTACTTACATCATACAATAAAACAGACAGACAGACAGACGGACAACAAAGGGATCCTATAAGAGTTCCGTTTTTCCTTTTGAGGTCCGGATCCCTAAAAACATTTATACCTTGTTTATATCTATTAAAAGCATGGTCTCACTAGTAATAGCGTCTGTATAGATGTTCTCACGGATTACTTTAAATCATGTCTCAAGAATAAAAACCATAATTACTGAATAAATTATTGTGTTACTGTGTACATCTTTAACTCAGTCACACTAAATATCCCAAATAATTCCAGCGGCATACTGGCAAACAATCCCTTTAGTTTAAGGATTCGAATGTCTAGAAATCTTAATTAATTTTACTGGAAATTAGTAAGACAACAAGAACCTTTCTGAAACTTCAAAGGTGCTTACAAATTGTGTGTAGGCACTTTTATAGTGGTAGTTAGCATATAATTAATTTAGTTTGGGACCTGGGGAGTTATAACTCAGATTAAAAAATATCAGACAATGTAAATAGCTAACCTTAGGAGACGGGACTGTGCGCGACGCAAAATAATAAATGTTTTTCATAAAAATCTTCAAGTCTAATAGCCATAGGGCTTAAATTACAAAATGCCTTTGAAATAAAATGTCGTTATACTTAATAGTTCTGTTTGATATTACTATTTGAATATTAAAAAAAACTGGCTAAGTGCGTGTTGGGCCACACAAAATGTAGGGTTCCGTAGTCATTTGGATGAAAAAGCTTATGTTTGGCTAGCTTTCTGGGTGGTCATACAAAACTACAACCTAAACGATAAAAGTAGGTAAATTTTTAAAGTTTAAAATTTCACAAACGGTATGGTTGAAGATAAAATGTTGCATGGAAACTCTTATGATGATACCTCATGTAATGGAAACTTAAGCACAATTTCCTTAATTTCTATGTACCGAGAGCAGAATCATTCTAGATTGAGAGGTGTCTAACTCAAAAGAAGTCACTTTATAACATTTCATATTTTTTGGAATTTACATCTACTATTAATGTCTGTACGTACCAAATTTCACCAAAAATGGAAGACTAGGGCGGGCGGACGGACGAACTGGGTGCTCTTAAATAAGAAATTAAATTGAATTTACCCTAGGATAGGAAACCTTTAAAAATTATTGTCATTTGTTTATAAAAAATAATATATTATTTTTAATGTAGATCGAGCCTTTTTGGATTTAATGTTTAAGGAAATAAAACTTAATAAGTATTGCTAACACAAACTAGGTAAAATAACATTTGAATCTGTACAGATACATTATCGAAGTGGGTTGCTTAAAAATATTCATAAAAATATTTGAAATATATTCCCAATACAATACACAGGATGGTACGCTCGGGGATTTGTGTGACTTAAGAAATACAATCTTAGATAATCTCACAAAACATTAGAAGATGAGTGAACAGGAAGAAAGAATATAATATTCAGAAGTAATGCAAATAAAATTTCCTTTATCCTTATAACGCTGACAGACTTGAGCCGCCGATCCACGACCAAAACATCGTAACTCCACGGAAAAACATATGAAAATCAGGAAAAATGTTTGCGTATATTTTTGTTCAGGCTCAGTTCTGTAGCGGCTTTAGGTACACCAACTTTTGTTTATGGGGAGATAATCTTTAAAAGATCCCTAGACCACTTGTGGGAGAGGCCGCGAATCAGACTCGTCTGCTCCAACGGCTATCAGTCCTACAACAGACATGGCCAGCCCTTTGCCACTTCAACTTGCTGATTTTACAAACTATGTCTGTATTTTAGTTGTCTCGCGGACAACCTCATTTCTGATTATATCGTTTAGAGAAATTTCAAGCTAAGCTCGCATCAGATCTGAAGCATCAGTAGGGGTGCTAAAGATGGGTGTTATCCTACTAGCGGTATGCGAGCGTATTCCCAGCCAGGGGTTTGGTGAATCGGTTCACAGCCTATATGTGGCGAAATCGTCGCGGTTACGCAGCGTTTAATCCCCGAAGAATACATTGCTTACCTGAAACGATCTTGATCATCGATTAATTTTATGAATAGATTTTGAAACGAAAGCAGTAATATCGTAGAAATTAGTAAATTTGAGATGTAAGTGGGTATAAACAAAAAATATATGACATATTTAATACAGTCTCTGTATGATACAGCTTTCTTTGTCTCTGTAGGTAAATATAATAACCATGCTTATATTCCCCGCAGGGGTACCCACCTCTGCCTACGCTGCTGTGAACCCTCATTTATCCGGATGGTATTTTGATCCCAATATAATAGGGGCCGATCCAAACTCCTCAGTGGGTGTGGAATGCCACGATATATTTATTAAAAATAGTTTTATCTAAAATGCTCCGACAGCCAGCTAAAAGGTTGTGTTACGGAACCGAACCCTTCCCTTCATCATTCTGTCACTCCAATTCAAAACCCTATCCGCCAGCGGCGCTATCTCCCGCCACGACTCATTTATTACTCTCAAATAACCCTGAACACGGGAGCGAACGCCTGACGGTATTTTTGCACAGCTTGTAAAATGGTTACGTTACCGTTAATTTATTTCTACCGAGTAAATGTATGCACACGCCGTTTGTGTAGATGACAGCAGAAAAATTGAACAGAAAAGGGGTAGGTAACTTTTTCAGCATGATTCATCCTACTAATATTATAAATGCGAAAGTTTGTGAGTGTGGATGTATGTATGTATGTATGTTTGTTACTCCTTCACGCAAAAACTACTGAACGGATTTGGATGAAATTTGGAACACAGATAGATTATAACCGGGATTAACATATAGAATACTTTTTAACCCAATAATCCAATACTACGCGGATGAAGTCGCGGGGCACAGCTAGTTTATTATACTTCCACAGTGATTATCTTTGCGGTCGATTATTTATTATAAGCAGGATTACATGTATATTACTTTTCTTTCTTACTGTCGTCATAATTTATTAATACATCAGAAATTAATTTAGTAAGTGGAATATGTATCGTCAGATATTAGGCGAACAGAGTTATTTCCATGTTTTAATTCAAGGAAGGGGTGCCTATACGGGCTGAAGCTGACATAAATTTATGTCTAAACAGGGTCGTGTTAATAGTCTTGAAAGGACAATTAACTAGCTGTTTTATGTGACACTAAATCCATACTTTCACAAATCAAACTGGGCGGCAAGATATCCGTTAGTTTTCATTACCCACAAAGGTTTACTATTATTCGAAAATATACGATGCAGCTTAATTAACACCGTACATATTATGTCTATCTATAGATACATATATATATATATTTACATATCATGGTCAGAACGCTAATGATCGTGAAGGATTTGATATAAAGATATAGGCAAAATGGAAATTACTGCGCGACCCGCCACCACCTGCGCCTGACAGAAACTCATAAAGTGGGAAAAGAAGTCACTCGAGATTATTTTTTCGACTTCCAATAAGACTGCTTAAGTGGTGTCCTCAAACTCGAAATTTATCCCCAACTTGTTGGTGCACATTCATTAATACAGCGAGTTTATTTATGTGTATCTATATTGGATTAACCTGAATTTACTGATTATGCATGTTTATATATATTAAATCCGTTTTAAAACGGCTTTTGTTATTCTGTTTAAATTTATTGGAGACTGTCCTAGCTGACAAGATCTATGACATGAAAAAGTGTGATTGACAGCTTCAATTAAAATGTTGTCCCTGAATCCAATCGTATCGAGATCTTGTTGCATTTGCATGTTTTCATGAATATTTCCCAAAATATTAACTACAGGCACCTACTGCTTATTTAAGAACATTACGTTTCCAATTACTCAGATAGCAAGTACTATAAACTGGTTTTCAAAGACTTTTAAGAAATCAGACCTGGGGTCTAAGACTTTTATTTAAAACCAATTGAAAGATGCATCTTTCAATTGGTTTTAAGTAATTGAAAAGTAAATTCTTAGCATTCGACATATTGTCGGCTATATCTAGATATGGCTAAGAATTAAATAAATAAATAATTCATGGAGAAAATATTAGAGACCAAAGGTTTTCAATCGGTTTAATTACCAGAATCGGGGTCCTGGCTAGTTAACAAGGAACCCAATCGAAAGCACAACTAGCTTATATAATTGTTTCATAGAACGCAGCCAGTCATGAGCAAATGATGACAGACTTACGGTACACTTTGACAGCCATTAGGTACGCAGTCAACGCTTTGATTTTACCAAGGGCTCCGCGAACCCTTGTAATCCGTTTACACGTCGCAAGAGGCCCTTGTGGCCCAAGTGGCAACGTTTTGTCAAACGTCTTACGTACTTAGCACTCTTGTCCTCTAAATATTTGTCTTCTATACTTTAACGAGCTCGAGCCCCTCGCGAATTAGTTAAGAAAGTTTAGTCCAATTTTGAACGCAACCGGAACAGCGCTCAGTGGGTTTGCGACGATGTACAAACGGTCTTATTTTAATAATGCATGATAATTTTCGCTGCTAAAAATTACGTAGATACCTACCACAATGAAAAATAATTTGACGGTGAAAAATAGTGATTAGAAATATTTATTAAGGTGTCATTCAAAATATCGAATATTTTGTAAACAAGACATTTTAGTTGTAAAATGCCTTTTGTATGTAGCTTAATAAACTTGATCAGTTCTTAAAATATTTAGTTTGACTAGAGACCGCTGCAATATTTTTGTTAAAACCCAACCAACTCTCCTACCTTCAGTTTTCATTGTAAAATTTCAGTGTGATTTTATACACCCGGAAGCGCATTCAAATAGCGATACCACTAGGCAATGTAAACACGGTCAAAAAGAGCCGGACAGACTCAAATAAATTCCAGGCTGGTGAGTCAGACCGCTTTGAGGGCGCGCGTCCGGGGGCAAATGAGCTTGCCTCGTTGATGCCCCCTGCCGGCGCCCGGGGCGCGCACCCATGTAGGTACCATTAGCCGCTTCATATACACGACACATATTTACAGACAAGTACTAAAACTATCGTACTTGTTTTGCACATTTAGATCTATTATCATAAGTATAGGCTTTGTTTTTGCTCATCGTTAACGATTTCTTTACTAATTCTCATTTCATCTTCTCCACAGGTAATTGAAGCAAAAAATTACCCTATACTAAGAAGGTAAATTACTCATTTGTTTAAAGTCGCTACGCGAATGTTGTATACTCTAGTTTCGTTTATTATTATTTACGATTCGGCTTGCGAACTACCTTACGACAAGACAGCGCAGCGTGAAAATTAATATCTCTGAATTAATTAATTTAAATAGGACAAAAGTTTGGGAGAAGAAAATCGTTTTGTTTTCTGTGTAAAAGGGTATATTATTTCAAAGAAACTGAAAAAGTAGACAAAGTGTGTTTATTAAAATCCAAATTGTTTTTAAAAGGTCAGTTTATTGAATTTCCCTGAGTCGGTCGTTGTCGGGATAGGCAGGGTGAGATTTCCAGAAACGGAGGCAGAATTTTATTAGTTATTAAGACGTCCCAGGAGAAGCTCCAGGCGGGTATTGTATGGTTAATATCCTAACCAGTATTTATCGTTCAAGTTGGGACGGGGGCGATCGCCGCTGCTTTCCCGGGGGCGTTGTTTTAAATGAGGGACAAAATGGGAACTTATTTGTTCACAACGAGGCTTCCGAACACATAATTACTTATTTGTGCCCGTTGAAAATGTCAGTTTTATTTCAGTGCAAGTGCGATTGTTAAATATTTTCGATATGATTTTTCTCTGTTTTTGTTTATCAATTTATGTTTGACTATCGTATTTTATTTTATGCGTTTTTAAGGAAGTATTTTACTCATAGATTGTTCTAAGTATCATATAATTAAAACTGATACAATTACTACCTAACTAACCCCGAGGACGTTTCAAATAATTATGCTACTTTACGTATTATAGGAATTTGAACCATTAGTCCCTGCGATACCATCGCGGGTGACCACTCGTGCAACGACATTCGTATCTGCATGTAGCATAGCTGGGCTGCATAGCCACCCGCAATAACCACAATCGTTTCAAACCTTATCTACAACTAGCTGTGCCCGCGACTTCGTCCGCGTGGAATTTAATTGACAAAGTTTCATACAAACTTTCATCCCCAATTTTATCCCCTTGGGGGTAGAATTAATCAAAATCCTTTCTTAGCGGATGCCTACGTCATAACATCTAGCTGCATGCCAAATTTTAGCCCGATCCGTCCAGTGGTTTGGGCTGTGCGTTGATAGATCACTATGTCTGACAGTCAGTCAGTCAGTCAGTCAGTCACCTTTGAGTTATATATGTTTAGATTGTGGCCGGCTTGATCATAGAACAGTGCCGAATTTACGCAGCGTGTCCCAACTAAACATTTTTTTTACATAACATTTTCGGCAAACAAGCCTTAGATCCGTAAGATCCGTAAGCGGAAGACGACCGCTTGGCGCAGTGGTTCGAGCTTACGCCGCTCGGTTCACTGCACATGGTGGTTGCGGGTTCGATTCCCGCCGGGGCAAAAATCGGAAATGGTGTTTTCGTAATTTGCCCAGGTCTGGGTGTCACTGGGATCGCCCCCAGTCCATTGTACGGTACCCATAGTACAAGCGTTGCTTAGTTTGGGACCATACAGTTGGTGTGACAGTCTGGCGATATTATTATTATATTATTATCCGTCTGATGTTAAGCAGTTTCCCATAAGTGCTTCCGGGTCTCTCACTTATCGTATGAAACGCAGATATAATAGCTACTCTTCGCTGATCCTCTGTGAGACAGGTGTACTAACCTGGTCGAGCTATTCCGTATAATTATGTAGCGTATTGGTATAGGTACATAGGAACATTATGTACCTATGTAGTCAATACGCTACAGATTGACTTTACCACCTTAAAATGTGGTCTTACTAGTAGTTTTGAGGACATACGGGCATCTCCAAGGCCTTGCTTAGCAACAAAACCAATGTTCTAAGAGCTCCGAACCATCTAAAGCAAATTAGCAAGGCTCTCTGTTGCCGGACATACTCGTAGAGCAAATTACTCACGAAGAGTCTGATTCTGTAACTTTCCCCGTGCGTGCGAGTTTGCGGTCTTCTAGGCATGTAAGCGCGTTCACACGAATGGACTCAGTGATCAAATACGGACGGCTGGACATGTGTGTACTGAGGCGTTAGTTATTTACCCGACTGTCCTGAAAGAAGGGTTATGCGTTTCGAGTTTATGTGTGTGTGTACCCCTATTTCTTTAGCACACTCTACAGTGTTGGCTTAATGGTTTTAATCATAATGTATAAGATTTTGGTAGTGACAATAATGTTTTAATCTGTTTAATTACTTACCACGGTGAACGAGAAGCAATATGAAAATTGTATAAATAATTGTATTACCTAAATTAATTGTTTTTAATGTTTATTTGTAGCTTTCATTTATTTGAAAATGTCTAAGTTGAATTACGAATTTACGAAAGGGCCGCTCAATTGTTTGCAAGCCCGGCGGTGACAGACGTCAACTCGAACTTTACGATTACGTATCGCTTCTCGTTGGCCGTTGTATAGCTTGTTTTTTTTCAACTAAGTACGTACATAGATTTTTTTTCGCAATGGGAATTTTGTTATTGCTCTGAACGCTTCTCTGAGCGGCTCATTTTCCTGAGCATGCTCAAATTCGACGGTCCGACCAAACCCCTCTAATTACTTCCGCTAGTATTACTTATCATGTTTGAAGGAACACCCATCTAAACATCAACAACAATTAAATTAAACAAGAACTTTAGATAGGACGAACTTCAAGGGTTTAATGTTACATTTATTGTTGAATAGTTCTCTTCACTTTTCGGCCATTAACAGCGCTCGCGGTCACCGCCACCGCTGAACATTAGATCGTAGTTAAACACCTCATTAAAATTAATTTCTAGGTGTCAAAAGCTTAGTCAGTGAGGTTCCAGTTATAAAAATAATAAAAAGGCTCAAAGATTTATTTTTGGAACAGGAGATGTTTCTCGATTGGATATGGTTGCAGTAAAAGCGACCATAGTGCAAGTGGTTGTAGGTTGGTTTCAGTTTGCAGGAGTATGTGTGGGTCGATTCGGGTCTGCAAAACTACATTCAATTCAACCTGCTTATT
The DNA here is from genome assembly GCA_905147325.1 of Notodonta dromedarius. Lineage (NCBI taxonomy): Eukaryota > Metazoa > Arthropoda > Insecta > Lepidoptera > Notodontidae > Notodonta > Notodonta dromedarius. The sequence continues at coordinate 8,632,651 of LR990160.1, read as the reverse complement.
TTTATTCACAAAATTCAAACTACGTAATGGCAGTCGCAGACAAACTTTTTTTAAAACTTGAACACCGTTTGGTATCGCTCTTGTCACATTTTACTTGGAGGATAGCCGTAGCAACTAGTAGTTAGTACAGTTTTCTGTGTTAAATTCTGCTTGCAATGTATTAAATAGTTTGTAATGGTTTGCTCGGTGACGCCAATGGTAGTGAACGATTAGTTATTTTGAATGGACAACGTTAGGTGAGGAATTTTGTCTTTCTTCTGTTCCAATCCATTTGCCAATTGATGCTTTACTATGGTTCCTACTAAGTATACTTACCTACTATGAAATATGATTTCGTAGGAAAGTGTTTCAAAAGTCCGAAATAATACCCGGGGTTTAGGTGAGTAAGCATCGGATATAGAATTAAAATGTATAAAATGAAATCAAAATTAGAACACTTAATAAAAACATCGTTATATGATAGGTATCTCAAGTTCTATGCTTACAAATATATTTCTTGAATATCGGCAGCAATTGCGCGTAAATGCAGGTGGCACAGATTTTCTAGGCCATTTGATGTGTTCTAAAGCCGCAATACAAAAGTTGTGATAAATATTCAAATGCACGTAACTCCAATCATAACAAAATACCTTGATACTCATAGTTACATAATTAGTTTGTCTTCACGTAGCATCAACATCAATCAGCTATTTACCGTATATGTACCTAAATTATTATTTCGAACTTATGAAACACCCCTTATTATTCTACCTACTTGCCTTACAATAGATTAATATGCACTTCACGTCCGGAACATTAGATGTTTAACTAATTTATGAGACCCTTTGGCTTTCCATTTTCCTCCCCTTAAGGAAAACCATGTAATATGACCTATAGGTAATACTGTAGCAAAAATAAAGAGAAGCAGTAGCTTTATACGAAAAAAATATTCAATGAGGTTTTATAAAAACTATACTCAAATCATCTTTGGACGACATTCTGGATGTCTGGGTGGGAAAATGTGGCTGGAAATTGATCTGGAGAGCGTAGTATGACAGAGAAAAGAAGACCTTTGCCCAGGGACTTTTGCCCGGGAGTTGAACATCGCATAGCCTAGACAATAAAACCATAAGGAGTGTTCGAAAGTCCGAATTGGAGCTTTAGATGAGTATCAACCATATGGTATAAAAATTTAATTAAAGTTCAAAAAAAAATCCTACATATTTTTACTAAGCTTATTTCCTGCCACTTTAAAATATTTTTACTTAGGTATCTTTTTGTTCTTGAATACTGGTGGTTGTTATTCGTAAATACAGTTTGTTTACACTGTCTAACACGAAAGTTGTGGATAATATCCAACGGCGCGTCACTCAAAATATGATAGTTACTTACAGACGGTCTTCCCAGGCAACAGGCTACATTAAAATCAACTACATAAATCACCATTTCGGACGTTTGAAACACACTGTCTATCTGTGTTAATTGGTTAAAATAGTTATAAAGGTGTCTACTTATCTGGCTTCGAAACCCTTTCAATTCCTATTTTAGCCAATATATATATAATTTATAATTTTGATAATAGGATTAAAGCTACAAATGGAACAGTTCAAAGTACATTTATTCTAGTCGTTACTCGTATGTCGTATTTGCGCACTAGTGGCCCTTCTGTAGTTTAATTTCCGCCAACACAAGGGACGTGCTTGGAATTTGAAGAGGCATAAGTAATAAAACTTAACTCGATACCTACGACTTGTATTGGGAGAAGGATTTGTATAGTACCTACCGCCAACGGTAAGTGGTAGAGCCAATAACGGTGGTAGAGCCAAGCTGTAGCCAATTTACTACAGCAACAGTTGACCCAATCGGGGTAGTACCACCCTCCCACAAAAGATCGACGTAAAGTATTATAGCTGCGTTTTGTACTATGAGCGAGAAAGCTGGAAGCCATGCCAAACTTAACATGGCAGGTATTTCTGAAAAATCACAAATGCGCTAAAATGCTAGGAAGTTATTTCTATCTTTTTAATGCACCCAGGTTCTTGGTAGAATTGAATTCCTGGTGATTGTAAAATCGTCCATATATCTCTCAAACTGCTATACCGATTATCATTAGATTTCTATGGGTAAATCAATTTAATTTCTACCTAATCTCCACCTTTTTTGGAAGTCGGTTAAAAAATGAAACGACATAGGTAAGTACAGGATTTACCCGAGGTACCATCAACGACAATATTGAGCAAGACCCCGCAGGATATCTCGTTCGAAACTGTCAATGTAAATGAAAGTTTGTTACCATTTCAATCTATTGGTATAAGAATTTCTAGCCTTATTAGGCCTCGATCGTACGATTCCGTCGTCCGATAAGAAATCCAGGCCTAAGTGAATTAATTTTGAATTTAAAAAATATTGATAGCTATCAACCGCGTTTTTTCAAAGGATCCAAAAACATTTTATGAAATTATCTGCCTATTATGTGGAATTATACGAATTCAACGTTATAAAAATATTTGAATATATGTATCGTTTCATTTTAATTCTAAAATTAAAACATTAACATTGGTTATTTAGTGTAATATTTATCTCTTTGTAAGTTCAAAAGGCATACAGCCTATGGTTGTAAACATTTTAATCTTTCTGCATTAATAATTCACGAAATAATAAAAATAATTCATTAGACTCACGAAATACCTACCATGGAACGTCAAATCTACGAAATACAGAATTAGTTTGTTTTTTTTTATATTTTCAGTGCGTTAACTTAACGTAACCATTCACATCTAGATTTTCATGCATTGTGCATCATAGGTACCTTAATAAAAATAGATGAAAATAAATCATGAAATGGTCTGTGGTGAACGAAAATAAGCCGCCAATGAATGAGTAATGACGAGAAAGCCGACCTGGTCCGCCTGTATGAATTCACAATACGACAACGGTCAATAAACTAGCAAAAATAATATTAACGGTCCTTTAGAAATTATATACAAATATCTTCATAGATACAATTCGATAATCCATTGTTAGACTGCCTTCTCCACTTCATGAATTCATTATCACTTCATGAAAAATCGATTTTATATTATAATACATTAGTAAGAAGAAAATACACTTGGAAATCCTGGAATACTTTTCGAAAAATCGGGTAGTAGTCAATGTGTTCTCTTTCATTCGTACAGTTTTATCCACGGGCCAACAACCCCTTGGACTCCTCATGCTAGGAAAAGTTCTTCTACCCTTTTTTTTCTTATATCTATTTAAAATCGAGCTATCATAATGCACTATTAGTTTCGATGGTGCAATCTCAGTGCATTTGCGTCCACTCTTACCACGCCACTTTCTTTGCAATTATTTTGATGATAGCTAGGAACAAGGATTAGATACAAGTTATTTCTAGTGCGGAGTCTAAGGGAAACTTTGGAGGGGCTTTATCACTCTCTACCAGAAATCAGTTCAGTAGTCCGAATTACCTATATCAATTTTTAGGTATCAAGGAGTAGCTTTAGTATAACTAATGAGCTCAAACCTAGATTTTTCCGCGTTTTAGCATGTTGGACACGCATATCGGCCACCTGAGGAACTAAACCGTAACGTAAACGTAACGTAAACTCCTAGTAGAGTCACTGATCAACGCACCGGCGTTTGTAGAGCCTTCGTTATTTACAAAAACTCTCCGCTACAATATTAAGCGCCATTCAAATAGCGAATTCAAGCAAGAGACCAATTGTCTAGATAATTTTCGTGTTCCATAAGTGCGTTAGCATCGTCACATAATTAATATCGTGTCGTCACAAGTTACGCCTTGATATTCGTACCTGAGCTCCCACTGGCGGATAATTTAGCAGTCTCTAAAGCCTTCATAATTAACGAGGCACGGAATCTGAAACCTCAGGGACACGTCCCTATAATTATGTATGATGTATCTATAATAGGCATGTGTTCCAAAATTGAATTAAGTATATTTTATAATAGGTATATTAAGGTGAAGGCGCCTGTCTAGCCCGCGAAATTCAAAATTTTCGAGTATTTTTATAGTTTATCCAAAATCTGAAAACATTTAAGACAACATTTTGTGATTTGCGACAAACACACTATGCAGTGCGTTTATTAATACATTTATTTTACTCTAAATATTATCACGGTGGATACGATACTAGTAAATCACTAAATATACAAAAATTGGCAGATTATCTGGATAGCTGTCGTTCTTGAAATGTTTTAGAGTAAATATTAATAAATGCACTGCACACGGTCTTTTTCGCGAATTACAAAATGTGCCTTTTATTATTGTCAGATTTTGAAACATTTCTAAAAAACCTCAAAAAATTTGAACTTCGCGGGCTAGATGGGCGCTTTAGCCTTAACTCGTAAATACCTATTATTTTTTAAATATTGGGAAATAGGTTTCCAATTTTTTTTAATAATTACAAAGATGTCCACTCTTAAAGACCATGTCAATGGCTAGGAGTAATTTTAAAACTTTAGTTAGTATGTGACTTACTTCATTATTTATTATGCAATTAAAAATATTAGTCCCCATCGCTATTTCTCGACTCGTGGCATAACTAAGGCACGTACAATTAAAGATTCATGATCTGCAAAAACAACAAGACTTAGGTAATATTATTATATGTATTTTTATTATAAAAGTCTCTCATTTGATCGATTAGTATGTTCGAATTGAAGCTTCATACACATGCCTTAATCTTAATTTCATCAAATTAAGTAAACCTATCGATAGACCATTACTGTTATAAGTCGTAACTAAGTGTTCAACACATCACTAGCAGCCGCTAAATTGCTCCCGTCTAATTACTTTTAGCTCGCAAAAATGACAAATTTATCCGAAACTCTTAGTTACAGTAATTCTTTGACAGTAATTGAACGAAAACACCTTCTGTACATGACTTAATTGCCGTTTGTTTGTAAGTAACGTGATAACCGACGAATTAATTTATACCTTAAGTGTCGGTAACGGAGTAATGTGTAAAATCTGCTATGCAGTCTTTATTCCAATTTTAGGAGAACCTCAGGAAAAGGGTCTTCAATACTTCTAAGTATATGTAATTTGCTATTAGGTGTACTGTTACGAAAAAAACATAGAGAATTGTTTTTGTGGTTCCTAGAATACCTTTCTGCATATTTTTACAAAACGAGGAATAAGATAATCCTTCGCTGTGATTTCAAAACAATAAAAAATAAGAACTAAATAGTGTACCTACCTACCTACATAGAAGGTTTTTTTTGCCGTCGGTTATTTTCTTAGAATACAAAATTGTATAGAAGTCGTAGACTCACTATTAACAAGCTAAGCAATTAAAATGTGTAGAGAGAAGAGAAAAGATGTATATTTACAAGCCTACGTTTCATAAATCTGACATAGACTGATGTAAAAGATATTAGACCAGGGAAGTCTTACATCGGTAGCTGTAAGTCATTGGCAAGAAAATTTTCAGTAGCTAGTTCAACAAGACTATTCTTGATAAGACTACGAGAACGGTCACAATATTCTTGAGAGTGGAAAAAGGATTAATATATGTATATGAAATTTCACGCGTTCCTGTCATATTCGTACCTATACTGTACCTTGAGCTATCCCAAACGATTTTGACAAAACAGCCAAAGGAAATCTGATATTGTAGGAATTATTATTTCAACTGTTTAGCATACCTGAGGATTAGAGAACTTTTTGAAAAATAAAAGAACAATCTCGTAGTTAGTGTAGAATTATGAATTTTCTGTTTCATTTAAGAAATCGAGACTTATTTTATAATAGAGCGGTACCTAGCCACTTATTGTTATTCGGCAAAGCCTAAAAAAGGGTTATGTTTTTAGCAGTCTATATGTATGTATGTTTGTAGCGCCTAAACTACTTATCCGATTTTGATGAATGAGGTGGCAATGAATTAGTTATCATGGTCCGGGTGACATAAGCTACATTTACATTTGACCCTGAAATTTATTTTTGCCTATCGTATCTATATATTGATTAGGAATTGGATTTCAAATGAAAAAGGAGGAAATTTCTGACTTCATAAATATAAATATCGTATGATACGATGTAGAGGGCCTTTAATATGGTAGGTATATTTAGTGCAACAGCGCTGCCCCACAGCGGCTCAAGTTCCAATCATCCACTTGATTGTTTTGTTCCAAAGCAAACAAAGGACCTACGCTCCAAGATAGGTACGCCAAATCCCCCAATAATTAAATGGGAACTAGGCAGAAACAGGCTTTGGCAACCGCGGTTGATTTAAACGTTTCAATTAAATATCGAATTTCTCGCTCAGATTTATGTTTTTGTAATTTATATTTGTGTCAACTGCAGATTGTCGAATGGGTGGATTCGTAGAAACGAATGTATAAGTACCAATTCGCTTAAACTGGATATTAATATTTTTTATTTCTACATAAATATTGCCCGAATTTTAATTTTAATAGGGTAAAGTAGATGTAACCTTGAGCGTATAGTAAGTAATACTGACAGCGCCATCTAGTGACCGCGTATGCTTGGCCAACTGAAAAGCTTATGTTTCAACCTATGGATGGCGCTAGTTAGTATTGATCGAGATTTATCGAGATAAGTTAGTACCTAACCATTCAATTCTCGGTTTAATATACTTATTTTAACATACTTATCTAACACAATAGGACTAAACCATATTGAACTAAGATCACATCTAACTCAGCCTTATATTAATACCCATTGCCTGGCTGAAAGGTTACTAAATTTATTCTTAAGTTGTAGGTAGGTATGTAGGTTGCAATAACTCGTTCGTGAGAGATGGTAAGTTTGTATATTTATATAATAACTAGCGGCCCGCCCCGGCTTCGCACGGGTACATTGCGGTTACATTATTCGAGTTTTAGTAAAGATCCCTAATTTTTTGAAAATATATTATATCCTATGTCACCCGGGGATAGTGTAGCTTCCCAACAGTGAAATAATTTTTCAAATCGGTTCAGTAGTTTCGGAGCCTATTCATTACAATCAAACAAACAAAGTTTTCCTCTTTATAATATTAGTATGATTACTTACCTATTAGATACCTACTTAATTCTTCTTCCAATAATGCCGAGATCAATATGTATCCTAATCCTTCAAACCGTATTATAGGAAATAAGTTGCATCGTAATTTAAGCTCTATGTAATTCAAATTTCATAATCCTTGCCCCATTTCCCGGAGATTCGGGGAGGTAATGCTTTCAGAGAAGATTTACGGTTGACACGGCGACATGGAGACTAAATTATTCGGAAAAATTTTAATCACTTGAGGGTATAATCCCATAAATTATAAAGATACCCTAATTGGATTTCGCAGTCTACCTACCAACTCCTTTTGAAAGCTTACGGATGGGTGTATTTCAGTTCGCATTCCCTGGGGTTAAACAAACATAGTTCCACCTTTACAGCCTTGGCTGTTGTGTGTTGTGTACTCACGGCTCACACGTGGGCACCGGGAATCCTATTGTCGACTCGCTTTGACGCTCCTTTTTCACACAGGTAGGTAGGTATTCATTGCAATACGAGAGACGAAACCTTAATGTAAACCTAGTTTGAATTATGCATGGGTCCTTTGAAACACCCTTTCTTTGACGACATTTATGTGTGTAAAAGGGGAACATGTCTACGGGAGAGAATGTTCTCGAGTTATGCTTGAATTAAATAGGTACGCGTTTGCATGTCTTCGGTCCTTAGTTCATTACGAACCTGATACTTTCCATCCGAACAGTCCCTCTACTCTAGACTCATAAAACTCGTCACTCTCAGTCTTAAAAGTGTTTTACACGATTTAACAGAGATAAACTTTACAGTCTGATAATTTTCTGTAGACAATTACTTTGCTTACTGAAGTTACAACAGTAGAGCTGGTTCCCATTGAGTCGTGAAGGACGATACGATAATTTTATTGCGGTCAGTTGTTGTCTCTACCTATTCCCATTAAGTAACAATACTTGTGCCATTACGCAGTATTGCTCTACCTGTTTTATTTATTGCTAAATTCTCCACGATTCGCCCCAGTGTTATCACGGTAGAGCAGTAAACATTGCTATTAAAAACATGTACCGGCAAGAAATAAATCTTAAAAAATTGCAAGACAAAATTATCAATTATCAATGACTAGTTTCTGCCCGCGACATCGTCGGCAATGACTTAAGTATTCTATGTGTTAATCCAGGTATAAACTATCTGTGTTCCAAATTTCATCAAATTCCGTTCGGTAGTTTTTGCGTGAAAGGGTAACAAACATACATCCACACTCACAAACTTTCGCATTTATAATATTAGTAGGATTAGTTATTATTACATTAATCGTGGCAAAAATCTATCGTCCCGTGTCAATGGGGACAGCTTAGTGAAAGAAGCTCCGGCATTTTGGTTCGAGTCACAGAGGGAACATTTTTTCACGGATTCCCGACAAATCCCTGAAACCTTTTGTTTAAATAAGAAAACTCTGCAAGCAATTACGTTCTTTTTGTTTAGTTGGTATACACATTTTTCCCGTTAACTTTCCGTTTCCGCTTCGAAAAGACGTTACGCGTATACATCTTGCATACGGTAAGTGTGAAATGTATTTTGGAACTTTTAAAACACTTGAACTTATGATTATGTGTTAAATATTACTTAATATGAAACAAAGGAGATAAAAAGTAGCTATGTAGAGAACATTATCAACGACAAAAGCGTTGTACTGAACGAAGCGTCAATTCCATTTCATTGTCTATGAGACCTTCGCCTGACGAGATGAGATGTCGCCTGCACTGGACCACTATGCAGGGGCAAGACAATAGCGCGGAGCACTTAGAAATCAATGAAATGAAACCGAGATGTTTGTGTGAAATACACCGTGGTTTACCTTCATAAATTCTAAAAGACGACCGATACGAGACCTATTCCATTGATATCAACTTAACATAGGATAAAACTTGCAAAACAATCAATTTCAAAGTTCTGTCTGTACTTACAACAGTATAAATAGTGGTATAGAATTGAATGGTATTTCATTTAATCGAAATTAAAACAAGAGTTTCTAATATTTTCTCGCAATAAAAAAAAAACTTATATCAAAATCCTACTAATATTATAAATGCGAAAGTTTGTGAGTGTGGATGTATGTTTGTTACTCTTTCACGCAAAAACTACTGAACGGATTTGGATGAAATTTGGAACACAGATAGTTTATAACCTGGATTAACACATATGCGGACGAAGTCGCGGGCAGAAACCAGTATACTATACATTATCTTTACGAACAGTCTCTTCAATATTTACACTGTTACACTGTTTTCTAGGCCATTGGATGTGTTCTACCAGCATGTCACGGAAGTTGTCACATATATTCAAAAGCCCATAACTTAGTAAAAGTTCTGGGAAAACAATTCCACAGCCAGTAACTAATGTTACCGTCAGCTACCGATAAGTAATTGAGTTTGGGTCTCGTTGCAAACACCCTTTGATGCACGCATGACCTACTTCTGCACCACATTTACCGTTCATTTCATTTTACGAACTTACCTTGCCCATCAACTATTTTAGTATCTACAGGTTGAAATAGAAAGGGTAGGTATACTTTTTTTTCAAACCTTCCTTTGTAATTCTATAACTATCAGCTTTGGAGGAAACTTCAAATACAAAAGGTGTTATAATATAAGCTGTTGACAGATTTCATAAGACTACGAAAACTTTAGTGCTTCAACTGTCCCACAAAGCCGATAGTTTTAGATTTACAAAGTAAAGTTGCAAAAAAAATAGTATACCTTTTCTGTTTCACCTAGTATAAACGCAATTTTTATTCGTACGCCTGAATACAATGGATATTGATTTTGTTGTGAATCCGCTTTCTATTAAAACAACAGAACAAAAGCGTTATCGTGTACTGCCACAGACACAGTTAAATATTGATTCAAACGAGATGAGTACTCGTACCTACGTCACAGTATGTGAGGTTCCTGAAATCGAACATTCGAATCGTATCGGTAATGAAATCACTCTTAAGTATTCGCCCAGCGATTTGTAATATTTCGTCGAGAGGCTTTTTCGATTTATTTAAGCGTTCAATGGATAACCACCGATTCGTGTGTTACACCCTGCGTTATTACCACGGATTTGTAACGGAGGGCGGAACTGGTGTGAGGGGTTTGTACAATGTAAGCGCCTTGCTAAAATGACAATCTTAAAGGTGGGAGCTATCGATAATGTACTTTGTCTTAATACGTATGTATGATGAGCCGAAGAGTCGGTGCGAGATGCAAAATAACCCCAAGATATATATACACACGAATAAATTTTGCAATAGGTTACTTGACTACGCCAAATTGTAGTGATATAAGTAGGTACCTCTTACATTTTAGCATGTATAACTTTTAGGCCGAGGTCGCTCAAAAAAATTCTCGATAAAACGACAAATTTTCGTTTATGTAATAAGACGACTGCACTATGTTTATTGGGGTGTTTTGAATGAAATCGATGTTACATCCCAATCGCCTAAGCAGTGCGATGCCGGCCTTAGTGATGGTGGTACTAAGTTAATAATAATAAATATGCCAGACTGAGACACCAACTGTATGTTCCCAAACTAAGCAACGCTTGTACTATGGGTACCATACAATAGACTGGGGGCGATCCCAGTGACACCCAGACCTGGGCAATGTACGAAAATGCCATTTCCGAATTTGCCCCGGCGGAAATCGAACCTGCAACCACTATGTGCAGTGTGCCGAGAGGCCTACGCTCGAACCACTGCGCCAAGCGGTCGTCAATGGTTACAATTACATCATTTCGAACCTGAAGTCGGGGGCCAGTAGTGTAACCGAGTGATGCGGATATGATCTAGGTCCAATCGTTATAGCCAGGTTCGCCGGCTGTAGGCTGTGCGCAACCGGTCCTCACTCAAGGACGAGGGACCTCACGATCGTGCGTGTCACTGCGCAGCTCGATCCCGAACACTTAGATTAACATTTTAACTTTATTAAATGTCACAGACAAGTTTATACTCGCTGTATACTTGCTTCAAAGTTTAAAAATAATCTTGACGACCGCTTGGTGCAGTGGTTCGAGCGTAAGCCGCTCGGCTCTCTGCACCGAGGTAGTTGCGGATTCGATTCCCGTCTGGGTAAATTTCGGAAATGACCTTTTCGTAATTTGCCATTTTCTGGGTGTCACTAGGATCGCCCCCAGTCCATTGTACGGTACCCATAGTACAAGCGTTGCTTACTTTGGGACCATACAATTGGTGTGTTTGTATGGCGACATTTATTTATTTACCAATTTTTCCACACAGAACTCGAAATAACAATATTAATTATCTATTACTTAAGTCACTGAAAGTTATGGCGAGGTATCACGGATTATTAAAGTATTAACTGGTTAATTTATTATTATATATGTACCAGTTACATGAAGTATCACACCACAGACATGACTAACAAAGTTTACTCTATCAGTTTGTAACACACATTGATCGCATAAAGGCTGTTGTCAATGCTCGTGCTAAAGTTAGTTCGCGCGGAAGTTTTGAAAGTTTTTAACATTATTGGAAATGGCTATAAAGTATAGATGCTTTGATGTAAGCTATATAGAGAACTACAGATTCGTTTCTGCTAGTATCTACTTAAAGCGCCTCTTGACCTTGTTTTGGTAGTGTAGCAAGCCACAACTTAGTTCACGGCTGCAATGCGATTCTACTGCTGACAACTTTTCGCACACAAAATTGTATTATATTACATGCTAGTTAAATTCTATTTCACATAGCACAGTATTTTTTATTTTAGTTTTGTTGCCTTTAACACACTAAGAACTGAAAATAAATTGATATAAATTACGGACTAAAATGAAATTGCAACTGTTATGGAAGAATTTATTTCAACACAGCTCACTAGCTACATACTCGTATCAAAACGTGCCACCGGATGGCCTGGGAATATCCTCGGAGGCTGCACCACTCTACCAAATGCGCGGTGTACTTACTCTACCAGTACTCTGATGAATACCATTAATGCAACAGTACAGTTAAAATACTACTTGACCACTTAAATTAGGTAGAAAGAGGAAAAATACACATTTTAAAAATAAAGCTAAATATTGCACTAAAGCTGATTGGTAGGCAGATACTAATATCTGCCTATAATTATTTAGTTAGTAATGTGATGGTAATTTAAAAACTTAAAGGTCATTGACAATAATTGCATTATATCGACTACTGACGACCGCTTGGCACAGTGGTCCGAGCGTAGGCCGTTTCACTACACCGGGTGGTTGCGGGTTAGATTCCCGTCAGGAAATTTCGGAATTAGCCTTTTTGTAATTTGCCCTGGTTTGGGTCTTACTGGAATCGCCCCCAGTTCATTGTACGGTACCCATAGTTCAAGCGTTGCTTAGTTTGGGACCATACAGTTGGTGTGTTCGTCTGGCGATATTTTTTTTTTTTACCATAGACTTGATGCTATTTCTGCAGTCTACAAATCATCACTTCTAATGACCTAACCATAATATCTAGTCTAAACAACTGTTGACATGTTGTTACAAGTACACAAAGGACAATACAATAAATATCATAATTACAGTGTAGTCTTACGAAGTCGTTTTAACATTACATTACTGCGCGGCGGCGCGGAGGCGCTTCCTTTGGGCGGAAATCATGTGGAATTGCTCTTGGTATGCGATGTTATAGGACGCGAGCGTGAAATGTATTTTCTTTTAGGAGATTTTTACGCTTCCCCGCATCTCGGCATCGGACACTTATTGATTTACTGATGATGTGCTAAATCTTTCTCATGTTAATGGTTTGACAATAAATGCGAGGTTTTAAATTTATGTGTCACTAGCTGTGCCCGCGACTTCGTCCGCGTGGAATTTAATTGACAAAGTTTCATAAAAACTTTCATCCCCTATTTTATCGCCTTGGGGGTAGAATTAATCAAAATTCTTTCTTATCGGATGCCTAAGTCATAACATCTACCTGCATGCCAAATTTCAGCCCGATCCGTCCAGTGGTTTGGGCTGTGCGTTGATAGATCACGATGTCAGTCAGTCAGTCAGTCAGTCACCTTTGAGTTATATATATATATATTGCCATTTTATGGACTCTAGGACTATCAAAGATTGGCAGTTTTGATGCAGTTATATCAAGTGGCACTAAAGCCGCATTCAAATCGAAATTATGCAGCCGGCTTGCGGTCTGGATACGGCTCGTCTGATATACCCTTACCCCCTTATTTACAAAAGTGGTTTAGCAGTTGTATAGTTCCACTATGTTTTATCTTCTTCTTTCGAATGTCAAATTACTGATTACAGAAGGAAATAATTTGGTGTTTAACTATTCGCCTGCTATACCACGTTTTTAATAGGATGTTTACAGTTTCTAATAGTTAATAAATAATTTATAATTAAGTATTATCTTTTTGCGTGGGTATCAAGTTGTGTCTTATCTCGGGAGAGAAAATCACTGGGATGAAAAGACAAATTGTCACCTCCAGAATTATGTAGATGAAAGGTGGAGAGGAAAGCTCGACGTTAAGATGTTAACGTTATAAATTATACAGCCTCTCGGAGATTATTTGACTTTAACGCCGTAACTTAACTCAGAAATATGGGAGCGGATTACATTTTGTCACGGGGAGATGAAAAGTATTTTTAATAGTACTTTCACAATGTTAAAATTATGGCACAATTATCTTTTACAAAATCTAGTAATGCCTTCATGTAAAAAACATGTACCTAATAAGTATTAGTAATCGAAACGTTTTAGACGTATGTATTGTATTGTGTTGTACTTTTTTCCTATTCATGTTCATAATTTTCCTCTTATATTCTATTTTTTTTGCTAGTTTTGCCTACCTGACCTGTAACTGCTGATACTATTCGTCTACTTACATGTGAAAGCTCATAATTGGCCTTACCTTACTTTATACTTTTTGCTATCGTATTATTTAGCTGTATGCTTTCCTAAAAGTGTTAAAATAAATTAAAATAAAGTAATATTAATTTCGTTATCGTAGCGTGTTCCGTCCCGCTTCTAAGACAATTTCACAAGGATCACAGTGACAGCATTATTGCTCGATAACGATACGATTACGTTAGAAGATTGTGTTATGGGGAGCAGTACCTACGTGAACAAGCATTGCGAAGCGTGACAGCGCTTGGCTGACTAAAAGAGAATTCATAATTCTTTCAATTAATTCATTAGAGCAGCGCGGTAACTCGTAAAGTGTTGAGTTCTGAGCACATAATTTAATTTAAATTTCCACCTTGAGATTTCAAAATGGAATAGCATGAGCTTTTATAGAAAAAAATCCGCTTAAGTCAATTAAATTGAAAAGGTTTTACTAAGCTGAGTTAAATTTAAACTAACAATGGTACACATACTTATTCGCACATAGTCTTTGTTCTTCTGCCGCAGACAGAGGAGGTTCAACAATCTTCTTCACGTCTTATGGGCGGCTACATACATAGAAAAGCGTAGGTATATAAATAAAGGCACAATACTCTGCACTTAGCCTAATCCTAACACAAAAGTAGCAAAACGTTTTCATTATGACAGTCTCCTACCTTTGTTGTCTTGGTAGGTACTCGTACAAAAGTTAAATTGACTCCAATAAATATAATTATAAATGGATTTTTTAATAAAAAAGGATTTAACGATAGGTAAGCCAGTATATAAAGAATATCAATTAACAAATCCTGCACAAATTGGTACTGTTCACTCTGATAGATACCGCTCTCTACCTATAGATATTAATAGATATTTCCACATAGTAGGTGCCATAATAATTAGGGTTTTTAATTTATTCATATTAAATTCAATAAACAGAACAAAAATATATAAAAGATAATCGCCGCAAAATTGCAGATATTCTAATCCATTTACAGTAACCTTACAAATAATTATCTGTAGGTACAAGTCTTTTCGAGATTAGGTTACATTATGAATGAGTGAGTACGTAATACTACACATGGATAAAAAAATAAATTTCTTGTGATTGCTCACCAAGATCCTACTAATATTATAAATGCGAAAGTTTGTGAGTGTGGATGTATGTATGTATGTATGTTTGTTACTCCTTCACGCAAAAACTACTGAACGGATTTGGATGAAATTTGGAACACAGATAGATTATAACCGGGATTAACATATAGGATACATTTTAACCCAATAATCCAATACTACGCGGATGAAGTCGCGGGGCACAGCTAGTAGTTCAATATATGTAATTTAAAAATATCGGTCCTATAGAAATGGGGTTTCGTCGTATAAAATTATTTTGCCTTTTAACTTGTATTAGATCGGGCATCGGACATTACTTCCATGTGATTAGGTACTATAAAGTAATGTTACACGTGAATTTCTTACTTTTCAGAATTAATTTATGTTTATAGGCAGACTGAGGAAAATAATTTTGAAGCTTGAATTGAATCATATAAGTTGATAGCTGTGCCCGCGACTTCGTCCGCGTGGAATTTAATTGACAAAGTTTCATACAAACTTTCATCCCCTATTTTATCCCCTTGGGGGTAGAATTAATCAAAATCCTTTCTTAGCGGATGCCTAAGTCATAACATCTACCTGCATGCCAAATTTCAGCCCGATCCGTCCAGTGGTTTGGGCTGTGCGTTGATAGATCACTATGTCAGTCAGTCAGTCAGTCACCTTTGAGTTATATATATACAGATAGGTAGACTGAGGAACATCATTTTGAAGTTTGAGCTGATGCGTGCCTTCAAGTTTATTCCCAACTAAAACAGCGAATTGATGAGTGTTTACTCTTAAACATTAATATATTGTTCAATTTCTATATTTTTCGTTTCAGTACATCGGAACAATGGACGTGCCGCGGCCGACGAGCCGGGTGGAGATAGTCGCAGCGATGCGCCGTGTCCGTGTAAGTGTACCCTTATGGGGCCATCCATAAATTACGTCACACGAATTTCATGATATTTTGACCCCTCCTACGTCCTTGTCACATTTGTGAGACCCCCCCCCCCCCACCTAGAGTGATGTTACAGATTTGACCTAGAGTGATGTTACATATTTTGTAATTTTACATTTATGACATTAAAACAGCAGTTCCGTAATTCTTCTGATTTCCCATTTAAATTATTTTTCAATACAATCAACATTAAATCAAACACAGGCATGAAAAAAAATATTATAGTCATGCAGACAGACTATTTTTATGTTATTCTTTAGTTGGTATGTAGTTTAAATTTAGTGTTGTAATACTTAGATAATATAAAATATTATATTTTGTAAAAATGTGATGTCACACTTCGTCGACCCCCTCCCTCCCCCTTAACGTGTGACGTAATTTAAGGATGGCCCCTATTTTCTTTTTTTATTATTATGAACATTACTTTATGTGGCACAAACTGACCTGACAGACGTTGTCCTGTCCAAATTTCAATATTCAATATAACCCGTGGCAATATACTTTGGAAAACGCCTCTTCTCCCTCTGGTTTTTATGCCTATGCCCTTGCCCTTCTATGCCCGTTAAATGTAATTTAATACGTTTTCGATTATTCCACATGTACCATCAATCCACCTATTAAATCGGTAGAAAAATCGAGCGGAAGTTCTAACTCTGGGGGGTCCAGAATCATGAGTTAAATCCATGGTATCAGTTTTCGTTACGACGCCCTAGACGTTACGTTTACACCTAGAATAGCTATATAAAATGTTAATTAAGATAAACGGCCACTAGAACAAGGTAATCTACTACTAATAATAATTGTCTCCTGTGGCACATTTAGCAAACGCAAACCCAGCCGTTACTAGTCACAGGGCGCTCATAAAATTGATTTAGATGAGAGCAATTTGTCTGTAATTTTTTATCGGTAATAAATGGTCTAGATTAGGTTAGGCAAGTATAATAGTTAATTTTAATAATAATCTCCATTAATAATCTCCAATAATCTCCATTCCATAACGAAAATACATATATTTATTTGAAACACGAGACAAGAGAATAAAAATATAAAGATAATAAAAAAAGTGTTCCTTCTTCATTCCGCCACATTTCGGCAATGTTTTAGAGTGGGCAATAAGCAAAAGGCAAATCACTTTTCTTATACACTTTACTTTTAATCAGAATAACAAATTGCGATACTCTGGGGTAAAGTGAAAAAGTTAAATATTCTAGGCAAACACCGATCCGCCGATGTTCCTCAGATAAACTAATTTGCAAATGCCCACCCAACCCCTGGAAACTTGCGCTGAACTGCCCGGTGGGTAAAGAGATCTTTTCCACTTTTTTCGTAATCCCCTAGCCAGTAGTGTCTGAATAAAACGAGTGAAAGTTTTGATTAGTTGTACTTAGTTGGAAAAATAATGAAACACCGGTCAATTGCGTGTGTAGCCACGCACAATGCAAGGTTACGTAGCCATTTAAATAACATAAGCTTTTTTGGCTGGCCAGGACAACACAGGACAAATTCTTTAAACTTTCAGAATCAAAAATCTTGCAAACAGCTGGTAACCTGATACCCCATCTAAAATACATAAAAATATTCCCACTTACATGCAGGGGGAGGTACCTTAAATATTCCTCATATAAGAACTAAGTCATTAATATTTTAAAAACAAATAAAACTAAACAGAGTATTTCTGAAGATAAATACAATTACTTAAAATAAATACTACAATGAACAAACTATTCAAACAATCAGCGTTTTATCGTCTGTGAATAAAAAACGATTTACCGCAATATAATCCCGAAAGCTACGAGTGGATGATTTTCTTTCTTAAAAATCTTTGTAAGCACTGAATTTCCCAACTTGTGGAAGCCATTCACTTGAATTACGCTAGAAAGCCGATACATCGTTTGACTTGTAACCAGTCCCGCTTCGGGATCTTCAACAATTCTCTCTGAATATCTTGAGGGAAGACGCCAAATAAAAGATGGAACTGACGAAGGATATGGCGGGGGGTAAGTTATCAATATAGGAGCGTGCCGTGCGCGAGATGGGACCTATCGTGTTACACTGAAATATAAATATGACACGCCACCTGACGCCGGACTCGTCTGAATATAAACGAACTTGTTTATAAAAGCATTGAAAAATCGCGAGGGATGTAAATCTCCTTATATTTTCACGAATTAAGAAATATGCTAGGTTGAAACGTGACAGTTTATAGTATATATACATATAATAACTTATTTGTATAAATGTTAGTTACCATACTCCTCCGAAACGGCTCGACCGATTTTCATGTTTTTTTTTGTGCATATCGGGTAACTCTGAGAATCGGCTACTATCTAATTTTCATACCCCTAAAAGACAGGATAACGTATGTCGGGTCAGTTAGTGCACAATATTTTTAACCCCCGACAAAAAAGAGGGGTGTTATAAGTTTAACATGTGTATTTGTGTATCTGTGTGTGTCTGTGGCATCGTAGCGCCCAAGCGAATAAATCGATTTCATTTTTGTTTTTTTTTGTTAGATAGGTATTCTGATCGAGAGTGTTCTTAGCTATATTTCATGAAAATCGGTTCATCCGTTTGAAAATTATCAGCTCTTTCGTCGCCACAACGGGGGCTTTCTAAATTTTCAATTTTAGTTATTGTAGGTGACAAAGATATCGTAAGTACCTCCTACCTAGCACAAAAATATTATAATCTGATGGTATAATAATTCTTGATGTTGGTTACAAGGGCTAGTTTTAGCGAGTGATTTAATGAAACGTCAGCTGTTAGAAATAAACCCATCAGATCGTGGTGTGGTGTGTTAAGTCTGACGATATTCATTTATTAAAACATTATAACTCAAACTGAATAAAAAGTGTGCAGAAAACTATTAACAAAACTGTAAGTAATTTCATTAAGTTCTTACTGCGGCCGGGACAGCATTTGATTATATTTTAAATTAAACTATTGATCCCGTGCAATATCAATTTGGATCTACATAGTGCAAACTTCGCCATTTTGAAACTAAGGCTACGTTCGAATCCGGAGCAAACTCGATAACGGTTGCTAACGTCCGACGACTGGGATAGTTCTAGATATTTGCAAGTATGTATTCCAATTTGGAAAATTGAGAGGAATTGTGGATGAGAATAGTTTGCAAAAGCGTCCCCCAGAGATTTACTCATCAACACCAATTATGAGTTGTGTTTCACGCAACGGAGCAAAACGTACATTATTTCGCTCCCATGACGTCAGACGGCGATCATGAAAACGACAGCAGTGATGTCGTAAAGTTTTGATTGAACTCAATCTGTTTGTTCTCTAATGTAAGTAGGTACCTTTGACACTTAAAATTAAATTACCTACATGTGATGAAAATGTAATTTTATTATACTAAGTACTTACACGATAGTTCCGTTTCCTTGTAATTGGTATGTAACTACGAACATACGTATTAGTCGAGAGAAAATAATAGGCACCTACCAATTGTATTCCTTTATTGCCTTTATTAGATTATAAAATAAATTAATTACACTTGAAGTGAAAGATGTCACAATAACAGTACCCATGATATCCATCTAACAATAATCAAAATCCTCTTAACTAATTAAGTTTCCTTACTGTTACCGCCCTTTATAATGTTATCCCTGCCTTTACATAATGAGATGCTTGGTTAATCTCATATAATTCGGTTAACGTCTTAATTTTCATCATAATCCCGCCATCTGTGCAGATGTTAGAGGCTTAAACATATGAAGGTATTATTGATAAGTGCCTCCCAATGACGTCTCTGAATTTAAAGAATTCTTCAAATATGTGTGACGAGTCATACCTATAAGACACTGGCCTGTGGCCACGACTAATTGCAGTGCCTTAAGGCTAAAGCGCCCATCTAGCCCGCGAAGTTCAAATTGTTTGAGGTTTTCTAGATTTTTTTCAAAATCTGACAATAATAACAGGCACATTTTGTAATACGCGAAAAAGACCGTGTGCAGTGCATTTATTAATATATCCAACTTACTCTAAAACATTTCAAGAACGACAGCTATCCAGATAATCTGGCTTTTTTTGTATATTTAGTGATTTACTAGTATCATATCCACCGTGATAATATTTAGAGTAAAATAAATGTATTAATAAACGCACTGCATACTGTGTTTTTCGCAAATCACAAAATGTTGTCTTAAATGTTTTCAGATTTTGGATAAACTATAAAAATACTCGAAAATTTTGAATTTCGCGGGCTAGACAGGCGCCTTCACCTTAAGCGGCTAGCGGGACTAGAACGTTCTCATATTCGGCCGTCAATTATGTGAATTTTTTTGGCATCAAATCACGATGTAGGTACACAATGTAAGATGTAGGATGTAGGTAAATGAACCTATTCCTCTACTAAATGGTGTGTACTACTATTTGGCATTACAAACAGACACTACAATTTTATTTATTTATATCTAGACTTAATAAGCTTGTTATTTATATTGATTACAGTGCTGATAGAGCATTTCTTTGCAGTACGAATTCAAAGCGAGGGGTGTGAAGAAACGGAAAGTTACCGTCGATGTCTCTACGGACGGAGTTCGTGTTACTGCTCGGAAGAAAAAAGGCAAGACCAAGGTGAGTTGCTATATCATAGATATTGATTTACATAGATAACGCAAGTATCACGATTTGTATTGAAACCAAGCGTGCCGAATTTTTAACACCTACTGTGACGTCATTAGTGACGGGAAATCCAAACCGATTCAAAGACACCGATGCCGCCGATGCCCCTCCGCCCGCTACGATTCTCTCGCTCATACTCATATTTTTTAAACGACCAACCAACCCAACCAACCTTGACGCTTGGTCGGGGTTTCGTACACGCGAAGTACATGCATATGCGTTATCTATGTAAATCTATATCTGTGTGCTATATCGATCAGTGTGTTAAAATTGGAATGAAGAATAATGTAGGTAATCAGACTTTTTATTGAATCTACAGGATAGTTTTTTTATTATTTTATTTATCAACGCGGCAGGTGATGTTACGATGGTAAAGGTTTAGAAAATAATATTCAGCACTCGACTGCACTAGCCTTTTTATTCATGAAATTCCAATAATTTACATCGGCGCTCTTGAGCGCGAGAACCCAAGTTAAATTGAAAACTTAGATGAATTCCCGCCGGATGGGTCGATCCGTATTTACTACGAAATTATTTATGTCAAGGGTTGACTTCAGCCGAGACAATCGAACAAAATGTACTAAAATATTATGTACTTACCATCAGTAGAAAAAAAATATTTTGTACTTATAGTCTCTCTATTGTGAAAAATATAGAGAGCAATATACACTCTTTTACCTTTGCCATTCTGTCTTCATTCAATAATTTATTACATTACGCGGTATGTAAATAACGCTTATCGTGCTGAGACCGAGCCGTTTAAAAAAATGTTAATATCCACCATTATTAGGCTTCATAAGTTGGTAGGTATTATTATTTTTGAGTATGTCCTTTAACTATAAATTAGTAGAACGTATGTATTGATATATACCGCATATTGTTATTTACCTATATATGTATTATAGTATGTACACTGCTGACTACCGCCGTGTAGTTTAACCAAATTTATCTGGAAGATATCTAATCGCAGGCTGCGATTAGATCTCTTCCAGATAAATTTGGTCCATTGGACACTTCTGCCAGTTAGTGTTTTATGATGTAGGTATTCGTAATATTGGTGTACAATAAAGAGTTATATACTATATGATACAAAAAGGGTATACTATTTTTTTTGCAACTTAACTTTAAATCTCAAACTATCGGCTTTGTGGGACAGTTGAAGTACTAAAGGTTTTGTAGACTTGTGAAATCGGTCAACTATATTGCTATAACACCTTTTGTTTTTCAAGTTCCCTCCAAAGCTGATGGTTTTAGAATTACAAAGTTAAGTTTTGAAAAAAAAAGTATACCCATTATGTGTCACCTTGTATATAAATTTAGTTGCGAATGGGTGGGTACCTGCCTCTTTGAACTGCAACTAAATGGTGTATAAGAAAGCGGGCGTTACAGATTTTCTTGCGGGCATCGTTAATCATGTCGGGCTATAATAGGCACGTGTCAACTGGCTGTCTGCCGGAGCCGGCACAGAATTGCCATTGTCATCCCGATCGATTATTGGGTCCGAGGAATCAACCTCCGTTTCTTTCGGGATTCCCTACATTCCTTTGTGAGATAGCCAGAAAAGTAAACGTGTGATAAATTAGTCATTAGGATATACCATTAATCATATTATTAGGACACTAGTCATTGACAGAATTTGATGCAGTAACCTATTTTATACTTTGGAGACGCTATCGAATAGGACACTGAAGACATTTTGAGACTTGACGACTGGGAAATATGGTAAACAATTTGATCAACCAGTCTATGTAGCCCTGTAAGCTATTTTTTCATGCTTTCGATTCATGAAAGACATAAATAAAATACAATAAAAATATAATTTGAAGCCAACACATAGCTTACATAAAATGATCCCTAGAAAAATTCCCTGGCCTTAAGAATAGCACCGAATTCATGGAATGGTACCGTTTAATAACCCTGCTGTTGTTATCGGTTTTCCAAAACGATGGCTTCTAATTACGTTTCAGTGGCTCGGAGCTAAGGGTGCGGACAAACTTGTAACGGAACCGCTTCGATAACACCGCTCTATGCGTACAGTTTGTCGAACCGAACATGAGTGAACAATTCATGTTTCTTTGTAGATTTTACAGACTAACTTCTAAATATGTCAGTAAAGAGAAAGACGAGCGCACGAATGAAGTGCTTATAATATAATGCAAACGGAAAATTTTTGTACCACGTTCAAAGGAATGTACAAGTTTATAAATGGTCACACGTATTTGTTAAAACTGGGTCGAAAGGTCGCGGGGACTTTGCATTTGGAAATTATTAATTTTCTCAGAGCTTTTTGAGTGTGTGTGTGTGTGTAATTTTTGTATAATCTCTTATTCGCGAGAACATTACAGTTGATGGAAGTGCTTAGGTTTGTAAGCACCTTAATTCAGAGCTATTTCTTACCCACTCATTCCATTATTCGGGGAAGAAGCAGCTTCTAGTTATAGGGAGGTATATCTAAAACAACTACATCTCCTGCCTCCCCTATACCAGGATTAAATGACTATGTAGGGCTTTATGAGCTCGCCGTGGGCATTACAATGTAGAAAGATTTCACCGCCGCCAGTAGAGAGGTTAAGTACTCGTAATTCAGTTAGTTCTTCCTTATACAGGGTAGTAACAATTTTCAGTTTATCAAATGGTAGAGAAATGTCATATTATAAAAAAAAATATGCGGTAATGTTTTGAGCACAAGCTCTTCTTTGTTCCATTTTTAATTTTATTTGGCGTCTACCTTACTGACACTGTCTATTATTCGATCACTTGGGTTTAATACGAGTACTCATAATAAGGCTTTCAATTCCTTTTTCAAAGGGATTCCGCTGCACCTGTTATGCTATTTTATCTCAAATTAATTCTAAACTATGATAACTAGACATACATTATTTAAAAAACATCATGAATATGTACTTATTTGAAATTATAAATTATTTGTTACAGAAAAGTCCCGGATCAAAACTGTTCGGTCGCAGTAACAAGTCCAACTGCAGCAACGAGGGCACCGAGTTAATGCACCACCCCATATACCGCATATTCTACGTGTCACACGACAGCTCCGACTTGAAAATATTCTCGTACATCGCCAGAGATGGCGCCACCAATGTCTTCAAATGCAACGTCTTCAAAAGCAACAGAAAGGTCAGTGTTACAACAGAAACGAAGCTAAAGAAAAATACAGAATTGTTTTTTTTCATATATAACAAAGTCGACAAACAAGCGTAGGACAAGCCTAATGTTAAGTAGTTACCGTAGCCTATACAGATAGATGCTTGCAATACGAAAGGCATTGCTCGCACGTTGCCGACCTTAAGAGGAGTGGGACAGAGAGAGGGGAAGGGATGGAGATTGGGCTTCCGGCTCTCTCATTTTATCGTATGAAAGACAGCTATAATAGCTACTTTATGCAGATCTTCTATGAGTGGGTAGTACTACCCCAGTCAAGCTAGCCCATGCTAGTCTAGCTAAGCTGTAGTAAATAGGCTACCTGTATTATTTCGTGGCATAGCTATATAAGAAAAAAAAAACTAATACATCGGTATACTTGACGACCGCTTGGCACAGTGATTCGAGCGTAGGCCACTCGGCTCACTGCCCATGGTGGTTGCGGGTTCGATGACCGCCGGGGCAAATTTTGGAAATGGCCTTTTCGTAATTTGCCCTGGTCTGGGTATTGAAATAAAACTATTTTTACGGATTATATCGCGTTTATTTACCTTTTTTTCCCGACGTTTCGGTTGCTTTACAGCAACCGTGGTCACGGGGGAACTGAGGTGTTAGACGTCCTGATTCATAGTTAAATCCTGGGTACCCTCAAAATTTAGTTGGTGTTTGCGATCCGATCCACGCAGAAAGTGCTCACTGTGTCTTTAGGTCTTGCAATGGTATGCTTGGTTTTGGATTTAATTATATTAATTACTGGATCCCAAGTTGGTGGTAGCACCCAGCCATGTTCCCTATTGAAATTAGGATGTTTTTTTAATTTCATTGGCCTCACGTATCATCCTTGGTCTGGGTGTCACGGGGATCGCCCCCAGTCCATTGTACGGTACCCATTGTACAAGCATTGCTTAGTTTGGGACCATGCAGTCGGTGTGACAGGCTGGCGATATTTATTTATTATTATTTATTTATACTGGCCTAGTGGCTTCCTACATAGCCGCTTTCGTGCGATACTCGAAAAGCAGACCAAAAAGCAGTTTGATCACTAAGTGAGCAATGGATTTTTAATTCAAATTTAGTCTCGACACACATTTCGTATCTCTGTTGTAGCTTTATAATGGTTTGTTTTATAACTGGCAGCTGTGCGCACAAGCTCGTCTGAAGCTGAACATTTATTAAGTGTGCTCAACAAGTAGGTACACTATGTATATACGGATCTCTCGTGTAATATGAATTTCCTCTGCCTCGGCGGCCCTTATACCTGGTTCGATGAAAATAAAATGTTTTGAGAATATGTATCACAAGACGTGAAGAGGGCGCTTTGCATGGGTACTTTGAAAAATTGAATTGGTACTGTAAAAAGGTCTTGTTCTACAAAAAGAGTATTAAATTGCATTTTACTGAAAGCAATAAGCTCAGCAACAGACAAGATAATAATATAGTCCGTAACATCTCAAAAATTCGACAGCAAATTATTTTTGTAGTTCATACTGCCTATTGTTTTTAGTTTTATTCACTTTACGTTATGTAATTACATACAGGAATCATGTAATGCCTTGTATTCATTAATTCATTAGCTCTAATTACCAAACGTTTAGTAAAAAATATTAAGAAGGATACCTAACGTACTAAGAATTACAAAAATAATTTGATGTAGTTTTATTTTCTCTGTGTTGGCTACACAATTTCCACAAAACCATTCGTTAAGAAATCAAAATCGCTTGATTGAGCGTACAATGTTTTAAAGAGTTATTTAATATCATTTTTGGGAGTTTCTATTATGTCAATGTCCTCATCACTACAAGCAGAACGTAGTGCCATCAGACATTAATTAAGGTATAAAAAATATCCATGTAAAAAAATTGTACTTCATTTTACCCGATTCACTATCATCACCTTTATAATGAAAATGTCAGCGAGTCTAATTTTAACCGTACTTTTATGACGCTCGCGTTTAACGAGATCAAGCTGGATAGCGGAATTCCATGCATTGAATCATATGTTAAGTGGACGAGCAAGGAAAGGCGATTCTCGATTTTAATGCACAGGTGTTAAGGTGATTTAATGACTGGACCACATAAAGCCGGCGTAGTGTGTACAGTCTCAAAGAGCGTGATGTTTATTAAGATCGCAGAAGGTCGTAAACGGCCCAGCAATAAACCGCAGCTGCCGTGGGTATCACTCGACCAGTATGTGTGAATTACCACTTCACAGGGTAAGCTCGCACACAAAAACTGATGCCGTTCGGTTTCGGATATGGCGTGTCGAGGTACGTGACGGTTTAAAAGCGAAAGGGTAGTTAGTACCTGCGACTACAACGTAAATTGTGACGAGGGATGCGAAGATAAATTGTAATTAAGTACGCTGAGACAGTATCACAAGTAGCAGATTCGCGTTGAGGGTTCCGTAGTAATTCATGAGGTATCTACTTAGTTTCTTTTCTTCTTCTTATTAAGATTTCTTTCTTTATACTGTAGCTGTAGAATATGGTTTAAGAAGTTGATAAAAATACAACAATTACCTACCTAATTTCCAAATATTTATATCCCTATTTATTGTGCCTGTATTGAAATTAGAATTTTGATTCTACCTCGGGGATTTACGTTTCGTTGTTAGTTTTTCAACAGATACGAGTACTACGGAATATATTTTATAGTTTTTATTGCATAGATTGGTTTCAACTTTTATTTATTTAATCCACTATGTCCTGCCGAGAAAAGGTGGCCCTAGTCGCCTTCTTTAATATATTTCCTCGGAGACTTTTTGTCAGTGCATCTTAATCTAGACCCACCGCGCACCGTTTTCCATCTTCAAGAACCATTCAGATGAAATCTTCGCCCGTTCGGCTTCGTTATATTTGCATGACTCGCTCATCCCCACTTGAGCCTTTGTTTTTTTTTGTTCATGTCATACCTACTCCATTATGAACTGTAAACAGTTTTGCATAAAATTACATTTCATTTTGATAATCTTTGAACTTTATTGTTAGACCATAGGTATTTCGTTGGGGTTGCAGCTGAAAACCAGCGTCAGGTGGTATGCATCACGCATGCACCCTGGCATATGCTGAGCTGTTGACCCTTTGGCCTGGTATGATAGTACATAACTAGCTAGATGTGTCCATTTATATTCCTAAGCTGTGTATGTATAGTTAGTTAGTTTTGTATAGCTCTGCCATGGTACCAATAAAAATATATTTCTTTCTTTCTTTCGTATCTGAAATCTTATCTTTGTAGGTACTAAAATTGATTAGCTCCTTCCTATATATTGATAGCATCCCACAAGGAACTCTATCACATAATGGGCAATGCAGGCGTATAAGAACGACCTTCACTTCAGATTACTAAAGGACCGTTATGGGACATTTTGCCAAATTTGAGTTAGATTTACTACATTACAGCGCAACTTTTTTCATATTTTTCCTATCATTATACTCACTTGATCTAAAACAACAATATGTAGGTATGTCTTCACAAGTTCTAGGGACATTATTGCGTGATTTTCCACGATTCCTATTTCAACCTCAATTTAAATGAATTATGGTCGAATTTCGACCATTACAACGGGAATACTATTTTATGTAATAAATAACCAGCCGGGTCGATACCACACCCCGTAGGCACTACGTAAGAAGCGTTAGTAACACACCACGTAAGAATTTCAACAAATTCTTTGTTTAAAAATATGTCTTACCGAGATTTTATTTAAACAAACCTACGTGTACCTACGTAAATAATTAATAGGTACTGGGCTTACATTTATTTACGTGTGAGTTCCGCCCTACAGGTATTTCATCTACGTTTTTGTAACAACTAGCTATTAATCTATTAAGCCGTAATAATACGTAGGCAGTTCGTAGTATGTACAGTATTTTGAACAGGAAGTTCCTGAAATATGTGGGTAAGTACACTTGGTGGTAACATTCTTGAGTACTTTAGCAATCCGCCCAAAATTAGTATCGGTAAAGCTCTCCCGAAGTAGCTACCTATACACAGGTGGAGACCGGAACAAAATAATAATTGGATATTGTTTTGCAGATTGGAACCTAACCCAGGCATACGTCTACAAACTGGAACCAACCTACGCCTACTAGCACTAGGGTTGGTTTTAGCGTGCAAAACTTGTTTTGTTTGTGGGTTGGCTCCATTTTGCAAAATTGCATCCAATTTATGTTCATCTTTTGAAGGGTGAGAGAGTGGACATTAGGAATATTTCCATACAAAAACTTTGATCTCGAACGTCAGAATGTTTATTTTGAAAGCTTTATCTAGCTTTGATTATGAATATTAAAAATAATTAGAATACATAATATTAATAAATTAATGATTTCAATTTCTAGAACCAATTGTCAGCATACTAATACGAACCTTTATGCGGGCGTATAACACTTGTCTGGACGACTTGTAAGCCATAGGTGACAAAATAGTGGATCACAATTTTGTTCGCCTTGTCCCGTCTATTGCTCATATAATATTTTAATGATTTTGCTAAGATTAGAACAACCTCAACAACGGACAGACCAACTCCGCCCGCGACACTGTAATGTACCTAGTTGTGATTATGTGCATACATAATGTTCTCACTGCATCCATGCACTAAAAGTCTTTAAAGCACAAAAGCTTTGAAAGCAAAAGTTGTGTAAGTAGGTACCTACACTCGCTAAAAGTATTACGATCATTATTTTAGTAAAAGTCAAAGAACAACAATTTTAGTTTTATTAAATTAAATTAATATGTTTTTATTTAGTTTTGCTAATGGCGTAACTTTCATATTGGTTATTCTGTATTATGGGATTCACGGTTATTTGACTTCAGATTTATCAAATAAAATCTAGCATCTCCCCACAGCATCGCTGATGCAGATATTCGTAATTAAAAAATATGGTTATAGCGTGATTATACATAACCTATCTTTTAAGTCTAACTTTGGGCTACCTATCTAATCAGTGAAAACCTTGTCGAAATCGGTTCAGCTGTTTTCCCGTGATGCTCGAACGTATTTAGCGTTATAATAACCTGCAAAGTTTCAATATTATTTAATAAAATATCTACGTCACGACGATATTATTATATAAAAGTAACAATCGATTTACAATGCACTTTTGCTGCGAAAAAATATTTGTAATGCCATTTCAAGTGAATACAAATTCATATTCTATTAGGTATCTAATTTGAGAGCAATGCGCACACCTCCTTTTTATAGACAGCATAAATCTTCCAGTCCGCAAGCTACTCGACTTTTATAATCAATTACCGTCTCCGATCACTCGTTCCCGAACGCCATAAATATTCAACAAGTAACTGAGTTGTTTGCGTTTGCGGCCGCCTTTTAATTACCCCCAATTGATTGGTATAATTTATTATATGGTGGTGTTACTGTATCCAATATGGTGGGGTTTGCGAGAGGCACTCACGGCCAAATAATCACTGATCGGTAATCGATCGGAGGTTAAGCAACGCTTGGAGAGGTCCAGTCAGACATGTGTGACTGTATCTCGGTACTCTTAGGTGTCAGGTGCTTATTTTTGAAACCATAATATATAAACCCTTATAAATACCTAACAATAATTTACTATAGTTTACCTTTATTTACAACATAGTATATTTGACAAATCTGTACAAAGAAGTGTACCGCTTAGGAACACGCGAATATGTTTATTTGTGGTACTTGTAGCGACGCGCGACGCACGCGCAGACCATGCCTTCGCCACTTCAGTTGTTTCGTAGGAAGCCGCGCAGACGCGCGCACTATCATGAGAGTTCCGTGTGTATCGTGACTATAAGAATAAATACATGTAGCCGGGAAACTGAGTGATTCTGTGAAAATGTCTAGCCAGAGGGACCACAATAAACCGAGGAAAAACGATCATCTACTTAAAAACTTGCCGACAGAAGTTCTGATAAAAGCGTCGCGCTTTCGCACTCTCTTCTCTTTGAGCGGAGCTCTCAAGCCTAAAAATGAGCAGCAGCAAAGAGCCAAATCAAATAAACAGGAGACGAAAGACAAGAAAAATCACGAGAGGCTAAAGAGCAGTCGGTCAGAGCCCGAGTTCAGTGAAGTGCGGAAAAACACGCACAGAAGTCGAATGGACGATGGTGGTTGCCGCGAATATATGGGTGGAGGGAGACCTAGACCCCTATCAGTAGGAGCCAATAAACGGTATGAAAAAGAAATGGACGAGTTCCTCAGTGGGAATTTTCCGAAGGAGTCGTCTCCCCAGCATCGGCAGTTCGATTCCGCGGAAGAGGTCTGCGTGCAGTCGCGGCTCGTCCTACCCGTTACAGAAAGACTGAATGATGCCCAAATGCAGGATGTCACCGAAAGACCACGGAAGAAACTGTCCTTCCGTGAACCAGAGATTATAACGAGTGGCAGCGCGACATTGGGACGCTCGCACAAGCTGATGGGTGTCAATAGCCTCACGAAGAGACCGAACAGGGTATCAGTCCGTTCCGAGCCACACTCTTCCAGTTTAGACGGCTTAGATTCCGATTTAGAGGTACGTGAAACTTCACCGTGATTAGTTAATTTGGGAATGTTTGCTGCCCACGAATTATTACAGAACGTTCACCTATTTGAATTATAACCCCGGCTTTAATTATTGCCCAGAACTTGTTTTCTGAGAAACATGAGAGTCTACCACGTCTAGCGATGTGTCAAAATCGTGGTAAAGATAGTCTCCGCTGTGTTTATTAGTTTGGTGGTAACAAATTAACTACATCGAAACTATCAATCGCTTTTCCAGCCGTTTATTGTTAACTCTAAATTACCTAAGTTGTATGACTTCATGAAATTATAACGACCGCCGAACGAGGATAGTAAAATACTTAGCTTGTTCAAGAAACTTCGAAATTGTACAATTACGTGAACTCTACATTATATTGGCAGGTAGTTAGGTACACTTGTTATGAAGAGCGACAGCTCGCAGTCGATAGAGTAGTGATGGAGGGCCATCAGAATGGAGAGTGCGAACGTATGCGCGACGGCGCGAGCGCGGGCGCTCTATCAGCCGGATTGTTTCATGTTTATTTTGATTGGTGCCGCGGCCAAGGACCGCCACTCGCGGAAGCGGCGATTCTTTATAAATCGAAATCCACAGTGACATTTATTTGCGTATTATTTCGCCGGGCGTGGACTTACGTCAAGGGCGATACTTCCGTCGTCGGCTCCATTTATTATTTAGAAAACTTCAGTAACTGGTTATGTTTGTACGAGAGATATTTTGGAACTGCCGCCAACGTGTGAATTACGCACTGGAATAGTTACTAAAACATAGTCTTGCTATCATTAATTCTCTCGGTGCGTTTAGTTTACGTTATAAATCAACATGCAAGTGCTAATGGAGCGAAATGAAGCATGCGATGTACTAACATTTACTGAATACAATAAACATACGTAACAGCTTCACATGGAACATACTGAAGGGACTAGTCCCTAGGTATATATATATATTGATTTGTTATAAAAAAAGTATGTACACGTTGTAATATTCATTTTTAAATGTAATCCTGTATAAATAATAGTGTTATTTATCGCGAACATGTGGTACAAATAGATTTTACACGTTATTAATAAATACAATAGATGCTACATTGCATGCATACCCACGTATAAACATCATCGGTGAGAAAATTCCACGAAACAGTGATGCAAATATTTTCAAATATGTAAAAATATCTATCGCTTACGTGAAATTTTCTTGAATATACCTAAGAGAACCACCATCATAAATTTAATTTATTTAACAGGTGTTTTACAAATCACCGATTAGCTAGTTCATTGAAAGCTCGAAAGCTTGAAAACAAACGGTACAAACATAATAATATATCTTTGCAATCATTGAACATATTTGAAAAAACTATTTCACAATAGGTACTTATATCTATAAATAAGTTGTAGTTATGAGTTAATAAAAAATATATTATTATTATTTCCATATTAGTCAAACACACAATTGAAATAAGTAAAATATAAAAGCTCTATATCGATTTGATGTCTTACCTTTGTACAGTGCCAATTAACGTCCTAACGAAAGCATGTATTTCAACAATTATGTTTCTGTAAACAAACATGAAATGAAAATTGAAGTTTATCAGAAACAAAGCTGAATGGCGGCGTGTTGCCACAGAGCCGCTTTCATTACCTATTGTTAATGTTTAGTATAATGTAGGGATACGCTTCACCGACACCGGCGATATACGATATGCTAGGATTTCATTAACGATTGCTGTATCTGAAAGCACAGATTGCTCCGCATTCCTTTTGATATAATTTTTACCTGTAACAGAGAAAAGAACCAAACCATTTTACGTAACGTCAGTAGGTACTATTATCTCCAATCTATATATATATAACTCAAAGGTGACTGACTGACTGACTGACTGACTGACAGTGATCTATCCACGAACAGCCCAAACCACTGGACGGATCGGGCTGAAATTTGGCATGCAGGTAGATGTTATGACGTAGGAATCCGCTAAGTAAGGATTTTGATTAATTCTACCCCCAAGGGGATAAAATAGGGGATGAAAATTTGTATGAAACTGTGTCAATTAAATTCCACGCGGACGAAGTCGCGGGCACAGCTAGTTTAATACATAAAATCTGTTACAAAATGGAGGAACACAACTAAGTACCCCTGTAGTGATCATTATTATTAACAAAAGCACCTATTTATTATTTTGGTTCATCTTCACACCAAACATTGTTATAATTACCTGTCACCTGAATTAATTAAATAGCGTAGAGTACCAATTAAATAAGTTTCAATCAACGACTGCCCTGAATTGAATAGTTATCAGTTCAATAGTAATCAGTTCAATAGTAATAGTCAATGGGTATCTAAGCACATTATTGGGCAGCTTTAGTATGTCGGTCCATACATACAAGTATATTATAACCTACTAGCGACCCGCCCCGGCTTCGCACGGGTATTTTTTACCAGTGTTTCTCTCCTATTTTATGCATGTACTAGCTGTGCCCCGCGACTTCATCCGCGTAGTATTTTAACTTAGCAAAAATTTCGGGATTATCGGGTTAAAAAGTATCCTATATGTTAATCCCGGTTATAATCTATCTGTGTTCCAAATTTCATCCAAATCCGTTCAGTAGTTTTTGCGTGAAGGAGTAACAAACATACATACATACATACATACATACATACATACATACACACATCCACACTCACAAACTTTCGCATTTATAATATTAGTAGGATTATACATATAAACCTTCCTCTCGAATCACTCTATCTATTAAAAAAACCGCACCAAAAACCGTTGCGTAGTTTTAAAGTTTTAAAGATCTAAGCATAGGGACATACAGACAGCGGGAAGCGACTTTGTTTTATACTATGTAGTGATATAGGAACAAAGGTGATTGGATAATTGACGTATAAGTAACTGTTCAATGAAAACCCGATCTGGGCGGTTATTCACAATCGAAATAAAGTTTCCGTGTCGGAAAAGACAGCTTCCATCCTTCTAATACATTTGTAAAGAAGTATGGAAGCTGTCGTTTCCGACATCGGAAACTTTCCGTCATCATGCTACCTTTCAGCAGCTGTATTATATAGGGTGCAGGCAGGGGTTGTAAACAGGGGGCTGCGCTTTTATTAAGGGCAAGCAGGGTAGGTAAGTGCGCGGCGGGCGGCACGTACGAAAGCTTTTATCCTAAACCAACCGCATTTCTTTGACCTCACTTCGGTACTGACGACGCAACCAAAATAGCCGTCTGACGTGTTCACGGCAGTGAGGTGGCTAAAAATTATGATCGGCCTAAAGGTCATTGTCTTGGCCTAACCAATTTTTGTCCCAATTTTTTCTATTAATACCGGCCGCAAGATGTGTGATATTCCGCCAGCTGTCCAAGCTTGCCGGTGACGGATCCGCCGCTCCTAATAACGTTATTTAATAAATTTTCTTAATTTATAAATTTAGTTAACGATAAGGTATTGTGAAAACGTTGAATTTTGAAAACCTTAGGTTGGAAAAATAAATTGTAATTGCAATTTGTGGCTGCAAGCAACGACTTTATTATTTATTTGGCAAGACAATAAAATAACAATGTTTTGTGCCAATAGGTTTTAATCAATTTTACTTTTTCTTTACTTTCTTACTAAACTAAATCACAATACTCAATTGAAAATAAAATACTATGAAATACATTTATTATTGATTTGATTTTGGGACTCTTTTCATTATTTAATCTGTCTTCGCGATATACCTACAGAATTTGAGTATACATATTCGATTATATGGAAACGATTTCGCATTTCACTTTCATTCTATAGCGTATCTTTATCGTTTCCTGTTTATATCCCTGTGTATCGATATTGCATCAAGAAGCAAAAACTTTTTAACAATATATTTAAATGAACTCTAGGTTATACAAGGTCTTAAAAAGCGCAATATTATGCATTGCATTAGTAAATAAGACCTAAGGTATTTGGTACCTTATGTAACGTAGGTCTGTACCCACCTTGGTCGTGGGAGCCTGGGAGCCATCGTCAACTTAACTCCCTGGCCACCACAGCCCGGGAGGGGAGAGCAGCTAACCTTCGAAGCAGGTAGCTTATGGACGTATTAGTGATCGATCAGTAATCCGCGCACAAATATTGGGTGTTTCGATCATCGATCAGTGTCAAACTTCGCCATTATTCAGACAAACGGGCCTCGAACGCTATTTTCAGGGTGTTTCATAAGCCCGAAATCTGATATGTATATTAGATAGTGGAGACAGATTATACGTAACTATCATATTGTCTTAGTTACGGGCCGTTGATTGTTGTGACTGGGAGCCACTAAGTAGTATAATTTTGTTAAGAGTTAAGAAATTACATAGTACAATGGGTTATTAGGGATGTGTTTTAATCGGCGGTAAAATCATTATTTGAATTAAAAGTGTTCTAATTTAAATTAAATTCTTAAACTATCTAATTCTATGCCCGATAGGTACAGTTCTAAACCCCCAAATATTACCTCGGGCGTTTGAAAGACCCAGGACATTATCGTAGATATCGAGGTAACTTCAATTTATTAGTTTCGGGCTCTAACAGTTTGGAGGGTTGATCTTTCGACCCTTAATAAAGTAAATATTCTTTTAACATTTTTTATTGAAATATTTTATTTAAATCCCGCCCGAATCAGGGTTGTTCAAATGTTGTAATAATATGGTCGGGACCGGACCCGACCGTGGAATCGAGATATCCACAGTCCGCACCGCTCGCGGCGATCCCACGTCCAAATTATATTAATTAAGTCCATTCGTCTGCAAAAAGAACATGTTTTCTTGTCCGTATGTACCTACCTACTGTCATATTAGCGTCAATTTATGTAGAATCACGAGTTGTGACAAATAGTAGTGTCGTATCTCTTTCTTGAGTGCTCGAGTAGCGTAATATCGTTTGAATCCCTGGCCGCTTTCCAAGGACTACCTACCACTCTGAACTCCGTGTCCACCGGCCACGCCACTACGCTTATTATTAAGATTCCAGTACATTTGCAAATTTAAATATAACTCCCTAATCATTTCATTGAAATCGCATTTCTATATATATATAACTCAAAGGTGACTGACATAGTGATATATCGACGCACAGTCCAAACCACTGAACGGATCGGGCTGAAATTTGGCATGCAGGTAGATGTTATGACGTAGGCATCCGCTAAGAAAGGACTTTGATTAATTCTAACCCCAAGGGGATCAAATAGGGGATGAAAGTTTGTATGAAACTTTGTCAATTAAATTCCACGCGGACGAAGTCGCGGGCACAGCTAGTTATAAAATCAAATTTAGGGTGGCTACGTGGACGTCTGACATCGTTATTAGCAATATTTATATCGGTAAGCGTTCTGTGAATTAGTGTACGGTGTCTCGAACTTTCCAGACAAAAGTACACATTGTGAATGCGATGTTTCCAAAGAATATTTTCAGAATCCATTTGTCTGTGACGGTAGTCTGTCTGCAAGCCAGACGTGTTTATGCGTTATCATTTAGATTGCGGCGAAAAAAATGTTTACGCGGGACTTTAATTGATTTCTTTCACTAAAAGTATATTATATCATTCACTATACCCTTGGTCCATTACCAAGATAATATTGTACCTAATACACAAAAAAAACTTTCTTGCTAAGTTCGTAACTTAGTACAAGTCAAGAACTTTGCAAGAAATATATTTTTTTCACGGCTCCACATAATAGGATAATAGGGCACGTCTTCTTGCTAGGTAGACCTACTGTTGCATAACTTTATCTCTCCTGAATTTCAATGTACATCATGTATGTGTGTAGTGTTAAATCCAGGTACTAATTTTATATAAATTGTATGTCGACCTCTATTTTAATGTACGTTAAGTTTCTTCAGTTGCATCCGTGATCGGGATTACTGAGAGACAACACTTCACATCGATCGCTAGATTGGTTTCCATCGAGTAACGATTTTGTTTTCATTACCCGTTCGTAACACGGGCGTCCAACCTGAATAATCTCTTTCCGTATCCGTGACACGGTTTGAATAAGAGGAGCATTCATTAAACATACGTCATCTCCCACGCTCGGATCACCCAGGCCCTTTGCTTTTGTAAAATATCATTCACCGTTGTTCCCTTTTATCTCCATTGTACGCCCTAACAATCATTTTATTTTTTATAGAACAAAGTTGGCAAACAAGCGTGCGACATACCTGATGTTAAGCAGTTACCATAGGCTATAGATGCTTGCAATACCAACAAAGGCATTGCTTGCCCGTTGTCGACCTAAAGAGTAATGAGACAGAGGGAGTACAAAAGAGTGGGGCTTGGCCTTCCGGTTCTCTCCTTAATCGTACGAAATGCAGCTATTATAGCTACTTAACGTCGGTCTTCTGTTATAGAGCTGTACAACTCCGGTAGAGCCAGACCGTGACATGAGTTACAGTAAATTCGTGTCACTAACAATGTCATATTATAGTTTTTAGGTTCAAAGTATACTTACTTGAAAAATACATTTTATACTTATTTCCACAAACCAGTCCAGCATTGCTTGTGAATGTAGTTTGTAGAGCGCCTTAGAGAGTTCTGCAAACCTAAGGCAGGTACCACTCCTAGTTCTATCTACGTTGCATACAAAGTTCTGGCATTAAACTTCTAAATATTCATGGCAAACTCGCTGTGTACTCCAAATTTGGAGCAGCTGGACCAACAACGCATTAATAATGTTCTTACATTATAAACGACTGCTTGGCGCAGTGAGCCGAACACTGCATCGGGTGGTTGCAGGTACGATTCCCGCCAGGGCAAATTCCGAAATGTCCTTTTCGTAATTTGTCCAGATCTGGGTGTAACTGAAATCGCCCCCAGTCCATTGTACGATACCCAAAGTTCAAGCGTTGCTTAGTGTAGGACCATACAGTTGGTGTGTCAGTCTGGCGATATTCATTTATTTATTTAAGGTGAAGGCGCCTGTCTAGCCCGCGAAATTCAAAATTTTCGAGTATTTTTATATTTTATCCAAAATCTGAAAACATTTAAGACAACATTTTGTGATTTGCGACAAACACAGTATGCAGTGCGTTTATTAATACATTTATTTTACTCTAAATATTATCACGGTGGATATGATACTAGTAAATCACTAAATATACAAAAATTGCCAGATTATCTGGATAGCTTTCGTTCTTGACATGTTTTAGAGTAAGTTGGATATATTAATAAATGCACTGCACACGGTCTTTTTCGCGAATTACAAAATGTGCCTTTTATTATTGTCAGATTTTGAAAAAAATCTAAAAAACCTCAAAAAATTTGAACTTCGCGGGCTAGATGGGCGCTTTAGTCAGCTTCGACACTGATTAAACTGTTTGCCGCCGGTCGCGGTAACGGCGGAGTAACAATGTTGAATACGATCAAAAACAATATAATGTCACGGACTGTCGCCAAATAACTGGCTATTAGGCTATTACTCTTGAACCATAATAATATCCAATAATACCTATGGTAACAATGGTGGTAGAGCCAAGCTATACCCAATTGTCTACAGCCCATATATGGGCTCGCTCGACTAGGGTAGTCCGCCCTATCACATAGGATCAGCGTAAAGTAGCTATAATAAGTATCTGCATTTCGTACGATAGGTTAGAGTGCCAGCAGTTTAACACTCTCCCCTGTTCCCTCTATTTCAATTCTCACTTCCATTTAGGTCGTGCGAGTAATGCCACTGGTATTTCAAGCATCTATAGGTTAAGGTAACTGCTTAATATCATACGGGTCGTACGCTTGTGTGCTGACTTTGTTAAAAATAAATAAACCATGCACATCTAGGGACTCCCAACAAATAACAAAAATAATGAGTTAACGAGAGTAGAGTGTGATAAGTAACTAGTGTCTGCGAAAGTGCATAAATATTCTATTGATCTTTAAAACAACATTGAATACTATGAATTTTGATGGATGAAATAGTCAAGAAAATTAAAATATGAATATTTTGTCATGCCCTTACTTATAATTTATTATTCTTGAAGGAGAACATAAATATCACATCATGAATACAAAGTTACACGTGTCTACATAACGAAAGTCTCTTGAGACTAACATTTTATAAAGCGACTTTTTTGTACCCTTGTATACAAGTAGACCTATTATGTTAAAAGTTATGAACGTATACTCTTCTTCATTATAAGTTTCCACAGCAATGAAAGCAGTACCTATTTACTAATATCTTCCTTTCTGAAAACCAGAGCCAAGCCATGCGAATAGTTCGCACTGTGGGTCAGGCGTTTGAGGTGTGCCACAAGATGCAGTCAAATTCGCCGGACCAGCCGGCACCGTCGACGTCGTCGGCGCCCGACGAGCCCGTGGCCGCAGACCGAGCCAGCGACACCGCGCTTTCCAAAGGTTTGATACCAACATTGAGGAGATGGCTTATGCCCTTAAACTATAACGGTAGTATAACATGTACTGTACACCTATACTAGGTGAAACAGATAGGGTATACAATTTTTTTTGCAACTTAACTTTGTAAATCTAAAACGATTGGCTTTGTAGGGTAGTTGAAGTACTGAAGGTTTTGTAGACTTATGAAATCTGTCAACAGCTGTATCCCTATATTACTTTTTGTTTTTCAAGTTTCCTCCAAAGCTGGTAGTTTTAATTCTATTTTTTTTATAAACAGTTTGAAACAGAAAGGGGATACTTTTTGAAGAATTGAGAATCCACGCCGTGCTACCGTCTCGCTAAATTTTCGCTTACTCCTTCATCTATGATTTACCTTTGATAGTTTAATTGATGATATTCGATTAAACTATCAAGAGTATACGCAATAACATCCAGAAATTGACGTATCTGACGTATCGAACGCAATCGTCTGCTAGCGAATATCCTGTATCCGTCCATTACGTGTCTCACTCAGCGATTAATTTAACCTTACGGCGAATTCATTTGCAATTGCGACTTTTAAACTTCCATATTATTTGCACGGCGAATAAAATATAATGTGTCACGGAAATATATCGCTCACTTGAATTTATTTATACGCTACAAGATTTATAAAGACGTCAGATGGACTATATTTTTTCATATTTTGCTATTTATTTTATTAACGGCCAAAATTACTTTAATGAGTAGGTAGGTGTATTTATGAACGGACCGATGGAGAAAGACGTTTCTTATTCATATATTTTACTGTCCTATTCTTAAATAAAATTGGTACGTACATGCGTGTGTATAAGAATTAATTTTGCCTGCATGGAAAACTGAATTTATTTAAGTACCTAGGTACTATGAATGAACCGGAAATAATTCCTTCTGTCAATCGGTTTTTCATTATTATTTTTTAGTTTACGAAGCTTGCCTCGGTCGTCGTAACAAATCTCGCAAACGTCCTTACAATTTTAATCGTGCGTTGCCTCCTCGTGGCCGTGCCGAAAATGAAGCGATATAGGTTTGTTTAAGAATTACTTTACACCAACCGAACTTTAGTCATTGAGCGGAAAGCCATAAAGCCCAAGACGCGTTGTGGCAACTAGCCACCGGCTACTTGTAGATATACCGCACCTAATATCATTATTTCATCTAGCTGTGGGCGGCAAGTGATTAAATTATATTTTTGTTTACAAATCGCCCTATGTTGTCAAAAATATTGCGTAAATAATCGTAAGCGAGGAGAACAGCAGTCCCTTAAACTGTAGATAGGCACGTACATTTTTCGCGAGTGAAATCTTTTGTTTGGAGAGTCCACAATACCTACGTGTTGCTGTTGATACACTTGTCAGTCAAAGTTGTTTACGCTACACAACCGCACGTTACGTAATACGTATTTTCTTTTTTCACTGTTTCTGTGCACGGCTTATAATTAGCTTTTATGTATCGTTTTATGACATCCGACGCAGCGTGTAGGTACCTAACAGCTGTTTTAACGGGCCACGTCATAATTTTATTGGTTTTACCTTAATCTACATAATTTTGTCCACTGCCATTGGTCAACAACCTCGTCTCTTAGGTCATAGCTTATTTTGTTTTCATAGTTTTGCAAATTACTTGCCTTTTTATGTTTCTCTTTTCGATTGTAGAATAGATTTTTGGCATCTGACCCCAATCTGCGTCTGTTTAGTCAACATGACTCTAGCTCGGATTGGTGGTATGTGTGGGAATCGATTAGAATCGCAAATTCTTTGTATTATTACAAATTGCTTGTTGTGAATACTAAACTTTTTTTTTCCAAATTCAACAAACGCAAAACAGCATAGAAACAGTACGTAACGCGCTGCCAAGAAAAGTAGGTACGTTGAGTCAGTAGTAGGTAGGTACGATGAACAAAATTTATCTTCCCCGGAATACTGGTTAATAAATCATTTCAAATAGTGCCGTAAACGTTGCCACTGACAAAATATTGCTTCGTATAGTCCGTCTGTCGTATGATCTTTCAATTACTCACTTTGATTCCTGTCCCGGTAAGTAGCTAGTGATGTTCGATCCACAGAAGCGGCTTCAGAGTGTGGCGCTTCGGATTGCGGAGGTGCTTCCACATCCAAAATGGCATTAGATGAGGGCGCTACCGGTGGACGGGAGGACGCGGCTAGGCCAAAGCATCTGGACCTGTTACCACCGCCACCAAGAAAAGAAGGGAAGCGAACACCACAGGTACTTATGTCCTAACTAGCGACCCGCCCCTGCTTTGCATGGCTTTTCACTGCCATTTACAAATTTAATGTTAATGTGTAATACAAATTTACCTTCGCGAAGAAATTATCTAAACGATAGTGAAAAACCGCATTAAGTCCGTTGTGTAAAAGAGTTAGCAGACAAACAGACAGATGCGAAAAGGGGACTCTGTTATATACTGTGAGAAGGAGGCTTAAAAGTTGAGTAAAAATACAAAAATGATGCTCTCGAAATTTTTATGAATGAGAAAAATTATCATATACAATGTTTCTATTCAATTTGAAGTCTCGCAATACACAGGGATTCATCACGACCGCTGTGGCTTTATATATTTATACGACGTCTGTGGTTCTTCATCTTTCTACCATCATTGTCACTCAATCTAGTATCCTAATCCTACTAAAATTATAAATGCGAAAGTTTGTGAGTGTGGATGTATGTTTGTTACTCTTTCACGCAAAAACTACTGAACGGATTTGGATGAAATTTGGAAAACGGATAGTTTATAATCTGGATTAACACATAGACGGGCAGAAACTAGTATACTATGGATAGATCTGGGGCCCAAATCTGTGAACCGCTGGCATCTCTCTCATAACTGACAATACTTTTTGTTAAATCTGTCAAAAATTACGTATTCAGATACGACGCGATACGTCCGTTTTGACGTATTGTGAGTCGATCGAGATGCCAGTGGCTTACAAGTTGGACCCCAGGACAGATGTAGGTTACTTTTTCACATAAACTTAATACTCGTATAGGTACTTCTGACTCATCCACTCCATAGTCAGACTTCGTCATGCACTTCACTACAGTAATCACTGAAAGGGTGATCAGACATTTTGTTCAAATACCTACTTGAACAAATTTTTAACATCCATGAGTCAAAAGGTTGACTCATAAGTAGGAACTTTAAAAATTTGCTAACATGATGATTATTCTTCTAAAGTCGATATCTTCAGAAGAATAACCATCAAACAATAAATGTTCTATTATTCTGAGATCCTGACATGTTTTTTTTATATTTATGGCCTCTTACAATTGGGTCAAGCCCAATATGATACTGCCAATGTCGAGTAACGAATTGCAATAACAAACACAATTAATAACAGTACAATACAAAAATGTGACCGTCCATTTTGGAAAACCAAAATGAAGTCAATCGACAGGAAATTTGTCAACGCAATAAACCCTTCATGACAGATATGAAGGAGCACATTGCCTAACAAAGTTCCAGCTGTCTAGCTAGACTAGACACAGCACATCTGGAGGTCGTCCAATGCTCGCATTGTTACCTAATTAGCATTCCTAACGAACACCCACTTTCAATTTCAACAACTAATTTCTATTTCTACACTTGAAGTTCTAGTTGTATAATTCAAATTGTTTTGCGGGCGGTTTGCGCTAAGACTTATAGGTAAGGTACGGTCGGCTGCATAACTCAGGGACCATTTCCAGCATCAGCTGAGCTCTCTTTATTATTGGCATCAGTGAGAAAGTGATCTCAGCTTATGCTGGATATGTTCCCTGAGAGGTCCCGGTGACCTTATGAGTAGAATCATACTTAATAGCATAGGTAAAACACACGAAGTACTTAATCTCACGCACTTCTTGCTTAATATTTTTTTTCCGGAACTGTTTTAATGCTAATAAATATGTAGGTACTATTTTACTGTGAACTTTTTAGTTATTCGTCCACATTATTATTTCTTACGACGACTATACTTACCCAAGCTCGCTTAGGCTTCAAGGAGAATACTAGCCTATCATTCGAGAGCGTAATATACCTTTGTACCAAGTTTTATTGCAATCGGTTCAGCTGACTTTGCAAACATAAAAACTTTACATTTATCACCGGTAAGGGATTTTACTTAACATAAAGGAAACGTACTTCTTTCTAGAGCGTTCTGGCACTTTTTTATATTTTACGGCTATTTAAATACAGTACAGTATGTAGGAAAGTAATATACCTACATACACAATAAAGAAGATGTTTGCCTTCACGCAAGAGTCGCAAGCTTAATCAGAACAAGATTCGGGGATAATGATGTACCGAAACGTGCCCCAACAAAAAGATTGTACCATGTTATAATCATATAACAGAGTCGATCTGAGCCAACCTTTGAACTTTTTGTGTTTCGCCTCTTACTCCGGCACAAGTAATACTTTTAGGGCCAGTCTCGTGGGATACCTCCTAATCCCGCGATATACTCTTTTTATTCGAATTAAAACAATACCATTTCTTTTGTTTACGTTTCGTTTATCTGAAATGAAGCTAGAATCTATCAATTTTCGACGAGAAATCGTAAAACGTTTTGTGGTTCATTTGGTTTGGCAATAACCTTTGTTCTATACTGTTTTGCGAATTTTGCATTTTACTGAATATAAAGTCAGATTAATAAAATGTAAATAGAACTGAACATTTCTGAACACGGTAATGAATGACAGGCAATAATGTCCGATCAGTAGATCATGTCTCATGCAAAGAATTTGGAAAATGCCATCCATTTATTTTAAGTAGGTACTGATTTGTAAAAATACCTGTAGACATAGGACATATTCTGGACAAGATCTACAGCAGAATAAAACGGAATCAAACATTGGAGGGCTAATCAGACAACGCAACCTATTTGAGACTGCCAATTCTAAAACTTTTCATAATCCTTGAATTCAAACTGCGATGTCTCCCGTCGCGAGATAAGGTTTTACAAGCATTCTACTGGCATTTACGTCACCGCTCGCGTCACGACAATTGTTAATTTTAGTGTTATTGCCTGGTGATTAATCAACTAGGTGTAACGGCTGACTGGGATTTATTGCGCTACCCGTTTCAACCACTTGTACTCAATAGCGATTGTCCTTAATCGTAGCGCAGCAGTCTCGCGGCTGCTTGAGATTTCGGTTCAAGAGTCGCTTTGGAAGCTCTGATAGCATGTTGAATAATAAAACCAATTTAACAATTTCCCACTTATTTAACATTTCTTGCATACAGGTTTTCTCAAAAGTAATTAGGTCACAGCTTAGTAAATTAGAATTAGCTGAAGATATGATGTTTAGATTTTAATACGCCATTATATGCCAATCTGTCAT
Source organism: Notodonta dromedarius (assembly GCA_905147325.1). Classification (NCBI taxonomy): domain Eukaryota; kingdom Metazoa; phylum Arthropoda; class Insecta; order Lepidoptera; family Notodontidae; genus Notodonta; species Notodonta dromedarius. Next base: position 8,588,730 of record LR990160.1, on the reverse strand, counting down.
TAAATCTTTCATTTTTTGTCATTGATTTAACTATTTAAATTATTTAATTTCGAAATCATCTTTGTGACTGTGTGAGAGATATACCTATACAAATTCATCTATCTGACGACCGCTTGGCGCAGTGGTTCGAGCGTAGTCCACTCGGCTTATTGCACATGGCGGTTGCGGGTTCGATTCCCGCCGTGGCAAAGTTCGGAAATGGCCTTTTCGTAATTTGCCTTGGTCTGGGTGTTACTGGGATCGCCCCCAGTCCATTGTACAGTACCCATAGTACAAGCGTTGCTTAGTTTGGGACCATACAGTTGGTGTGTCAGTCTGGCGATATTTATTTATTTATTTTGCTCTTATCATTCAAAGTTAATTGTTAATTGCTATGTGTTGTTATTATGAGGTAACAATAAATTCAAATGCCTATCGATTTTTTGAGCATACACATAATTTAATTGGGCAATTAAATTATGTTTATGCTCAAAAAACTAAAATCATTGAGAATTTACATAATTACTGTCTACCTTGAAATTGTAATGAACCTCAAACAGATTCCAGTTAGGTACACGTGAACCATATTCTTCAAAGCCAACATACGGCTCTGCTATTTACGACCGCACCGCTTCAGTTATGAATGAAATATTTGACCTTTGTATATCTTGATCAGCATTATTCTAACAAATCTGTTAAAAATAGTTACATTATTATCCGTAACGAAAATAGTAGCACTACTCCCGATAATCGCTCTTCCACTACGAATCCGAGAAGCGTTATAATAAATCAAAGCTATAATAATACCATCGGCACGCGAATGTCTCGGATCCAACTTCGACCGGCGGCGGCTTTCGTATTACTTATCTCGCTAGTGACGTAAATTTCTGCGTTACATTAGGAAATAACAGTCTCAGTAATAAATTGACCCGTTTGAAATATTCTACCGATTTCAGCTCGATTAACGTGAGTTTTGTTACCGATGTTAAAGAAAAATGTAGTGGACTTAATGAATACTGCAACTTTTCATGTTCTTATTAAGTAGGTATGTGTTAGTGAGTATAATTATAATTATAGATTCAGTATCCCAATCGCGAACAAATGATGACCCTGTATCAGTTCGGATCTGACCTGATCATTAGCAGACAAAATAGGAAAAATCGGTGACATCTTCGTCGCGTGAAGTGTTTATAATATAAATAATTCCACAAGGAACAGACCCGCCTGTTTCTTTGAAACTCGCACTGATAGAACTCTATACTCACCATCAATCAATGCTTACCAACTATTTTATTAATAGAATGTCGTTCACGTAAAACTAAAGTGGCAAACCTCAGTAATGTGTCTCACGGCGTCTAGCTAGTCCAAATACCACATGAGGTTACTAAGAGTTTCCAACGAGACTATAACAAAACTTCGCGTCAAGTCTTTGGATTTTCCAAGAAGTCGTTATGTAAAGTACTGGCGTTACGACGCTAAGTTTCAAATCGCGCCGCTTGGCTTGCTCAACGAAGAAGCATATACGTGTTCGGTAGTATATGACGTTGATATTCTCCAGGCCGTACATCCCTTACCATTCCGGTCACGCCCTTGTTTGCAACAGATAGTTCTCGGTAGAGACCGCAGCTTTGCAGCGTTGTGCCTTCCGCTCTCTCTCGCCAAACTAGTTGACCATATTTATATATACTTTGCACTGAAAGGTTAGACAAACACTGACGGAATAGAAATTGAAATCAATTGCGTCTTATATTTATATCCGTCCCTTTAGTATGAAAACATTTATTTTATTCTTTCATTTGTGTTTGATCTATCGTCGCAAATAGGTATTCACGAACGTTGCTCTCTCTCAAACATATTTTAATTCACGCAATTGAAGCATCATAGATATTTTTTTTCCTCGGTGTCCGTCCGATTACTTTTTACTATTGTGTAGGCATTTTATTGTTATTTGTAGAATTGGAATGATGCCAAATAGGTATCTGCAGTTCACACATTCAAGCTTGCTTTATTTGATAGCTTCCGTAATATAATATTATGATTGAGTGGGTCACTGGTTTGCTAGGTCAATTATAGGTATCAAGGAGCATCTTCCATATAGATTCACGTTAATAATTAAATAATTAGGTATCTACATGCGGTCACGAATAAATCATAATATAACTCAAAGGTGACTGACTGACTGATTGACATAGTGATCTATCAACGCACAGCCCAAACCACTGGGCGGATCGGGCTGAAATTTGGCATGCAGGTAGATATTATGACGTTGGCATCCGCTAAGAAAGGATTTTGATTAATTCTACCCCCAAGGGGATAAAATAGGGGATGAAAGTTTGTATGAAACTTTGTCAATTCAATTCCACGCGGACGAAGTCGCGGGCACAGCTAGTAAATCATAGATCCTCAGTTCGCGCTAAAATGTGGCCTACTATATCTTTCGTTAGACTGAATAAATAAATATCGATAACTCAATTTAGTTGGCAATACCATTATTGTTATCTACATCGCAGTTATTTATACGATTGAATTGTTACAGCGAACGACCCCGGCCCCTAGTATCACTCTCCCCGATCTCCCTGAGTGTATAACCAAAGTGGAGCTATCGACCGGCGCGGAGGTCGGGGGCGATGCGTCCACGCCGCTCAGCGCGCAACACCAGCTGCAACTGTTGCGCGAGCGGCTGGAGCAACAGGCGCAACAGACGCGCGCGGCGGTCGCACAGCTGCTGCTGTTGCGGGATCAGCTGGCGGCTGAGCAAGCGGCGCGATGCGAAGCGCAGGTCGGTGTCGAAAATGTACAGTGTGTATGGTCGTCGTAATGAAAACCTGATACTTACCAGGGATTTAAATCATGATTCTAGACCGCCACCAGAATTGGAATTTACCATCAATATTTTCAGTGCACTGTAAATGACTGCTATGTAAATTAAAACTCAATACGCTCAAGTGCACATTTAGTTTAAATTTACATTGCTGCTAAACTGATTTTTTTTTAAATTAATTAATTTTAGCGTAAAATAAAATAAATAAATGTAAAATCACTTCAAGATATATTTGTATAATGATTTCATACTAGAATCAATCAATAAAAATACTGATATTTTTTTTGGATAATTCGAAAAAATCAACGGAAAATTCCAACTCTGGGGACTCCAGAATCATGAGTTGAATAATTTGTATCATGGTAAGTATCAGTTTTCGTTACGATGCCCCTTACACCCTGTATATTTGATTACTCATCTAGAAATAATGTTTAAAAGTAGGTACCTACCTACCCACTAGACTTTAGAGAAGTAAGTGCGCTAACGTGCAAACAATGCTACAAAAGCTATATTGGATGTTGATAATCAATTTGTTCAACACCTTCCTAAGTGGAGCACTGATTCAACGCACTGAATCTTTTTATCTGGCTTCAAGGTTAAAATAAATTAGTAATTTATGATTCCTCATTGTTTCATACTGTAATTTATAAAAATAACACTCCACATTTTTTTCTATTAATTCGTGGATTGTTCTGCTTTATTTTGGGAACCTGGTTATCAGTTTTGTGTTTGTTAACCGCATTCCAGGCTCGTACACACCAGCTGCTAGTTCACAACAAAGAGCTGCTCGAGCACATCGCCGCGCTGGTGGCGCATCTGCAGGAGCGCGAACGCGGTGTCTCACGGCCAATCAGCGCCCAGCAGCTGACACTCTTGCCCCAGGTACGTCGAACTGCTGAAAATTTGAATTACGAATTAGCTTTTTAATATTTGAATTTCGAAGTGTTGTGCTTCGGCATTTTTTTATAAACGCTCATTTGACACCAATCACATTATACTGTTTTGTTTTCTTTTTAATTTAATTTGCATCAGTATGTCCGTTTTGTTATTTTGCCTTATTAGCATATTTAAACTTATAGGTATAGTACGGGGATATTACAGGGAAGATAAACTTAATATGTGATATCGATAAAATAAATAATTTTATATAAACCTACACGAGTACCCAAATAACGAGCAAATAATAAATTCCTATAAGAATACAACCTCCGTTCAATCAATTCCTTAGAATATTATTTACCTACCTATTTGTTTTCCTAAAAATAAATAATAAATATTTTTAGCCCTTTTGACGTCCCACTCCTGGGCACGGGTCTCCCCTCAACACGAGGGGGATTCGGGCCATAATCCACCACGCTGGCCCAGTGCGGGATGGCGGATTTCACGTCTTTCGAAAATTGGTTAAATCTTCTAAGACATGCAGGTTTCATCAGGATGTTTTCCTTCGCCGTAAGCAAGTGATAATCATATAGAAATTATGATCCGCACATAGATTACGAAAAATCCAGAGGTGCGAGCCGGGGTTTGAACCCGAGACCTGGTAGCCCGCAAGACGCGTGCTTAACCAATCAGCTATCACTGCTTCCTAGTACGAAATTAATAACTATTGTAGGTATGCGTAATAAAATAATCCTACCTTTTTATTTACGTACGTCACGAAACTTTGAGTTCGCTTCTCGGGTCCTTAGATAATTTGTTTGGCGTTCTTGTTCATTTACTTTGTACAAATACGCTAGAGCTAGGTAAATACTCATTTGAATGCGCACGTAAAAAGCATGTTGAACATTAATGTGTGTAGAAGTGTTGTACCTACTTACAGTCTCATTCCGAATGCTGGTTTTTATTGGAAGCTTTTTAAGGTGAAGGCGCCTGTCTAGCCCGCGAAGTTCAAATTTTTTGAGTTCTTTTAGATTTTTTTCAAAATCTGACAATAATAAAAGACAAATTTTGTAATTTGCGAAAAAGACCGTGTGCAGTGCATTTATTAATACATTTATTTTACTCTAAATATTATCACGGTGGATATGATACTAGTAAATCACTAAATATACAAAAATTGCCAGCTTATCTGGATAGCTGTCGTTCTTGAAATGTTTTAGAGTAAGTTGGATATATTAATAAATGCACTGCACACGGTATTTTCGCGAATTACAAAATATGTCTTTTATTATTGTCAGATTTTGAAAATTTTCTAAAAGAAATCAAAAAATTTGAACTTCGCGGGCTAGATGGGCGCTTTAGCCTTAACATGGAACCTTTCACTGTGCGTAAGTAGAGCTATATTTTCTTTTTTATTAATTTACTTTTATTTGGCTTTAAGTGTTGTAACAATATGTGTTGACTTTTAAGAAGAACCCTTTATTTTAACTTGATAAACATTTACAAAATGCTGGCTATAAACTTCAGTGATGAATATTTTGTTAATTAAAGGAATTAGATGCATTGTAAATTCTGGGCCAAACATAGAATTGACTTCGTTGTTTCTTGTCTAATTTTGATTTATTGATTTGTTAATGCTGCTGGATGCAGGCGAAACCCAACGCCCCGGTCCCTGAAGTCATTCAACCGGATAACCTGCCGATGTGCAACGGCAACCGACTTCAGAACAACACCGAAGCTCTCTACAACCTGATCTCACAGAGCAGCGGCGTGAACCAGAACCTCGATAATAACAACCTGCGCCTCTCACCCTTCTGCGTGTCTCCAGCCCCGAGCGCCACCAACGGCCCCGCCTCCGCACCCGGCTTCGGCGCCATGACCAATGAACAGATTCAAAATTACTTAATATCCAAATTCCAAGACATGGGCGGCTTTCCGAACGAAACAAAAGCCAACAACGTGAACTGCAACCAACAGTTTTACCAAAACTGCAACGCCTTCCCGAACATACCGCCGTTGACTAACCACTACAGCAACTCCGACCTGGCGAGTCTAATGAACCACAAAGTCTATAAGGACATGTTCAGCTCGACAGACGAACTGGGCAACATGGCCATGAGCGTGGGCCAATCTGAGAATTCCCTATACAGCAACAGCCAACCGACCACGTCGAAAGACTCGAGCCCGGAGGCCTTCAGTTCTGACGACGGAGTGCCGTTTATAATGCCGTTGTCACATAATTGTACATTGACGGCGACGGGACAGGACGGCCGCGTGCGGCTGATCGTGCCTGTAAGTCCCTCGGAGAGCGCTTCGCACGTCGTGGATGTGCACTCCGAGCCCCAACCCGCTTCGGGAGCCACTTTGAAAGTCCCAGGGTCGGACCGTCTGCTGGCGCCGGCGGCACCCATCACCCGCACCACCAGCGAGAAGGTGCCGAATCGCAGCGAGATGATGACAGCCCTGCGCTCTCAGTGGACGAGGCACACCACTAAATAGACGCTGCATATCGAGATCCCCCGATTTTGAGTCGAGTTACCTAAAAGCTTTTAATTGTAATTAGGTGTCTTCAAAGTAAATAAAAAACAATCTAATTTTCGTGATCTTTGTACAAATATGTAGCTATATTTTAATATTTTACACTATTGTTTTAGCATAGATAGAATACTTATTTGGAGATGGAGACTTAAAAAGGTGCCAAATGCCACATAATTGTACGGCGTTAAAGTAGGATAGAGTTATGAAAACTTTGTTTACATATCACTTCCCTATATATTTGTCCCGTATGCGATATTATTACTTATGTACTTCCGACACTTTATGTATCGAAACATATCCTTTATCCTAGCCTTTATCATATCGCCGTTAAAATAGGTTTCGGGTTTATGAGCCATATTATTATGGGATATAGTGCAAGCCACAAAGATATATCGACGGATCATAAAAACGTAATAGCGTACTATACGGAGAAACTTATTATTCTTACCTTTGCATTTTTATGATAATATCTTATCAATTATAATAGTTATGTTATAGTTACAACTTTGATCGGTGTTCCACGTTACAATATATCACTCAATAGTATATCAATGTTGCGTAATATTATAATGATTGTCTAGTCACGTTTATCTGTAATCGCTGTCAGTAACATGGGCTGTTGCCTTTGATAAAGGACTTCTTTTATCAAAGGCTGTTGCATAGTCCCGGCTACGAACGATAAACCTATAGGATTATCTCGATTAGTTTCTTCAACACATATAGGTGTTTCTGAATTGTATATGTCGTTACTGATGAAATGGTGAAGTAGACTTTACACCAATTTTATTATGTACTTTAATTTCTTGTTGAGTATGAAGATTATGATGATGTATTCGCACAGTTGTGCAAAAATGTTACCTATTGACTACGTGTTTTCAGAGTTATAGAGTATTTTATGTAATACAATAGTCCCAAACTGAATAGTAATTGCCGCTTTCAAGCCAAAGACCTTGCCAAATAGGTATTTATTCTGTTTACAATAATAGTATCTAATATAATCCATTTCCATTTAGTGATGTACAATCTAAGGACCAAAAAGGCATGTACAATCAAATCCTCATATCAGAACCAACAATGGAAAAATCGCAAGATTGTAATCTACACTAAAACATTGACATCAATGTTCATTAGACGCGACATTAGAAATGTTGAATGCACACAGTGCCGGATTAACCATGTAGCAAGAGTTTTAATTGCTACGGGCCCCACGCGAAAGGGGGCCCCGAATATTTAAACCCACTCATCTCTGCCTGAGCGTAATTTTTTGAGTGAAACTTATTAATATGTGGTATATTGAATTTACTTGATGTCACAAAAACGTGAAACGTTACAACTTTTCCTACTAAGACAATCCATGTCAGGCACTCGGTAACTGACTACGGGCCCCGCGCTTTGCTACAGGCCCCGCGCTTGCTTAATCCAGCACTGAATGCACACGTAATCGCAGACAGTTGGGTTACCTGAATGTTTGTTCCTGCCTGTAGTATGTACGATGCTGCGTTATTGTAACCAGACACACACTTATCGATGTCATAATACAATAGAGGCGCTGGACTTGAATAAAACATAGTCATGTGATCCGTGTGTATCATTCCGAATCCATTGGTGTTGAATAAAACTGATTTTCATCCATCTATATTTACCCCCGATGCCATAGAGTACTGATGATATAACATGTGGGTACTCCGTACTCTATTAAATATATTTTATTGTGTTTTATTTTCCACCCTATCTACCTGTATATTCTATCTGGCTGAACTGATTACGACGACTAGGCGACTCAGCTGGGCGCACAACCTATCTTTCAATATTCTTGGTTTGCTTTGCTAAAAAAATATTTCGGCAAATCCCTCTTTCGTCATCTCCGTATTTCATAATATTCCTTTGTCGGCACGTTTTATGCGTAAGTATTATAATCAACCAAACATACCGAAAGCAAAGCCCAAATAGACCGTTTTTTTCGATATATTTTATTACAGACAACGGTCGTATATAACAAGGATATAGTAAAATCATAGTTAAATGTATGAAAAATGTCGCTGTCGCGAAAACCTCGTGAATGACTGCTTCGTTCCTTAGTCTATTACAATTTCCAATACAATTATGACACTTTAAAATCAAGGATAGCCGCCTTTATAGTGTATTTTTGTAACATAGTCGGCAAGCAACGTGCGTCCACTCAATGTTAAGCAGTTACCGTAGCCTATAGGTGCTTTCAATACCAATGACATTGTTTGAACGTTGCCATCCTGGATGGGAGTGGGATGAAAGTAGGAGAAGGGAAGGGGGGGTTGGGCTTCCGGGTCGTTTACACATCGTACGAAGCACAGCTATATATTTTTTTTTTTAATTGACTATATGTTGTTGGCCAGAGTGGCCATAACAACTTCACCCGGACAGAGGGCGAGCGCGAGTGCGCTCCAGCCAGAGGGGCAGGGGGGCACCGCAGCTATAATAACTATTTCATATGGATAAGATGCCGGGTGGATCACAGCTGGCTCTAATCTACGCTTCCCAGGTTATACTCCACACAGAATTAGGCTAATGGATTCTAAAATGGAATACCTAAGAGCGGAGATCATTAATTTTCCCTGGAGCACCTACTTAGTTTCGTTATCTTATATACAAATCTTGTTATAATCGTTGATTAAGTTAAGTAAGTAATCTGTTGGGATAATTTTAGTTTTCATCCAATTCTAAACTCTGACGGGTTTTTCATTTTTTTACACCAACGGGTCTATAACCACCTATAAGATACACTGTAGCAAGCAGGGTGTCCAGGACTTTTAATAGAATTACGGTTGGTAAGTATGTCACTTGTAAGATGGATTTTAATGACAGTTGCGAAACACTTGCCTACTCAATTCACCCTTTAAAAACATACGGTGTTGCGAATAAGTAAATAAGTTAAACACGGGTTGCTTTGTCAAATTTTACAAGGGAAAATTCCATGACACACTATCATTACTTGTTAAACTTTTACGATACAGAATACGAGCTTTTGAGAATTAGAGGTTAGGCGCATTTCGACCTAAATCGTCTCGCTCGGTGTGCATCTCATCCGCTGCTATTTATTTTTACACACTTGTGATTATACATTAGGTACTCGCCCCGGACTCGCCCCGGTTGCGCAAGGCTTTTTCCTACAATTCATAAATTTAATTCGAATGAATTATACATACTAGTGATGTAACGAATATTCGCATTCGCATTCGCGAATATTCGCATATTTTTTGACATTCGCATTCGCAAGAATATATGCGAATGTTTGGCGAATGTTTTTTTAAAAACAAAAAGGAAATTATGTATAGATGGATATGGTTTTAATACAACTAGTAAGAATTATATATTTTTTCAACAAACTTGCTTGTAGAGTGGCCCTTGTTGCACCGCTTTTAGGTTCAAAAAGCAGTTTATTACGCACTAGTGATTTTGAATTAACATGTTTTTAATCTTAGTAAAGAGTTTTCCTAAAAATAGTAAGCATGTTTATAAAATAAATAAACAATGTTTATTAAAATATTATACATAGATACATTAATTATTTAAATACATTTATTTCTTAATTTTATTATTATAAACATTCGATTTATTATATTTCAAATAATATAATAATTGTTAGGGGCCTTGCCAGACCCATAGATAAATATAACTGGCCAAATGCAAGTCAGACTACGCATACTATAGGGTTCCGTAGACATCCCGCCACTTTTCGATAATATGGAACCCTAAAAATTAAGTAATGCCTTTTTATTGATATGAAACATCTCAACCGATTAATTTCTGCGAAATAAATAAACTATTGGCAACCGTATGAATAAAATAGTAAGAAATTCTGTTACTTGATTTATTAAGCCGGCATTCAAAGACATCTTATGCAAAGTGACATAAACCTTTATTTTCTTTTTTGACTGTTGTAAAGTTCTTATAAGGAGCTTTAATTCAAATAATTAAGTTGTGATTAGACTCGTTGCACAATCAGTGGCGCGTGGGTTTGAGACTCAGTCCAAACTATCGATATTTTTTTTAATAAAATTAGGTATATTCTTTTTAAAAGAATAGAACTATTTATTTCCTATAATGAACCATTTATAATGTGGTTCTAAGTTAAACGATGAATCTCGCTAGTCACGAAAAAAAACCACCTTGGAGCTAAATATTTCATAAACGGGAATTAATATTTAAAACACCGTCAAAGAAGCCTTCAAATTATTTTAAAATACCTACTGAACAATACCTCACTCGAAAGAATGAGTAAACATGTTTTCACTCCCCTTTCTTATGTACGTGAGGTAGAATGAAATAACTTTGCTTTCAAAATTGAAATACACAGTTTTGTAGCGGTACAGAAACACAATTTTTTTGCCAACTTGCAGTATAACAGTCTCTGAATAAAATTACTGCGATGTCAGAGGGACGGGTAGACGGACAGACGGACGTGGCTAAACAATAAGGGTTCCGAGTTTGACTACGGAACTCTAAAAACTTACGGCGCGCCATTTTCTTTGAATTTTCATTCATCCTGCAATTCTCTAGGTCTTAAACAAATTCGTGAACTGTGTTTTTTTTTCAATTAAGATTGTAATATTTTAAATATTTTTTACTCGCGTGTTGTAAAACGTCATATGAAACGCGTGAGCATTGTTCATTACACACTTTGGCTCCATCACAGGCCTGGCGTTAGTCTCGGGCTGCAAACTAGCTTCGATCATAATGTGATTATCAACTTAGCTCACTTGTACATAATGCACTTATTCACTTATTTACTTATATTTGAATAAAAAAAATATGGAACTGTCTTGAGGTAGGCAACTTAATTATGAATAGGATCTTTCTCTATTGTTCTTGTTAGTCTAATTTAAATATTAACAAACTCAATAAAATTTTAATATCAATTAAATTTGATTTATGCAATAATACTAAGCTACCCTGAAATAAAAAAAAATCTCTTCATATTAACTTTATGTGACTAACTTCGTTCTTTCAACCTATATGGGTTTGGCTATGATCGGCCGACACGAAATGTCAAACCATTCTAACATTTTGCGCGCTCTTTATTAACCCCCGACGAAAAAAGAGGGGTGTTAGAAGTTTAACATGTGTATCTGTGTGTCTGTGGCATCGTTGCGCTCAAGCGGATGATCCGATATATTTTTTTTTGTTAGAAAAGTTTTCTGATCGAGAATGTTCTTAGCTATGCTTCATGAAAATCGGTTCAGCCGTTTAAAAATTATGAGTTTTTTTTAGTTTAAGAAGTCGTCGCATCGGGATTTCTTTAAATTTTCAATTTTAGTTATTTGAAAGTCAACATTCGCATTCGCATTCGCATTCGCGAATGTTGAAGCCAAATATTCGCATTCGCATTCGCATTCGCGAATGTCAAAAATCCAACATTCGTTACATCACTAAAACATACATGAACGTTCCGAAATAAATAATCCAAATCAAAGTGAAAACCCTATGACGATTTAAATCATTGAAGTGGAAACCGCATCAAAATTCTCTGGGTAGTTTTAGAAGAACTAATTGGACAAACAGATAGTCGCGGGTACCAACTTTGTTTTATACTATTAGCGATTCCATGTTTGTGTAAGTTGCATTAAAGATAACACAATTTTTATGTACACATTTCAACAGACGTCGGTGGTTTACCAGTAAATTAACTATTCCGTTGAAAACTGGAGGCGTGTTTAACCAATTCTCGTAGACTTGTTAATATTATCAAATATTAGCTTCTGTACCCGGTTGTCAGCGTTAAAGGTATATGTTTCTCAGACATTTTTATTACTTATTGCACACAACATTTTATGCCATGGTCATGGCCACTCGAAACATACGGCTTTCAATCCACACACTTCTGGCAAAAATGCAGATTCAGTAAATAACAATGAGAATAGCCCGTTTTATGTAACCGCATAAAAATCGCTTTAATATTTGAAATCAGCACTTCTAGCTAGGTGGTTATGTACATAAGGTATACTGTAATGGAGTGTCGTTTAAAAATAGTAGTTAAATAACTAACATGTAAGCCGATGCAGTGATAAGGCAGAATTTGAAAAGTGTATCAATGTTCTATGAGCGTGTGTGGCCGTTTTCGTTTTATCAGTTCAGTCTAATCACACAATCTAGGATAATAATAATAATAGCCCTTTTTGACGTCCCACTCCTGGGCACAGGGCTACCCTTACTACGAGGGGGATTCAGGCTGTAATCCACCACGCAGGCCCAGTGCAGGTCGGCCGATTTCACATGTCTTCCGAAAATTGGTTCTGGATTGGATTTTCTAAGACATACAGGTTTCCCCACGATGTTTTCCTGCACCGTAACACAATCACACAATCTAGGATGAGCACACAATTTGCTCGCTCTATCATTTAAATTAAATACTAATCTAAAATTTGTTTCCACCAGTTGTCTTCGAGTGCAAAGATAGACCGATGGTTCTCGCTTCTGCCGGCGACGGCGCCGGCGCTCTCGCGGCCTGAGAGCGGGTTCGTGTCCGGCGTGGAGGACAGCGCGGACGCAGCCACCCTGGCCGAGGCCAGGAAGTTGCTCCTGCAATTGGGTGCTAAGAAAAAACGGCGACTCATACCCATACGCTTCACTAGGCGGAAAGTACTAGTTAATAAACATACGTTGCTATAATATTTAGTTTGATCGTGCGCTGTTCAAAGTACCTACGCTAACGCAAGTACTGGATGGAGATGGGTACCTAAATGTAGAGCACCTCGTAAGACTATCAGCACATCGTAATATATTACATATAGTGGACGAGCAGCTTAACTAAACTAAAATAGAAATACCTATAAGTGATATATAAAGTGTTTCTGATACCGATTGGTAGACTTCTTTTAAGCCGAGCAGAGAAACCCATGATTGACACTGTACTTATATTTTTTAACAATACCTACTGCTGGTGTCGCTTGTCTAGTAACACTCGGATATTATATGGCTATTGTGATCATAATTTTCGGCTAAGTTCCAAATTATTTCGGCCAAGTACAAACTGAACGAACGCAACTAACGATGGAAGTATTCTACTATTCGTCGTTTACAGTTCAACGTGTGAGCCGACAAGTGTAAATGATTGATCTAAATTTTGAAGGTCAACCCCACAAATCCTATAATCCGACACGTTTGACATTGACGTGATAATACCATTCGATCGCGAGCCGAAACGCTGGAAAACTTTTTAACAAAATTATTCAAATGGTCAGAATTTATTTGAGTGATATTAGATTAAAAAACTGCCTGTGCCTGGATAATGTTCTCTAAAGACATCTAATAATAAAAATATGTTAGGGCAGCACGCATTTTGCACGGTGCAATTTATATAGAAAAATACCTTACTAAGTAAAAACATAAGGACAATACAATATTTAGTGAACAGATTAACTTTACAGTTTGTGTTATATTCTCATATAATAATTATGTTGATTAAGCTATTCTAAGAACCTACGTTTAATAGTTAATTATTAGTGCGCGCCGAACGAACGGGTAGCACATTTAGTTAGACAATACGTTGTGATTTAGTTTCAGTGATCTCATCTCGAGCGGTTATCTCTTTAATAGAAAACAATAACACTACGTTTAATTAAACGGTGTTCAAGGACCCGACCACCTTTGTAAACGGCTTCTTACGGCCGAAAGGATTATTACAAAATGAATACTAACATATTTCTGGATCTATACGGATCGACAATGGCGTCCAATGATGACGCCGAAGTTGGATCCTCGATGAGTCCCGAGGTAAAGATAGTATAAAGAATAGGAGGAAATGGAAGAAAATTATTCATTTCTCTCCGTCGCAAAGCGGTAGACAGAAAAATATGGATCTATTATACTAGTATAATATAATTATTATATTATATATTAAACATTACACTATATACTACTATATACTAGTGGAAAAATAAAATTTGATTCAGTCCTTTAGTTACAGTAGTCGCATAAAAGCGATCTTGTGCAACCATTCATCTATGTTTACATGATGTTTTGACTTCTATTCTATATTGAATAGCTGTCAAAACTTCTAATTTAAACGTCATTTGCCGATTATGAACAAGGCCCTCCTTTTAGGATGTATAATTTTATTTTGTAACCCTGTAACATGACATTTTGTTAATGATAGCATTGTAATTTCCTAATTAATTGTGATATTGTTATCCTATTATAAAAGACACTCAAACAAGAGAATACAGACTAACTGGAATGGCGCTTATTTTTTATAAATTAAAAATAATTTCAGGTGCTCGACGGAACGCTTTATAATTTTTTACTCTGTTTTATTGGACTTAATTATTATTAATTTTAAGTATACACTGTGTAGCAGTATTAATCGTACGAACTATGTAGTATCCTCGTAGCAACCGATGAACAAAATGTCTAGACGTATCTAAATTATTCATCGATGAAGGCAATAAGTCGTTAATAGGGTAAGTATGTAGTATGACATTAAATTTTGCATTTCTACGTTTACTTAGGTCGCTAATTGATAGAGTTTAATTAGAAGTAAGACTTGATAGTGTGTACTGCATACAGCGACCAAATATTTGCCACAAAGCGTGGCACAGTGTAACCCGCAAAATATCTTAGGGCAGAAGTTACAATTTGTTGGAGATCCGCAGACTTTATTGGAGTCACCATGAGTAGGTAATCGGGGTTATCGAAAGGGTCATGTCTGCCTAATATACTATAAAGAAATACAGTGCCATAATTTTCTGATTTCGGTTTTAACATGCACTAATAACATTAGTTTAAAAAATAATAAGACTTGGGTTTTACAACTTTGTTTTAGAATAAAATTTAATGGTAACTTTAGACTCTTTGTTTCGAACTACTGCTCATTATCATTTTAGTTGTTCCCGCTAGGGTAAAAATAAGGGAATTTATGGGTTTTTTATGAACAACATTCCACAGAGACCGTCAGCACAACCCCTGGGCTAGGATATCGCTTAAGATAATAAATAGATCAGATATTGTGTGTCCAAAAAGCTATGAGAATAAATAAAATCTTGTAGAGTACAATTGTAATAGATAGAGCCGATGTCTCTTTATTACATAGAATAAAATGATATAGAAATAATGGTGGAATAAAGGCTGATGCTGACAGTCTCATTGTATTAATTTCACGAACTTAAAAATGATTTACTTTTGTTAATTTTTTGTGCATATCTATAATAATATAATACTGTGTTTAATAATAAACAATGCCGTTGAATGATTGAATGACTGATAATTGTGTTCTTTACATACATCTATAGTTTATACGTTCGGTTAAGTAAATTTTGTTAAATTTATAATTATTAAATTAATTATTATTGAATTCAATTATAATAATTATTGATTGATCAATTTTGTAGTTTTATTTTATAATTTATCCTCATTAGGTATAGGTAATTGGATAGCTGAAGTACTTAGACGCAAATTATACTTAATTAGTTAAGGGTTATATAACTTGCGTCTAAGTAAATTAAATTATATAACACATTTACTCGATATTTAATGTTTATCAAACAAACCATGTTGTTGGTTTGGATTGATTTCCTATTACTCAGTCTCTACGTTAAAAAATACTAACGCGTTTTCTGGGATGTTAATTAACCTCTAAACATTCTTAGTACGTAAATACTAAGAAATACCTAACAACAAAACGAGGTTTGTTGACAAACATATCTAAATCGTTGTGGCGTTTAATGTAGGTAGGTTCTCTTCTAATATATGAACCTTACCTCTATGCATACATTTTCAAAATATCCAGAATAGTGACACGGTCACTATTACTTTCATATACTTGAAGGTAAAGACTAAAGCACGTTAGAGAGTGTGCTTTATTGACACAAGTGTATCAACACTCATTACTCAACACTTCGCATATTATTGTCGATCATACTGGTTACCAGTAGTGTGATGTCATGGTTTAAGTACTTATTCATATTCTAAAACGTACTTTAGTCTACCTATTCTCATGGTATCATATACCTAAAGATATACTTACAGGGTGTTTCAGAAACTCAGAATAACACTTGAATTGAGTATCTGGCATAAGTCTCAAACGTTGTGTCACATACCTATTTAAAGGTTCGTAACTCAGAAAATAGTCTGTATTTACTTAGCATTTACATCAGCTACCGTATATATACGTAACTGAAGTATCTTTTTTTTTAATTTCGAACTTCTGATACAGCCTTTACATATAGGTAAAATAGATACCCATATCAGGCGACCTCACTGCTGTACGGTTGCGTTGCGTAACGTGAGCGGAAAGTTCATGGTCGCCACTCGCTAGTTATCTCCCGTGAACTGTGATCGTAAGAGCATTTTGTATAATGCGGTATAAGTGTATTATGATGACACCACATAAGCTGCATTCTGCTTCTATAGTCTCACTGCTCAAATAAGAAAGTACCTCACACTTCTATCTAGTCTACACTCTCGTCGATGCGTCGGTGCCTGCTCACATTCTGTTACTGTTCCTGAGAATGTACACCATCTTTTATTCATTGAAAAGAGTATCTAACCATTGAGTTTCTTGCCAAATCTTCTCGGTGGAAGCAGCATTCCGAACCGGTGGTAGATTCTGACTATTCATAAATGCTTTGTTGGCTTACATTAATAAAAACAAGTTTGAGTTACGAGTTAGATTTTAAAGTTCCGCGCGAAGTTAGCCAAAATAGTGTGGAGACGCTAAGATTCTAAATACTATGAAAAAATAAATATTATTAAATATTAGGTATGTGAAGTTGCAGGAAGTGCATCTTTACATGGGTATTCGCCAAATTCGATCATTTTCATGAGTAGTGTGGAGGCTATTTGAGGCAGCTGAAGCGACCCTACCTCTATCCTCTCAAACACAGTTCCTATATACTTACAATCATTTGTAATATGTTTACCTATTAATTATTATGAATACAAACGTGGTCTACCTACTTCTCGAATTTAAGAAGCAACCTGCAGATTGGCATATTTGACGTTAAATAGTAAACAAAGACTGTCACCTAGTTTCCTGTTAAACGCAGCTAGGTTACAAGTAATTATTGTTGACGTTGTTGGTCTTAGGTATGCAAGAAATTATGTTGCAAAGACACAGTTGAACTAGTTGACTCACAAGACGGTAGGTTGATGGATCTAATTATCTATATTATATTTACATACCTACCTACTTTAATGCCACATTAAACAGAAGTTCACAGAATGTTCCAGAGTTTCACCATGGTATCCCATTCAAATGTGTTCAATATTATAAATAGTTATGAATATAATGGTTATAAGACAAAGTGCAGACTGCATATTGATCTTAATTGACCCAAGAACTCGTATGATTCAGCTCTCCCTAGATAATAATTCCAGAACAATTCCGACAGTTATTGAATAAGATCTTTTGATACTCGATACAATTGAATATGTATTTCACAGAATTCTTCACAATGTAGTAGGGACTAAACTAGCGATAGGCCCATTCCTTTTATCATTACGGGGATACAGGAGTGATTATAATAACCTTCATCTATATTTATCTTAATAACCAGTGCTATAATCTAGATGAGGCTGCCGGTACAATCATAAGCGTGCCAGTAAGCCAACCCTACTCCTAAGTCGATTTATAGATAGACACAGAAACAAGTACTAAGTACTCAATGCTATCTTGAGATCAAATGTTTATCACTCACAGTCACAAACGAGTATTCACGTTGATCGCTTGTAATGGGGTACGGGTCAACCGACCGGTTGTTACTTGACGTCATCTCCCAATTGGTGTGCTCCACCAGATGATAATAATAATATAGGTATTATGTTTTTTAAAATTCACTGAGATTTAATTCATGCTGTGAATTTCTGTGAATTCTCCGGTCGGGATGCAGACTCACTCTCGTAAAGATACATGAAATTCACCCTTAAGTCTCATTTGCGGGACTTTTCAGACAGAAGATAGAGTTGGTTTGTCATCCACAATATACTTACCGCCTTGGATTACGAAAAATAATGTCCATGTTTTGAGCACCGCTTGGCGTTCATATTTTGACCACCGAGCGTAGGCTGCTCAGCTCACTGCTCACTGGGATCGCCATCAGTCCATTGTACGGTACCCATAGTACAAGCATAGTACAAGCTTAGTTTGGGACCATACAGACGGTGTGTCAGTCTGGCGATATTTATTTATTTATTTATGTAACAATGAAATAAATAGGTCGTCGAAGTATAAAATAGTATACTTACCAAATAAGAATACTATAGCGAAATTCATGTGACGAATACGAGAGCAAGGCCGATACGAATGCCAAAGTCACGCGGTCGACAAGGTAGGTATGTCGTGGGCGCAGTTTGTAATCCTCGCTAAAACTTTGAAAATTTATTGGTGATGAGAAAGTGACCAATCATCCTATGTCCTGAAGACAGGGTGTCTCCCTATAGACAGACGAAAAAAATCCCCATGCCTTTTTCAAACGGCAAAGACAACGTTTTCTCCATTTTTACCTATCTACATTTTTACCGTATTAGAGACCCAAATAGTACCAAAATGTATAAAAATCTTGTGATTGTGTTGAGATCTTTCATAATTCTAGTTTATTTTGCTGGTTTTCTTCCATATAGTTTTAATTGACTAGTCTGTTGCATTAAAATAAATATCAATGTAAAGGCCACAATCGCTATCGTGAGCAAATAGTGGTTTTACATCAAGGCAAAAGGACTCATATTCTCAATCTCAAATCGCTTGAAACTTTGCAACAATAGTGTTTTCATAACTATAAGGACATACATTTTTGTTGGGTAAGTATATCAAATTTGATGATATAGTTGCGAAGTTAGGTACATAAAAATATAACTTTGTCCACACACTTAGTTTTCATACAACACATCATTTTCTAGTTTGTGGATTGTACATTCTAAGTTTCTCGAGAATATATTCTCGAGCATATGCATATATGCAGAAGCGTATATTATAGGTCACAGTAAGTAGGTACACCACTTTTGTCGACGACGACAACGTCATTACATTTGGTTACCTATTTTAACCAAATAATTTAGTCATCTTTAAAAAAATTAAAAAATTAAGCTCCCTACTCTTGATAAGTACACTCATCAAGCGAGCGTAAGATTTGTTAATTGCTTAAACTGGGTACGCTAACCCACAAACCCTTTGCCAAGTACAAAGCCATTGTGGGTACTCTAAACCCACCTAATATTCCAGTAAGTGGTGTAACTATCTGTACAATGGGCTAACGGTTGTCAGGCCACAGTTCGTGATCGTTTAATAAATGACCATTGCCACTTAATAATACATTTAGGCACATGTTAAACGACGGCCATATTTTTCGAGAACGAATTTAAAAACACGTACGGTCAAATGAATTGCTTTACAAGACCTTGGATGCTTCGTCGTCTTTTTTAAAGAAGAATATTATATAATAGTTAGGTACTTACAGGGAGTATTTTATTTTCATAAAGATTACTAACAAACATGAGTTTATCACTTAACAAGTAGGTATTCCCGTTAGCCTCCTAACTTGCATTCCGTTCTTCTCCAGCTAAGATAATAGGTACTTGTGATAGAACTGGAATCTCGTCGTACTTAAATGGCCAGGATGGATATTGAACCCGGAACCCTTCAGCTACCAGCCTATTGCCTACACGCTTCCAAACTTTTTGGTTGCAAACTCTTTACTTAATACAGACCTTTATCACAAAAATAACTACAAAAGTCCGAAATAATACTGGAATGAGTTTTTCGGACAACTCGTACAATTATTTCGGACGTCTGAAACACCCTGTAAAATAACAAGTGAGTTACACCGCCCCGCCTGCCTCAATGGCGCGCTTACCTTAAATTTCCTTTCGTTACGTTTAATTGATAAGAGAATATTTTAACGAGTCTAATAATTATCTAAAAGAGCTTAAAAGTTCATTGACGTTTGCGCAAATAGGGCTTCAATTAAGCAAATAGACTCAATTAATGTTTGATTTTACGTCGCTGGAGACTGGAAAATTTAGTTAAACATTTCTATTAATTTACCGGAATTTAATAGGTACCTAAGAACGTTATTGATTTCGTCAATGGTTATAAATTATGTAACATAATTTACATAGGTATTATAAACTTCCTTGACCTAGGAGAATTATATTATTATATCCTTGAGAAAGAGTAACACATTTAGACATTTACCAATGTGGTCGATCTCTTCATAAGTAAAGAGCCTCAGAGCACAATATCCTACAGCATTAAAGAGGGTATATACTACCCTACCGGCTACTACTTCGATATTTTGTTATCTCCCGTCGGACTTAGAGTCAACAACCTCTATTTATTTATTTATACTTTGAAATTTGTTTTTTTTGCTAAGCCAGACAATGGATCCTTTATTCGACCGACATCACCCACACACTGAAGTTGTTGTGTAGGTATACCTGTTAGAAAGGATGCATGAGTCAAGAACCGAATCCTGGGTCGTATCAACTCGTATCCTACAAACACGGTCATTATGCGCGTTGGACGGTGACGCAAGCATTAGGTATTATTTATTGCGAAAGTTTATCGTCGTGGTCACCCGCAGTGATACCAGATTATGGTCATTCTCGCAATACGCTTATCAAAAGGCCCACTACTTGTTATGAAACGATGTCATAGAAAGGTATTTCCTAAAGATGAGAAAACCTTTCTTGATAAAACTAGGTGACTCATAAAAAAATAATAGCTTTAGGGAATACACTGGAGGTATCTACCTCCAGTATATTTCGTTTCTTTCTTCCTAAGTAGTAATAAAGTATTATTCAAACACCTACCTAGATAGGTAGGTGTTTGAATAAAATATGCTTAACGCCTTTTTGAGAAGGGATGTGAAAGAACTAAAGACCCGAAAACCCTTAGTAGGTCTGGCAAAACAGGTAAGCAGAACCAAGAGATCTAGTTCAATGTATGATTAAAATATTATACAAGCATAAAAGCAACGTTTTCATTTAAAGAAAAACTCAAATTTGAATGCTCTTGTGCAATTTAGACAAAACTAGCTTGGTAGTTATTGCAAACACAGATGTTCGTGTAACAAGATGTTTTTATATTTTAAAAAAAGAAGCAACACCTATTTGTAATTATTTGTAATTCTTGGTAATATCAAAAGGCAACACACTGGAGCTATTATAATATTTATATTAATATCTACTACCCTTTGTAATTATTGATTATAAGCAACTGGCGATAAAAAAAAATGGCATGTAAAAAGACAAGCCCGCTGAGTTTCTTGCCGGAACTTCTCAGTCGAGGTCGCGTTCCGATCCGGTTGTAGATATAAGAAAAAAATAATAATGTAAAATTGTCAATTGGTAAGTGCCCCCGTAGGCCTCAACAAAATAAACGATTTGAATTTGAATTTGATGACCTATATAATTCGATGAACTGCATTAAGGTTTCGCAAATCACCCTGCCCTACGTGGAAGCCCTGCGGCTTTGAGTGTACCTAGGGATTGCAGTACCGGTACTGAGGAGAGTTAGGCAATTCCCGGTACCAGGCATAAGCCAGTACCGGGAAATACCGGGAATTTCGGGAAATTCGGTACCCAATAAAAACGTTGAATAGTTATTTAAAAAACATACTTAACAGTCTAATTTGTGCTCCTGTTAATCAAAATGTAATTATTTACACGTATATTAAGTATTTTACTTATTTAGTGAACGAATCCGAAATTAATTTCGAAATTTCGGACCATTTTTCAATTGGCAGCGTGTTAATTTCGAAATTTCGAACCTAAGATGCAGCCTAGCGGCTATTTAAAGTGGATGTGGACACCAGGAACTAGAAGCAGGGAGTTGAAAATGACTTCAGTGCGTTATATTGCGAGAGGCGTCGTTTAAAAAAAATTGGCTGATGATGGATAATGTAAGTCATCAATCATTGCGAATGAAGCCGAAACTTCGACGCAAGTAGACGCCTGAACAAAATCATCGAGACACGAATGTTTTGCATCTCTCTCCTCGTCCTGTTTCTCATATATCTGATTTTGAAGTACAGTAGAAGATCCTATTTGCTGATCATAAAGCAAAATATCTGCAGTGGGCGACTTGACAAAATAATCAGAATGGTAAAGATACCCTAGCTGGAAGCAAACCACCAACATGATGAAGAGACGACATCGTGAAGGTAGCTAATAATTTGATGAATAGACTGGCAGGTCAGGACTGAAACCAATGTCTGATAAAGGGATTGTTTCGATTGCTTTACTTCTCCTTTAGCCATTTTTATTAGAACTAACTGGCGAAGGTCCCCTTCAGTATCCTCCACTTCTGTCTCTTTTACGACTTGCACCGCTTAGTTCGCTCCCGTGGTCGTCGTATTTCAATGGTGCTGGAGGTCTCCTATCAGTTTTTTTTCCAATGTTCACCAGGCACTATTCGAGTAGCGGTAAGATCCCGCTTTCTAGTGACATGACCAACCCTTTGCAATATGACGCAAGCTACTCATTTGATGACATCGTTGAATTTGCCTTGCTCTCGAACGGCCAATGGTCCACCTTATGTATACGCTTAGTAATGCCGATGTCACCGCCGATCAATGTTTTTCTTTTATTTATGTTCGAGCATCTTGGGAAAATGGCTGATCCGATTTCAATGGGGGTTTCACTTTAAGATAGCCAGTGGTTAAACTTAAAACATAGAGTACATAATCTCACCCTTTTATCTTTAGGAGTCGAGCTGCTGAATAAAATCTACATTTTCCACTAGCTTGTTGGAAAAGTAGTTTTTTGATAGTATTTTTGTTGCTTTAATGAAAATTACCCTAAAACGTTATTTTAATATTTTGTTTAGATTTTACAATGATATTTCATGTCAAAATCACATTTACCAAAATGTTGTATTAATTTCGAAATTTCGAAACTGATAATATACGAAACTGCACGTCCTAGTCCGTATTCGCTATGCCTGTGGTGACTTCGGTTATAACGAAAGTCGAAATGGTATGGATATTTGAAAATATTAGTTATGAAATAATTAAGTACCGAAAGTACCGAAATTCCCGGGAATTCTTATCAGTACCGGTACTAGATAGAAGGAAGAAAATACCGGGAATTCCCGGGAAAAACCAGTACCGGGAATTCCCGGGAGCAATCCCTAAGTGTACCCGAGTGTGGTATTTCGCAGTCCAGTAGTCTTGGCAACACTGCAACAGTGCGCGACCGGCCAAACGGCTGCACGGACTCGTGTTCACATACCGTGTGCCACATACGGCATATACGAGATATAGCGCTCTATGGTTTACCGTTAAGTATGCTGTAGATCATTACATATTTATTATTATTTGGTTTCGAGACCGCTGTGACATGTTTTTATGAGTGAGGTAGACACTGTGGCAGTGAGTGTGGTTAAGTGTTTTAATCTCAAGATAACCATTTCTATTGGATTTGTTTATTTGGAAGTTGTTTGACGAGTCGGGATCCAATCAAAGGTAAATTAATTAAGGAGGTGGGCAAGTGGGTAACTAATGATTATTACTTTGCTTGCCTCCATTCTTGTTTGAAAAATGTATGGTAGACTTAAATCGTGATAAAACAAATAACATACCAACTGATATGTAGAGGTACCTACCTACTGGTAAACATAAAGCATGTCGATAAGGTAGATTATTCTCATAGTTCTGTTGTTCTATGCGTTTGCTAAACTAGGCAGGCAGCATATAAGCATTTTTTCGCCGATCGCAGATGCAGACTCCTGTTAAATAATTTTGTACAGATCAATGGCGTTTTTGCTTGACTTAGATAGGTATTACTTAGTTATTCTAAATGCCGTAGGTACTTAGGTACTTACGTAGACCAACATTGGCTATTATTGAGCCAGATAGTCGAGTAGGTACTTAGCACTGAGAAATTTAAATATAGGTACCTAATACCTTACCTACTTACCTCATCTATAGTGACTTACTTTGTTAATTACTCACTTAGGTAGGTATATTACAGATATCATTGTAAACGATACTTAACTTATGACATACACGTGATAGAACACGTACACACACGTGTCAGGAAATAGGAAAACGTGATGGGTTTTAGCTATTGTTGCACAGATTCTGTCCCATGCTAAACCAAATTCATCTATTTTAAGTCATGTAGGTACTTAGTACGTATCTTACTTACAACTAACATAGGAATACCTACTTATAAAGTATGACAAGAAAAACGATATACCCACCTATTTTGTCATCTTACAGTTAACATAACAAGAAACATTAAAAGAAATCACACTGGCGCCGATAAATAAAAAACTGGGCGCCGGCCCTGCAGGCAAGAGCGGGGCTGGTATACTCGGTAAGAGTTCCTCAGGAAAACCCAGCAGTGGTCCCGCTCCGAAGGTATCGACGGGACTTGGCTCAAGTTCTGGTGGCAAATCATCAGCAACATTTGGTGCTAGCTCGAGCAAAAGCCATCCCGTATCGTCATACACTACACCCAAAAGCAGCAAGCCGTCAGCAGGTTTCAGCATAATATGGATACCTACTAAAAAGCGTAATAAAAAGAAAGAGGCTGTCTACAGTTCCCATAATTACGAATATAATAAGAAATATGAACGATCACCATCTATCTACAAATTGTAAGTACCTACTACCTACCTAACTGGATTAAATTAGGCTACTGGCTAGCGTAAATAGGTTCTACGAGTAGGTACTATAAGGTCCATGTCGGCGCACTGGCCACTAGCGATAGACGTTCCTGGCCGACGATAAAGGTTTTGAAATTGAAAGAATTGCGGTGCGCTGGCAGCAGAGAGTAATAGTCAAAGGCTGGCAGTGACAACCGGGAAACCGATGTACAAACATATGTTTTTAAATAATTACTTATTATAATAAACATAGTATTACAAAGCAATAATTAATAATTTTATTTATACACGGTATGAAGAGGTTGTTACAGTACCTTATGCTGAATTCTATAACTTCACTAAAATACGTACTCACCTATTAAAAACTTACTTTCATCGGAAGAAGAAATACCTTAATTTTTCCGTGTCCATACTTAGACCATTTATCTATAACATCTCTCTGTGTCCATACTAGTCCATAGGAACCTCCTCGAAGTCAATACCAACGTCTAAACGTTTTTTTTTTAGGTAGATAAGTACCTATGTGATATGTAGCTCATAATCCTACTAATATTATAAATGCGAAAGTTTGTGAGTGTGGATGTATGTATGTATGTATGTATGTTTGTTACTCCTTCACGCAAAAACTACTGAACGGATTTGGATGAAATTTGGAACACATATAGATTATAACCGGGATTAACATATAGGATTTTTTAATGGAGGACTTTTTAACCCAATAATCCAATACTACGCGGATGAAGTCGCGGGGCACAGCTAGTTATACCTAATTATTAAAATTATATTAATACTGTCAAATTTGTTTTTCATAACATATTCGAAACAATGCCAAAATATCTAACACCACATAAGATCGATCATCCTCTGTGCGCCAAATGCTTTCAATTTCCCGCGCAACGTCGAACTACAATAATTTTGTTGAAATAAAACGCAATCTTTGTAAATTATAACAAATATGGTTCCATGAACACAAAATAACTATATTAGTGGTTGGAGTAAGTAGGGTAAGTTTGCAGATTTTAATTTATAATTTTCATTAGGTATTGATTGATTAATTTCTAAGCAAGAAATATACATTATTTCATAAAGAAATCAATTGATGGAAAAACTAAACGTAATCGTAGGAGAGGTGTCAGTAAGTATGCGTATTCGTTACCAGGCCCAGTACCTAATACCGCTTTAATAAATATTTGTAAACAATTGTCACAAAAATATTACTCTTCTCTTACTTGATTGGACAAATTGGGGTGATCAGATTGGCAAGTCACAATTCAATTCAGTACCGGATCCAATTTCAATGTAAGCAACGGGGTGCCGATTATTTTTTACATGAGAATCGTTTAGAAATTTCCTATGATCGAATACTGATAAATTATAAATTGATTCGTAAATTTCCCTTTTACCAGCTATATGAGTAGGTTTTATACGAGAAAGGAAGTAAGTACCTAAGAGTAAAAAAACAAACATGGCACGGGAAAGCCTCGTGTTGATAATATACTTAAAACTATTAATAAAATGCTACTTTATTATGGGAAATTTTGTAATCGTATCTTGTAATAATCGAATGGATGTATTGCTATGGCGATTTCAAATTGAGCATTCCGTAGGTACCTTACCAAATAGTGTACGCGAGTACCCGTTATTCAGTAGAAAATACAACAAATACTATTAGTAGCTTGATTGTATCAGCTCTAATCCGTGACATGCTGATTGCTGTATGCCATGACTGATGACAGCAGGCAGACAGACAATTTGTTGTTGACATGACATCACTAAGGTCAAGGCATCTTTTCTAACTTTTTATAAAAAAATATTTCTCTTTAGGTTTCCTAAAAGCGTAATCTCCAAAGTTTTGATTTAATAGAAAAAAATCGTAGTAAGCCGAGCAACAAAGAATATACTTTTGAACAAGTCAGAAATATCCTAACTTATTGTTTGTGAACAAACTTAGAAAACTTTTTGGTCGGTTCATGTTTATGACGCGCCGACGACATGCAAGAAAACAATAATTTTGAAACAATCATCACCACATGGCGTCGTTTGTCTGGTGAACAAATAGAAACAGCAGTAGTGAGGTAATTTAATACATGCAGTTGATAACATTCGCTGCGTTCAAACTCGAATATTGTTTACATTGTGAATGAGTAGCGACCAGTGGTGTAGGTGGGTATGTCCGACGGTGCACGATCGTCATGCATGTAATGAAATTTAATCTCCCGACTCCCGTGTGTGCCAGTATGTGTTTGGGTGCAGTTGGCAGTGAATTGTTTTGTTGCGTTCTCATATTAATAGCAATCATTCTTCTTCTTAGTATGTCCGGAGATTCCTCTGAGTATCCACACAAGAAGAAAGAAGAAGAGGTGGATTTATTGGTGCCAGAGAGGAGTAAAGCACCCATTGCAACAGTGGCAACAGTGGCAACAGCAGGAACTGCTCTGGCTACAGCAGAGGGCCCTGCTGACAGTAGCGGAACCAGCAACCCGGAAGAAAAACAGGGATTCATTCAATATGACAAAGAAGAAAATAAAGTAAGTGAAAAACTCTCCTATTACCTTATTTAATTTGAGTGATGTTTGATTATATCTAACAGTGGGTGAGAATGGTTATCACCTTACACTATATCAGTGTTAGTGTAAAATCAACACAATTGTTTAATCCTGACAATACATGCCAACATTGTTCTCAATATGACAACTTTTATAAGAACTTGAGGCAGAGAAGGAATGTAGAAAGGCCTTGTAGGAATACTTGCTCTTACTTCACAATATCTGTTGTAGTGTCTAGTACTGTGATACGGTACAACACATTTATTACATTATATATATATACTAGCTGAGCCCGCGACTTCGTCCGCGTGGAATTTTGATCCTTTCTTAGGGGATTTCTACGTCATAGTAGCTTTATCAAAGCAAAGTCTCAGCCCGCTCGGTTTAAAATTGTCAAAATTTTATACAAACTTTCATCCCCTATTTTATCCCCTTGGGGGTGGAATTAATCAAAATCCTTTCTTAGGGGATGTCTACGTCATAACATCTAAATGCATGCCAAATTTCAGCCCAAACCGTCCAGTGGTTTGGGCTGTGCGTTGATAGATCACTATGTCAGTCAGTCGGTCACCTTTGAGTTATATATATAGATTTTATTGTTTTAAATATATGATAACTATTCATAATACTAATTTATGGTGCTGGTAAATCCCTGCGTCAATGTAATCTGTAAAGTTTGTTTGAAATACACAGGCTATATCTTGACTTTCAAATTACTTCTAAGAGGTGAAGTGTACTATGTGTAGAGACTCTTAGAGAAAAGATTAACGTTACGTAAGGTACTGTCTGAGGTTAATTGCTGAAAATTATGGGATGGGCGGTAATCTTTCTGTGGATCGAACCCAACTGATGCAGAAACTATTCCAAAATAATTGGCAGATACATTGTCCATTGTATAAAATTTGAGTTTTTGTACACTAGATCTCCCATAACATCTTATAATATTAAAATCAAAATTCATTTTCCAGCAAGCAGCCGGGGACACCAATGACAAGGCCTTCAAAAATGAAAAAGATGATGACTACCTTGAAAACGACAAAGACAGAAATAAGTCTGAAAATCAAAGTAAAGAAAAGGCTGGGGATAATGTAGACAGTGTTTACCTTAGACCACCACCAGCACACAAGACCCGCTCAACTACATCCACCGTAGAAGAAGAGGATTGTGGCATCAAATGTTTGTATTACACTCTACAATGTTGTGATTGTGTCCTTATGTAGGTGGACACACCTGAAAATTTCTTTTCATTCTATTTTTAAGAGCTACCAAGATCTGATATTAATTAGAAAACTTTTGTTTTATCATTAAAAATTATTTTCTATTTAGTTGTAAATCATAATGAACTGGACCATCTTTACCATAAACAAAGCATTCCAATTTGTTCCAATTGAATAATAATATGTGATAAAATATACATATTCTTGTTACAGTTTTACATTTTGATATACATAATGATGTTTGTGATATTTTGTAGGTACTTATTACTGGATCAAATATGATAAAAACGTGTGTTATGAAACACTCATGTATTTGTATCACAACTTGTAGTTTTAGGATGGTTGAAAGCAGCATGTGTACCTTGATTAAAGCAGTTCATGTCTCACAGTGATGAAAAATCTACCATGTATGGTGCAAGATCTAGCCATTATCCTTCCGAGTTTGGTGGAACCATATTCTTTTTTGTAACAGGAATGGTACCAACATACATTTGTACCTACTACTAAAACTGACTACCACTGCGCCCGCGCGTATTCGTTGGTGATGCGATGTAGATTTTAATCTATAATATATTTTTGATATTTCTATGTGCCAATCTCTTAGTAATAGGTAATAGGTAGATGCGTCGCAACTTTGAATGTAGCCATAGCAATAAGTTCAGCTGTTGTTCTTGATGTCCGTTGCATGAGTGGTGCTATTCATCATTGGACAACACTTTCTGTTCAAACGTTTCATTGGCCACTATTTATAATAAATTAGTATTATATGTTTATCAAGTATAAACCTTTATAAGCTTTATTTTTGACTGTATGAAATTTTGTCAGCTTCTACTAAGTGATCAGTCTCCGTCCAAAACAGGAGTCTGTACTTGGTATAAGTACATAGACTGGGTTTGTAATGTGTATTTGTAAAAGATTGTACTACAGTAATTTGTACAATCAATGAGAAATAAACTTTATTTTGTATTATTTGCAGAGTATTTTTTATACCCTATCACTATCCTTACTTATAAACAGTATCATGGTCTTTTAATGTAATCTCTTGGGCACGGCCTTCCCCTTAATTCCAGGATGATTCGGGCCACAAATAACCACACTTGATCATTATTTCCATAAAATATGATAAAATACCTATAAAAATGAGTTTTATAAACTGGAATTGGCATAAATATTGATTAGATAGACCGAAGGGGATGATGGAACAGGTTCAGCATGCGGGTAAGTTCCTACTAATATTATAAAAGCGAAAGTTTGTGAGTGTGGATGTTTGTTACTCTTTCAGGCAAAAACTACTAAACAGATTTGGATGAAATTTGGAACACAGATAGTTTATAACCGGGATCAACACATAGGATACTCTTTATTCCGATAATCCCGAAATTTTTGTTATGTTAAATATTACGCGGCAAAGTCGCGGGCACAGCTAGTAAGTAATAAATGAATTACAAACTTCAAATTTAGATACCAACAGAGTACCTAGTTATGTATGATCATCAAATGCGATACGATCATCGTTATTTACACAGGCGCTCACTAACATCCAGAGATGAATAAAAATCTTTTAAATAATTGTACATTTATTACAACCACTATGTAATACAACACTTTTAGGTGTATTTATTTATCTTACAATGAATATAAATGCAATATTTATGTGTATGTATATAAGTCTGGTTTTAAATATAAAACATTATTTAAACGTTTCTGGAATTATTTGGAAATACATAATCTAGCCATTTTACCAAAAAAATTTAGTCTTACACATTCAAAGTTCTACATATTAAGTTTTATTGCTGAAATAAACTAATGCAACCTACCTAGTGTCTTTACAACAGTTATTTATATAAATAATACAAATCAATGCGAACGCATGATCTTATTGCCAAACTAGTATCTTGGTAACTAATTAATATTATCTAAACTGGACTGAATATAACATTTACTAAATATTGACTAAGGATAACCGCGAGCATTGATTTGCAGCCAATATAAATAGTGATCAAAGATCAAACCATAGAATAAATATACACTATAAATATACCACCAACATAGCGGATCTGCATCTAATTTTCGCTCTCTACATTTTGGTTTCCAAACTATTATTATAATCACATAGAGGTATAAGGATAGAGGAGGGGAGCCCTGGCTCTCATACAAGTGGAAATGTCGCCCCGCTAGAAAGAGAGAGGAAATGAAAGCCGGGTACCTATCTCTCTCTAGCGCCGAGGCCGCGTAGTTTCATTTAAAGCTAAGCGCGCGACTGTGCATACGCCAATAGAGAGAGAGAAAGGTACCCGGCTTTCATCTCCTCTCTCTTTCTACTACGGCGACACTCTCAGCACCGCACGGTGGTTCAGAAATTGAGCTCCCTAACTATAGAAATCGAAAGTCAGAATTCGAAAAAAAATTGAATGGCAATAGTTTAAGTCTATTAATATATATAACATATTATGATATGGGTGCCATAGAACGCTGTATGTGCGAGAAATTTAATATTTAGTTTTTTTTTGTATGGAGAAAAACATACAATTTCGTTTTTCTCGCGACTGTTTCCAACTGTAAGCTTGCCACTTATATGGCTTATTAGGGCTCTTACAGCGATTCGAATGACATATAGAACGTGCGCCTATCGTTGCCGCTTCACCAGTTACAGCATCTTGATTTTCGGAAAATTTGATTGGTCTAAATAGGTAACTTATTGTTATAAAACACGCAATAATATGGATAAATGTGGTCATATTAACTAGTATGGGGCCAATATACCCCACATAACCCCTTTCTAACTGGTCTGCATGAAAGTACTCATCAAAATTTGGATTCATTATTATCCATCTTTGATTGGCCTCTAACACACCACTAGAACCATAATTTCAGCAACATTTATTTATTTGAGGCAAGAATGTACGAGTGCAGTACGATACAAATGAAACCCACATATTTTCACAAGATTTGGTAAGATGGAGAATAATAAATGGGAACAAATGAGATGTCATCAGTGAGATTAATAGAATTAAGTTACCATATAAATAGTTACAGTAGATATGTTATAACAAATTAAGGTTTTATATCTAAGGGGCGTATTAATAAATCTATCTCAAGTCTGTAAGCGATCTTGAGTACGCTTTAGACATGTAGAGACGCTGTAGAATAATATGGGAACAAATGAGATGGCATCAGTAAGAATAATATGATATAAGATATGTAATAACAAATTAAATTAAAAATATTGAATAACGTCTCGACTTCCAGAAATGGAAAAAGAAGCATGCAAGTAGTAAGGAGGGACTGAATAATAGGAAACAAAGTATACAACAGAAGTTTCGTAATGAAATGGGTGTCTTAGTAGATATCGTGAAACAGGGTTAGTTGGTATTATTATTCATTCCTTTTATGTTTTGCTTACTATATCTATGTTAAGTTATAAATTTAGATTAGGTGTTTCTTATTCTTTATGTTCTAGGAGTTATTTATCTTTGCTATAGGGTCTGGAACTAGTAAATATAGATAGCAAAACAGCCAGTTCTGAATGCCTGTTATATACAAGGATTGAAATTTATTTCATACGGCGAGGTAATTGCTAATTTTACAAACCCGACTGCTCAAATGTCTTTGGAACTTTATGAGTGGTATTATTATTCCATAGAGTGTTCACAACGTTTTGATGCATGGTGCTGAAATTAACACACATTTCGGCATACTGCTTATAGGAAAATTGTCAGAAGAGGCACCTGAAGCTCGTAATAAAGATTTCCGAAAAATCCAAGATCACACGTCAGCAACGAATACATATTCACGGTTTTCTCATATCTTCAGATCCTTTCACATCAAGTAGGTATTAGACCTGATTTAAGGAAAAATAACAGAAGAGAAGTCATGATATGATATGCCTTGCTATTAATTGATAAGCATGAAAAGAAAATCTTGAAGTAATTGATATGAGCATTATTATTTATGCTCATATCAATTAATTCAATGCTTCTGACTTAGAAGATGACGATATTATTGCATGGTTTTAGCACTCTTTGTTAGTTTTTGTAGTTTTCATAATATATTTATTCATATTATATTTTTGTAAATCATAAAATATTACAATTTGGAGTTCTATTTTATTATGAGCTATTGTGACCTTTATTTACTATAATGACAACTAATAATTCTATTAATCTCACTGATGACATCTCATTTGTTCCCATTTATTATTCTCCATCTTACCAAATCTTGTGAAAATATGTGGGTTTCATTTGTATCGTACTGCACTCGTACATTCTTGTCTCAAATCAATAAATGTTGCTGAAATTATGGTGCTAGTGGTGTGTTAGAGGCCAATCAAAGATGGATAATAATGAATCCAAATTTTGATGAGTACTTTCTTGCAGACCACTTTGAAAGGGGTTATGTGGGGGTATATCGGCCCCATACTAGTTAATATGACCACATTTATCCATATTATTGCATGTTTTATAACAATAAGTTACCTATTTAGACCAACCAAATTTTCCGAAAATCAAGATGCTGTAACTGGTGAAGCGGCAACGATATGCGCACGTTCTATATGTCATTCGAATCGCTGTAAGAGCCCTAATAAGCCATATAAGTGGCAAGCTTACAGTTGGAAACAGTCGCGAGAAAAACGAAATTGTATGTTTTTCTCCATACAAAAAAACTAAATATTAAATTTCTCGCACATACAGCGTTCTATGGCACCCATATCATAATATGTTATATATATTAATAGACTTAAACTATTGCCATTCAAATTTTTTTCGAATTCTGACTTTCGATTTCTATAGTTAGGGAGCTCAATTTCTGAACCACCGTGCACCGTCTTCCTTTCTCTATTCTTATACCTCTATGTATAATCAGCATCTAGGTAGCCATCATGTGAGAGAAAATGTGATAAACAAACTTGGTGGAACAACCTTGATGGAACAACCGTCACAAGGTGGGCCGAGTCGAGTCGCAGATTTTCTAATGGAACAGTCTTAGTTTTTTTTACGCCTCCGTAACTCGACTTTTGTCGTTGAATCTAAATCAGTGCACTTTAAATATTTCTCATATTTTTGGTATAATTTGCGCAAACGCAACGAGAAATATATTTCTTTGATTATCTTACCTTGTACAACTCAAGGAATAATCAACATTTCTAAAATAATTACATCTATGAAACAAAAGATACAATAACTCTTTTATTAACAGTCATTTGTTAGCACTCGAAACACATGCTAAAGTTGTAAAATTGCAATTACTTAAGTAAATTATCATTACCTACC
Source organism: Notodonta dromedarius (assembly GCA_905147325.1). Taxonomy (NCBI): domain Eukaryota; kingdom Metazoa; phylum Arthropoda; class Insecta; order Lepidoptera; family Notodontidae; genus Notodonta; species Notodonta dromedarius. The sequence goes on along the minus strand of LR990160.1, from coordinate 8,554,900 downwards.
TATTATATTAAACACCTCATCATATTTTAGAAACGCATTTTACATAATATGTGTGCTGTTCCGGAGGGCTATTCACAATGTCGGAAAGTTCCCGTATCGGAAACAACAGTTTCCATCCTTCTTCTAATTCATTTTTAAAAAAGAAGAATAGAATTTGTTGTTTCCGACAACGGAAGATTTCCGTCGATTGTGAATACCCTAAGAAAATATGCCTATATCCGATGGTGGATAATATTATGACAGATTAAGAGGTGGTTGATGGTACATTTTTTTTTCATCTTATACCGTGATAGGTTCAATGTGAAAGCGGTAGTATAGCAGAAAGTTCTAAATTAATTAACTACATTGCTTAATACATTTTAAAATCTAATTATTGCACAGAAATTCTAAAGATTGCTTTGAATATTAAATGTTATATTTTTTTAATTTATATTAAAAATTAGGTTGTTTACAACAAAACCTTGCTACATAAAAGAAATAAGTAAATATTAAAGAAAGGTACCTACATTTTTCAATATTTATTTATTTGACCATACTAACTATTGTGTATTTTATACACTATCAATAGTTATATCGACATGTTTAAAGGTTTTTTAGTTGTATCACTTCTAAGAAGTACTGCAGGTAAAGTATGATGTATCTTGTATGTATGTTCGAATAAGTAATCAACCTTGATCGGTTGTACATTATCAAAGGTTGTTTTGACATGTTAAAATGTTTTTTTTACTTTTATCAATTATAAAGGGAACTGCAGCTAAAGTACGATGAAACTTGTATGTATGTTATAAAAGCTAAGCAACCTTAATCGGTTGTACATTATCAAACGTTGTTTTGACATGTTAAAAAGTTTTGTTACTTTTATCAATTATAAAATATAGGAGTGCAGGTAAAGTATGATGAATATTTTATGTATGTTCAAATAGGTAATCAACCTTGATCGGTAGAACATTATCAAACGTTGTTTTGACATGTTAAAAGGATTTTTTATTGTATCAATTATAAATAGGATTGCAGGGAAAGTATGATGAATCTTGTATGTATGTACAAATAGGTAATCAACCTTGATCGGTTGTACATTTTATCAAAGGTTGTTTTGACATGTTAAAAAGTTTTTTTACTTTTATCAATCATAAATGGAACTACAGGTAAAGTATGATGAAACTTGTATATATGTTCCAAAGGTAATCAACCTTGATCGGTAGTAACATTATCAAACGTTGTTTTGACATGTTAAAAGGATTTTAATTGTATCAATTATAAATAGTATTGCAGGTAAAGTATGATGAATCTTGTATGTATGTACAAATAGGTACCTAATCAACCTTGATCGGTTGTAACATTATCTAACGTTGTTTCGACATGTTAAAAGGTTTTTTACTTGTATCAATCATAAAAAGTACTGCAGTAGTATGATGAATCTTCTATGTTTGGTAAAATAGGTAATCAACCATAATCAGTTGTAACATTATCAAAAGTTATTTTGATAGATTTGAATTAAGAATTTAGAATTTTGAAGAAAAAGGACTGCTGTTGAAAGTTTCCGATGTCGGAAACCATAGCTTCCATCCATCTTTTACATATTAATTAGACGGATGGTAGCTATTGTTTCGGACAAGGAAACTTTCCTTTGATTGTGAATACCCCCAGGTAAAGTATGATAAATCTTGACTGTATGTACGAATAAGTAATCAGACTTAACCGGTTATAACATACAAATTTTAAAATTTCGTTTAATCTTAAATATTGAATAATTTAATTTAAACCATACACCCAAGTTATATTTCACATCACAACCTATCTCTCGTATTTAGAAAAATAATTTATATTAAAGGTAGGTATACTTTTTCACATTAAAACTAATATTTTTAACATAATTATTACAAAACTTGTGTTTTTTTCTATTGGTACGTGATATAAAATTACAAGTTTAATTTTTTATCAATTATAAATTATATTGCAATTATAGTACGATAGTGTGTACTAAATAGGTAAGCACCCTTAAACCACCATTCATATTGGTACATTACACATACCACAAGTGATGTAAGTAACATTTTGGTCAATCTCGAGCGAAGTTAATTTCCCTCTTTTCGGGACCATTATATAGAACATTGTTGTAGAACTAACTGAATGATGTATTCTGATGAAAACTTCAGCTCACACGATTTGTAAACGAAACACACAGTTAAGGTTTTAGCTCAATATCTCGAACATGTAATTTTTTATTAGGATTCGGCACTTTTCTTGTTAACTAAAATAATTTACAATATCTAATAATTCCATTCATGAGTATGTACTGCAAATAAAAAATACTGCTAATTCATTATTTTAAATCATTGTCTGGTTAACTTGCTTATTTTCTATGTGAAATGGGCGATAGGGTATTTTATCATAAAAGTGTAGTTAAGACGTTACTTTAAAATGCATATCTCTGTACGGTTATAACCTTTATGCAGTATGTCATACCATAAAGACAGTACAAAACAAACATAATATCATAAAAAACATTTCCTAAGACGGGGATTGCATTTTGTAAGTTTGAATTACAAAATTTACTTATAAGTAACTAGCTGTGCCCCGCGACTCCGTCCGCGTTCTGTTGAAATTTTTCCTGAATTTTCTTTGCTATAAACCTCACGGAGCCCGAGACCTTTCCAACGAATGCAAAACCGTGGAAATCGGTTCGCGCGTTCTGGAGTTATATCGTCAGGAAGGAAAACCCGACTTATTTTTATATAGAAGATTTACTATAACTTTGCAAGCTGGTTACAGCGACATACAGTTTAAGTAGATGTCTGTAACCAACTTATAAAATAATTTAAATTAGTAAATTTTTCGTAAGTAACTGTCATAAGTAAAACTTACAAATGTAATCACCGCCTCCTAAATACACCGATATATTACACAGAAGGTACACACCATTAATAAATTCGATATTATAATACGTAAGTACTGTTCTCTAAATAAATATATGTACTTAATTATTATAAATACAATATAATTTTGTACTGGATAAAAAATAGAGTAGATATTATAATAGTGTTATGATGATACTTCATATAATAAATAAAGTTCAGTCCCGGTACAAGAAGAATTTCGTACATTAACCTGTTATTGCCTGTCGCTGTCACTCCCGCGTAAATCTAATACGTCTCGCTCACACAGTTGCCGGGACCGCCGTCCTCGGGGATTGTAAACCTTTTACCTAAGTGCTAGCTATAAGCTAGTACATACTAAAAATATATACATATATATTTTTTCCACTTGAGATATTTCATATAAACCGCACTTGATGCAAAAATGTTTGTGACCACTGTCAGTAGGCAAGGAGGTCATTGTACGAAATTCTTCCGGCTCCGCGACCGGACTTTAACAACCGCTTGAATAATTGATTACCTATTGACTCTATGACAACAGGGAGCAAAAGAACCTCTGAGTGAGTAATGAGTCTCTGTACTTTTCATTGCTATTAGGGATATTATATTTAGGTATAGGTTTATGCGTGCGCGGATTGTGACGTAATTATCGCCTACTAAATTATACGCTTCTATCGATTTCTCACTAAGCCTTAGTTTTGATTTGATGACTGATAGACAGGGATCAATGGCGTCTGCCAGTTATTTTTTTGGCTATCTTTTTCTGTCAGAGGCGGCTTAAATGGATACATTGTGCGCTAATGATCGCGTTAGAACTGGAGGTGTCAGTTCTACTAGTTCCGGAATAATATCTGATATGATATTAAACGATATAAATAAATATGAGATTCCCGACGATTGCATCAACTATTCTTTTAAATAGTATAAAAATTGAACTATTAATTTAATTGCGTGTGCGAATTAATTTCAAAATAAACACTTATAATGTGTGAGACTGCAGTAGTGTAATGAAAATATGAAGTCGTTGTGGGTTTTTACATAAGTCATAAATGTTCAAGAGTGGTAGAATAGAATTAAGGACTAGACGCACAGTAACTGTAGCAAGAGAATACTAGAAAATATCAGACCACAATAGGAACGGTATTAGAGGTGTAAGTTACATTTATTGGTTACAGTAAAAAAATGGGACACACAATCTGCTGTCTCACACACTATTGTTATCTAGTTCTTATGTATAGGCAACGGGTGCGCTTCAGTATTGATCACGTATTTATTCAAATCAATTATGAATCTGTCATCACTGAATAGTAAGTACAAATACTTGAGGGTCTCCGAGAGAAAGAAGGACTCCATCATGTCACGTGGTGCGGGTTTATCAGATTTGACGTTGGCGAGAGACGTATACCCGTTCGGGACCTTGGCATATTTCTCAAACCCCTGGAAATTAAAAGGTTCAAAATGGTTAGTTATGATGTATTTATCAATAATTAGTATATTTTTACTTATTCGATCGGTCACCATGCAACAGATTCAAACAAACTGACTATTGGACTTACTTGAAAGATTTGCCAGCCCCAGTCTTGGTACGTGGTGTTGCCAGTGATTTGGTACATGTACCAGAGGCTCTCAACAAATTCCGGCCGCAAAAGGCTGTGAGCATCCGCGATCTTCGTGTACATGTCATCTGTAGTACTCGCCTGAAACATATCAATAGGTAATCTAGTAACTTAACGTATCTTTTAAATCTTGCGTTATTTTTTTCAGTGCAAACTTGACTATACCAATTTTATTTTTACCCTTCCCATGGCCAAAACGTTTAACGAGGACTTTCGAGATATCAAATTTATTTCAAGCGGAATTTGTAACCACTTAATTAGAACCAATAACTTTAAATCCTAATTTAGTTTAAGTCCATGACAGGTTTTTTTAATTGAACACAATAATTTAATACTTACCTGAAAGCAACTATTGCATTGTGTAAATAATGTAATAACAATGAAACGTGGCCGTGTCTTACATATTATAGTATGTTATAACCGCAATTAATTCAATTTTGTGTACTAACCAAATTGAAATGTGTTATTTCAGGGGCCAAGAACGTGGGATGAGCAGAGTAAGTCAAGTAACACGTGTACAAGAGTTCCTCGGCCATTGTCATGTGCCAATCGGGGAGGCCGTTCGAATGGCCCAGCGCCAGCGTGCCCGGCAGGAAGCAGGTCAAGTGGTCCATCTTTGGATTGAATGCCTGGAAATATATGACGGACTATTACCCAGAAACATAATATGCGACCATTGACGTATTGATCACGTGATTTTTAGGGTTCCGGACCTTAAAAGAAAAAAAAAACCGGAACCCTTATAGGATCACTTCGTTGTCCGTCTGTCTGTCTGTCTGTCTGTCTGTCTGTCTGTCTGTCTGTCTGTCAAGACCTTTTTCTCAGAAACGGGTAGAGTTATCAAGTTGAAATTAATACCAAATATCAAATGCTATGGTGCCTTGTACGTGTAAAAAAATTAGGCTTCTAAGTCAACGCAATTAAAAGATACGGTGATTTATGTCACATATTTTGATACTTTTCGCAAATACACTTATCAATACAAAGGAATCAACGCACAGCCCAAACCGCTGGTGTTAGAATCATGAAATTTTGGCAGTAGGTACCTTATATACCGCAAGTATCCACTAAGAAAGGATTTTGGAAAATTCTACCCCTAAGTGCATAAAATAGGGGGTGAAAGTTTGTATAGGGTAAAAAAAATAAATATTGAGGCTACTTATAACAAATAAAAAATATTAATTTCAGCGTTTTGTAAAATTCCATCCCTAAGTGCATAAAATAGGGGGTGAAAGTTTGTATAGGGTAAAAAAAAAATTAACCTAGAGACATGAAAATAAGTATTGGGGCTACTTATAACAAATAAAAAATATTATTTTCAGCGTTTTGTAAAATTCCACCCCTAAGTGTGTAAAATAAGAATTTGTATTGTAGTTTGTATTTAGTTTGGTTGCAGTTTGTATTGGGTTCCCGAATTTGTTTAAGCTATTTATTATTAAAATATCTTGCCGGTATCGATATTGGAATCCAGGAATGGAAAAACTATCTAAAATTATAATAAAATGCTGGACGGAACCCTCAGGGCGCGAGTTCTACTCGCACTTGTCCGGTTTTTTGTTTATTATATATCTTTATATCGTGTAATTGGTGTAATCATTTCTTCGAACTAAATAAATAACGTATATTCTTTGTTTGTTAGTAAACAATTATGGCGACATTACATTTTGTATCACCCAACGGGAGTGTCTGTAATGTGGGAGTGGCATTTAAAACGAAGCCCATTATGTGAAATCAGTTTACTAAAACGCCTTGGTTCTAAGCGTTTTTTATAGATGACTAATAAATCAACGATGTATATAAAAAATAATTATCCAGATTACAGATGACCATATGTACTAATATGTAATGTTTATCCACCGTTGATATGTAAAAAAAAACATAACATGAAAATGTTACCCACCTCCGATCCCGCCGTCAGTTCTCCAATAAACAAATGCTTGTTAGGCGATGAGCGTTTCGCGAGATGCTCGCGGACCCCCTCGATAGCCGTCAGATAGTCGTCTAGGAGACTGGAAAGAGTAAACAAACTCGCTCAACAACACAACACTCATGTACATAAATACGTGTAAATAAATATGAGCGAGCACGCAACGCATGTCACGGAGTACTCAAAACTCAAAATGCTGAGTAGTATACCATTGAGCGAGGCTATGAAACAAACAATTCAATATGTTTGAAATAAGAAAAAATCGAAGCAATAATAGCTTCAGGTATAGTATATGACGACCGCTTGGCGCAGTGGTTCGAGCGTAGGCCACTCAGCTCACTGCACATGGTGGTTGTAGGTTCGATTCCCGCCGGGGCAAATTTCTGAAATAGCCTTTTCGCAATTTGCCCAGGTCTGGGTGTCACTGGGATCGCCCGCAGGCCATTGTACGGTACCCATAGTACAAGGGTTGCTTAGTTTGGGACCATACAGTTGGTGTGTCAGTCTGGCGATATTTATTTATTTAATTTAATTAATAATTTCAGATATTTTCAATAAATATTTGTTAGTTTGCTAGTCTTACGACCCATGTTTGTCACCGCCATTAGGTATATAAAATGACCAGATTACAGAGTCTACATGAGCATGTCCAATTGACTTTAAGCAGGAAATTGCTCTTAATTACTTCGCACGATTGCATTGTTCAGCGGGTTGGGAGGTCTAATTCAGTAAGCATCACATTCGCATAGCAAAGACACACACACAAAGCAACGTGTGTTTATAAGTATGTATTTCATACACTTTAAACTTCGCATTGCCCAGATGTAAGTAAACAAGAAACAAATAACGTTTTATGTAATTTATGGCCGAGTAGTAAATCGCATAGCAACACAACACTTACTAGTTTATCGTTTTCCCTGTTTGTAGCCATTGCTTGAGTAGATATTCGTAGTAGCTATCCCCTCGAGCGCCCAGTGTTATGGTGGCGTGTGGCAGAAACTGACCGGTGTTAGGATTTATAAATATGGGCACGAGACCGTGCTTCTTTGGTAGATGATGGATTTTCTCTGAAACCGCTGCGGCAGCGTCCTAGAAATTAATGATTTTATAAGGAATCTAGTAGTCATAGTTGTTTAAGATATAAATATTAAATGAAGGCGTCAATAGTCTAGTGATTAGAGTGGCCGTCCTCGTTGCTGAGAAGTTCCGAGTTCGAACCCCATCCTGGCTGTTAAACTATTGACGTGAGCCCACTCCTAACACAAGCAATAGCTTAGCTGGAGGGGCTAACGGGAATACTAGTAATGTTGTAAACTCACATTACTAGTAATAAAAAAAAGAATCTCCCTCCTTGGTATTAATCAATTTTTGGATTTATTTCTTTTTAATATAACTAATACTTTATTTTGCCCCGTAATTATTTTTTTTCGTTAAAACCTAAATTTTTCAGCACAACAACAATTCCGCAATTACTATAAACACTCACTTCAAAGGCTGGGTTGTTGGTGACCCGAGACAGTTCCCTAAACTCCAATTGCACAGTGGTGACCTCTGCCGTGGTGCTGTAGTGGGACCACTCCGGCGCGTGGGCGGTCTTCGCGCTCAGGTTAACATCGGAGTACGGTATGCCAGAAGGAGATGAGAAGCCCGCCATAAGACGGTCCCCTAAATCTGTCTGCAAAGTCGAAATTATAATAAGCACATCTCAAAGGGCGTCAGCGAAATTCGCATACATATATATTATGTGGCATATTCGGTTACTTGGACTTTGAACAAACTATAGCTATCGCTTGCACATTCCTGAAACTCATGAATGCTCAAATATCACGCTCATTAGCCTCTCACTGTGGGTGAAATTTGATTAATCTTTCATACAATCAAATCTAAAATTATACATAAAAACCTACAGTAGGCACTAGGTAATACTCACAGCTTTGCTCAGAAATATTACATCTTGACTGAAATGATAGCAGGAGAGGAGGGCGCCCAATACTCTTATCGTCACTTCAAAGAAATTAACATCCTTATTTTTTGTAAACACGAGTTCCTCTTTAATCCACTGTCTGCCTTCATCGAATTCTGAAGACGAGGAAAAATAATTGTTTTATTTTATTTTTTCTTTACATTTGAAATTTATTTATTATATTTGAAATTCAGTAGGCGCATGATTTAAGAGAACCATACATTATTGTGATAGAAACTAGGGTGCACACTGTGGTATTTGACTCGATTTTCGGACATGGTCTTTTTATTGCAGAATTAGATAGTATTATAGATTTATAACGTTAGAGTAGAACTCCCGTGTGTCAATTTCACTTATTTTCAGAATTATGAATTTTTAAAAAAGACGCTCTTTTTTTCGATGAATTTTTAAAAAAAATTATTGCTCTCAAATTATATGATTATTTAATGATTTGATTTCAGTGTATATAAGAATGTCTAAAGCTGCATTTTATGAAGTAATTGTGGTAATTATATATGCAGTGGAACGCGAGTAATTAATTATTTAAACATTTTAATTCTTATTTTTTTACTCCTAAACTAAGCCGCAGTAGCAAATAATTTTGATACATCTAGAATATATATGCCATGAGCAATATGTATAAAAAAAACCGAAAGCTAATCTCACTTGGTATAGAAGATACAGTGACTTAAGTTTTTTGAAAATTTTCGGCGAAAGTTCGGATGATTTTCATCGAAAATTTTAAACAAGTTATTAACATGCAGTACTATAAAATAAGCTTTTATTACCTATTCCTCAATTAATTCAGCACTGAGAAATTGCTGGTGTCTTCTGCCAAACCTAAGCGAGTGCTTAGGTAGGTAGATGAGTATCCAGCACCTGATTTTCAGCATCTGTCCTTGATTCTTTATTGATGTCAGTATCCATTTCTAAATGTTCTTCGTTGACGTTGCTGGCATCTAGTGGTTTTATTAAGGCTAATGCCTGCGGTGGTAGTGGTCATTTTTTTCTGCCTGTTACGCATTCGTATATTTAAAATTAGTTGGTCGGACGACTCCAGAGCCCTGTTAAAAAAATCGATGATAGTTGTAATGCGATTAATTTTTCGACAATGATGTTCCCGATCAAGTCTCCAGAATTTATTTCTTGATTCGGCAGCTTGCTCGGATAACCTGTAAATAGGTAAATTCGTAGATTTCATAATATTTGCGCCGTGGACCAGTATTTTATGTATTGTGACGGGCATGGGATACCATTCGTAGTACGAGACGTATTTATATGCAAGTGTCCTACAGAAATGATTGAATTTTTCATCATCTGTCGGCAAGCCGCTAGACAGCACTATTAATATAGTGTGCAGATCATCAAGGAGCCACTCGAACCCCTGACTGCCAAAACTTCTAAGGGTCATGAAATAAAGGCTTCATGCAAACTGTATTTGGCCGCCATTGACAGGAAGGTATTGAATGCAATTCTAGGCACACCTTCACAGTTGCGGTGCCCTTACTGTAATTTGACTGCCACACAATTTAATAACTTGCACGAGGCTTACGCACTTGCATATAAATACGTCTCGTACTACGAATGGTATCCCATGCCCATCACAATACATAAAATACTGGTCCACGGCGCAAATATAATAAAATCTACGGATTTACCTATTGGCATGTTATCCGAGCAAGCCGCCGAACCAAGAAATCAATTCTGGAGACGTGATCGAGAGCATCATTGTCAAAAAATTAATCGCATGACAACTATGATCGATTTGTTTAACAGGGCTCTGGAGTCGTCCGACCAACTAATTTCAAATATACGGATGCGAAACAGGCAGAAAAAAAATTACCACTCCCACCGCAGGCATTAGCCTTAATAAAACCACTAGATGCCAGCAACGTCAACGAAGAACATTTAGAAATGGATACCGACGTCAATAAAGAATCAAGAACAGATGCTGAAAATCAGGTGCTGGATGAGTGCTTAGGTTCGGCAGAAGACAATCAGCAATTTCTCAGTGCTGAATTAATTGAGGAATAGGTAATAAAAGCTTATTTTATAGTCATCATCATCATCAGCCTATAATTGTCCACTGCTGGACATAGGCCTCCCCTAATGAGCGCCATAGCGCCCTGTCCTCAGCTTGCCGCATCCAGCATCTGCCTGCAGTCTTTCGCAGGTCGTCATCCCACCTGGTTGGAGGGCGTCCTACACTACGCTTGCCGAGTCGAGGTCTCCACTCAAGAACACGTTTACCCCAGCGGTTGTCGGTTCTTCGCGAGATATGGCCAGCCCACTGCCACTTCAGCTTGCTAATTCTTTGAGCTATGTCGATAACTTTGGTTCTCTGTCGGATGTATTCATTGAGAATCCTATCCTTCAGAGAAACTCCGAGCATAGCTCTCTCCATAGCTCGCTGAGCGACCTTAAACTGGTGGACCAGCCCTACCGTGAGTGTCCACGTCTCGGCTCCGTAGGTCATGACGGGTAGGACGCACTGATTGAAAACTTTCGTTTTCAAGCATTGCGGTATGGACGACGAGAAGACTCGACGTAGTTTCCCAAACGCTGCCCAGCCTAGCTGGATCCTCCTCTTGGCCTCCTTCTCAAAATTGTTTTTACCTAACTGCAGAATCTGCCCAAGGTACGTGTACTCGGAAACAATTTCAAGAAGGTGGCCATGTACGACCACCGGTCCCGGATCAATGTGGCCATTGATCATGACTTTGGTTTTATCCAAATTCATGCCAAGACCGATGCGTCGCGAGGCTGAAGCTAGGTCGTCCAGCATCCGGTTTAGCTCCTCCAGCGTCTCTGCCATTAAGACTATGTCATCAGCGAATCGCAGGTGTGAGATGTACTCACCGTTTATGTTAATGCCCTTACCTTTCCAGTCCAACGTCTTAAACACATCTTCCAGCGCGCTCGTGAACAGTTTCGGGGATATCACATCCCCCTGTCTCACTCCCCTGCGCAGTTGGATGGGTTTAGACTGCTGGCCCTGTACTTGGACACTCATGGTAGCGGCGTCATAGAGACATCTCAACACCCTGATGTAACGATAGTCTACTTGGCATCGCTGTAAGGATTCCAGAACAGCCCAGGTTTCGACAGAGTCAAAGGCCTTCTCATAGTCCACAAAGGCCAGACACAGAGGCTGATTATACTCTTCGGACTTCTGTATAATCTGCCTCACTGTGTGAATGTGGTCTATGGTGCCATATCCTCCGCGGAACCCGGCCTGCTCCGGTGGCTGGAACTCGTCGAGTCTCCTGGCGAGACGATTCGTGACCACTCGTGAGAACAGCTTATAGACGTGGCTCAGGAGTGTGATGGGTCTGTAGTTTTTAAGAAGGGTTTTATCTCCCTTCTTAAAAAAGAGCACAACCAAACTCCCGCTCCACGCCTTTGGAGTTCTCCCACTGTGAAGGACGGTGTTAAACAGGTTCCGTAGCTCCTGTATAATAGGGGCTCCTCCTGCCTTCAGAAGCTCTGAAGTAATTCCGTCCTCACCGGGGGCTTTTCCATTTTTAAGCTGCCTCAGAGCTAACACGATCTCGTCTTGACTGATGTCCGGCAGTTCGTTGGTATAGTGGCGTGTCAGGGTGGCTCTGGAATCATGGTCGTCCCGTCGAGTATGAGGGGCATGTGCAGCGTACAAACGGCCGTAGAAGTTCTCTATCTCGGCAGAGATCTCCGGCTTCGACAATACGGTCCTCCCGTCGTGCGTTCTAAGCTTCGTCAGGTGGCTCCTGCCAAGCTGCTGAGTGAATACTTTGGACCCTCGGTTTCGCTCTATCGCCTCTTCAATGAGGCGAGTGTTGGAGCTCCGAAGGTCGCGCCGTACCATCTTCGCAATTTGCTTATTCAGGTCTGACCTCTCTGACGAAGTCGCTTGGGTGGTTTCCCGTCTTTTTGTCATCAGCCCGAGAGTCTTATCCGAGAGTTTAGACTTCTTGCCCGTACGCTGCTGTTGGCAGAACTTGATGCCTTCGTCCCTCAGCGCTTCGACCAGATTATGTAGAGTCTCGTCAGTGTCATCCGTGGGTTCCAAGGCAACAAATCTATCCCCGAGAAGCTGCTGAAACTTCTCAGTGCCCGCCATGATTTGAATTGGGTTAGGCCGGAGCGTGGACTTCATCAGACAGTTTCTCTCAAGCTTCAAGTTGATATTCAGAGAGCCTCGGAGTAGTCGGTGATCGGATCCGGTATTGAACCTGTTGATCACTGAGACATCTCTGAATATGTGCTTGCTATCTGTCATGATGAAGTCAATCTCATTTTTTATCACAGTGTCGGGGCTTTGCCATGTCCACTTCCTTTGAGGCTGTTTCTTAAAGAAAGAATTCATTAAGAACAGCTCCTCTTTCTCAAGGAAGTTGACAAGCATTTGCCCCCTGTGATTTCGGACTCCATAACCATGCGGGCCTATTCGGGATTCGTTGCCACTCTGGGTTCCCACCTTGCCGTTAAAGTCCCCCATAACAACGTTGAAGTGAGCCTTAGTGGTGTTGTGTAAGGCTTTGGATATGTCTTCATACATATCCTCCACTTCATCATCCGAGTGTGTCGAGGTCGGTGCGTAAACCTGAATGACCTTCATGCTATACCGTTTGGATAGCCGAAGGATCAGGTACGCTACCCTGGTCGACACACTGGAGATTTCTTGGACGTTGTTAGAGAGGGCCTTATTGACGAGGAAACCTACGCCACCCTGGGATGTTTTATCACCCTCGCGAAAGTAGAGAAGATGGCCCGAGTCTAGGGTTATGGTGTCCTCCCCCTCTCTACGGACTTCACATAACTCCAGAACATGCCATTTAATGTTCTCTAACTCCACTTCCAACTGCGCTAGATGATGGTCAAGCCTCAGAGTGCGTCCGTTAAACGTAGCCAGGGTCAATTTTTGTAATGAATGGTAGCCTGAGGTAGCCCGGAGATTCTTAGCACCCCCTGCCCCGCCGTTACCGTGGCCGCTACCATGGCCAGGGATAGCGAGGCGGCCGGGAACTAGGGGCCATTTTTTGGCTTTAGTCTTCATTAGTGGGTTATGCCCGTAATCCCCACGCTGGGCATGCGGGTTGGGGATCGCAGTTCAGTTGTGGAGTTGTTCTGCGAGGGGCGCTGCTGCCCGCCCCCCGGTGTATTTCCCTTAGTCGCCTCGTACGACACCCACGGGAAGAGTTGGGTTGGTGCTATTCTATTTTAGGCCGACACCACACAGCCAGTTATTAGTATTTTATAGTACTGCATGTTAATAACTTGTTTAAAATTTTCGATGAAAATCATCCGAACTTTCGCCGAAAATTTTCAAAAAACTTAAGTCACTGTATCTTCTATACCAAGTGAGATTAGCTTTCGGTTTTTTTATACATATTGCTCATGGCATATATATTCTAGATGTATCAAAATTATTTGCTACTACACCTTAGTTTAGGAGTAAAAAAATAAGAATTAAAATGTTTAAATAATTAATTACTCGCGTTCCACTGCATATATAATTACCAAAATTACTTCAAAAAATTCAGCTTTAGACATTCTTATATACACTGAAATCAAATCATTAAATAATCATATATTTTGAGAGCAGTAATTTTTTAAAAAATTTCACCGAAAAAAAGAGCGTCTTTTTTAAAAATTCATAATTCTGAAAATAAGTGAAATTGACACACGGGAGTTCTACTCTAACGTTATAAATCTATAATATTATCTAATTCTGCAATAAAAAGACCATGTCCGAAAATCGAGTCAAATACCACAGTGTGGGGTGATAGGTGTGTTTTTTTCACACCTATCACCCGGACTGGGGGGTTATCACAGTTTTCGGAAGGTTTCCGATATCGGAAACGCCAGCTTTCATCTTTTTTTTACAAACAATTAGAATAAGGATGGAAGGTGTCACTTCCGACACGGAAACTTTCAATCTACTGTGAATACCCTCCCCAATCTGAAGTCCAACTCACGGAACAACACAAAAATTTGTCATAATTTTTTTTAAAAAATATGGGCGACCCAGTTTAATATGTATACAAATAATAATAAAAAGCACATTAAGGGCACCGCCCCATCGCCTACGGGCTCAATGACTAGAGACACATTTCTTAAAAGTTCCTTATTAACAATACAAAACAAAAGGTGCCCATCCACATTGGAAAATCAAAATGCGAGGCCCAATGACGCATTCTCATCTGACCGTATAATATTTCCTGAACCTTCATTTTACTCAATCATTTGTAGAAATTTATCATTTAATAGTACATTGTTACACGAGTGGTGAAAGTGACTTATTTAGTCCCGAGACGGGGTTTGGTGCCCGAGCGTAGCGAGGGCGCTAATAGTTCGAGGGTCAAAATAAGTCTTTCACCCGAGGTAAACACTGTGCTTTTCATTACGAATACAAGGAAAGTAAAAATAAAAACAGGAATTGGCTAAAGAAATAATACAAGGAAGTATGAACAATACTCTACAACTCGAAAAAAAATTAAGATCGGATTGCCGCCTATTTTGTTTTTTTTTCGTTGGCCGGCCAACTTCATTATTTAGCCATTATTTTTCATTTTCATCTTTAAATATTTTGCCCAAATCTATGTTATTTTAAAGAAATTGTTGAAACTAAATTATAATTAATTCATTTAAAAATATATATTCTTTAATGAATACTTAACTTTATGTTATTTCAATTTTCAACATGCTGTAATTGAGTGACTGTAAAAAAAGTTTGAACATAGTTCCATAGAAATGTGAAAATGGAACTAGTTTTTTTTTAATAATTTGACAGCTGTCAGTTGAAAGCGATTCTCCCGGGCCGGAAAAGTATTACTTTCAACCCGCTCCTCAGGCAACTTCAGACCTACTTTCAGAGTATGAGTAATGAAAAACAACTTTGTTGGCTTGTTATAGCGAATTACTGCGAAAGATGTAAATCACTAATATAAAGCTAACAATGTTTGTTACATTAATAAATTACAAATAAGTAAAACTTACAAATTAGCTTACTTACTTTCATTTTAAATAGCTTTGTTAGCTTATTATTGCGACTTGCTGCGTAGGAAGTAAGTCACTATATCAAGCTAATAAAGTTTTTTTTTACATTAATAAATGACCCGTAATTTACGTAAGTAAACCTTACAAATTAGTTTACCTACCTTAATTTTAAACAACTTTGTTAGCTCGTTATAGCGACTTGCTGCGTAAGAAGTAAGTCACTTTATCAAGCTAACATAGTCTGTTACATTAATAAATGGCTCGTAATTTACGAAGTAAACCTTACAAATTAGTTTACCTACCTTAATTTCAAACAACTTTGTTAGCTCGTTATAGCGACTTGCTGCGTAAGAAGTAAGTCACTTTATCAAGCTAACATAGTCTGTTACATTAATAAATGGCTCGTAATTTACGTAAGTAAACCTTACAAATTAGTTTACTTACTTTCATTTTAAATAGTTTTGTTAGCTCGTTATAGCGACTTGCTGCGTAAGAAGTAAGTCACTTTATCAAGCTAACATAGTCTGTTACATTAATAAATGGCTCGTAACTAACGTAAGTGAAACTTACAAATTAGTTTACCTACCTTAATTTTAAACAACTTTGTTAGCTCGTTATAGCGACTTGCTGCGGAAGAAGTAAGTCACTTTATCAAGCTAATATAGTCTGTTCATTAATAAATGGCTCGTAATAACGTAAGTAAAACTTACAAATTAGCTTACCCACCTTCATTAAGTCCCATAATGTAAGCAGTGTCGAGGCCGTCGACAATCGTGAGGCCAAGGGAAAACCAGTCAAAGGCCATACCAGAGACGGGCTTCAAGTTGTCGTGGCCCCAGGCGTGTTCCTTGTAGCCCCGCCACGCGTGCTTGAAACTCTCCACCACGGCATACTGCCGGGCATTCTTCGGCCCTGGAGACAATTATTCATAGTTTTTCAAGCCACACTATGTTTATGTTATGGGCTTTTTTGGGACTAGTCCCGGCACACACTCCCACTATTGTAACTCCTGCAAGCCAGGATCGACAATGGTGACCAATAATGACGTCTATGTTTGACCCCCGACGAGTCCCGGGGAAAAGTTAAATTGTCTTGGAACCCGCACGAATTTAATCGAAAGAAATAATAGGAGGAGCTGTTATGGGCTAAAGCGTCTAGTCCATTATGATTATATTTATCTGTCTACCGCACAATGGAACTGCGTGATGTTCAGATCACCAATCTAATATAATCCGATTAAAGTAATTAGACTGATAATGAGGGAGATAAGGAAAAAATATAAAATTTACATTACATTTATTATGACACACATTCAATATGTTTTTAAATGATACATATGTAACAATATAGCACAATACAGCTGGCCAAGCATGAGGCTATGTAAACTGGAAAAGGTTGGGTCTATCATTAAATATGTTGAAAAAAAATGGTATTCATGTTTTATTACTACAAAAATACTGTCGTTTAGAAATTTTCTGTCCATAAGAGCCTCACGGCTTAATTATAAACGAATTTAGTCACACCCGCCTGAATTGACCTATTGACCTAGGGACAAGTCGAGACTACCTACCTACCTGTATTATAATTGAAAATAGATCGAATATTTTACCTGTAAATATAGGTTTTTCATTAGATTCAATGTCTAATACGGTCTTCGGGGGCACCGCCCCATCGGCTACGGGCTCATTGACTAGAGACACATTTCTTAAAAGTTCCTAAAACGAAGAATGAACAGGCTGTAGGTATAGCACGTCATAAAATCAACCTGTTTTCTCATTAAGATAACAGCTGTATAAGTTGAAATGCCTTTGATAGCATCTACCATTAAACAAAAACAATGGTTAATTAAACACAGAAAAAGTATTTAATTTGAAAACGAGAAAAGAAGTTCAACAAACATTTTTATGTTTTTGAAAACCTCTTTGGTCTAAAAGTCATAGTCCAAACGTCCTGGATTTTGAGATTGCCGCATCACCAAGTATAAAGTAGAATGCATCACATTTTATGTAACATTCCTCAGTCTAGCAGTGTTTCCAGTTAACGCTTTTAGTCTACGTAGCCCCTATTACCTTGGGGCAGGCAAAATGGGAGCGCACAAATTACAATTTCAAATTATAATTGATATTCTGTGAATGTTATCTGGTTATTTTGACATTTACAAGCATGGTATTGTAATAGTCACCACAAAAGTACGGAATTATCTAGGAGCCAAATGCATTGTTGCCGTAACAGGAAACTGATTGTGAATACTAAACATTTACTGTAACTTACTGAGCCAGGCTATAACAATGATCGTAAATTCAAAGGAAACACATAAACATAATCGGGTATACATTGGTTACACTGAACTATACATTAATATATTTAAAACATTTAATATTATTTTGCATGATTATCTGTGATTAGCGCGATGTATGGAAGGAAAAGACATACTGCGCCGACCCCAGATAATGGGAAAAGGTAAGGCAGATGATGATGATGATGATGATGATGATCTGTGATATAAATAATAGTTACCTGAGTTAATTCACTATCATTATTAGTATTTACATCACCGTCAGTAACTTTTGATGAATATGTCAGTACTAAAACAGTCACTGTTATTATAAGTAGTGCGTAAACTAAGGACCTTTGAAGTCTGGATAAACGATTCCATCTCTGTGAACAAAAAGTTAATTAATATAACTGCAATAACACTAATTTTATTCAAATAATAAATGATACCGTGATTAGAGGCACAATCTAGTAAATCATGCAGTCAGACATTGTTCTGAGTGACCATAGAATCTATACAAATAAATATAATTGGAGTGTCTGTTTGTAATATCAAAATAACACCTTTTCACTAAATAGATATGAAAGTACATACGACACCTATAGCGAATACGCGATTAAATTTTTTTTGTCTGTCTGTTTGTTTGTTCCGGGTAATCTGCGAAACGGCTGGATCGATTTTGACGCGACTTTCACTGGAAGATAGCTGATGTTATAAGGAGTGACTTAGGCTACTTTTATTTAAAAAAACAAAAAAACAAATGTGTCCTGTCGCGCGGGATCTGAACGCCGCAGCGGGCTTTTGCGATAGGTATATAAAGAAAAATGAGATTAAAGTTAGCATCGATATTTCTTTATTAACTTCATTATTTATTAACATAATTACTAACTTTTTGTAAACTCTCCGAACTGAATGAACATTTTTTGTTAAATTAAATTTTTGTTAAGTTAAATTCCATGTGATTTTTCAATTTTCATAATACAATATAGGTAATGAATAAATGATTAAGGTCTGGTCCAAATTTATGCATTATATTATTTTGTTGACAAAACTTTACTCTCAGATGTTTGAATGGAATATGGAATTTAAGAGGTGAGATATTATCACAATAGGAACATCTAATATGTATATAAAATTCCCATGTCGCTGTGTTTGTTGCCCAACTCCTCGAAATGGTTCGATCAGTTTTCATGAAATTTTGTGTGCATATCCGGTAGGTCTTGGAATCGGTCAACGTCTAGTTTTCATACCTATAAATAATTTGTCTGGCACAACGTTTGCCAGGTCAGCTAGTAATTTATAAAGAACCAGCGGCCCGCCCGGCTTCGCACGGGTACATTGCGGTTACATTATTCGAGTTTTAGTAAGGATCCCTAATTTTTTTGAAAATAAATTATAGCCTATGTCACCCGGGGATAGTGTAGCTTCCCAACAGTGAAAGAATTTTTCAAATCGGTTCAGTAGTTTCGGAGCCTATTCATTACAATAAAACAAACAAAGTTTTCCTCTTTATAATATTAGTATGATAAGGAATCAATATTAATTACTACAGGGGGCAAGTTTGGCTCTATTATGCCTCCCAATGAGGAATGAGTGTGTCAGGCGTTAGTCCACCATGCTGGCCTAGATTGGTGAAAATTTGAAAACTTTAATGGTATACTGTAGATTCCACCAAACCATCAGTGGAATATGGTGCTACTCAGCCTACCCCTTGAGTAATTATGATGCTTAATGGTGTTAGTATTATTATTATTATTTGTAGATTCTTACCCTAATAATTTTCCTATGAGATGCATTTTGACTCTGATCTGTGATCAGAATGGATGTTTCTTTTTTAAGGTTCCATTTGTCTATGGTATTTTGAGGGGCTGGTGGTTGCTGGCTGGCTTCATCCACGTTAAGCTGGAGGTCCATATTGGATTTTATTATTCCATAGGTTTACTTATAATGTGGAGTGACATCATTTCTGAAAATAATAATTTGGTTAGAGTAGGTATTACAAACAATGTGTTAATTTCCCACTCTTTGCATAGGCTTCCCATCCATGCAAGGCTGGTTCCGTCCAAAATCTGCCACACAGACCTAATGTGGGTTGGCAGGTTTAGGTTAATAAGTTTTTTTTTATATTAATGGCCTCTTTCTATTGGGTCATGCCCAATGTGATTCTGCCAATGTCAAGTAACAAATAGCAATAACAAACACAATTAATAACAATACAATACAAAAATGTGATTGTGCATTTTGGAATACGAGAATGGGCAGTAATTAAAAAAAAATGGGCAGGTTAATAAGTAATTAGGTAGGTAGTAAATCTAGCTACTTCCAGACACAAAACATATTGTCCATAATATAGGTAGGTCAGAACCGGCTTTGGAAATGCTGAATATTGATGATGAGGGTAGATATTTTAAGAATTTGTAAAGAAGCAAATATTTAAAAAATGGTAGCGTAAATATAAATTAATTATCCCTATACCAAGAATATGACTGCAATCAAGAAATTGTGCGATGATATTAGGGCAAAATATTGATTCTTCGTA
Source organism: Notodonta dromedarius (assembly GCA_905147325.1). Lineage (NCBI taxonomy): Eukaryota > Metazoa > Arthropoda > Insecta > Lepidoptera > Notodontidae > Notodonta > Notodonta dromedarius. The sequence goes on along the minus strand of LR990160.1, from coordinate 8,534,726 downwards.
TGCTAACTTTTTTCCTAGCAATAGGACAAAGAATAGGTTAAAATCATTCTATTTACATATCAGTACCTACGAGTTTATCGCAAAATAGAACACTGATATGCCCCTAGTGTACCTAATGGTAAAATGCTCTTACTAACCTACCTACCTACCTTAAACTTGCAAATCGTGTTTCAGTAGTTAGTAGTTTTTGTAGATCCGGCGTCTAACGCTGAAAACTAACACCAACATCTAGCAAAACAACATGAACTCAAACAAATGCACATACTTAACAGAATTTGCAAGCGCAACGACAATACTTTGGTTTGAATGAAAAATAATAATATAAAATAAGAAGGTAGATATTGAGCACGATAAATTTCACCTTTAAATATATTTACCAGGGAATATACATTTACTTACATATCATGAGAAAATATAAAGGCTGCTATTTTACCAAACGTGATTGATACTTCAATATTTAACAAACTTACAAATTAATAATATTCTCAAGATAAAATTCTACAACCTACAACAGCACTCACTTGCAGCACAGCAACCAACAGACCACAGATTAGAGATATTATGTAGCAAGCTACAACAGACAAACCATCCAGTCAGTGTTGTCAGATCCAAAATTGGAAATTATCGCTTTCTTTCACTATCGAAATTATCTTTTTTCAAGAAAATGATCATACCTTGTCATATTTTAGCTTTCGTAATCCAAAATGGAGTTGGGAATCCATACATTGACCTATTTTTTTCTTTGCCAATTTACAGCACACAACGTATACTCATATAAAAGCCAACCCGGGTCCTGTGAACGTTTTCTAAAATAAACATGCAATAAATAATATACTTACGCACTAATACGTTGGTATGGCAAGCTAATTACCATTTACTTCGTTGCAAAACGGCTAACAACAATTTAGTTGTTGGGAAAAACTACTAATAATAAAGTCACTGAGAACAGTCTTGAGTAAGCTTATGGACATGTTATTTTGTACTGATATTACATAAGAATGACATTTCCAAGATCGCTCTCAGACTTGGAATAGATTTATTTGATACGGGCTCTAGTCATCACAAAAGCGTGGTACAACTGTCGTCACGTCCGGTTTTGACATTTCCTATGTTAAGGCTAAAACGCCCATCTAGCCCGCTAAGTTCAAATTTTTTGAAGTTTTTTAAATATTTTTCAAAATCTGACAATAATAAAAGGCACATTTTGTAATTCGCGAAAAAGACCGTGTGCAGTGCATTTATTAATATATCCAACTTACTCTAAAACATTTCAAGAACGACAGCTATCCAGATAATCTGGCAATTTTTGTATATTTAGTGATTTACTAGTATCATATCCACCGTGATGATATTTAGAGTAAAATAAATGTATTAATAAACGCACTGCATACTGTGTTTTTCGCAAATCACAAAATGTTGTCTTAAATGTTTTCAGATTTTGGATAAACTATAAAAATACTCGACAATTTTGAATTTCGCGGGCTAGACAGGCGCCTTCACCTTAATAACTAAATTTTATAAAATCACATAATCAGGCCAAAAGATTTGATCTGACAACACTGCTTCACCATAGACATGATTATTATTTTTACTGACCCGATTTTGACGTTTGACATTGGTAGAATGTCAGATCCATGGAGGTAGAACAAGAATTTTATAGTTAGAAGTATGAAGCTAAGAGAAAGTACTCAGTGGTACCAAACACGAAACAAACCAGCCGGCCTAATATACCTTTGTATCTACTAACTCCTCCCTAAACCCTAATGTGGTGGTTGGCTTCTATCTAGTTGGCCGTGGTAACGTTGTAGGTACCTACTAAGTACCTACCTCACTTATTATTTCGATGGGACGTGGGTATAATCACAGACTTATAAGTCTGTAGTTTGACTTGGTGGTTGGGCTAGAGATAGCTATAATATAGTCTAAGGGTTAGGCACACAGGTTGGGTATAATAAACTAAGTAAATGTATTATAACTTCCTTGAGTAAATGTTACTTAAAATATCAAGACATAGGTACGACGAAGAAGACTAGTTACGACCACGGCTATTTTGCTAGTTTGTAGGTACCTACACAATTTCATATATTTTCTTGTTTCATACCTACTACCTACTTTTTATTTTTAAAGCGTGATTTTTCAGTATGAAGTGTGTTTTTAAATATTGAAACATATTGGGGTTATAACAATCATAGACGTCTATGTGATACATATTTTAAAAATGCTAATTATTTTAATTTAAAACTTACCAAACACGGCTTCCTTAAAAAATGATGACTGACCTCTAGAGGGCGCCACATTCAATTTAATGTGACACAAGTTACTCTGTGATGTGACATCACATAGCCCTTAAACCAGCGGTCGCCGGACGATCAAGACGCTTCCAAAGATACCCCATTTGTCAAATTATGATAAGTAAGTAGTTTAGAAATTATGAGGGAATAGATAGATGAACATAGGTACAAACGGCCACACTCTTAAGTATACACATCACGTGATCAAAAATATTGTAAGAGAGTTAATCCATGACGTCTACATAGGTACTTATATCAAACTCACAAACTTATATAGTAAGTAGGTAGGTAAGTACTTAGTTTAGTAGTCCGTGACTCAAAGTGGACTCAAACTAGGTATCTACTTACCTACTAAACATTATTTCTAGGGGAGTCGTATATAGCTTTGCTTGAAGTGAAATTCTTCTGAGATTTAATCGTGACTTTGCAATGGCGGCGAAACATAATATATTAAAAACGAGAAAGCTACTATTAGGTAGGTTTCAGGTTGGTAACCACCAAAGCCCTAATTAAATGTACGCCTCCACCCTGCCCAGACTTAATTAAACTTATTTAGGTACTTACTAGTTTATGCCCGCGACTTCGTCCGCGTAGTATTTAACTTAACAAAAATGTCGGGATTATCGGGATAAAAAGTATCCTATGTGTTAATCCCGGTTATAAACTATCTGTGTTCCAAATTTCATCCAAACCCGTTCAGTAGTTTTTGCCTGAAAGAGTAACAAACATACACACTCACAAACTTTCGCATTTATAATATTAAGTAGGATATAAGAGGAAGTAAAGTAGGATAAACGGTATAAGTCTGTGTAGGTAACCTACCTATCTAATCTAAAAGCAGTTCTGGCTAGCTGCAATTTTTTTTTTCAATATGACATTTTGGATGACATTTTCCTCATAGATTCTTGGTAACTGTGATTATTTTGTACTTACATAAATTATTAATTTAATTTCTTTGATTTTTGTTCACTTTATAACGGCGGATCAGGTCTTATTAATATTTTTTATAAATCTATTGCTGCGTTGATGCCTCAGTCAGAATTTTGGCCGTTTGGAAATAAGTTGCAAGTGGAATGTGATGGGCAATCCTCGATATTAGTATGTCATTATTATGTAATGTATTTTTGCACTGGCTTTAGGTAGATATTCTCGTAAGGACGTTATCACTTTTTTATTTATAAATAGTAGGTGGTACCTATATAAGTTATTTGTTGTGCATACAACGTGGGTCTCACACGGCAGTCAGAAATTAGTAGGTAAGTAGGTACCTACCTACCTACCTTCTAAAGGTGATTGCTAAGTAGGCTGGTAGGATACTATTATAGGCTAGAGGGTTAAGAGGTTAGACTTCTATTATTGACGGTCGATGAATGATTAATTAGACATCGCTCTATATAGAAATTGTTGCTCGACGTCGACTCATCTCATTCCATCATCAATCGATGGTGTGGTAATACCCTTATAAACATTTTTTTTTTTTTTTTTTTTTTTTTTGAATTGACTATATGTTGTTGGCCAGAGTGGCCATAACAACTTCACCCGGACAGAGGGCGAGCGCAAGTGCGCTCCAGCCAGAGGGGCAGGGGGGCAGCTAGCTCAAGGGCGCCACAAGGGACACGACCTCGGCTTGGGCCGCTGCCAGGAGAGGTGGCGAGGATAAATCTACCACCGGATCGGAACGCGACCTCGACTGAGAAGATCCGGCAAGAAACTCAGCGGGCTTGTCGGGTGCCAAGGTGCGTCTAGGTAAGTAGACGCACCTTCTAGCGGAAGCGGGGGTTCGTCGACCTCGCCGGCGAGGTCGGTGTCTGGTGGGGAGTGTGCGTGTGTCGTTCTCCTCGACATCTGAGTCTAGGAGAGCGGTGAGTGGGTCGGGGGGGTCCAGCAACACATGCCGCGGCCTGCGGCGGCATGCAACTGGCGCGTGTGTAGGTGCATAATCGGCGGCGGCGACGATTAAGGCATTGGTGTGTTACCCCCCTTATAAACAGTGGCGGATTTATCAGTAGGCTGAGTAGGCTGGAGCCGAGGGCGGCAAATTTTGGGACCGATTTTTTTTTTTGCTACCTCATAAAAATCAAAAAGATTTCTGCATGACGGTTTTCTGATGTTTTACAGATAGATCTCTGCAACAAATTTCGTCGATGACTATTTTACGGGCAACTTCAACGAAATTTTTGGATTGTAAAAATAATCTAGGATATGACTATTGTAGAGGCAAGGGCGGCAAAAACTTTACAGCATACCTTGGAAATTTCCAAATCCGCCACTGCTTATAAAGGAATCCCTAAAAAGGGAGGTACCTACAAAAGTTTTGAAACTTGGATATGAAAGGGTAGGTTACCTAGAATTCGAATAATAGCAAACAAAATGCACGAGAACTCTCAAGTTAAGCTAATTGTAAAGTAGGTACCTACCTACCTAACAAAGTACTTAGTTAAACCTGTATTTTCAAGCAAAAACAGCTGGGCGATATGGAAGGAGAGGTTAAAGAAATTCAAATGGAATTGGCAGCAATCAAACGGGACCGTTTGGACTTGTTAACGCGGAAACAGGTGCATGAATATAATATTTCAGTAAGTAGGTACACGTTTTTTGCATAGTAGGTCTACCTAATACAGTAGACCGTTGATCGATAATCGATATCGATATCGATAAAGTGCACATAATAATATTAATACCTACCTGCTTATAGAAATGAATGGTATGATGGTACTAAAATGAAATTTCAGGTGACCGACGACGCAGTATCAGATTCTGGCTCTCCAAATGAGTCTTTAAAACTGTGCCATGAAGACAAAGTCGTTACATTTCCTGAGGTAGGTCCAGTAGGTATAAGTACTTACCAGAGCGCCTGATGGAAATATGAAGCGTTGAGATAATAGTTCGTTTTTATTCAGGTTGCTAAACTTCGCGAGGATTTGATCAGAGCGAAAAATGCGGCAGACGAGGAGAGATTCCAGAGAGAAAAATATGAATCGAAGCTAAAGGAGTTGGAACATAAACTGAACAACATTTGTTGTACAGGAACCGTAACAGACTTGAAGGTAAGTCTATAAACATAATATACCTACCTACTGACAAGTAAAATGTAGGTCTACTAATAGATACAGTTTCTCACAGGAGGTCTATTGTTCGCGTATTGAAGTACCGCTATTTATTAAATGGTTTTTCTGAACATACATTGCATACTTACGTTGTTAGCATCTTTTCTAGGATATTTCGGCTTTCCCACGTAATTCTCAGCATTCTAATTAGGCATTCTTATGAGACCACTAATGGTCGTACGGTGGTCATAGATAGCTTATAAGTATTATGTAAACACACTTACATTATTAAATACCACTTAAATAGGTAGTTGTTAGTATATTAATTGGCTTGCCTCTAAACAATAGGAGTCACGGAAATTTTCCGACGAAGAGGTCGCCGCTATGAAAACGCAAATTAGAGACATGAAAGAGGAAATGGAGGAAATGAAGATGACCGTTACGGAGAAGCACGAACAATTACAGGAATATAGAATGAAGGTAAGTAATAGGCGATGTTTAGGAGGAAGGTTAAGGGAGCATCGCACATATGTTGCCCCATGGGTGGGGCATCATATGCGCGATGCTCCGAATTCTATTACTTATACTTACCTAAAGTAATAGGGTTGCGAAACTTAGTTTATAAAACAAATGATTGGAAGTGTACAAAAGGTTACGTTATATAATATATGTACGTTTGTATATGGGGTTAGAAATGACACAATATGTGTCTAATTATAGGTTAATTTGTATCTAATTATGGGTATAGGTATTTTTAAAAGACGTATGTTTGAGAATAACTTTGACATCCGGAACGCATGTTTCGGATGTCTAAGTTATTATGTGTCAAAGTTATGCCGCATGGCAAGATTTCTATAATTGATGGACAATACAAGGAGAACCATTACAATGTAAATGCATGAGTGGGGGAACAAATAGGCCTAAAACCGCGTTCACTTTTCCAGTACCTCCAAGCGCAACAGCAAGTGGAAGAATTGAAACGGCAATTGGACATTATAGAATATGACAACAAACAAGTTTCCGACCAAATACAAATCGAAATACAGAAGATGAAGGTACGCAACAATTTTAAATTACCTATTATAAAATATAATTTTTGTTAGAGCCACAATCTATAACGTTTCATGGAATTCACCAGATGTCATGGGAATCATTACCAACCTCGGTTGCGTGCATGGAATCGCAGACATAAAGTTGTTGTCTTGCTAGTAGGTTGGTAAACAGTTTATTTAGTAAAACTGTTATGCCACAGATGGCGCGAATTCAAATGCTTGTATTTGTGTGATATTAAATTTAATTTGAAACTAGCTGTGCCCGCGACTTCGTCCGCGTGGACTTTCATATTTATTCACCTTTTAAACCTTCTCTGGACTTCCACAAAAAATTCAAGACCAAAATTAGCCAAATCAGTCCAGCCGTTCTCGAGTTTTAGCGAGACTAACGAACAGCAATTCATTTTTTTATTTAAAGATGTTACCTACAGAGTAAGTATAGGTAGTACTATTAATCACTTCTGAGGCGTGGCTTGTAATAAAACTAAACAACGTAGATGCAGTTCCAAGAGAAGCTCCAGGAGTTGGCGCCGCTGCCGGATTTGTTAAAGGGTGCTCAGATCCAGTTGCAGGAAGCGAAGCAATTGCAAAGGCTTGCCGAAGACAACTCTCAGCACCTCTCCAATGAGATGCATCGTGTCAAGGAAAAGGTTTATGAAATTTAACACCTATTATACGTCTCAATCCATAGGTAGAACCCACGCGAATGCGAATGTTTTTGGCAGACTTCTTAGAACGTAATCAAGGACAATTAAGTTTTAATTAATACTTTTAAACTAGGTATTGGTACAAACGAATTCACTATTTTCCAGCTAGTAATCGCCGTGAATAATCTTAATCAAGAGAAAGCCGAAAAAGTGAAACACTTGGAAGAGATCAAATTTTTAAAATCAACTCTGGATGAGAAACAGAAGGAGATAGATGATTTGACCAAGAACGTAGAGGATAATAAGTGAATATCCAACTTATATTTAAATGAGACACACCTACTTAGCAAAACTATGCAGGCGTGTCTGTACTCGTATATAAAACTATATTATAATAACTATAACTCTAAATAACTATATAATATATTATATATAACTTTTTTGGTTTAGTATCTTCAATTCTTTGTCAGTTATGGGTAATTGGGTAATATTGATTGTGGGATATGTACAAGAAGATGACCACTAGATTATGAAGAGACCATAGTCTACAAGCATAGATTATGAAGAGACCATAGTTTAAATTGTAATAGATACTAATATTATTTGAGTTCTGTCAACTGCATACTGCTTCTGCAATTATGTATTTAACGTGATGAGCCTCAGCGACACCAATTGGTGTCTTAACGCCCGTACCGTTGAGCCTCGCCGACACCAATTGGTGTCGGCTGGACAAGCATTCAATATTCAATTTTCTAGTTAGATATTATGATGTATTTTGGCTTGAAACAAATTGGTTCTGATGTGGCATGATTTTCCACGACCGTAATTAGCTATAAAATAAATATCGTGGCTTGTGATCGGCCAGAAATCAAGTTTCATTTTTCAGTCATTTCGCGCGCGTAACATTGTCACGGCCTCCAGCTAGTGACTCTCTTTTAGTGTGAATTTGTGTTTTTTACCGGTAAGTGGCTTTATTTTCATTATAAGTGTTTATTTGAAGTACTCAGATATTAGTTTTGATAAAACAATGCCAGAAAACGTGTTTTTTGAACTAACAATTCTAATGTTGTAGAAGTTCGGCAGAAATTCTGCCACACTGAATGTTTTTTTATTGTGTTGCTACAAATTAGTGGCTTTATGATGTACATAATAGCGTAATAACTAGTTATTATTCATATTTCCAATAATATTTGGTAGATTTCAACAGTTTTGTGTACAAAATATCCAATTCCAATTTAAAGTTTATAAGGTTATAAAAAGTAAGTAATGGACTTTTTGTTATCTATTTGACAGTTCCTAAAGTCAATAGTGACATTTCCGCGTATGTCAGCCATTGTATTGAGCTAACCCAGTAGTGCGTGGTCATGTCGATAAAATTATCGATAAACGATTATTTTGATTTTCGGATTTATTTGAATAGTAACGTAATCTATACAAATAAATAAAATTGGAGTGTGTGTTTGTAATATCAAAATAAGCCCTTTTCACTAAATGTATATGTACATACGACACCTATAGCAAAAACGCAATTTAAAAAAAAATTGTCTGGTGTTTGTACCGGGTAATCTCCGAAACGGCTGGACCGATTTTGACGGGACTTTCACTGGCAGATAGCTGATGTTATAAGCAGTAACTGAGGCTACTTTTATGTTAGAAAAACAAAATTTTTAAAAATGGGTCCTGTTGCGCGGGCTCATAACGCGCGAGCGGGCTTTTTTGTTAAGTTAAATTCCACGCGGACGAAGTCGCGGGCTCAGCTAGTGATTCAATAATATGTGACACCTACCATGACACCTACTACTATTTATATTTTCATTACTGTCTTTTATGTATTTTAGGAAATGGCCAAATGGAATGTGGGAGAACGCGTGGTGCCGGAGCACATTCTGAGCCTTCTAGCGGACTCGCGACTCGGAGGGCAGTGACGTCGAGGAACCCTAGTACCTAGACGTCGAGGCGGTATATTTTGAATACCTGGAGGAGGCGGAGGAGTACGAGTTGGCTCCACCTGGTCAAAATGTAAGTATATTTGAATAGTTTAGTATTTTTGTGCTTTTATTTATTACTTTTGAATTATTGTGTAAACTAATTGTTAATTGTGTTTATTATTTCAGATCGCCCTTCATTTACTTTTTTATTGTACAGATCCGCCTCCACCTCCTTGGCGCGAGGTTCGCCAGGTCCTTCCAGCTCTGCCCCCCGCGAGTCAACACTAGGGCTTGCAAATAATCGATGATTTTAGATATTCGAATATTAGACATTTTTAAGGTGGTATTCGAATTATTTAAATAGTAGCAAAAATTAATATATATGTAATTTTTTGTGAATATTGTTGTTTATTTATTATAATAATAACTTTAACATGATAAGTGAATAATATATTTTTGAACTCTATACGAAAAAATCAGGAAATAAATGAAAATATGTTTATTTTATTGAATTTAAGTAAAAGTTTCAAGTCACAGACAACTTTGTTAGGCACTAGCTTCTGCCCGCGACCGAATACCCCGAATATTCGGCAATTTTCAGTATTCGAATAATAAGGGAGGCTTTATTCGAATACTGAATGTGTAAAATGTATAGGTACATTTGTGCAAATATGTGAGCATATAAACTTTTAACATTTTTAGCGGTTCAAAATTCGAAATACATTAGATTTTTAAATAAACTGCCATATTGCCCTTAAGTGCAAAAATCGTTTCTTATTGCCTAGGTACCTAAGTTATAAAATATACCTATAGTCCAAATTTTGTGTTCGATGAGTCAGTCAATCAGGATAATGAAATATGAAGAGGGCTTATATATTAGTAAATACAGTCGCGGACTGAAAATGTTTAGCAGATTTCAACGTCGATTCCATCTCAAATCAAACTGTGAGCAATATGATCTAAGATATTATATCAACAAACATATTACAGTTTATGAACTGGTCTACTCATGCACGTCATTTAGAAAGGTAGGTCAAGCCGTTTCGGAGGAGAACAATTACGAACTCACGCACACCAAAGTTTCATATAAGAATTAAAAAAAGTTTAATCGTCATTTACACCTAAGCCGTTCGTTGGAGAAAATAGGTAACCTGAATGAAAACCTTATATTTTTGTTCATATTATACAAATTAACAAAAAATATAATATTATCACGAAAAAATACACAGAAAATCGTCTAATTCTTAACTACATAGCGTCTTCAATCGCCTTTAGCATTTAGATTGACATTTTAAACTACTCCATGGTCGATATATTAGTAGTAGATGCAGGAATAACTAATGACATTGTACCATCAATGATAAACTATTATATTTGTCAATAAATATTAGCTAAAATATGATCATCAAAAATGTATAATATTATAAATCGAATAGTCGAATATTCGAATAAAGCCTCCCTTTTATTATTGGAATACTGAAAATGCAAGCCCTAGTACGCAAAACAAATACTTTTATAAATGTACAAAATAATTTATTCATTAGTAGGTTCAGAAACGCTCTTTCGTACAGTCAGCTTATCGACAAGTATCGTAGCGGCGCGCCCCCCATCACTACGGAGTGTATGAGTGTGATCGACATCAAAACATCAAAACCATAACAAAAAAAGGGTCACCTTAGAAGGGCTATATCATTGTTTATTTCTATAAAACGTCAGCAAGAGTGTATTACATTAGAAGAGCTATATTGTTTTGATTTATGTTTTACATTTTGCAAGTTCCAATAACGTGTGATAATGGAAAATAACAGCTGGCAAAAATATGATTTGATTTGTTCTCTTGTGCCAGAAATCGCGGAAGTTCGTGAATAAAAGTGGTATATTTTTACAAATCATGCATGGAAATTAGATAATAAATGTTTGCAGAGTATTCTAATAATATTTTCTCTGATACACAACACGTTAAGACTCTAATTACGATATAAACATTCATGCGTTGAACTACGCAATTGCATATGCGCAACCGCGCGCACTGTGTACTTTGAGTTCGATTATTATAAATCTCTTCGATAAGATATGTAAAAAAATGCTGTTGTTTGATTACTTGTATGTACATTCATTATAATAAATCCATAATTTCGTGTCAATTAGTACAGTGATTATTTCAGAAACCTACATAATACAATAAAAATGCAATTTTATCCCGTACACTGACTTCAACAGATGATTTATAATTCATGAGATGTAATAAAATGATTGGTTATTCTGTAACATAATGCCTATTTGTTCAAGAAACTAAAACAGTCATCAGAAAGACGATAGTGGCAATAGAATTTGAATGAGAGGGTATTTTACGAGTCATGACATTAACCACCGCGGGCAGGCAAAGTGACAGCGAGGCTTGACAGATTGAGCGTATTATGACGTTGGAGCGGGAGTGGTTAAAAGAAGCCTTTTCCCTGTAGAGTACTTCATACAAAGGTTTCTAAATGGCAAGGTGTTATATATTTCCTGGATTTGCACGTAACTCTATTGCCTTAAAGATGTTCAGGGAACATTCCATACTTTTTTGTATCTGAGTGTAATTGCGCTAGCCATCATTTTAGTAGTTTCCTGTATAGATACCCAACCGATTATGAGGAAAATAAAGCCTATAGTTAATAGTGGCCCACTTACATAAAATACAAGATAGGTACGTGGGCGTGATTTATTTTCACGTAAATCGGCAAGGATACCCAACAATTATTTTAGCCCGCGTGCTTACTTATAATACACGATCACTAACTTACCTTCGCTATATTTACCTGCATAATAATGTGTAGACAGAAACCTGTATTAAAATATAACAAAACAAAATACCTATGACAAGCTCTGAGATTCACATTCAAGATTTATTGTTTGTATATATCATTCATCAGATGCAAAGTAACGAGGCTTGAAGAGAAGTTGAACCAAAACGAGATTAGGTTAAAAGAAAAGGCTACAGAGTGCTCTCAACTGTTGAAAGACATGGAAGAGTTACGGGCGGAAAGCACCAGGTCTTTAGGCCGCAGCAAGGACAGGTCTGATTCTATGCGAAGATACTTACAAACACAGATATCGGAAATGGAGAGACAATTGATACAGAGTCGGGCGCAGTGCAGGGCTTGTCAGAAAGAGAGGGACGAGGTAAGCTTATAGGTTTAGTAATAAATATCAAGTATATTTAATTACTAGCTGTGCCCCGCGACTTCATCCGCGTAGTATTGGATTATTGGGTTAAAAAGTATCCTATATGTTAATCCCGGTTCTAATCTATCTGTGTTCCAAATTTCATTCAAATCCGTTCAGTAGTTTTTGCGTGAAGGAGTAACAAACATACATACATACATACATACATACATACATACATCCACACTCACAAACTTTCGCATTTATAATATTAGTAGGATTTGGGATATTGGAATTTTCGGCTTATCGGAAATCTGCAAGGCCGAAGTGGAGCCTGGAAGTATGCATCGACTAATCCAAGGAAGGTGATACAAAAAAATAATTGTCATTAGATACACAATTAACACCTGTTGACGGAAATCGACTCCTAGATAGGTTCATAAAACACTGGAGTTTAATAATTGTATGAGATGGTAAAAGAAGGACAAGATACGAGTATGATGTGTTTTACAATACAATATCGTACTTATTTTGTACGCTTATGTGCGTGTTGTTATATCTATATATATATAACTCAAAGGTGACTGACTGACTGACTGACTGACATAGTGATCTATCAACACACAGCCCATACCACTGGACGGATCGGGCTGAAATTTGGCATGCAGGTAGATGTTATGACGTAGGCATCCGCTAAGAAAGGATTTTGATTAATTCTACCCCCAAGGGGATAAAATAGGGGATGAAAGTTTGTATGAAACTTTGTCAATTTTAAACCGAACGGGCTGAGACTTTACATGCATAAAGCTACTATGATGTAGGCATCACCACGAAATGATTTTGAGATGCAGGCTATATAAAATTAAATTTTTGTTAAGTTAAATTCCACGCAGACGAAGTCGCGGGCTCAGCTAGTAAAATATAATATCAGATCTGTAGCCAATTGACATTAGCTCACATATGGGCTGGCTCGACCGGGTAGTATCACCCTCTCACATAAGATCTGCGTTACGTACGATGAGTGGAAGAGACGAAAGCCCAACAGCCCCTTCAGGTCGGCAAAGTGCGAGCAATGTCTTTGGTACTGCGAGGATATATAGGCTACGGATAACTACTTCACATCAAGCGGGTCGTATATACCACAGATATAGATTTACATAGATAACGCAAGTATCACGATTTGTATTGAAACCAAGCGTGCCGAATTTTTAACACCTACTTACTGTGACGTCAAAGCCGAAATTAAATCCAAACCGATTCAAAGACACCGATGCCACCGATGCCCTTCCGAACGCTGTGATTCTCTCGAGTGATTATCTCGCTCATACTCATATTTTTTATATCTGTAGTCGCGCGGACTGTAAGTTAGCGGCGACCAACCTTGACGCTTGGTCGGGGTTTCGTACACGCAAAGTACATGCATTTGCGTTATATATGTAAATCTATATCTGTGGTATATAGGCTTGTTTGACAACTTTGTTATATTTAAAAAAAAATACAAGATCTATTAAGAGCTGCAGGAAGGCACCTACTTAGTATACTAATTAAGCAATTTGCAATACATAAAACATTTGAATTATCCATCCTCAGATTCGTCAACGAATGCAGATTCAAATCAACGATTTGCAAGAGAACTTTGAGCTGGTCGAGATACGGCTAAGGGCCCTTCAGAACCAAGTAACTTCGCTCAAGAACAGCTACACCGTGATCCTAGCTGATGAGAACGACAACCCGGAGCTGAACAAGATCGTCACAACCTGAGACAGCGATCATAGTGACGTTGCCCTTCAAATTGTTACAGTTTTTATTACTTAATATAATAAAATTAATGTCGAGTTTGTTTGCACTTTATTCATGTAAACATTGTTCCTTAGTTTAGTTAGCCACTTTAAACGTATCTTTTTTTTAACATGGGTAAATCTTAATTGCGGTTATATGTTAGCTGTATTATGTTATTATTCAAGACAAGATTATCTTTTAATTTACATATTATTTTATTATTAAACTGCAACTGAGATGTGTTTGTTACATGGAAGATATTAAAAAAAAATGGGTGCCGTAGCCTCTTTGAAGGTCTCGAGTTCATATCAAGTGTTTTTTTTAATTGTCTGTCTGTTGCCGAGCTCACCGCAAAACATCTAAATTTATATAGCGGTTTTAACTATTAGATGGTCTATGTATGATGCACCCACTATTAGACCTTAATAAATAAGGTAGGTACTTATCATCATGCTACAACCATTGGGGGTCAAGTAGCAGAACCAAATGTAAAATTTCGGGATCGGAAATCTTGCGCTAGCGAAGCTGCCAGCAAAATCTAGGATCTAAATGAAACAATAAAATTCGAGGTGGTTCTAGCGGTTGTGACTGCTTCGACGGCAAAGTTGTTGAATGGGTTGATATTATTTAATATTAAATAGGTATTTTTAAACCAGACACGCTATTGCCCGCCAGGTGAACATACTCAAGGGTTTGAGGTTTGCTTTCGCAACCAGACGCTAGATAGGTACTTCATTATTGACTAGGTACAACTATTAATAAGTCTTCAACCAATAGCAAGACTAGGCTAATGAGCCTTGTAAAGAATTTTTAATCGAGCCTTGTACGAAACGTTATTTGATTATCCGGTCGTTGATGATTGTTTTCCTATTTAAGTTATTAGGTATTATTTATGCGCTTGCAACGAATGTGCGAGCTATACGTGCGTATTGCGTACAGTGCCCGATTGATGCTGAACGGTCGGCCAAAGAGAATACAATACTACGTAACGGTCGGCTGCCTGGCCGCATATAAGCAAAATTCATCAACTGAGTTTTGAATGCGACCTCGAATTGGTCGATAAACTGTCATAGTGGGCTTCGTCTATAAAATCCACAAATTTAACTTGTGACGACGTGTTGCCTAAATCCTATAGTGACTTACCAAAAGTAATCTTCCACCCAGAAATCCCAGGCGTATTTTTTATGACAATTCAGTAATTCTACTCAGGCAGAGGAGCGCGTTTATTAGTCGACTCAAACTCAATTTTGCAGACTCCACTCCACTATGAGACTTAATCGGTAATCGACCAATCGGAAGCCGTATTTGATACTTAAGTAGTTGGTGGACTTTGTTTATTATGCGGTCCGATGCTGTGTGTCCGCGGTCCGGATTTGTTCCAAGTGCTCGGCGAACGCGCGCGCCCTTGCCCGACTTGAGGCCGTGCCTCTCCGCTTGCCTCGCATAATGTCAACCAACGCACAACGCCGACCTTTTTTTTATCAACAATTTTTTACATTTCAGAAGTCTGCTACAGTTTGGATCACGAGCCTGCTAAACCTGCTTCAGCACAATGTTTTTATCGCGACTTACTGTTATTCGCCTTTAGTTTATTTAAAATACCTACCCAACTACATTCATTTTGGTATGTTCCCTCAGTTAATTAAAAGATTTGGTATATACAATATAAGTAGATAGTACCTGTTCTAAATTACTTACTGCTTGGGTTAATTAGACGGATATTCATACTTAATAATTAGATTAGGCAGGAGGTACCTACATACATTACAATAGTAACACATTACGAACTTTGATAGTGCTTCCGATTCTTGACACGGGTATTTTCGTAGTCCGTATGTGAATCAACTACAATAATTGGTCAGTTCCCTGACCAATTAAAAAATGTATGAAACTGACCGATAGTGAAGTAATTCCAATAAAATAAAATAGATCCTAAAAACAAGCATCAATTTGTTAATCTAGCAAGTTTCCTGAGTATTTTGGATTGGATTGAACAAAACATTCAAACAAATCTAAACGAATCATGGTCATTAGTCGTACTATTCGTTATTGAAGGAATGAATGATTCATGAGCATAAAACAATGAGCCAGAAACCGTTGCACCACCAACCTCTGTTTTAATTGTGTTAATTAAGTATGTAACAAGGAAGTATAAACCTAAGGACGATTAATATTAATTTGAACGTCGGTATTTTATAGGTATTCTAGATATCTGTAAACTTGATTAATTTTCTTTTCACAATCCGATTAGGCTCGGAGAATGGAAGCGACGGTATTCCTTGGGGGTGCGCAAATCTTATTACAGGTGCGCCGTTGGACTGGCCCAGCTCGCCTCGCTATGCTGATTGCTTTGTTCGGCGCTTTTATTTCATTTGTCATTTAAATGTTCTTCAAATCTCCTAGAAAGCTCTACTTAGCTATCAATTTCGCTGTTCATTTAAAATGTAGGGTAGTATTTGTTTGAGAATTTCATTCAGAGATTATGTACGCAAGTACCTAGGTAGATATTAACGATTTATTTGTTTGAATACTTACATATTTTATTTAGGTATGTACTTCCCCTAGAGAACAAGGTTGTATAAATAAAACATCGTAATCCACGCAAACGCATATATTTTCTGTTTTTTTTCAATAAATCTTTTTGGTGCTCCATTTTTTATTTGTTTGTGTCTCTTTAAGTTATAAATTAATACTAATAATAGTATAGGACTCGTGAAACCGACACGGCCTCCGTAAATGGGCAATCGGGAGCTCCGTGTAGTTTCCGAGACCCGGGCAATGAGCTCGGCATAATAAATAATACAATAAGGTACAAAAAGGAATTCAACCAAGTACCATCGGATGGTTTCCACACTCGCTCACACACACGCTTCACACGCGACAACAGTCTTACATCTATAATATCACTAGCTATACAGAATGCGGCGAGGCCGCATGCACTGAGCCATTGGAGAGTACGACACGTAGGCTATTCATTCGAAATGCGAGCCCTTCAGCTTCTTAACGGCGTTGGTGAGATGCAGCATCTCTGTGTTCAGCTGCCAGATGAGGGTCTCGAGCTTGTCCACGGAGTCCAGCATCTCCACGCGCTCCGTGTGCGGGTTGAAGCGGACCTCGAAGGGTCGCGACATGGTCGACACCCAGCGTCTACACAATCATCAAATACATTAATAACAATGTTCTATTCTGGTTATTTATCCCTCTTCCGTCCTAAGCAGCGATGAAGGTTATTACCTGAATTTATCTTTGGCATCTTCGAAGCTCTCCGCTACGTAGTAAATGGGCTGGTATTCCTGGTCCTGGTAGGGCTGCACCGAGGTGGTGGCCGGGTCGAAGGGTCGCAGCTCGGGCTTGTCGCTGAGCGCGTGCAGCAGCTCGCCGACGGCAGACAGGAGCGCGGCGCCGTACACCTTTAGCTGCTGATTCTCTTTGCAAAGTCCGAACTCGACCGTGAACCAGTACACCTGAGCAAAGACAACATCGTTCATAAAGCCTCGCCACTGGGCGAATTAATGCGGTGGCACTGGTGAATTTCATTTCGCAATAGCTGGGCCCGTTCACATAAATTCCATATTCGCAATGGCGGAGTGAAATGTTTAATTAAAATAATAAATAAGTACTTATAATATAAACTTGTTTCCAGATTCAAACTTACAGTGGAGAGCTTTTCGATTTCAGAGTCCGAAGCGCCGAGCGATGCCAATCCGATCTCTTGTGAGAACTGAGCGAAGCTAGGGTCGGCCAGGAGCGGGATGTGGCCGAGGAGCTCATGGATGCAATCACTGTAGAACGAGCATTTATGAGGTGGGTAAGCTAAGTACTTATACTTTCAGAGGGACTATTTAACGAAATAAAAGTAGCCCTTTATCGTCCTACGAAGTCTTGTATTACACCTCTACATTTGTAGAGCGTAATTACGTTGCACTAGGTTGCAAAGCGTCAATTAATTTAATAACAGTAGCCTTTGCGATAGCGCGTTCTAAAGTGTAACTAAATTATAAGCGAGGCATTTAACAAAGTTACAGTTCCATCACGGCACGATACTTCTCCTATTAGTAGCAAACTGAGTTTATGTATTCAAGGACAGCCTACAAGCGCCCGCACCTTGATATATCTAACTATGAGAAAAAATGGCATTGAAATGATTATTTTATTTTAAATTACGTAATTAGTCCGGTCTACATTTGTTTCGGGCCCATTTACATAACATCTACGAGAACTTGTTGTGTAATATTTCCGCAAAGAGACTCGTCAAGGCAATAATTCTGAACCTAATTAAATTATCGGTAATTAATATTTTGTTCTAAACCATGACCATAGCTAGTTTGACAGGTACTGAAGTATTTGCGATTTCCGCGTGGACTTGTGTTTGTACAAATTTATCTCAGACTATTAATTAGTAGGTAACTATGTGAAATGAATCGCTTACAATTTATGAGATCGATTAGTATGTGGGAAAATAACAGTGAATACTTACGGTTCGGGTGTGTGGAACGGCGAGTTGGCGTGACGTACGTATTGGGTAGATTGAAAGACGCGGAAGGCGAGGGAGGCGAGGAAGTCCCGGGCGGTGAGGAGGCCAGCGGCGGGGCGCAGGGTGAAGCCGGTGTGCTTGCGCAGGAAGTTGCTCACGTCCTCGAGCTGAGGAATGTGTTGGGGCACGAATATGTCGGCCGCCTGCAGCTTGCTGAACGCCGCCTTGTACTCCCGGCAGGCGTGCTTGGGCATCAGATCGAGCACCGTGTTGAACACTCGCTGCCAGGTGGCGTTCTCGGACTCCTTGTACGTGATGTGCGGGATCGGGTCTCCGTATTTGTACCCGAAAGCGATCTCTGCGATCTCCTTCCTGCGCTCCCTGTACTCTTTGTCCGCAAAACCGGGATGGTTCATGTCAAGCTCGGGCTCGTACTTGGTCATCAAGTGGTTGCAGTTGTCGAGATCTGAAGCGTGGCGAGGGAACCATGGGGTTTTGCTGGAGATGTTGTTTTCTGATACGAGGTTAACTCCCGCGAAGGCGGTTGACTGGCGAAGAGATCGAATGAGCTGCAGCAGGTTGGTGCGGGTCATGCTGACTTTTATTAAAGCATCGAACTGGATACCGGAGACTTGGGACGGGCGAGTTTCGAGGTGCAGAACGCATCCCTTGTAGTTGTCGATGGTCTTGAGGATGCGAGCGAGCGAGCCCATGCCGTCGCGCATGCGCAACAACAGGGCGGCCTGCTGGACGGCCTGCTCCGCTTCGGGAGACTCACTCGCAGCGTTCTGCAGAATGACTTCCTCCTCGGTCAGTGTATAGTCTGTAAATAAGGTTTTGTTAAATCAAGTCATCCTATTCATTAAGTTCAATGATTTAGTTTTTTTTTCTGCAATAATTATGAATACTGACCCTCATCAGACTTCCCGGCGTCATCACCGATATCAGCGTCGGCTAAAAATAAATTAAAAAAATAAAATAAACAAAATGGGATAACAAAAAAGAAAACGAATAAAAACAATCCATTGAATATGTATGTGTGGATGTATCAATGAGGAAAAAATAAATAGAAAACTAAAGGACAAATTACCAAGGTGACCATTTTTAGTATCATCTTGCTGAGTTCCATCTTCAACAGTCGGGGAGTTATCACCATTGCCAATATGATTCCCATCTTGGATAAATTCGGAGTCCAAGCCAGAGTCTAAATTAAAAGGAAATAAAATAAATGAACAAAAATAATAACAAAACCAAAGTAAGTGTATTCAAACCGTTCACAATTCGTTTTGGCTGCACTGCCTTTTATGTTCATCGGAAAGTACATTCGTCATCATAAAAAGTCGAAAATTAAACGGTTTGTCGACCTCTTATGTGTTCACTTCTGGGTTCAAATGCGGTCGTTGATTACCAGTGAACCTTTTGTTAGTGCTGCCTCACGTATGTAATGCAAATATGACGACGTCAGAAACCAGCGCATCACCCGCCTGTTGTTATGTGTTGATGATAGCTTACCATTGGCGCGGGCGCGAGCCTCTTCCAATACGCTTTGTTTGGTCTGTTTGACAACAAGGGTCTCGAAGCGTGCGTCGTCTACCAGGGACCGGCGGCGAGACGGATAACCGTTCTGAAATAAAATTTATATTTCATTATCGTAATTGTTGGCTTGCCATGAAAAGTAATCTCAAAGTAAATATTAGCGTCATATAAGCGTCAATATTTTTAATAAGCTTTGAATATTTAGAGGTTTAATTTAATTGACCATGTTTTAGTAAGATTAGAGCGTATTAATAGTGTTTGATGCAGGTAGCATGCAGGCAGGAACCGGAAGATCGTTGTTGAAGGTAATATTCGCATATACGTCCGTTGAAATAATGTTATTATTAAAAGTTAGGTTGTGGTGTTTGAGAATAAGCAAGAAAGTATCGTATAATAAGAGTAATACTGTGGGCTAAAGAATGTCTTCCGTTCACCGAGAGAACACAAAGGGGACGCCTCTAAAACAGTTTGATCTTCTAAATCCTTATAAATATAAAGCGGTCACATCGCATTATGTTTTATGTGCGAGTAGGAATTGCTTTTACGAAGTTCCTAAGCTTATTTCCTGAGTGTGGCCGGGTGTAAAGTGCTCCCATTATTCCCGCCCCCGCGACCCGCTACGAAGCGATGCTGTGCGATTGAAATCTCACAAAGGAGCTCGGCTTTCTGGACCAATGCGCCCGAATAGACCCAATTACCGCTACTACAGACTTCGTGTAGACAACTTGATTTAAGTGTCAACGGAACGCTCCCCCGTTAAAGTCTTTACTTAGCTTCTTTGTTACAATGCAATTAAAGTACCAGTTTTGTGAAATGCTCTGACAATTTGAAGTTTTAAAATTAAAGTCTTGTGTTAAATGATCTCATCTCATAAAATTTACAAATTGTTATGATGGATGTGTGCGGAAATTGTATTAATATTTATCTGCAGTATTCATAGCGTTGACATGATTAAGTCGACGATAGTGTAATATCCGTCGCGGTGTGGTCACGAGGTGACACGGTGGCTAGCGGCGCGCGGGCGCCGACGACTAGCGTTTTCCACTAGAGTGGCCGCGCAGGCCTAACTATGTGTGTCAAGGGTTGTGCTAATCACTCACTATTGTTGCCGAGCCCCTGAAATGCAACGGAGATGGTAATTACGCGACCTAAAAGCTTTTTTCTGGAGGTCTAAATATGCAATTTACTCGCGTGCAAGTCGACGCGCGCCGCCGACAAGATTGCGGAAACATTGTCGCGGCGGTATTGTCAATTTAAAGGTCCGCCTAACTGGAGCGTACAGGACTCGGAATCCGGTTGATATAGCCTTGGTGTGCCCGAGTGGCCACTTCACCATTCCAATCGGTCGACGGGTAATTAAGCCAAGCCAGAGTGTGCCGCCTGTCGACCTGTGTCCACCCTTCGGCCTGCTCTACTACCTACACCTATAGCCACTTGATCGATTGATGCTACGTTGTTGAATGCCCATGCAGAACATGATTATATTTTTGTTTGTGCACGATACTTTTGTAATTATCCGTAGCGTACATTAATATGTTTATTATCACGAGATGGTAGAGAACAAAAGAAGTGGTTAAAATTGTGTACTTATTTACAGGTAAACAGATTTTTATAATGAAGCTACGGTCTTTTACCTACCTAACTATTGTCCCCAAGTTTTCTGAACTACTAGATCGAATTACATTGAGGAATATCTATCGGTCAAGGGCATATTTTAATGAGCCCACATTAGTTGCCGACCGATATCTTAGATTACGCGATTTGCGTGACGGAGTCTAATTATACGCCTAATATTAATAGTGAAGCGAACTCTGCGGAGGTGCAATCTAAAACAGACGAGATTTCCATTCAATATTTATGTGCCTTTGTGCAAATTGGAGGTGATATTGAACGCACATCATGGTACATGATCGAACCTTAACGATCAGCACCGAACTCAGCGGCGTTAGTGAGCGTTGTACGCTGCGCATTCCGACCTTCTACGGTCAAGGAAATACAATCATTCAGGCACCAATTATAAAACACACGTTAATTAGAACACGATTGTAACAGGCCTAGTTATCGCACAGCATAACATAATGTAAATAACAAAGTGCGATCGCATCGCATATCAGATCGTACACGCATGAGATGACTTTTAAAAGTGCATTACAATAAAAACAAAAATATTATGAGCGTTATCATCAAGGTCCATGCGTATAGGTTCTGCTACAATTCGCAACAACATTTCGCAAAGCTTGACGTAGGTAAACAGCCACTGTGTAAATGGAAGATTTCAAACGATTTACTTAATTGCATCAAATGCACCTGTGTGAGGTAATACTTATTATTCTGCCATTGACAACTGTAACACTGATTAGAAACGTTTATTTTTTTTGCCGTCAAACCGCCATTGATATCGTTGAGAACATTCCGTCGGCGTTCACGGACGGTGTATCTCGTTTACTAGAACAATGACTTATTTAGAGCATATTGTTGTGTGGAATATTACACAATTTGTCACACGATGATGCGATATCGTTGTGAAAGTGTTTCGTCGCGTCAAATCTGACTTAATTACCGCCGGAATAATAGCGTTGCGAAGGCCTTGCTCTCGACGTAATGAGCTCAGCTCAGTCACAAGCTTTTGGACAATAATAATCGACGTAGGTATTTATAAGTGAAAACATGGATTTAGTATCGAATTTATCTCCTTACGCGCATAACTTTCACACGTTATTTCACACGATTACTCAGTGTTTTGGACATTGGTTTCTCGAGTGTAAACAAAGCGGTATTATTGCATGCAATTTAGAAATCTATTTGATTTATATATTTTATGTGAAAAATTTGATAAGTTTTAAGTTTATTGTGTTGTTGTTAAATTAACATTCGAGAATGACGTAGAGATTATCCGTGATGTTTCGCTAATTAATATGAGCCCGTAATCAGAGTAATTAAATAAGATAGAACACATTATCACGCCTCTATTTCCGAAGGAGTAGGCAGTGACATGGTAGTTCACTTAAGTTTTGTTAATACATTTAATATGATTTTAAATTTAAAAATTGTAACTTTAAATAATATTCACTTATTAGTTTGGTAGACTGTGTGTGTAAAATGTTGTACTTTTTATTTACTAACAATGCATATTAGTACTATTACATTGTAACAAAAAAATATTTTATTTTTTTAAGTAAAAATTCTATTAAACTGGTACGAGCAATACTTCTTTGTTTTAAGTCGTTCAATTAATTAACAGTCAATTAATTAACAGTGTATCAGATCGTACATACGATCCTTAGCAATGATTTTCCGCTAGTGTGGAAGGTTAGTTATTAATTTTCGAAATGGTTTCAATTAAGTAATATGTTTATTAGCGATAAATTATTTTCAACAGGCAGGTGCGAGTTTAAATAACTGTTTATTAAGCATAATATTGTTAATTTGCATCGATATAAATAGGAAAATACGTATCATTAAAAATATATATATTTTGCATTTTTTTCGAAGCCAGAACAATATTTTAATATTAAAAAAACTGATAATTAAATTAAGTAAGCTTTAAAATTTGCGGGGGGCGAAGCTGAGGGTGTAAATGAGCAAGTCCTGGCGAACTCCTTACCTCTATGCTGTAGGACTTCTTGATGGCGAACATTTCGCGGTTCTTCTGGGCAGCTGCGACGGCCATGGCTTAACGACACTCCACTGGGATCTGTAGGGCCTGAACGGGGGTTCACTGCGCGTTAGCTAGCGTATGTCTGCGAAAGCTTTTTGTCTCGACCACGGGCTTTGTGCCTGTCTGTCTCGGACTCGAGCTGTCGTATTACTATAGCTAACTAAACTTTGGATTGCAAACAGACCAATGCATGATGACCGTTCGTAAGAACAGTTTAAATAGTGTTAGGCGCGCGCCTCCCACCCCGCAGCGCCTTTCGTCGCGCATGCGTCATTATCCGCCCCCCGCGCCCCCCGCGCACCCCGCACCGCCCGCGCCTGCTGCCTCCGCACCACTGCCATCCCCCAGTCCACCACCACGGAGGACCATCTCACCATCAGCTAAACTCCATCCTCAGAACTTCAAACTCTATAATCTAATCTTCTATCCCTTTATCCTAATTGGGATATACCCGTATATATATAATTATAATTGGGATATATACTCATTAGTACTAATAATAAATACAACAAGTGAATAACAATGATAAATAATGAAAGGGTATTACTAAATTATTTTAAGCGGACATAATATGCTTTGTTATAAGAAATTTTATGGAGAGATAGTACTCAGGAAAATTATGTAAAAAAATTACTTTCATGCGGTGGATTTAAAGGAGGGACGTAAGTAGGTTTTAAGGAGATAATTCGGTCTCAAATATAAGGAATATCAACATTTTTTTAATTCAAAGCAGAACAAACGTCCCCAGGTTATGTTCACGCAAAATTCTGTTTTTTTTTTATTTATTTATAGAGGCAGTATGTGACATGAATAAGGATGGATGATATTCCACCTGTCGAATATACCTATTACTGACGACCATTACATTTATCTTTTAGGATATGTTTTACAGGTTATACGGCAGGTAAAATGTTGGAATGTTGTTAGATAATATCTAGTTGATTGGAGGATATCATGAAAATGGGATTCCCATATCAGTTGTCAAGCATGACTTAACGTATGACAGGAAAACTAAAGAAACGGCAGTTAGTTACAAGTTTATCTACGTGTGTCGTACATACACATCGCATAGGCAGGTAAATCAGTAATGATTGCGTCGTGAATATTATTTAATAGCTTGTTGTAGAGTACATTAGTGAGCTGACCATTCGAGCTCTCCAAACGTAGAGTCTGAAATAGTTGATGTTAGTTTGTGGCTGTCGCCGAGGTTGTGGGAAATCATTATTATTTGGGAAATGAAGACGGTGTAGTATTCATTTTCACCAGTCTTTCAGAATTCCAAACAATACAGGTTCTCAGCGTTCTGTGCCTGTGCTGTTTGTAATGTCAGTCAGTGGGACTTTAGAAAACGTTTGGACAGACGGTTGACGGACGAGTGGATAGACGGACGAACAGACTTCGGAAAATATTGTTCCTTAGTTTGATTACGGAACCCTAAATAGATATTCCTTCTTCTAATTCATGTGTAAAAGGATGGAAGCTGTTGTTTCCGACGAGTGAGTATCCCTCCAGAAAGGCCTTTGCACGGAAATGAAAAAAAAAAAATAATATCACCAGATTAACACACCAATTGTATAGTTCCAAACTGATCTACGCTTTTACTAGGGGTACCGTATAGTGAACTAGGGGCGATCCCAGTGACACCCAGACTAGGAAAAATTACGTAAATGCGATTTTATAAATTTGATACCAGCGGGAATCTAGTAGATCTAGAAAACATAAGATTGTTTTTTCTCAAGAGTTAGACACCCTTTTTAGGAAACACAATAAATAAGTAATTACAGTGTGAAGTACAAAAAACTCCTTGGTGCGTTTATTTACCTCATCGTGGATATTATAATATATGCCTTATAATATATTTGTCTATTACATTTATATATATCTACTTTCCCTGATATTTATCTCATAAAGTACACACATTTTTTGAAAAACGGAAAATCCATTCAGCCTTTACCTGACTCGAGAATGTTCATTAGTTATAAGTAGGTAAGGTAGTCATCCTTATAACAATCTTATGCACTTATATAAGTACTACATATTTACCCACTTATATCCCACTTGTGTGCAATAACTTACCGTAAGAAATACTCCTTTAACAACCCACGGGTGGGCTCGGGCACGGGTGGGTTCCTGCGAGGGGCTTAGATACTTCGCTGTCGGAAAGCGGGTTCACGAACTTCACATGCCATTCAAAAACTCTTGAGCATTTTATATCTAATCCCTTTGGCATTCATGTCCTAGGCTCACCAATTTGAAACACCCTGTATTGTTTGCTATGAATAACAGAAATAAGTTAGAAATAATACGCATTACGCTGTAGTAAACTCTTTATTTAATATTTGTATGTTGTAGTAGGGGCGAAGTTACGAGTATGTTTTTAAATTACCTTCCCTTTCGATGTTCCAATGAGTGCCTAGTGTTTCTCAGAATAGGGCCGAACAGTACATAAACGTCTTAGGTATAATCCATGCAGGTACCTACATAAAGAGTATTTATTTTTTGTAATTTTTCCTAATGATTTAAATGTAACCACAAACGTAAACACTTCACTGCAATGGAGCATTGTCATGATGTAAACAAAGTACCTACCTCCGTAACAAAATGCACGCAGAGTGCATCATACAATAACACTTGATAGCCGCAAATCCAGTCAACGCTAATGACTTCAACCCACCGTACTTTATAAAAACCGACTTCGCCAAAGCACTCCAAAGTACCATAAGTCCCATACGTCATATTATTGTGACAACTCGCGGAGCACGTTGACGTCACGATGGACTTACCGTTTATTCGAATTAGAAGGCCATTGATATAATTCTAATTATGCACCCACGTATTATACCTGCTTACTGCTTACATTAATTTGAGAAATATCATTTTGGATAATCCAAATAGGTACGTCACATTGGCAAAAAATATACATAGGCGGGTAGGTACCTAATTTGTTCATTAGGAGATATACTTTAAGTTTATACTTATTATAATTAGATAGCTATTACATTTGCCGCTTCTTCTATAGATCCTTATTAGCTCTACATATTCTTTTATCTTCGGTAAAATACACCAATTTTCTTTTTATTATATTAGCGTCAATGTTAATTATCTTGCTATTCAATTAGGCCAGTTAAATCAATTTATAGTCTGAGAGTGATCATGTGTTATGTTCAAAGTGTACTCATGAGACCGATCATGCCAATGTCAAAAGGATCGCTCTCCAGCTCGCGATTGTTTTATTAAGACCAGTCTATACTAGGTGAAACAGAAAGCGTATACTATTTCGTGTTGCAAACTTTGTAAATCTAAAACAATCGGCTTTGTGGGACAGTTGAAGTACTGAAATGTTTTTCAGGTTTCCTCCAAAGCTTTAGAAAAGTAATCTCTTTCTGTTTCAACCTGTAGTGTGAAGCACGGTTAATGGAAAATAAATAAATACTATCATAATTTAATTTAGTTTTTTAAATAAAAGCTTAACCCTCATAACACGGCGCCATTTCCCAACGTGCAGTAAATTGGCATGCCTTAATTGGTGCCGCGGTCATTGGTCTGATTTACCTACACATTCGGCAGCAGTCCAGATTGCCAAATTGAATCAACACATCACGTGGACAAATAAGTAATGCTTCATTGTACCAATATGATGATCAGCAAGGGTACCGGTAACAACAACTTATCCAACTACAATTGCCTATTATTTAATAAATAATTAATGAAAGTAAATGATGAATTTACACCCCTATAAACTATACCTATACATACATATAACGGGTATATTGCGGTCTCTTCGAGACCCACATCATTCCAAAAGAGGTAAATTACGATCCAAGCAGTTAATATCTCGGTTTTCCCATGGTGGTGAGCGCGCGCCTCGTGAAAGAAATCTAAACAGAGAGTGCGTTTGCGAGAGCTTGGGGATTCCCTCCGCGCCTTCGGTCAGGTGGCGGAGTGCCGTACGGTCGCGATTGAAGGCAAGTGTTCCGGGGACGTCGCCGGTGAGTCACCCGCCGCACACGACACTCGCCGTGAAAGTTCGCCTCGCGATTGTCATCATATGTTATTGAGAGCTTAGCGCCATGTGGAGTCCACCGCATTTACATAATATTTATTGATGTAACATGTGATCTTAATCTGATAACTTTATCGACTCGAATGAGTTATTTCTTTTACTAAATTAATGTAAATTAATTGATGGTTTTACGTCACAGCCTAAACTATGAATACAAATTAATTATCCCTACTTATACTAAATCTGCAGGTGGGTTTGTTTGTGAGTTTGATTGAGAATCATTCAAGAACGGCTGTGGGTACGGATTTATATACAAATAGTTCATAATCTGGAATAAAATTTTTGGTAATTATGAACTTTGGTCATTATATAAATTATGGGGCAGTGCTCACGACACTATCATGACTCCAAATCTGGGACATCTTTGATACAATCGCATACATTGGTGTTTTGAGCATGCCACGATTCACAACAACATTTACAAATCAAAACAACGTAGGTACGCTGATAAATTATTATTGGCCACAACTGACATTTTTAACACCTTTATATTGATAAAAAATGTGACAAAAAGTGTACAATAAGAGGACATGCTTCAACGATGACCGTATACAGTTAACTCATAGGGCATCCATCGGCTGCGTTTTGCTAGGAAAACACACTTGCGCAATATGCTAATTCCTTGATCTGAATCTGATTCATATTCTGAGGGCATCAGGGTCCTATCAGTTGCGATAGGGCATATCTACGACACGACTCACGAGGTTGAGTACTTAAACTCTGTTACTTATACTTACCAACTTGAAATTATACCCATTGACGTTTTAAATGTACTTTTAAAATGTAAAAGTATTTTAGATGTTATTATATTAATCCTCCTCGTACACTTTGTAGCAACGATTCGTGGGAAACGTGTAATTAATTAATTTAAATATATGTCATCAATAACCCACCTAATTATATGCAAATGAAAAAAAAATACATTATGTATTTTTCTTAAATGCTACAACCCGTTCTCTCTTGTTTTGGCAAGGGGCTTGCCCCCCAGCCATTGCATTGCCAATAAATGTTTTATGAGAAGGAAATGAAGTAATTTATTAACAGGTTTATCATGCATATATATTTTTTAAATTTACATTTATATAAATTTCGGAGCCAAGGTTCTGAGATATAAAATGATAAATTCACCAATGACTTTAATATTTCAACCACCGTGTCTCAGCCGTAGGGTACAGCTGTGTCATTTTATATTTAACATTCATGAAAAAAAAAACTATTGCACTCAGGTTAAAAGGAAAGTCAGTTGAATAAAGGTTCCGCTCACTCATTGAAGCGCGATGCAACCGGTAAGGCGATTTCAATGTACCAGCTGTCAAACCCCTATACACATTAGTGATGTAACGAATGTTGGATTTTTGACATTCGCGAATGCGAATGCGAATGCGAATATTTGGCTTCAACATTCGCGAATGCGAATGCGAATGCGAATATTCGTTACATTACTAATACACATATGCCGTTGGCCGTATAACATAAGCCAATATTTGTACGGAATTCCCGTGCCGGTGCGGCCCCGGCCTTACTGCTCCTCGTCCCAGCAAGTGGGTTACAATACAATAAATACAATTTTATTCGAGTGTGTGAGCACTGCTTTCGAATCGAATGCGTCGTCCGTCCTTTTAAATGCGTTACGAAAAATAAATACTACGAACAGGGGCCCCAACTCTGTTAACTTCTGCATCTCGATCGACTCGCAATAGTCCGTTTCTGGATATAAATTCTGTCAAAACTGACGTATTCATATACCTATTGTAACAGTTCATACTGCAGGCGATTTAGTTATAATCCTTAGAAACATTGTTCTAAGATAGTTTCTGGGTTAAAACAAAAATACAAGACGGAGAGGGGGCTCTTCTGCGTTTTGCTTTCCTTGGTTTTGGAAGTTGGGACATTCAGGACAGTGGGGTTTTAGCGACGGGAGAGTGAGGTCTTGACTTCAGAACGGTCGGGTTCGATTCTCGGGAGTGATCCTTTGAGACGTGTACGAGTGCGCGAACCGCGAATATTTTAATTTAAAGTTTTGATTTATTTGCAAGTGGTGTTTTAGAGTAATTCCAAATAATTTTCCGGAGCGTCTAAACTGAGTGTTGTAGGTAAAAATACTATAAGGTATATAGTAGGTAAAGTTTTGTACCATGTTGTCCAAAAATCGTCGATATATCAGCTAAATTGTCTTACTATTGTTGTGTTATTAGGAGAGTCCATTCATACATTAATTTCCAGGGAAAGCTGGACACGACGGGGTAGTAGTTGGAATGATTTGGAGATAGATGCGAGCGAATACTGACTAAATTATAATTGTTTTATGCAATCACAGGATTGCGTTTTGTTAAAATTTGACTAAATTAGGGACCTAAATCACACTTTGCTTGATGAGCAATTCGCGTTTTATTTTGACTCTAATTGTGAATTAAGCTCAGTGTTGACAATATTCGCGTACACACACCATAACACTAACGACTCTGTGCGAAGTTGCCGTTGCTCGAGTCGCGGGGCGGAAAGTACTAAGCATTGAACACAAGACACTATACAAGCTATCGAAGAAGAGATTAGCTCATTCACTTACATGCACTAGGTACGCACTCTCGTGGATGCGGGGGAGGTTTGTGATATCTGATGAGCTGCCTGTCCCCTGGAACCTGGAGCTGTTGCTAGGTGCCCGGCACACGGATCCTCCTGCCCTTGCCTCGTTCCGAAAGATGTGCTCCATGATAGACGGGTGAACAGAATTTTCGAGCCCGGGTATCGTTCAACTCCCTATCGACGAGCACGAGAACACACCAAACAAATTAATGAACCGGTCGGCGACAACACCTAGGGTTGAAACTGACCTTTTGGCTCTTCAAGCACCCTTTTATTTAGTTTATTAAATTCCATTTAATACCTAAATAATAAACTCTTGCCTGTACAAACAAATGTTCTTAAAACAATCCGACGTAAGTATTGTGGAGCTCTGCCGTAGGGAAGATGATTGAATGCAAGACGATTTAGATTGGTATAATCACTAGGTATCGTTAGATGTATCTTAACCCAGCCAAACTTGCTAAGGTCGATTTAGATTGCTGGTTTTGTTGGGGCACGTTGTTCATATGCCACCAGGTTCTGACTATAAGGTGTGTTGGGAGGTCAGAAAATATCAATCGCTAGGTCTAGGTCATAAGTCTGTAAGTCTAGATCTTTCCTCTAACTACAGACGGGATATGTAGTCCACGTTGCCAGAGCATCGAGAACAGATTTTCAGATCTACGTCGATTTGGTCCTGCCTTACTATTATTCCTACAATATACATGTATTTATGTAAAATATTCTGATTTATCAATAAAATAATTCCGTCTGCGTGTGCGCTAAAAGTCAATATAAAAATGGCAAAGTGCGGGTATTGCCTATTTCGCGAGTGTATGAGTGCGAACGCGATTCAGGTGTGTTGCTGATACATTGGTGAGCGTAGATTGTAAGAATTGGCTTTATAGTCTCATTGTATGTGTTAGAATAAATACGATTATGATAATTCCTCATGACTAATTTCTTCAATGAACTGATGAGACTATAATGTTGTTCAATTGCATCGGGTATATTTATTTAGCGGGATTTTATAGGAAGGCGACCTACGACCGATAAGGTGCATGATTTGTTTTATTGCTTCGCCATGTGAGATGTTTAAACCCCACAGTAACTACAAATGATCATCGGCGACGGCTGACGACGACTACGAGTCTTTGTATAAATGTTTATTGTCTGTGTACTGTATTCCTATGTTCATTTCCACAGGAGTTTTGATTTTAGATATTTTAGTATTGTTATATTCATTTATGTTTTTGAAAATTAGTGAACAACATGCGTAATAAGTTGAATTGACGACTCTAATTAAGTAAATTTAATTGCCATAAATATGACAAAACCACGACACTCAGTAGATAAACGCAACGTATCGATTTTTAAACGGAATAGTACTTTAAATATGATAATAACTAATAGTCATCATAACTAAAATGTTACAGATGGTGCCGTGACCAGGATTTAGGTCAGACAATTTTAATTTGATTCGCGTCGAATTAAAAGAATCTGAGTTACTACACATTAAAAAAAAATACACAACGTAGGAAAATTTAAACCCAATTGACGATCACGAACCTAAACCATAAATAGTACTTATAATTGTCAGAACGGCCTTTTGTCTGATTTCTTAGGTACTCTTGAAGAATTGTTTTACTCTGAGCTGGAGTTTGTACAAATTGCATACCTTTTGATGATATAGTACTACGCCACATACACTCATAATATGAGAAAATAATTTTCTACTGTCACACGCGCGATGCGCAATTCGTATAAGAATGAAGGATAAATACTTAACGGTATGTCAGGGGATGTTTAGATCTAGCTACAATTGCTGACTAGAACATAAACCACACGGGCATGCGAACCAGACTACCCCAGCTCCTATCGACTAATCTGAGTTGATAATATCCCAGTACCATAGTCCTGTCAAAGGAATCCCATTGGAAGTACATCTTAGGTTGCCATAACTTTTTTCGTTGTCGTCTAGAGCGTGACCTTTAGGAAACATTTTCTTTTAGCTGCTGTTTTAGTTTTAATACTAGATTCAATAAATTAGGATAGTCCTTTAGTAGCACCAGTATAGTTTACGTTAGTCTTATTTAGGATAATTTCATTTATCAATGTTTATATAGTATAAACCAGTCCATACCCCATCCATGCCAAGTGCGTAGTAAAGTGTGGAGTTATACTTTTGAATGGCCTGTGGTTCGACTTATGATAGGATAGTATCATCACAGTATGAATTTGGTTGTGATTTTGACGGTGGGCGAAACAAAGATGATAAATATGGTGATTGTAGTGATGGTGATTTAAATTGCAGTAGAGCAGAGTAATTCAATTCAGTATAATATTATATTAGTTAATTAGTAAACTAACTTCTTCATAATGATAGTTTTTAAGCCAAATCCGATTTTATTGCATAAGGACATAGGGGCGTGTTTAGGTCCAATTGAGTCTAAAAAAAATTATAGTGTAGGGGTGTAATTACACTAAGACTAAATATTATTTATTTTGAACACCAAATGAATAATAGGATAGGGGCGAATGGTAGCTTAGAATATAGGAAATCATAGAATAAATTATTCTGACTTGAGAGCACTGGATTGCATTTGGCGTTTAGAAGATGCTATATAAGATGTTGTGGGTTCGATTCCCACATATGCGAATTTTGAAGAGTTATGTTGTTACGGATTAGCTAGCGCTATATAAGATGTTGTGGGTTCGATTCCCGCCTGTGCAAATTTAGAAGAGGTTTGTTGAAATTTGGCCTAGCTGGCGCCATATCAAGTTTTTGTGGGTTCGATTCCCACATGTACAAATTGGGAACACTTTTTTTGTGACTTAGATTTGCTGGCGCTATATGAAGTTGTGGCGGGTTCGATTCCCACATGTGTGAGTTTAGAAGGGTTTTGTTGGATTAGCTGGTGCTTTACCAACTTGTTGTGGGTTCGATTCCCATATGTACAAATCAAAAGGTTATCTTCGTGACATGCATTAGCTGGCGCTACATCAGGTTGTTGTGGGTTCATTTCCCACATGTGCAAATTAAGAAGAGTTTGATTTCTTGTGACTTGGATTAGCTGGAGCTAGATCAAGTTGTGGTGGTTTCGATTCCCACATGTTTGGATTTAGAAGGGTTATGTTGGATTAGCTTGCGTTATACGAAATTGTCGTGGGTTCGATCCCCACACGTACAAATTGAGAAGAGTATTTATTGTGAGTTGGCTTAGCTGGCGGTACACCAAGTTGTTGTGGGTTCGATTCCCACATGTACAAATTTAAAGAGTCTTATTTTTCCTGAGATTAGCTGGCGCTATATATCAAGTTTTTGTTTGTGGGTTCGATTCCCACATGTGCGAATTTAGAAGGATTAGTTGAGAGTTGGATATACCGATTTGTTGTGGGTTCGACTCCCATATCTGCAATTTAGAGGGGTCTTGTTGAGACTTGATGGCGCTATACCAAGTAGTCGTGGGTTCGATTCCCGCTTATATTGGTGCAGTAATATTTTTATCCTTGAAAAATTTTTGTTACCTCAGATTTCAAGCTACAGGGAACGCCTTGGTTCGTTATACGGCACACTTGGTGTGACCAACTGAAATTAATTAACTATTTATTCTAACATAAATAGTGATTACAATCATCATTCAAGGTTAAGGTTCTAAGTAAACTATTGGTTTATAGGAACAACGGATTAGTACCTATTTTATAAGTTAAAATTATGAGTACACGGTGCCTTGGATAATGCACAACGTATACTGTACCTACCTACTCACACATCTACATCTCTGTTTGATAATGAAAGACACATGTTGATGATGACACATTTGGACAAATTAAACACAGGCTGGCACAACGTATTGTTGTACATACATTCACCTATTATGGACAGCGGATATATTCACTATTATCAAGCAATCATTGGAGAAAATAACTACGACTCTTACTCGAGATAAACTCGTGTATAACGTCATATTTTAAAGTCATTCATGGGTCTGCTGAAACCTTGCATCACTCTGGACAACGATCTACTTAATGCTCATATCTCAATGGATTTACTCTTCTATATGGAACGGACATGGTAGAATTAAATCGATTTCTGGGGAATAACAGTATAGGTACTTTCGAACAGAGAATGTCTTAAGCAAGAAAGACCTCTGATTGTTCCGTCACTGTAATACCCAGTACACCGTTGGATTTATCGATACAAACATGATACCAAGTTCCGTACATGTACCTAACATTACAAAATATACATCGACGTTTGGATTATTGTATACGGTGATGCAGACCTACTGAACGGCTAGAGATGTTGTCTATCAACGCAACTTAGTATCCTTCATAGACAAGGAACTAACTACGGAATATACTTTTTTCTGCAATCATCAATGTGTGTCACTCATGATTGATTACTAATTGGGAGTTAAAGGATTTGCCAGAAATTCTAAGTATAAAGGTTAGTGGAAGAGTGGTTGTTCTACAGGATTCTATAACTATTTACTTCAAAAGTCGACTTAACTCGAGCTACATAAAGTATGGAAACTCTAAACTACAATAAAATAATCAGTTTCCTAAGGAATTATATAACCATTCACTCCAACGAGTTGACGTTCATAATTATATAATTAGGGGCGACTGTAACAGTTCATACTGCAGGCGACCTAAACTCGACTTAAATACCTAAATAAATTATTCATAAGTTATCCATAAGTTGCCGTTGCTCGAGTCGCGGGGCGGAATTAAAGTACTAAGCATTGAACACAAGACACTATACAAGCTATCGAAGAAGAGATTAGCTCATTCACTTACATGCACTAGGTACGCACTCTCGTGGATGCGGGGGAGGTTTGTGATATCTGATGAGCTGCCTGTCCCCTGAAACCTGGAGCTGTTGCTAGGTGCCCGGCACACGGATCCTCCTGCCCTTGCCTCGTTCCGAAAGATGTGCTCCATGATAGACGGGTGAACAGAATTTTCGAGCCCGGGTATCGTTCAATTCCCTATCGACGAGCACGAGAACACACCAAACAAATTAATGAACCGGTCGGCGACAACACCTAGGGTTGAAACTGACCTTTTGGCTCTTCAAGCACCCTTTTATTTAGTTTATTAAATTCCATTTAATACCTAAATAATAAACACTTGCCTGTACAAACAAATGTTCTTAAAACAATCCGACGTAAGTATTGTGGAGCTCTGCCGTAGGGAAGATGATTGAATGCAAGACGATTTAGATTGCTATAATCACTAGGTATACCCGACCGACGACCGATAAGGTGCATGATTTGTTTTATTGCTTCGCCATGTGTGATGTTTAAACCCCACAGTAACTACAAATGATCATCGGCGACGGCTGACGACGACTACGAGTCTTTGTATAAATGTTTATTGTCTGTGTACTGTGTTCCTATGTTCATTTCCACAGGAGTTTTGTTTTTAGATATTTTAGTAATGTTATATTCATTTATGTTTTTGACAATTAGTGAACAACATGCGTGATAAGTTGAATTGACGACTCTAATCAAGTAAATTTAATTGCCATAAATATGACAAAACCACGACACTCAGTAGATAAACGCAACGTATCGATTTTTAAACGGAATAGTACTTTAAATATGATAATAACTAATAGTCATCATAACTAAAATGTTACAGATGGTGCCGTGATCTCGTAATAATATGGAATATTTCGTAACAAATCCAAATAACCTATAGTCAGGGAAAGAAAAATGTTACACTATGCGATACGTCAGTTTTGACGTATTGCGAGTCGGTCGACATGCCACCGGTTAATAGAGTTCAGGTTATCTTTAAGTACGAAGTTTTCGTAGCCCAGGTGTAGTTTGTACTAGCGTTTGAGTAGGTACTTATACCTATTTGTTTTTTTTTATATAAATTCCTATCCTCTGAGTTTTCGTATTTAATCTCCCTGATACTGATACAGTGCATGAGCTTCCGATTTTGTAGAGGCGTATCCAAACAAACTGTAGGTATCTAGTCTAAGGAAGTTGAAACAAATTATTCATTAAATTCATAAATAAAATAAAGTATACCTACAGCTACTTATTTAAATTATTGAATAAGACTTCGGGAAATGTGTAATAATGCCGAATATTGTTTTATATTTATACACATTATTGGCCGACTCTACTTCCTAGGTGTAGACTATAAAAAAATAATAATCAGATAAGTAAATTTTAAAAGTTTTTAAGAATTAAACTTAGGAAGTAGGTGATTACATAATAAGATAAATATTATGGATACAGTTTTTGGAGCAATCTCGGAACTCTGGCGATCCAATGAAGGGAATATTATCAATACTGGAACCTAACCTTAAGATTAGTACTTCCGTTGATGTAACATTGGTACAATAGTCGCAAATGAAGCGTAGCGGCGTACCTGAAAAATGAAGTCCAGCAGCTCTACTATTGATTGTAGGCTTGTTAGCCACTAGCGTCCAGGTAAAATATTGTTGACGTAAATTATTTTAATAATCATCACTATTTGTAACACATAAAATTACAAACGAATATTTTCGTAGATGCTAGCGACTAGCGAGCGTCTGCTAGTGAGCTTATGGTAGAGTTGCTAAATTCAATTACTGTGTCCGAAGTTGTTAATTTGGATGTAAGCGACTGGCACCTTCTAAGTGTCCTTGGTAGAGTCAAATAGGCTAGACTTGACTTAATACTGTCCCCGAATATTTCGTATATTAGATATAGCTATTATTTAAAATTCAAGGTGGATAATGTTAGAATTGCTATCAGAGCGACAGTATCGCCAGCGGATTATACGTGGAACCTCATAAACGCAAAATGCATGTGCATGTTATTGGTATTTTTCGTTTTTGACCTTTTGGGAACTTGACGCTTTCAGTGCCTTGACATTTTGCGTGTTTGACATAATGCGTATTTGACGTTTTGTGTGCGATCCAGGCAATATACCTCTGCCGCCTCCTTTGGAAAGTACACGCGTGATGGTAATTTATTTAATCCGTGTACTTTGAGGTCGAGGCCTGGTTTTCATACGCGAGTACACAACTACTTTTCTAATAGGTACCTATCCCTTTAATAGTTAATTACACATGGTGGGTACTTTACAAGGGCAATTGATTTCATCAATAATTCATGACAATAAGTTATGCAACACAAATGTTAACGTTGTCAGTTATTGTACGCAATTATTTTATTAATGAATAGACTATTAGCTCGCGGCGAAGCGCTCCTTGTTACTAACTCCTAAGTTTAGTATGAGTTCCTAATATTTTTTTTATTTGATAGAGTCAAGCGTTTGTGGCGTAAGGCGACTGCGATACGACGGCACAACAAATCTTCCTATAATTTTTTTTTTTTTTTGAGACGTTATAATAATAGTACAAATCATAATTTCACACTAAATCACTATTTTGCCGGCTCTCATAATAAACATCCAAGTGCGAGGCTATGCTGACATCCTTGGAAAATAGATGTATCGATCGATTGCAAGGGTCTACTCCACCTGCGGTAGAAATAGCGATCTTATAAAAATGATTAAAATATTCGTAATTTAAAAAATACATACGGATAGACGGTAAAAGATGTGATAGCCGATTGGTTAAGCAAGCGTCTTACGGGCAAAGGGTCCTGGGTTCTTTTATCAAAGGGCCTGGGTTCAAACGCCTGGGTTTGAAATCCATGTGCAAATCATAATTTTAAAAATGAATATCATTAGCTATTTATGGTGAAGGAAAACACGTTGAGGAAATCTACATGTCTCAGAAAATCTATTCAGTTTTCTAAAGACTGAGCCAGCGTGATGTGGTCGGTTATGGCCTGAATCCCCCTTGTATTGAGGGCAGGCCCAGAAGAGAGACGTTAAAAAGGACGAATATAGCCTACTAATATTATAAATGCGAAAGTTTTTGAGTGTGGATGTTTGTTACTCTTTCAGGCAAAAACTACTGAACGGATTTGGATGAAATTTGGAACACAGATAGTTTATAACCGGGATTAACACATAGAATACTTTTTATTCCGATAATCCTGAATATTTTGTTAAGTCAAATACTACGCGGACGAAGTCGGAAGGCACAGCTAGTTATATTATAAAAGGTACACACAGCCTGGGTAAGCCTCAATAATATAATAATTTTTAATGTTATAGCGTTTAGCATCTCGTGACGTCATAGAACATAAGGAAATTCGACGTTAGTGTTTGGAAATTCCAAATACTAATTGGATACAGTTTTGCAGAACGCAACCAATCCACATACATCTGCCCAACGGAAGAAAACCCACAATCACTTGTGCTAGGGTTTCTTTTAGTCTGCAAAGTATATGGGTTTGGCTCCATTCCACAAGAAGATATCCAATTTTGATTTGCGTGATGTGTTCAAAAGGCAATGTCGGTCAATAACCGAGCTCGCGAGCCCAATGTGGGCCGAGCAGGAAGTGCATTCAATAGCCGAAAGCGTGAGTAACTTGGAGATAACAAACAATATGCACATTTAATTTCGAACAATAAGCATTCGACTGACATTCTGGACCATTTATTGCAACTCGTATTCACTGTAAGTACCTTGTATGTAACTCTTATCAATACTAAAAAGAAAAAAAAGTAAGATTGACAATTTGTAAGTGCCCCCGTAGGCCTATACAAAATAATCGATTTGAATTTGAACTTTTATTTTGCTATTTTAAATAGTTATCCGCTAAAACGTACTAAAGTTCAGCGACTCCACATAAAGGCCTATTGGGCCATCATCTGTAACGGTAGGCTTGGATCGCCACATTGGCGGAAAATCAAATTGAAGTGGAGCTGTTTGAGATAAATGATTTTTACGCATATCATACTAATATTATAAAGAGGAAAACTTTGTTTGTTTGATTGTAATGAATAGTCTCCGAAACTACTGAACCGAATTGAAAAATTATTTTACTGTTGGGAAGCTACACTATCCCCGGGTGACATAGGCTATAATATATTTTCAAAAAAATTAGGGATCCTTACTTAAACTCGAATAATGTAACCGCAATGTACCCGTGCGAAGCCGGGGCGGGCCGCTAGTTCTCTATAACTCTAAGCCCTGTATTAATATATCGATCTCCAGTCTGAGAGCGGTCTTGAGTATGCTTATACATATTTTGTCATTTTGTACTGGTGTGACATAGGATTGACATAAGTTCGCTTCCAGATTTGAGATCTATTTATTAATACGCGTATTCATCAATAGATCATAATATAGTTAGTAGTAGTAGTCGGGGTAGGGGACGTCCTAAAAAGACGTGGATGAACTGCGTGGAAGAGGGTATGACCGAAAAGGGAGTGAGTGCAGAGATGACGGATGATAGGCTTGAATGGAAGAAGAGAACGTGCTGCGCCGACCCCACCTAGTGTGGGATAAGGGCAAGGTGATGATGATTCATCAATAGATCATAGGCATCGATTCCAAGTCTGAGAGCGGTTTTAAGTACGCTTTTGACATGTAATTTTGTACTGGTATGACATAAGAGTAACGTTTCCAAGATCGCTCTCAGACTTGAGATCGAT
This sequence comes from Notodonta dromedarius, assembly GCA_905147325.1. Lineage (NCBI taxonomy): Eukaryota > Metazoa > Arthropoda > Insecta > Lepidoptera > Notodontidae > Notodonta > Notodonta dromedarius. The sequence goes on along the minus strand of LR990160.1, from coordinate 8,495,020 downwards.
TTATAATACGGGCTTTAAACTACTAGTATACTAATGTTATAAAAAAAATACAATAGTGCTGATAAGTTATGATTGCACACACCTAAAATGTACAAAACTAACTTTATTGCGAATGATTGCATCATATGAGCAAGACATAAATAAGTTCGGATGTTACAAAATTCGTTTTGTCATAATTTGAAGCCAACGTTATTAGCATCAATGTTTTCCTATCATTTTAGGATAAATTATAAAATACAATAAAATACGTAGCAATTTACATTGAATTACAATATTTTGTTTAAATATGCCTGACGTCAATGGATGTGAACTGATGTTATGATCCATACGACTGCTGTGTGGGAAGTATTTTATTCCGTCCCTTTCATGTTTTTTTCGCAGGTTCAGTGCGCTGCACGCATGCGCGTACAATAAAATTACCAAGTCGCCTTGTCAGACTAATACCAGTTTGATACCACCGCACAGTTATGGACAACTATAAGCCGAATAGTGATCGTCGTTGCGTCGTGTGAACTCGGCCTAATTGTAAATTTATTATGTAGGGTACATCTGCAAAACCTAGTAGAAAATGCCATTCAATTCTTTGTCAATGAAATACCTTTAAAGATAAAAAAGTATTTTACTTTTCATAGATTCTATCGCCTAATTTTAGCAACGATATTTTAAAATCTAAACGCGCTCTATCTATTACATTCAAGGGGTGTATTTAATTATAAATTAAAAAAGTCTTATAAGTAAGAATCCTTTTTAATCAATTGCCAAACGCCAAATCTTATAAAATTATTATATTGGTTTATATACAACTCGTATTTAATATACAAATAGGTATAAAATAAATATCTCAATAACCGCTGATATTTGAGTGTATATTGAATAGGTAAGTAGCTGGTTTAAAAATAGATAATTATGAGCAACTTAATCAGCAGCGAGACATTAAGTACCTACTGAAGCTATTTTTTATTGCATAACATTATATTATGAATGTTGTCTACTATCAATGTCATTTTGCGTAAAATTTGGCGTAAAATGAATGGAAGTATTATTGTCAAACAAACTATGTAGGCACCATAAACATAGTATTAATAAATTGGCTGGAGCGCACTTGCGCTCGCCCTCTGTCCGGGTGAAGTTGTTATGGCCACTCTGGCCAACAACATTATAGTCATATAAAAAAAAATATATATTAATAATACCTCACCAACATAATAAGTAGGTACTACGAAGGGGCCGTGTGTCAATGAATCAAGGGGATGGTCAGTGTGTAGGTACCATATGAGAAATAACTTTCCTGGTTGAAAAATACAATAATAATTTAGGGCTTTTTAAGGCACCACTCCTGGGCCTCACCACAATACCAGGGGATCCACAACACTGGCCCAGTGCGGGTTGGCGTATTTCACTGTCTTTCTAAAATTGCTTAGATTTTCTTAGACACTCCGGTTTCCTCACAATGTTTTCCTTCGCCATAAGTAATAGATTATCATATTGAGATAACAACAAAACTGCTACTTCATTAAGGAAAGGCGGAATTAAACATTGTACACTTATCCTTAGGCCCGTATTAATAAATCGCGAATGAAAAAGTCTAAGAGCGTTCTTGGAAATGTAATTCTTATGTTATACCTACAAAATGGCATGTCAAAAGCGTACTCAAGTTCGCTCTCAGACTGGAGATTGATTTATGAACATGGTACGTTTTTTCTTGCTACATACAGATTCACCTACACCATGGGTTGTAAAAATTATGTCATTAATACATTTTATTTATTTTCTCAATACATACAAATATATTTACAGGCTAGACCCAATGCGATATTGTTGCAAACTTAAAAGCTAAAAATAATTTAACTGTTAATTAATCAGATCGATGTATATTTCCGCTATCACTATGGGTGGCAATAAATTTCATTAAATTTTAATTAAAGATAAAGTACATGACTTTGTCAACCCAATATACACTGTCAATTAAAATTGAAATTAAAAGAGTAATGGAGGTAATGCATTACCTAGGATTACGAAGATGGTCGCATTCACAAGGTTGGAGGGGCTGTCACGAACGGCGGCTGCAACAATGGACCGCGGAGAGTCCGATTACGACGAAATGCCCCATTTCACACGATATTTTAGAATTGTACTCTTCGCTAAATTAGCGGTTGCTCCTTGAAAATGGACTCGGCTCGTTTTTTTACTGGGGCAAAAACAAAGCTTCGCTCCGCCGATGGCTATTTTTGTTGTAAATTATAACAAATGTTCTAGAACTTTTTTGCTGTGGTTAATGTTGATTTAATGTACTTACCCTGAGTATCACCCGGATGGACCGCACTGTCGTCGAACATCATGAGTTAAATAAAAAAATGTAATATAACATAATTACACGACTTTAAAATTGGAGAATTTAATACTCGGAACAATAAATTGCTTTTGTTTTTTTTATATAAGAAGGTCGTCAAACAAACATATATGACCCGCCTGATGTTAAGCAGTTACCGTATCTTGCAATACCAAAGGCATTACTCGCACGTTGCAGACGTGAAGGGGTGAACAGAGGGAGGTAAAAGGCCTTTCGGTTCTCACACTCACTACACTCATCGTACGTAACATCACCCTAATGAGTTCTCCTTAAGTATATACTTAAGGAGAACTCATTGGGTATATACCCAAAAAGGCAGTAGTTGGGGTTCTGAACGCAGAAGAATTATATAGACTGTCTCCTAAAAAACCTGTCACAAGCAAACTCCAAAGAAGAGGAAATCAAGCGATTAGCGACCTTAAGAACACAGTCATCTAGTCATACTGTAAAACGGAGCCATCATAAACAAGATGCTATTTACAGCGATACAATACCTAGGCTAGATGCCTGTTTTTGAGGACCCGTTTATAATATGCATCGCGGCCCATGTTATTAAATTATATTATTATAATAAGGTTGCGCTTTGTAAAATAATCATATGTTTGTATTTCAGGTATATCGAAGATTACTAATCTGTCATTTTGCAATGGATGACGTCATGAGCTCTACTCCTTTGGTATACTATGGCCCGTATTAATAAATCATTGTTAAGGCTGAAGCGCCCATCTAGCCCGCGAAGTTCAAATTTTTTGAGGTTTTTTAGATTTTTTTCAAAATCTGACAATAATAAAAGGCACATTTTGTAATTCGCGAGAAAGACCATGTGCATTGCATTTATTAATATATCCAACTTACTCTAAAACATTTCAAGAACGACAGCTATCCAGATAATCTGGCAATTTTTGTACATTTAGTGATTTACTAGTATCATATCCACCGTGATAATATTTAAAGTAAAATAAATGTATTAATAAACGCACTGCATACTGTGTTTGTCGCAAATCACAAAATGTTGTCTTAAATGTTTTCAGATTTTGGATAAACTATAAAAATACTCGAAAATTTTGAATTTCGCGCTAGACAGGCGCCTTCACCTTGTCTGAGTGCCATCTTGAGTACGCATTTGACATGTCATATTGTACTGGTATGACATTAGAATTACATTTGCAAGATCGTGCTCAGACTTGGTATCGATTTATTAATACGGGCCTAAGTGACGTCACCGAGAGCTTTATTTATTATTTTATTACCAACTAGCTGAGCCCGCGACTTCGTCCGCGTGGAATTTAACTTAACAAAAAAGCCCGCTCCCGCGTTCTGAGCCCGCGCGACAGGACTCATTTTTTTTATTTTGTTTTTCTAAAATAAAAGTAGCTTAAGTTACTGCTTATAAAAACAGCTATCTACCAGTGAAAGTCCCGTCAAAATCGGTCCAGCCGTTTCGGAGATTACCCGGAACAAACACACAGACAGACAGACAGACAGACAGAAAAAAAATTTTTGAATCGCGTTTTTGTTATCGGTGTTGTATGTACTTTCATATGCATTAAGTGAAAAGGTGTTATTTTGATATTACAAACAGACACTCCAATTTTATTTATTTGTATAGATTAAACCAATTGTAAAAAAATAAAATTACATCAGGTATTCATTCATTGGCATATAGCCTATTATTATGAAGTGGATACCTACTTGATCTACATTTTTTATCGTCATCGTCGAACTGAAACGTTTCGCTGTGAATTGGTTCTAATTAGCCATGGGGGCATAAGGCCGCCAGGAAGTGCCAGTGGGAATTTCTTCCACTGCTGATTCATGTACCTTTGTTCGGCGTATTCATTATTATTGCGGTTTGTTTATAACCTAACAGTCGATTCCTGGAAACCATAATTTAATTTTCGAATGAACGGAATAATCCGTCGATTATAAACTTGATCGAATGTGGGTTCGCTTGTACTTTAATCGTGCCCCTATTTTTTGTTCCCGTATAAATAATATTACCTTTAATCGTTTTGTTATGTAAGTTGTGTAGTTATCGTAGCTTGCAATACCAATAGCATTGCTCTCTCGTTGCCGTCCTAACCGGATTGGGAATTGGGATAGAGGAAGGGGGCTGGTCCACCAGTTTAAGGTCGCTCAGCGAGCTATGGACAGAGCTATGCTCGGAGTTTCTCTGAAGGATAGGATTCGCAATGAATACATCCGACAGAGAACCAAAGTTATCGACATTGCTCAAAGAATTAGCAAGCTGAAATGGCAGTGGGCTGGCCATATCTCGCGAAGAACCGACAACTGCTGGGGTAAACGTGTTCTTGAGTGGAGACCTCGACTCGGCAAGCGTAGTGTAGAACGCCCTCCGACCAGGATGACGATCTGCGAAAGACTGCAGGCAGATGCTGGATGCGGCAAGCTGAAATCAGGGCGCTATGGCGCTCATTAGGGGAGGCCTATGTCCAGCAGTGGACAAATATAGGCTGATGATTGATAGAGGAAGGGGAGGGGGAGGCTTAAGCTTCCGGCTCTCTCCCTTATCATGCAAATAAATAAATAAATAAATATCGCCAGACTGACCCACCAACTGTATGGTCACAAACTAAGCAACGCTAGTACTATGGGTACCGTACAATGGACTGGGGGCGATCCCAGTGACACCCAGACCAGGGCAAATTACGGAAAGGCCATTTCCGAAATTTGCCCTGCCGGGAATCTAAATCGCAGCTACCATGTGCAGTGAGCCGAGCGGCCTACGCTCGAACCACTGCGCCAAGCGGTCGTCAAACTGTTAACTACTTTACGCCGACTTTCTGTGAGAGGGTAGTACTACCCTAGTCGAGCCAGCTCGTATGTAACCGGTAGTCGATTGGCTATAGCTTAGATTATCTCTACAATTGTAACATTATTTTGTTGTATTTATAAGACCACAGCTGTTTTAACCTGGGCCCTAACCACGCTAGCTACTTAAATCGTAATAGAAAAGCAAACGCTAGCGATTACGTTTCAAACGCTCCGCTTTTGACGTTTTGCTGACACCGTACCATATCAATGTCAGCAGAAATCGTGAAGCGAGTGTCAGCAAAACGTTTGCTTTTCTATTACGATTTGAGTAGCTAGCGTGGTTAGGTCCCTGTTTAGCTGTAACGCGAAAAAGATATACTTGCTAATCGTCATTAATAGGAATGATCTAATTAAAACGATATTGTAGTTTACCACAAACAAAAGAACTCGGTGGGTCAACAGAGTAGGTAGGTATAACAAATAAATTCGTATTTGGAATATGATCCAAAAATTATTGAATACAAGAAAGTCCACTTCAAACAGATGAGTTTACTCCTACACTGGTCGCCATAATAATTGGATGCATTTTTGCAGAATGCGACCCACGCGTACACTTGCAGACGAAAATCAACCCTAGCTCGAGTGGCTGTAGGTTGGTTTCACTTAGCAGAGGTACCTATGTATGGATCGATCCTGTAAAAGTTCATCCAATTTAAAGACGCAATAGAAAACAAAGCAACACAGATTATCTAAATCAAGCTTAGATAACTCTTTATTAATCCACCACTAGAAAACAAAAATTTACAAATTATTACATAATTTACACAGAAAGTGGAAAATGAGTGGCCTTATCAAAAGTGATTTCTACCAGGCAACCTTAGGATGGAGAGGATCTAAAGAAAAATAATACGGGGGTATACTTATATAAATTAACTTATAAAGATATACATTACATTAAATAAACAAGAAAATAATATGACATATACTTATACCTACTACATAATGGCTAAATGAATATAATAGCATGCAACAGTTCAGACACAACCAAAATAAATAATAAACAAATAAATAAGAAGCAGTAATTATGGAGAAAGAAGGAATTTCTTTACCTGGTCTTTGAAAATGTGTAAGTAAGGAGCGTTTCTGTTAGAGACCGGTTAAGAATTCCGGTAATGATAATGTGGGAAATATAGTTTTAGACAAAATTATATGATTAGACTAGACAACAGAATTTAATTAACTCAAAACAAACGCTATTAAGACCTAGGTATATAGTTCCAAATCACTGATTTAATTTAATGAGTAGTTAAACTGCTTAACTTAACAGCTCATCATAAGTGACTCCACAGAAATAATGTGTGTTGGTCATGCTCACTTCAATGTAATTGTTTGCGGCGGCTTTGTGGAGCGGGTCACCCTCTTCCCTCTATTATGGTTGAGGAGAGTGATGCCGCTTTTCAAGTCATGCTCTTGCGCGGGCGCTGCTTGCGGGGATTGGTCCACTCACTTTCCTCTTAACAACATTGTCGTTAAATACTATTTATTTACTTGGCATGGAAGGCATCACACCAAAGCAATTATCATATTATCCACCCCTGTTTTATTAATTATTATTTTGGTTCGTAAACGTTTAATTTGATGTAAGTATGAGTAGGTATGCACATCACACTAAACTAGCTTTCTCATTTTATTTACATACCTAAATCTGAGTGAGATTTGATTATTATTTACTATTAGCTATTTAGTGGCAATAGTGTTGCCTGCTCAAATTATTTTTTATGCTGTTCCTCAGAATGTACACCATCTTTCATTCATTGAAAAGAGTAACCATTGAGTTTCTTGCCGGCTCTTCTCAGTGGAAGCAGCATTCCGAACCGGTGGTAGATTCTGACTATTCATAAATGCTTTGTTGGCTTACATGAATAAAAACAATTTTGTTTTTTTTTTTTAAATACTGATTGAAGGTAAGCCATCAATCGGTCTAAGGGATCCATTTGGTAAATATACTGATAACCAAGATTTCGAATTGGATGTAGACACTTAGATACTTATCTGAAAACTAGAAGTTTTATCTGAGGTCATTGACTCCGTTAAAGAAAAATCCAGTTTTATATCAAAAACACTAAGCACATAAATTCATTAAATATGGAATTACAAAAAGAGGGCAGTATAAGTTTTTTTTGTAGTATTATTATTGTACAGATAGGATTTTATTCAGTGGGTGAGGATGGCTAAATACGAAACTATGAGAAATTTCGAAAAATACTCAAGGTATATTCAGGCGCGATTTTAAAAATCAATACTTCAAAATAAAAATAAAACAGATTTTGGAAAGAAAACTCTATACCGCGGCCAACGGAAAGCAATACGAACTGGTAATAATGTTCAAGTTTAATCAGTCACCGCAGGGATCGCCAACATTCAGACGGCCAAGTTATAAATGCAAGGTTCATGCGGTGTAGGAAAAAGGTAATGCGAAGTAAATGGTGGCAAAATTTAAAAAAAGCAGTTTACTAAAATCATAATATATTCATTTTTGTATCACTTTTAGTTGGCCGTGGCGAAGTTGTGAAGCGCTGTAGGATATTGATAACAATCATAACTATTTACTTGTAAAATACGAGTAATATTAGCATTAGCTAAAGTATCTTTAAAATTAAATTAAATTGTTATAAATTATCTCCTAATTGCCACGAAGTAGAACTGTCACATAATGGACACATATATTTACATACATTATTATTTCACCGTAGATATAAATAAATATACATAACATAGATGTACTCGTACATAATAATAATTTATGTAATACACATAATGTACTTTAAAATTTGAATTATAATAAAATTACGTATACCAGTTTAATAGCCTTCTAGATTGCACATGGAAAATTTGATCTTTACAAACTATAATAGCTGTTACAATTAAATCGATAAAATAATTTATCATATGTGACGAATGATAAATTAACTGTATTATTTGTTCTAAAATAGTATTTTGCGCTTATTATGTTAAGATTTTCGTATCAAGGAATAATCTTGCAAATGTGTCGGTTTTTCTTATGTGCTTAGGTACTGTTTTACAGTCCATTCATGATGCATTGACCTATGTGATTTAATAAAAAAATATAACAGCCTAGAAATAAATAGTGCTAATAAAATTAAATAAAATGCTACTAATACTCTTAAATTCCTAATTCTGAGTGAGATTTGATTATTATTTACTTATTTTGTGACAATGGTGTTGCCTGCTCACATTCTGTTGCTGTTCCTGAGAATGTACACCATCTTTTATTAATTGAAAAAAGTAACCATTGGGTTTCTTGTCGGATCTTTTCAGCGGAAGCAGCTTTCCGAACCTGTGGTTGATTCTGACCATTCATAAATGCTTTGTTGGCTTACATGATTAAAAAAACTTTGAGTTTGAGTTGAAAACAATTTGTTAAGTACATATTTTAATATTTTTATTTGTTGTTGAATACCAGCTGATATGTCTATGACTGCTATTAACATAATTTATCGAAATGCAGTAATTATTAGAGCGTATAGGTGCTGCTTACTGAGTCTACCTACCTAACATGTTACTATAAATCTAGAATCTAGCCTAGAACCGATCGTTTATTTAAACATAGCTATAAATGGGTCAACAAGTTTGCGGGCAAGGTCAGGTGGAAGATGAATATTGTAAAGTAGAGATTATATCTTTACGCGCGTCGCAGAATTTGGATGCGAGCGGAAAAAGACACGCCACGTTTTTAAACGGTTTTTTATCCTACAAAGGTCTACAGGCTGCGTCTGACTCGCGTGCGTATCGCGTCTGTAACGCAACAAACGCGCGTCGACGGCGCGTTTAAAAAACGTGGTTTGCACAGGCCTTTAGACTTTTCTATGTCCAGCAGTCTGCAGTGGAGTCTGGGCATCATCACGCTTTGACTGCTAACGGTAGCAGAGGTCAGAGTATGTACTACAGCCTTTATCAAAGAATACAGCACATTCTCAAACGGCTTATCACGACATAATAGGAAAACATAATTCATAAGTTACAATCACTGATAAAAAACCTGTATACCAGAATACCAAAGGCATTGACGACCGCTTGGCTCAGTGGTACGAGCGTAGGCCGCTCGGCTCACTGCACCGGGTGGTTGCGGGTTCGATTCCCGCCGGGGAAAATTTCGGAAATTGCCTTTTCGTAATTTACCCAGGTGTGGGTATCACTGGGATCGCTCCCAGTCCATTGTACTGTATCCATAGTGCAAGCGTTGCTTAGTTTGGGACCATACAATTGGTGTGTCAGTCTGGTGATATTTACTTATTTATTGCTCGCACGCTGTTAACCTGCAGGCAGTGGGACAGAGGAACGGGAAGGGAGAGAGGGTTCGGGTTCCGGCTCTCTCACCTCTCATCGGACTTAATGCAGTTATAACTGCTGCATTACGCCGATCTTTTGTGAGGGAATGGTACTACCCGCGCTGCTGTAGTCGCGTGGCTCTACCACTGTTGGACGGTGAGGTTCTATTGGATAGTTCAGTGTATTAATATCAAGTGTTTGTTATTAAGTTTGAAATAATGCAAATACAATAATCTATACCTTCTTGATCTTGAACTGTCTCTTTGGACAAATGCAAACATTACCGCCTGTCACCGCTATGCTTGCGGTTGCGGTTACAAACGCCATGACTAAATACGTTCAATTTAATGTACTATATCTTAATCAAATATTTAATCTTCAGCGTTTAATACACTTGTGTACTAAAATATTACGCTTGTGGTTTCGTTTATCATTTTATGATAAGCTTTATGCGGACTCGTGTCGCCTGACTTTGATTTTATTCTTCAAACAGAACTACTACTACTACTGGGCTTTAAAAAACACGGATATATCTTGAGTACGCGTTTGTACCGGGATAACGTTAGGATGATATTTCCAAGATCGCTCTCAGACTGAAGATAGATTTATTTATACGGGCTTATGAGTAAATTAGACAGGCTAAGTTCAGCTTTTGGTGTGTACGTGTCACGCGGACACCTTAGCATATAGTGAGGTTACATAAGAACGTAGGTATAAGTCCTTATTACAATCAGATTTGATTCTTTGGGGTCTGATGGAAACTTAATACTACGTGTATACTTTACTTCTGGAGGAGTGTCTTATTCACGATACTAGCAGAACCATCAGAAATAATCAAAATATTTAAAATTAAAATTATATGAAAAAGCGCGTACGCTAAAATTATGTGACAATATCACTAAGAAAAAAAATACTATTTACAACAAAATTATTTTTGTAGCTCCTGGTAATATTAGTATTTCCTACTAACCGTTTTGTTATTAGGTACCTGCAACAAAAATGTATGCGATCTGTTCATACATTATTTGTTTTGTTGTAATTACAAAACGTTTAGTAAAATAATAATAAAATATTAAGTAAGTACTAGGAACTAAGAAAATCATTGGTTGTCGTTAGTTTTTCTTTGCAGTGACTAATCAATTGTTAACATCTATTCTGTGTTGGGTGTATAATGTATGACAACAATTATTACGGCAAATATCATATTGACATAAAACAACTTGACAGATTTAGATGGGGTTTTCACGGCGATTAATAATGCAAGTGTCTAGTCGTGGCCGTAACAAGTGTATCCGTATTCATATCCGCCTATTTGGTCGGCATCTGGACAAAAAGTCTTTCGTTTAATATAAGTACCTGATAGAAAAGTAGAGGCGCAGTTATTATTAGATAGGTAGGCATCCAGTCCGTGGATGGATTAAAAATACAATCTACAGGATGTATCCCGAAAAAGGTGAAAACCACATAATCAATGCCTTTATAAGGTATACAGTTCACATGCAATTGTTTAGTGAACCATGGCTGCAAGTAACTATATCTTATTTTTTAGGGTTCCGGACCTTAAAAGGAAAAAACGGAACCCTTATAGGATCACTTTGTTGTCCGTCTGTCTATCGGTCAGTCAAGACCATTTTTTAAATTACAGGAATTTTTTTGTCTTTTTTAGAACATTTACAAATTGCTATTTAGTTATTTAACAGATGCTTATTAATTAACATTGGTTTATCATTTATCCCGTAGATATATTCTAATGAACGCAATCTTAAAGACCGCGTGAAGTCAACCACAATAGGAAACGTTTTCGATAATAGGAAACATTGTCGATACAAATAATGTTGTCGTGGCGGCAATCAGAAAGGCTTTTAATTGTATTTCTATCAGCCTTTTCCAATCGATAAATATGTTCATATGTTCTGGCTAACGCACGTGGCCCGACCAGAATCAGTTCAGACTGCCAAGGACAACCAGTTACAGATTAGTGTTCTAGTTTTTGTACATACAATTATGCTTACCCACATCATGATACCTGTAACAACAGGTTACCTGTTAGCAACTGGGTACTTACGCGGTTTTAGAGTTCCCTGGGTGAAATACATGTCAAAATATTGAAGAAACCGCGACATTCAGTTCGTTATAATGGCATAACTAAGGCCCGCATTAATATATCTATCTCAAGCCTGGGAGTGGCCTTGAGTACGCGTTTGACATGTCATTATGTACAGGGATCACGTTAGGATGACATTTCCAAGATCGCTCTCTGACTTGAGATCGATTTAATACATTGAGAAGAACAATATCCACTGCAATTGATATTTGTTTTTCCTAATATCCATTTTGGAGTTTTTTACATTTGTAAGTAAATACAGCAAATAATTTATTCGTGCGAGGCAAAGAATTTGTAATTATTATTACAAATTCTTTGGTGCGAGGCATAACATAACATAAATCTTTGCTGGAATTAAAAAACTATTAGCAACAAAATGTTTAACATAATACAAGGAACTATAGAAATCAATCGATGATGTATTTTTTCGCAGTCTTAAATCTCGAATGATGGACCATTCCAATTAAATCATAGAAAGTTCTACCACTCAATCGTTATTCGAAACATTACGAGGAGTGCTTAAGAAAGCGAGATCGTTTTCGCACATAGATCTCTAAAATTGAGTAGCAACATTGGCATCCGTGAACATCAACAAATGACATGTCAGGCAAATTTAATTGTTTATTTATTCATAATAGTCATTCCGATTTCAATGAATTATTAGCCCTCGGTGTAACCAGTGTGCAATTAATCTTGCGGTTAAATTAGCAATAAAAAACGTATGGTAACAAGGTTAACGTACATATTACGGTGATTACAATTTTGCGAGTCTAACCCATTTATAATTGTCCGGTTGATAAAATATTAGCACGTGTTGTTGAAAAAAAAAGGACCCTGTAACAAGTAGGTACTTGTTACAGCATCTTTTTTTTGAGAGAGGTAGGTACTTCTGAAGCGGTGTAACCGGTCATTGGGAATATAAGTATGTAGGTATTTATAAATAAATAACATACAAATTTAGAATCAACGCACAATGTGATACAGGTCAAATTTGAATGGGAAGTGGTCTATGAACAGAACCAATAGTAATACGCTGGTGGTACTTATTTATGTGAGGATACCTGAACTACTCGTAAACTATGCACACTTGTGCAATGGGGCATCAAATTTTGTCACACAGTTTTGAGTAGGTACCTATATATTTGTACTCAGAAATAACCCGATAACAAATTAAAAGTATTATTTTTCTCCGAACTGTCCGGTCGGATTTTAATGTCCTCTTGCACAAGGTATCGCAACTCAAATATTTAAACCTTACCTATACACCACTATTTATTAGGTATACGTAAAAAAACAATCAAAATCCGATACTGGTCGGATAAAAACATACTTTAAAAATAAAAAAGGAAATAAACAAAAAATCCCAGTAATTGGTCAATCTAAAATACCATTTGCATACGAGAATCGATGAATCCACTCATAAAATATTAATAGGCGCACAATAAATTGACCGCAACCCTCTTTGCCATTCGGGAGGTGATAGGTAATCCAGGTGCATATATTTGGCATAATGTTTTAGTGCTACGGAAGTTTTCAATAAAATAAACATTGATAACATAATTAAATGAAAAGCGGTTCAAATATGCAACTTGTTCTGAAAATTGTATGGTAACGAAAATTAATTTGTGTGTATCGACCATTGTATACAAGTCTCCATGCATTCGGCTCTTTTAACAGTACATTTTTTTTTCTAATAACTTTTTATAATATCAACACTTCAGCAGACAGTAGGATAAATGTTCTATTCTTATTTGTTAAAGGTTTGATCAAATCTATAATTATGCATGCATGCTCGATCTTTATATAATAAGGCAATCTTTAACCGCGTGACACTGTTTAACATAATTCGTGTTATTTACATGTAAATAGAGGTGTCATTAGACACCTCTAGTTGCTAACTCAGCAACGGAATGTAGAAATTATACTGTGGAAATTATTAATTACTGAATTATTCGTCGGGGCTTAAAATCGGATGAAGATTGATGATCTACGAACGGTTAACCAATGGTTTTACCATGACAACTAAGATTTACCTAGTATAAGGAAAACATTTAAGTAGGTATATAAACAAAGCAGTGACTGTTGTGTACATAATATCATGAGGGTGACCGTCTATTTGGCTATGCTGAGCTTCGACTAATAGCTAAGCTTCGTTTCCTGACAACTTAAGCTGAGCTGGGTGAAGCTGGGGAATTGAAGCGATCCTAATGGGCTAGATTCATAGCACAGCCAGGTTGACAGTCAACCTAACTATTGGATTTCTTGGCTTTTTAATTGTTGTGAGTCATATTGTAGCTCCAAAACATGCCTACTCGCTAATAAATCATTTTCTTTACCTTATTCATGTGACGAGAAGGGGAACATTTCGTCTTAAATAAAATGATTCATTCTAGGGATTCACAGCATTTATGTAAGTATATTGACCTTAATATGTTTTTTTTATTTTAATTATACATGAATATTTGTGCGATATTTGAATTAGGTAATTTTAAGTAACGTATTTATCAATTTTATAAAGAATTTCATGTAATACCTGGCTATGTATGACCTTATATATTCATTATATATTCTTTTATCTTTGGCAGAGATCTCTTATATGATTTTTATATAGGTACAAGTCGTGAAGTTGTAGTAGACGCAAAGTTAGGAGATGTGCCAGATATTTTCTTTCAGTACCTATATCTTGACCAGGTCATCTTTAGACCACCAAAGAGCAAGGTGGTCTGGAGCAAGCAAGACAGGTATTCATATATATTCTAAGATAGTATAAAACAGAGTCTCTATATCCACGTTCGTCTGTTTCTCCGTTTAGTTCTCTACGGCGTAGAGTCTACGCAACGGATTTTGATGCGGTTCTCACTATCATTTAGATAAATTCTTCCGGAATTAGTTTAAATTTATAAATAGTAGAGAAAAGCCGATGCCGGTCGCTAGTATTTTTCTAATTGCTAAAACTGAGGTGGGTGTAATTTTTGATTGGTTATTTTTATGGCAGTTTTGACAATAGTATGGCCGACGACGGCAAATCAAGTAATTACTAAATTGGTTTCCTTTTGTTCGATAATCACTGGCACAATACAATCGCATAAAATTAAAATCCACACAGCCTTCTCAGATTCAACATTATATAGCGATTTAGTATTATTATGTCATTGTTAGCGGAGCTCTATCTCGGCCATGTGTGGTTATCCAGCGTAAGGTGGACAAGTAATTATTACGTAAGTGAACAAAAGGGGACATAAAATCCAAATTGCAACTAACGGCAAGGTCGCGCGCACTGCTGACCTCCGGCCGCGCTAAAGTGGTCTGACGTGGACTACTTCGATTTACTTATTTATTGATTTAGAAGGTGCGTACACGCACGCATGCAGGTGTACCGTTGCGATTGTCTATTAGGGATAAGATTTATAATCATTCAATCAATAATTTAAATATCGATAATAATGCCTATATAAAATTGTGAAATACTTAGTATTGTTGTCTTTTGATGCTGTTTCTAATGATAACCACAAAAAAATCACAAACATTAGGTAAATTTTGTTTTCTGACAAAATAGGTAGGCCTTACAAATAAGGTAGGTGACACTTTAACCAGGTCACGATTTAAGTTACGAAAAAAACGTAAGAAATAAATATCAATCATCCTTTATCGATAAAAGAGAAAGTATGTTATACGGCCCCTAAAACCACCAAGCTAATGACGCTTAAAACCCAAAGGGACTTTAAAAAAGTCCCAAATACCCACGTATAATTATTGTTTATAAGGGTATTAACAAGAACCCAGAACCAATTGACTCATGACAACCGAGGAAGGAGTACAGATATAATTTTAAAGGAAAAGTAGAGTTTTCCTCGAGGAAGAAGTGCCGTATAGTATGCAATGTAAGTTTACATCATACGTACATGTAAACCCCAGATACTTAAAAGATAGAGGTAATAGATACAGGCAGGGAAAAATGCAGTCCCACACCATTAGCAGATTATAATGTTCTTTCTTTCTTTTTATAATGTACTAGCTGTGCCCCGCGATTTCATCCGCGTATAATGGATTATTGGGTTAAAAAGTATCCTATATGTTAATCCCGGTTATAATCTATCTGTGTTCCAAATTTCATCCAAATCCGTTCAGTAGTTTTTTCGTGAAGGAGTAACAAACATACATACATACATACATACATACATACATACATTCATTCATACATACATACATCCACACTCACAAACTTTCACATTTATAATATTAGTAGGATCTTTACCTTGCTACTTAATGCTTTGACAAAGATCGCCATTTTCCATCGTGCCTTAGAAAAGTGAGGTGTACCTATATAGAACAGCAACCATACAATAATGCAGCACATCATATCAAATATCGATACAAGACACACCTCACACCTTTTATCTTATGTAAATAATTTGCCCCAACAACTGAAACCAAATTTCATTGGCACCAATAATTGGTGCCGGTTGATGCGCTACCGCGAACCGACAACCGCTGGGGTAAACGTGTTCTTGAGTGGAGACCTCGACTCGGCAAGCGTAGTGTAGGACGCCCTCCAACCAGGTGGGATGACGACCTGCGAAAGACTGCAGGCAGATGCTGGATGCGGCAAGCTGAGGACAGGGCGCTATGGCGCTCATTAGGGGAGGCCTATGTCCAGCAGTGGACAATTATAGGCTGATGATGATGATGATGATGCGCTAAGCAAGAAGAAAAATCTTCTATGCATGCCATTTACTCTAACGCAACGCGTGTATCTGCGTGTATCTGGTTTCCGCAGCTGTTCATAATATGTTTATAGCGACACTATTTTTTTTTGTGTGGACATTACCACGCCTAGACCTACATCAATGTAAATTTCATTAGCCTACACAGCTACCCGCGTGAAATCTCAGGACGACCGTCCAATTGGCTGTATTATGAAGCACGCCCGTCGCTTCGACTTCACTCGGCTTAGCTCAGGTTGACAGGAAATGAAGCGATCGTATCGGTCAAAGTGGGCGGGCCCACTTCATATCAGAGCCAAGTAGACGACCAAACTTACCATGGCTACTTTCATAATAAAATTAATACAACATGTATCGCCTTATTAACCTTCGACATTCAACTTTTGAATTGCGCAATCGCATATCGGTAAATAAGTGGGTTTTGTTTAATTGAATATATTATTGAAACGGTAGCGGTAGATAAGGCGGGAAAGCCACTGGGGCCAAGGTCAGCCAAGTGTCCTCAGAGGGCGCGTTCACCCACGGCTTAACTTTGTTAGACGGTGGGGATGCCGGCGCCACGAGGTTATTAAGGCGGAAAGTTTACCAGGAACCCACATGTCAAACCCACGTGGTCATAATACTATTAGATAATTCTAAGATTTTCTCATAGGTGAAATCCCGGTTTGTTGACCATGAAAATGACTCATGTCAACTACAGAACATTTACGTCGTGTAAGTAATTATTATCTTTTTAAATTTTCTTGGAAGCTTTGCTGACCGCAATGTCGACGCCCACTGAAACCAGTTGTACGACAATATTTTTTTTAAATGTATTATATTATTCTTGCTAATAGAGTATCTTGTGGTGTTAGAATTACCCAAACATAACGTACAAACCCAAAAGGCGTGGAATACACCAATATAAAGGCCGCAAGTTTCCTTTAAATGTGTGGACAAGCCTACACAACTTCATATGGAAATTCTTTATGGTGTAAGGTAAAGTCCTCAAATTTGGCAAAGGATCCCCTCCTTTTTATTGCATATACAAGCTTTGCACTTTTATTATTGCATAAACCAGTTTTTAGTGTAGTAAATTGCATGTAGGCATTTATAATACACTAGCTGAGCCCGCGACTTTGTCCGCGTGGAGTTTAACTTAACAAACTTTCATCTCCTATTTTATCCCCTTGGGGGTAGAATTAATAAAAATCCTTTTTTAGCGGATGCCTACGTCATTACATCTACCTGCATGCTAAATTTCAGCCCGACCCGTCCAGTGGTTTGGGCTGTGCGTTGATCGATCACTATGTCAGTCAGTCAGTCACCTTTGAGTTATATATATATAGATTATCAAAAGGTGTTTACACCTTATTATTTTTATTTCGTGATTATTTTGCCAATTGTTCATTAAATCTGGTATAAGTAGAGACCTATGCCCATATTAATAAATCGATCTGAAGTCTGAGAGCGATCTTGGATATGTCATCCTAACGTCATCCAAGTACAAAATTATATGTCAAACGCATACTCAAGACCACTCCCCGGCTTGAGATAGATTTCTTGATACGAGCCTTAGAGACTAGTAGTTTTACTTGCACTGCATCCAGTAAGCGAAACTCTCTTTCCGCACTTTATTGTTAGAGCGTGAAAATATAATTAACAACGTTTGTAACTTTACTCACAGTTACCTTACTCACAGTTGGCAAAAATTCATGGAAATTTGCGCACCTTATGGAACGGTAAAAGTGACAAACATACAGACAAAGTTTCATTGTTAAGTATATTAGAAAGGATTTCTTCAAGGCTGATGAGGCTGTTGCTTGCTTATGTGGAGCGATCGATTAGCGTGGTTAAGCAGGCCCAACGAGTTCTTTTGTTGGATGACTGACTGGTCTTTCCTCTGGCCTTCGTGTTTCGGAAGATGTGGCAAACATTGATAAAAAAATAAATCTCAGACCTGTACATAGACATTTTAGGGTTCCATACTTTAAAAGGAAACTAACGGAACTCTCATAGGATCACTTTGTTTGATGAAAGGCTTCATTTGTTTTGCATTTCTTCAGGGTATATTTTTATATAAGATGGTAGGTAGGTCCTAAGTCAACATATTCAAGTGACTCGCTAAGGCGTACTCGTACGAGCTCAGGCTAATCAGGTTGGGCAAACATTAAACATCCTTCGAGATCGTCTTTATAATTTGTCGCCAGAATTATTGAAATCAATGCCACAAGTGGTCGGATTTCGGCCATAAAAACTAGTCATCTTAGCATAACCTTACCGCAATAGATACTAGGAAATTAATAATTATAAGTCCATAAATGAAAAAAATGTTGCTATAACTCGATCGCTTAGACGGATACGGAACTATTTATTATAGAGTTAATTTAAGCGTACAGGATGCATTCGTTAACAGTTATTAATTCAGTCGGTTGTTTGTTCTGTGATCCAGTCATGCCCTTCGTGGTTGCCAAGCGCGATTTGCTGTTGCTATGAACTGAGGGCTCGTACACTATGTAACACTTAAATGTATTTTTTTATGCATTATTTATTTATTTATTTTTTGTTTCTTTTTTCTTTAAAATTAGATTACTAGCAATGTTATTTTATCATATTATTAGTATTCCCGCCGTTGGCCCCTTCAGCTAAGCTAATGCTGGAGGATCCTAACAAGGAGTGGCCTGACATCAATAGTTTAATGACCAGGATGGGGATCGAACTCGGAACCTTTCAGCTATGAGCGTGGCCCCGCTAACTATTAAGCTATTGACGCCTTCACGAGCATCCATTTATTATATGTAAAACTTACGAATTGTGTTCCAACTTGCGGTGCTCTACCATTCGTTTACGTTTCGCTAGAAGTCGCAAATCACTAGCGTCGCGTAAAATATTTGTCGGCAAATTGTCAGTTGTCAGTTGGTCGATAGCGCTGAACAATTTGTTATACAAATGTGTTAAGTACATGATAACGGCTAGCGAGCGTAATACCTATGGTGGAGTCACATGATGTTTGAAAAGGCCATACACAGGTTTAGCTAAATATACTATTTGGTATTATTGCTCGCCGTTGCGTACATCGCGGTCAAAGCCGTCATCATGTTAGTATTTACTGTCCAGATAGAGATCAGGGCTGGCCACACGATCGAGAGCGAACTTGAAAATGTCATTCTTATATCATACCAGTAAAAAAAGACATTTCAGAAGCTTTCTTAAGACCGCTCTAAGACTTGAGATCGATTTATTAATACGGGCCTTGGTTATTAGGTATTAGACATTTAATTATCCATCGTATTTAATGACGCACTATAAGTTAAACTTACGCGATAATGATAGAACTGACCAAATGGTTCAAAGCTGGCTGGAACAGGCATCGAACTTATAACCTTCAGGCAAATGATATTGTCTTACAATATACAACTTCGTCGGTGTCACAGCCAGATGGGTACGTTCACTAATAGCTTGATATTGACCTCGTTTCAATTAACTGGTATAATTATGAATAGATATGTTAAATTAGTTTGCTTTCACTCTCATATCTCAACAGTTTAGTACTCATATTCTAATCCGGTTCTGAAACGAACCAAATTGTATGTACACCTGTCATATGATCAAAGACAACCATTTATAATAGTCTGTAAGTTTTCTAACAGGGTCACGTGTGTAATCAATTGCATGTAAGGTCCGTGACGCCGGATATAATATGTTTTATTGACTACAGTCTTATTAACACGAATTAAAAATCGGTCATCAGGTGGGTAGCTAATAGACGTCCGATTTTTTTTTCCGATAGCGTAACTAACCAGGGCCCTAACCACGCTAGCTATTCAAATCGTAATAGAAAGGCAAAAGCTAGCGATTGCGTTTCAAACGCTCCGCTTTTACGTTTTGCTGACACCATTGATATGGTATGGTGTCAGCAAAACGCCAAAAGCGGAGCGTTTGAAACGTAATCGCGAGCGTTTGCCTTTCTATTACGATTTGAGTAGCTAGCGTGGTTAGTGCCCAGATAATCGGAAGGCACGTGTGCCATTCATTTGTTTGAATATTGTTCACACATCCGATCTAACAGTCGGATCGGATGTTCAAATCGGAAACAGAACCGAGGTGTATAAGATTTTATGGCCGTCAAACAAACATGGCAATTATGGTCAAGGTTTTATGATAGAATTTGAAATAGTCAGTTCTATAAAACCGGATATGTATGGAGTGAATCCGGTGCGATAGTCAGAAGACTTCGAACGGATATTCAGAAAAAAAAATTGGAAGTGTATTACCACACGCAATGGGTAATCAATTAATTGGTGATAGGAAACTTACTGATTATCTGCTCCACCGTTAAGTATGTCATAAAAATATTATCATAAAATTCTGGTTTTAAAATATAATAATAACAAGCCGTTTGTGGTAGGTACATAGCTCGACAGAGACTTCCGTCATTAGAATGTGTCTCAGATATCATTGCCTTGGTTTGTCCATCAAAGGTCAGAGCTGAGTAGGTCATAACTACTTACTACTAAAAATCACCGCTACCTTTTCAGGGCTTTTCCAATTTTCCATCTACCAGTCTGCACAACGCAATAAGTGACCTACTTTTAATAGGATTTAGTTTAATATTCATATTGATTCAAATTCCAAAGACAAGAAAGCCGTGAATTATTCGGGATATCCCGGATACGGTGACGAGGTGAACCGGTTGTCTAACAACTACGTATTATATGGTGCACAAAGTTGGCAAAGACCGGTGTCATTTATTTTAATAATAATTTAATTAGCTAGGTACTTGTTTCGTTAGAGTCCCGTTTTATAGCGATTAATAATAATAGAGTAGTGAAATAAGTATTCATGGTACTATTGATGATAAATTTTACCATGATCCTTAAATAACTTGGTGACTCTTGTAAGTTATAGTACAAGATACATCTGCTCTATATCCAACTCTACGATTGTAATATCAGTACAAAAATAACCAAGTAAATAATGTGCAAATAAAAAAAATCCACTATATGTCATTATGCCGTAGCTAATAATGCTATTATGTCGTATACAATAATGTTATTCCACACTGAAAGCAGTAGGTACATAGACCGGCGTTGGTTTCCGTAAAACACCACTGTTCAAACCCAATTAGCTGAAACAGGGCATGAGTGTGTCGCGTCGTTGACACTGCAAGATTGAAATATGGGTAATACCATTAATACGGACACCTGGACAGGCGAACCATTATGTACATTCTTTCGTTAAATAAACGCGAACCATTAAAGGCAAATTGCAAAATATATATATCAGTCTGCCTCGTGCCTTTGTCGCACTGCGATAAGTAATTAGTATTGAAAAACCGCGGAAGTTAATATTTATAACTCCGAGCCGGCCATTACTAATATGAACTTTATATTCATGTATTATAATTCATTATAATATAAATATGAAGGGTGGTAAAAAATCATCTGGCAAACCAAAAATTACGATGTTTATGAATTTGAAATTTTGCGTGTTGATAATTAAGTTTTATGGATGAAGGAAATAGTCGGCGCATACGACAGTGGCCCGAGGAGAGGCTGAGCTCGTGGCCACAGCAAGGACCCGGTTCCTTCCGGTCACGAAGCTACGGAGCGAATTTATTTCCGACGTAGACCACTAGCTATTTATTACAAATCGCCGGCGAATTTATAGATCAATTGCGCGTTTTCGCTCAAACCCGATAATAGCTTATTTAATTTCGTAATACTCGGTTACTAAAACGTTAGCCTATAGATACTAATTTTGTTTACAGCATATAATTTATTTGCAGTTGAATTAGATTAAAGATTACTGAGTGTCGATATTTCTGCAACCTCATTTGAGGCGCACAGTATTCGCCTTCACCTTTATATTAGAGTTATGTACGATAAAAATATTATACACTTAACACATTATTGATGCTATTCCTTATGTCATTACTACCTTGCTATGCATTGCCCTACATTGTCCTCACACCTCTAATTATACCTATTGTAAACATACCTAATTTAAAAAATAGAAAAGAAAAGATGTATCCATGGAGTTTCTTGCACGTTCTTCTCCATAGGATATTTTTTTGGAACATGCACCTAGCTCTTGACTTTTTAAAAGTGCCAGTTAATCTTGCCTATTTGAAATAAAAATATTTGAATTTGAATTAGGTATGTGGTAAAACAAAGATTAATCACCTATCCAATTCCTATAGCACTGAGTCCATGAGGTAGGCAATAAAATCGCATCTAATAATTACCAATAACCAGACGTTCACAAACATTGTACTTTAAGTCTGGTACTTTAAGTCTGGTAAAAGCATTAACTTAATGTAAGGAATCCTTGAATTCGCGCATCACAGCTGTTCTGTAGATATTGATCTAGCTGTCGGTCGACTGGGTAGTTGCAATACACCGACGTTATCAGTGATTCAAAAGAATACCGAAGCTTGAGAATGCATTAAATCAATTATTAGAAACAATGCTGACTTCATACCTCTGATTTTCTAGAACATACCAGTTAAATCGGTATTCCTCACCGTGCCGGCAAAAAATAAATATAACCTTATCTAATATGATATTCGCGATTCTAAAAAAGCAAAACATAATATAAATTGCAGCAATTTAACAATAAAGTCGAACGTGTCAGTCTCCTTGACCCAAGCAATGGGCAGCAGCGCGAGCGGCGCGGGCTCGACGCGGTGCCAGGAAACAACGCGCTCGATTTACCGGTTTGTTCCTTTCATAACTCAAAACAGGACAATGCATTTATTTAGGCAGCCGCAACAATACTGCAGGCGACACCAAATAGAAAGTCAGCTCTATTGAAATGACTTCAGTACCTATAAGCTTAGCGCCATAAAACAGACTTATAGGTTCCCAGGTATACTCTCAATTAGGTAGTGTTCTCATCGTTAGGTACAGGTCATTAGAGGTCGAAAAAAACACGATTGGTCGATTATTATGATTAGGCTATTTTAAAAATTTGATATTTCTTACATGTTTCCATGAATACTCGTTTTTTTCTGTAAAGTCACGTATACCGTCATGTCCGATACTGATTTTATGTATGCATTTATGCATAGATTTAATTATTATTAATATTATATATTTTATGCTTTATATTTTAAATATATTTGAGTATAGTGGGCAATAGGTAGGTAGGTATGCGATATTTCCGAATAGGTGTCCTATTAGCGTGAAAACGACTGAAACCTGTTTCGGAACAGGAAACTGTAATTGATCAGCCGGAAACGGAAATGTTGCTCGAGTTATTTTTGTAACGTGGTTGATTTATGTATGGAAAAAATTTGTAAGTATGATCATAACCCACTCACTAAAACCCATATAACTTATATTACAAAACTCTGAGAACCAATATACTCTTTGAAATAATTGTCTTTGAACATAATTTATCCCATTTGACATCTCACTCCTGGGCACGGGCCTCCCTTGAATACAAAGGGAATGCAGTTCGCAGACCACAACGCTGGCCCAGAAGAGTTGGCAGATTCTACATGTCTTTCGAGTATTGGTTGCATTTATCTAAGACATGCAGGTTTCCCCACAATGCTTTCCTGCACCGTAAGCAACTGATAGTAATATTGAATTTAAATTCGCACATGGAATTCAAAAAGCCCAGAGATGCGAGCTGGGGTTTGAATCCAGGGCTTTGAACCCGCAGGACACGTGCTTATCCAATCAGCTATCACTGGTATTATACTTTATTACCTACTTAATAGTCTATGATTATAATACAATGATTTTATTCCAGTAGTAAAGTACCTATCAACATCCTTCAACTTTCGTGTAGCTCTGACAGCAAGCGGCTTCTTAGGTTACGCTAAATACGCTACCTTGTTACTAAATTGCTAGCTATCATCATCTGTTGAGCCAAGATTGAGATTAGAAAAACAACACGAGGAGTGTTCAATAACGACGTGCACGCAAGCTGCAAGATAATACATGGGGCTAACTACTCAAACTCTACTGAAACATCAAAGTCATTGTATGTTGCACGTAAACATTTAAAAAGTTAAAATTAAGCGGGCTTTCATTAGTTTCTGTTCTCCTAGTACATGCGGTCTATCTCAGTAAATACGGTTCAGCATGTTTATGCCTATTACGGTAAAAAAACGCCATTATTTAAGTAGCATATGCAAGGACCAAGGACCCAAGGGACTTAATTAACACAAAACGACTGTCAATAATTATTTTTAATGAACAAAACTTGCAGTCAGGATTACAGTACGTTCGTGATCTGAATAAAAATATGAATCTGAACCGGATTCACTTACATGCTGATTGATCGACAAATGAAGGCTTATGTTAATGAGGTCATCGTAACTTTGGATCTAACATAAGCCTTGTTTCAATCGTATTAAAATAGAGCCTATGCATATTAAAATTGTATTCATTTGTATAGGCCCTTACATTACATTATTATTTGAGTATTTTTATATAAATTAAATAATAAAAATGAAATACCGATGTATTTGTTATGTACTAGCGGCCCGCCCCGGCTTCGCACGGGTACATTGCGGTTACATTATTCGAGTTTTAGTAAGGATCCCTAATTTTTTGAAAATATATTATAGCCTATGTCACCCGGGGATAATGTAGCGTCCCAACAGTGAAATAATTTTTCAAATCGGATCAGTAATTTCGGAGCCTATTCATTACAATCAAACAAACAAAGTTTTCCTCTTTATAATATTAGTATGATTACAATCTTCTTTATATTTCAGAATTGTTTTTAATCAATAGAGTAGCCATTAATTTTATAAAGTGCTAACTAGAATAATCTCATTGTTTGACTTGACAGCATACCTAATCAACCTAACTAGAAACAATTAAATTATTTTACTAACTAATAAAGGTATTTAATAAAGGTTAGCGTGGTTCAGAAAAACATTTCGTAGAATACTGTGACTTGCCTTCGTAGAGGCGACAGGAGACACGAGGCGCCACAAAATTACGCAAAATTTTGTTATCATTGTTGTTATATAATTGTCTTTTTTACTGTATTCGTCTGATGCTAAGCAGTTCCTACTATTACTTGCAATACCGTACGAAGGACTTACTCGCACATTGCCGACTAGAAATTGAGTGGGACAAAGGGAGTGGAGGGGAGTGGTCGGGCTTTCGGCTCCCTCGCTCATTGTAAGTAGGTATATGAAACGCAGCTATAATAGATACTTTACGCCAATCTTTTATTATAGGGTGGTACTTACTACCTCTGCCGAACCAGGGAGTATATGAACTGTGGTGAATTGACTACAGCTTGGCTCTACCACCTTTAAACGTGATGTAGAGTCGCAATATAAGTATTTAAAATAGCAATGTATCGAGAAAAGTAGCCTTTATTAAGGTCATGCCGCCAACCTACGTTCGTCAACTCGATCGGTACGCTGTCGATAAAGGACAAAGGCTAGGTAAAGCTGTGCCTTTGTCTGACTGAACGTATTGTCAGATTGATCCATTATAATAGGTACAGGATGCATATCCATGAGTCGCAATATACAAAAAAAAACGGTTTCTACAACGAAACGTGCACGTTGTACGTGTCACGTATCACTTTGTAATGTAAATATGTGCTACGTTCAAAAACTTTATTAATACTTATTATAGTTTTTGTACAACGAATTGTAATAAGATACATTTATTATTGAATTGATATGAAACTGTTCTGATTTTTTTTAAGTTCTGATATCATGTTTAGGAATTTAATGTTAATATATGTCGCGTTCTTTTTTATACATTGCTACATTGTATACCCGTAAATGGATGGAAGAAAAATGTTAAACTTTAATGCCGTTTGTCTTAGCCAGATACAGGCAAGGAAGTGCAAAGAAGGTTGAGTCCATACTATAACACTTAATATATCTAATATTACTACTAGGTAGGTACTACTACTGCAGTCACACTCTAAATTGTATATTTAACCCACGTACAAATGTAAAGTAAAAGGCTTAAATGAATAATAGTTAGCAATTTTGATTTGACACTTACCTTTTAAAAAAGCTTAATAGCTTCCGTTGAATATAAATTCGATTTGGATTTATTTTAGACTTAAGGCAAGACGTTCACCTTGCAAATGGAGCTGGTGATTATAATACTTTTAGCCCTTATTTTGCAGGCTAATGATAACCAAGTAAGTGTATTGTAAGTGTCCATAATAACCAATCTTTAAGGTGACCGTCGGCTTAAGCATTTTAATGAGCTGAGAGAGATTAGTCGAAGCGAGCGGTCCAGCTACCCCAGCCAGCCCGTTCAGTCATCGGTCACCCTTAAAGCAATTATCCCTTGGTGCTTTGTAAAAATAAAAAAGGAAGTCGTGTTTCAATCAGTAAACCTATCTACCTATCGCTTGGACGGTGTTATCCACCTGTAGACACTTAAACCGTTACCGCTAAGGAACTATAAGTGATCCAAGTACTTATCAAGTAGGTAGGTACCGAGATGGTACTCGGTAGTTATGAAACCCTTTTTTTAACAATTGTTCGACTAGGATACTTACTCAATCTTACGCCTGGTTCATGCGGTGATAGTAACGTACAGTTAACCGTCAGTATTAACCTAGCCAAGCGCTGGCTTGCTACTAGGCTCGTATGGACCCCATCCTCGTACCAATGACTGTACTGTTCCAAGGACTGTACAAATCACGAGGGTAAATGATATATCGGCGGCTGACAGATACTTAACTGAGTTATTTATGTAAAGGTACTTATATATTATTGGAAGAAGTTCCTTTACGCGGCTTGCGGTAAAAGGTACCTACCTAGCAGAAATCGTCACGTAAGGAAAAAGCGTTATGCTTTCAGGCATCTGTTAGTAATTTTGTAAACTAATTTGTTACGCCCACTGTGAAAAAGTTATCCCAAAAATCAACTAGATGGCGTAAGTGAGTTATTCAAGTGACCGCATAGTGCGACATCTAGTGATCATTTGTGAAGTTGAAGTTAAATGAAGTAATTGAAATAACTTGTTAATATTTTTTTTTTTTTATAAAAATACTTTTTATTAAATCTTAAAATTGTGTGCATGCATGAGCGCTTCGTTCCTGACTGGGTCCCCCGACTGCCCAATTTTTAACCTTATACGTTGTATTTGGTAGATACTGCATACATAGTTTCAACCCAGTCCAGTGCAGACTTTGCGCTCGCAAGTCCGTCCAGCTGACGAGGCACGCGTTCTTTTTTCGATTAGTGCCCACCGTCGCTTTCAAAATAGACAGTAAATTTAATTACACTCAATCCCGTGTACCTACGCAGGGAATGATGCCGTGATTCCGAGTCACTGCCTTCGTGTAACCAGGCTTTACTTCACCGAGTAGGTATATACTGATAGAGTACATTGTACAGAAAAAGGCAGTCGTGCGATTAAAATTGTCGCCTTTTCTTTCGCCTGACTAATCAAAGGTTAACGTCGACTGAGACGCCAATTTCGTGCGGTCATTAACTTCAGCACAATTCACTTTTCTGTTCCGGATACTAGCTTGTTTAGTTCGTGGTCCCATTAGGCGAAAAGTTTGCCGCTGCCGGTTCGCCGGTGGACCTTGAGCTACGTAGTGAAAATAGTACTTGAGAAGCAAATGGATTTCAGTTTGAAATATTACTATCTTGCATAAAAAGGGGTGTTAGTGTAGAATCAAGCTTGATTGAATGCTTCCCCTTCCTCTGATCCACTCCCCTTAAAGTGAGCAACGTGCGATCAATGCCTTTCGTATTGCAAGCAGCTACCGTAGCATATGGATGCTACGGTAACTGCTTAACATCAGGCCGATTTTTTTTTTTGATCAGGACTAAATATTGTTGGCCAGAGTGGCCATAACAACTTCACCCGGACAGAGAAAATGCAATAGTTTTTATGCAACGGAAGGTTTTCATCAATATTTAGCCATCTTGCCGTTTTTATTTTGTACTGACGTCGGTACCAAACATTTTGGTTAAGGATTCGACTCCAGCGCATCCAACATCTAAAGATGATATAAAAACCGCAACATCCAGAATATGAGACAACTCTCCTAAATAATAGAATAGAATAACTCTTTATTGCACACTAAAGTTCGGAATATATCTAACAACATAAAAACAATAGTGTACTTTGGGCGGTCTTATCGCAGACTGCGATCTCTTCCAGACAACCTTTGGATGGAGAGAATTATGTCATGTTGTCAAGGTACCTAGTAGTCAACAGTGTATTCATTATTCATATCTTAACTTATATAATACATACTATATAAATACATATATAACATACATAAATATATAGACAACTAGCTGTGCCCGCGACTTCGTCCGCGTGGAATTTAATTGACAAAGTTTCATACAAACTTTCATCCCCTATTTTATCCCCTTGGGGGTATCATTAATCAAAATCCTTTCTTAGCGGATGCCTACGTCATAACATCTACCTGCATGCCTAATTTCAGCCCGATCCATCCAGTAGTTTGGGCTGTGCGTTGATAGATCACTATGTCAGTCAGTCAGTCACTCAGTCAGTCAGTCACCTTTGAGTTATATATATTTAGATAAATACCATTGATTTAAACAAAGAGCAGAGATAATAATAAGCATATAGAGTGTACAAATCTATCTAATCTTATAATAATATGGTGAACTGATCTAGGCTAACAGTTAGCCTAATACTCTTAACCTGATGGGTAGGTGCATGAGTTAGTACTAATCATTCATTTAGTTTATGTGTCGTATCCGTCAGGAGTTATAGCAAAGTTTTAGAATTTCAGTATTTTGTTTAATAGGCCGCATCACATGTTTCTGAAATCACTTGAGGAACTATATTCCATAATAGGTTACGTATATAAAGGTGCCTTAACAAAGAATTGCATGTACTAAAAAAAATTAGCGTGGTAGCAGGTGATATCATTAAACAAAACAAAAATAGACTATTTTTAGTTCCTCACTAAACTGTATAACGTTATCTAGGTACCGACTTGTATTACAATCTCGTTCAAGTTAAATGGACATTGTTTAAGGCATGTGGACATACTCCGATATCGCGCAATGGAATGTTTCCGGCATTTTCTTATTGACGGAAATGTATTTATAGCGAATAGTCGGCGTGTCATAGATACCTACTTCAAAATTCCTTTGTGCTCGTTCCAAATGTTGCAGGAAACCAATAGTTTCATCTATTCAGGATATTTCATCATCGTTTTTTTTGTGATAAGGTTATTATTTTGTTGAATTCATTTAAATTAATTTTATGCTTGGTTTTGCATTTCCATAATAAATTATCCCCGAACTAGAATTGAAATGTTTTTGTTAATTCAAACATAATTTTTAGTCCTCTTCTAACATTAAAAATCTTCCTTGTTGTATCCTATTTTAGGTAACAAGACTCACAAGCATCATCCCAAACCACGTAGCTTAGCTAGTCAAACATTATATTTTTTACAATAATTTCGCGGCAGCTACTCGTACTGTCCACGTGTCGCACTGAACAGTTGCACCAGTTTAAAATGCTGCCACGGACGCGAGCGAATCGCTCACTCGCTCGCTTGCTCGCGTCAGTTTGGGGGATGCTTAAGACAACAGCATTACCACGGTACGCATGTGTGTCGCAGTAGAACGCCGCCGACGCCCGTTGGCTTCTGAAGGTTAAAGTCAAGGTTTGTACGCAACGTCCCGAATCATGTCGGCGGCGGCGTGGCCCGCCCGAGCGCTGCGGCCGCCGCCGCCCGTCGGCTGCGCCCGCGCACACAATGTCGAAGGTGAAAGTCAAGGCCGCACGTAATGCTGATCTAATGGGCACCACATATTATGTAACCCGTAATCGGTCAATTTTCGATATAATGATCGTTATAGCAATTTGCAGTATCGTTCGGCGAGTCGGATTTGCATGGCTCTCGGTTTAATCGTTTTGGTACTAATAGATGTATAAGTGTTGATATTTCCGTGCTGAGCTGGCTGATAAAAAATAGGAATGTGTTGCTAATACAATTGTAGATACCTAGTCGATATTTTATTTAGCAACAGAACCACCGTCGTCAGTATCGACCAAGAAGTCCGTGGCAAAATGACTTAGTCGCCTTTATGGGAACCATAACCGGAAATTACCCGGAACAGAGGTGTGGCAGCCTTGCCCAAGACGGACAATATACAGCAATAGTTTAGCACTACTGGGTCTGTACCCATTACCCTACCAATTTTATTATTATGCCTGTGCATAATAATAAAATTGGTAGGGTCTATTCAGACGACTTGGATCCGGATTGCATGCCGGCTGCAAAATTGCGGTATGAATGCTGTTTGGTGCTGGTGATATAACTGTCACGAAACTGTCAACCGACTGCGTGCCGACTGCAAGCGGACTGCGCAGTGGATTGGCAGTGTTGGTGGCATCAAAACTTCAACTTTGCAGCCGGGTTACAGCCTGCAAACAGCTCGTCTGAAACCTTTAGGCTTTCTATTGGAAATCGTCCCCTAAAAGACTTCCGTAACCAAGTCTTAGTGCGATCGGCTATTTTGCCTTGTGAATTATGATAATTATTATAATCCTTATTGAAAAAGAGTTCTCTCAGAAACACCCAGTCCAAGCGAGGTGTTGATTTGTGAAACGCTTTTCGCCTTCTTGGCTTAGCTTTACTTAGGTACCCAACACAGTTTTGATAGCATCGATAATAGAAGCTTATTTACAAAGTGCTTTAAAAAATTGTCTGCATGCTTCAAGTAAACTGCACGAAACCATTTTAAAGAATACCCCGAAGCCACTAAATCCGGTCGATAACATCTTAATCAACATTGATCCATAGTCGCGAAGATTGGCGTTCTTAGAGTGAGTAGAGTGTCTGTTCTACAATTCAAGTTCCTATTTCAGTCCATACATTCATACCGATATTACGATCCCTTTGTCCCATTCCCCTAAAGGTCGGTAACTTGCGAGCAATGTCTTTGGTATCGCAAGCATCTTTGATAGTTAAGGTAACTGTTCTCGAACGCTTGTTGGCCGACTGTTTTATACAAATACTAGCTGAGCCCGCGACTTCGTCCGCGTGGAATTTAACTTAACAAAAAAGCACGCTCCCGCGTTCTGAGCCCGCGCGACAGGACCCCTTTTTTAATATTTTGTTTTTCTAAAATAAAAGGATTATAATTTACTGCTTATAACAACAGCTATCTGCCAGTGAAAGTCCCGTCAAAATCGGTCCAGCCGTTTTGGAGATTACCCGGAACAAACACACAGACAGACAGACAGCCAGACACACAGACAGACAGATAGACAGACAGACAGACAGACAGACAAAAAAAATATAATTCGCGTTTATGTTATAGGTGTCGTATGTACTTTCATATGCATTTAGTGAAAAGGTGTGATTTTGATATTACAAACAGACACTCCAATTTTATTTATTTGTATAGATAATACAAATATAATAAAGATATGAACAATATTAAACAAGACTATAAAGACCTTGATTTTAGATGCATTTTAATTTCTTCCCGGAATCACGAGTTTTTATTCTTTAAAATACAGTATAGAATCAGGGTCAAAGCTTGCTGCGGTGTTACCGCGAACAAAAGCTAGTGTGCAATAGAAATCTAGGTAGATACTTACATAGCAGAATGGCAACTTTGCCCTCGGTGTCTCTTATTATAGCCAGTATTGGCGTCCACAACATGGTAACAGAAATGCTACCTCTAATGACCAGGTACTTACCATCGAACAAAGATTATCACTTACTGAGCAGTTAAGGAAAACATCATGAGGAAAGCTACACGTCTTAAGACGTGTGAAGTTTGCCAACTCGCACTAGGGCTGGACTATGGCCCCGATCCGCCCCACTTTGAGGGGAACTTGCCTGATATAATAGCAATCCCGTGGGCAAAATGTCGGAGCTGCTTAACCTTAGAAGAAATCCAGAGGTGTTGTATCATGTAAATAAATAAATCAATGAAAATTTAACACAAGCAACGAATATATTTTTATTGTATTATTCATCTTCTAATGGTACGTTGGATACCTATCATAATAATTGGACGACGGAACGATAGATAATAGTCGTAATAGTGCACAGTTTTTTTGTGACCCGCGCGGCGGAAACAAAGACATTGAACATAATGACACAACACCTATAAAGCATGACAGGCTCTTGAATAAACAACACAACATCGTGGTCCACATTAAAGTGAATAAACAAACAGAAATATGCTCGCTCGCTCGATACTCTTCACAGTTACGCTATACTAGGGGCTATGTACTTGATGTAATTACTTCATATTTACATTATCTATTGTGTGTCTAATTAACACGTCCACATGTTTGACCCGCTCAAGATCATATATATGACTGTGCGTTTTATGTTCCGTCATAGCACAGTTCGACAGCCATCCGGAGCAATGTCGAGGCTGCTAATTCTTATTGCTGAATATTCATGAATAAACAGCAATGGGCGGCAGCCGCCGCCGTACAATCGACACAGAATCGCCGGGTTAGCCCCGTCCCACCGGCCGTAAATAACCGTTCAGTTGATTCAATAATGGCCTATTGTGATATTCCATTCTAGGTAATAACAATCCTCCGTTCCGTTTCGGAAACAATAGAGTCGATTCGATTGACAATACTAATATTTTACAGCTAAGTATAACATAAAAATTATAATTGCAAACGGTGACTAATCACACGGCTCTTACCTACAAATAATTCAGATCGTAATCATTGCATGGACTGAAAAGTATAGCCTTGTCCTCTTTGTCTCAAGCCGGGCCAAACGGATCAAGGCGAATATGTGCATTTTGTCGCGGACCCTCCGTCACGCAGGGTTTTATCAGTAGTTTGTGTATTTTCGATTGCGTTGAATAGCGATACCTGGGACGGAATAAAACGACTCGAATCGAGACCAGCTACGTAATGACTTCACCTCCAACATCAATGCTACTCCGTTCGTGCGGAGTCGGCACATGCGCGCTCATGCTAATGGCGCGGCCGGCGGCGGCGCGGGCGGCGGCGGCTCGGGCCGGTATTCTGTCGGTCTCGGTCCGGTCGAGCGGCTAATCTTTGTCACCAAGGCGAATACTAGATTTCTCGGTATCAACGCCCACTGAGGTCGGCGGTTGCATCAACGGCGTAATCTTCTGAATAAATTCAATGTCAAGGGAGCGATGACGTGCAGGGCATGGCGTCTGTTCGGAGGACGAGTCGTGTCGAATGTTTACTAGGGCGAGGTTTCTTTGCATAAAAAATCGAGTCATGCACGTACAACATTGAGATGCACATCCAGGCTAAGGTCTCGTCGAGCGCGCGCCCCCGCGGTCAAGTACGCGCCATCTCGCGGCTCCGCCGTGGCTGGCTGCTAAACGCTAATCCACGCTTAACGCACACCTAATAGTTTACGTATAACCACGTCCAACGAGAAGCGATACGAAAATGAATATTTGAATATATGATTTTATTTTTTTTGGGTATCACGGGCTCTTTGGAAGACTTGCATGGAGACATGGGTCCAACATGAAGAGGCCCTTTGTGAGAATCTTATTGTCATGTAAGGCACATCTTAAGGTCAACCACTGCAAATGTTGGGACATTGACGGCGACTGGACCCCAACAGATGTAGGATTTTAAATTTTATGATTTATTATCATTCATTTATTTAAAATAACATTCTCGGTTTATAAAATGGCTCGTCCGAATCTTGCCGAGCCCGGCGACGACCAACATGAACTTGAAAATGGTTAACATTTCGCATCGCTTCTTGTTGGCCGTAGTATAGGTATGCATTCCTCATATCGTATAGGTCCTGTTTGGAATTTTTTGTGGTGTACTTACTTATTTGTTGAGTTCCACAAATTATTGTATGTAACTACCTGCGATAATGCAACCAGCTTCTGTTATGTGAACGGTATGCCCCTATCGTGATGCAGCTCTATTAGTTCTACAGTTTTTTATTTGCCCCTGATCCCGCCACACACTCCCACCACTGTTACTCCTGTAAACCAGGATCGACAATGCCGTCCACCAATAATGACGTCGAGGTTTGACCCTCGACGAGTCCCGGGGAAAAGTTAAATTGTCTTGGAACCCGCACGAATTTAATCGAAAGAAATAATAGGAGGACTTGGAAGAAAAAATTACCACTTCCCTCCGGTGTAAAGCGGGAGACAAAAATAGCTGGTTCTACAGTTATAGACTGAACGCAGCTGAATATTGGATGGCCTATGTGATAATCATTAGGATAATCACGATAATAGATATGTTATCGCTTTATGATGACTACCTATGTGACGCCGTTGTTAGTCATCTAAACGTTGCCCTATCTAGATTACCTAGCTATTGAATGGCCTCGGCTTGAAGAGCAATTGTGCATTATTTTTAGAGATCAAGGAGCACCACACACGTGATAGTAAATTCGCGTCACTAAACTCCAACATTGGGTTACCAGATCAAATAATGAAATCGAACAATGTCCTGGATGTTTCATTGAACCTCTTGATAGTTTATCTAAATGCTGTCAAGATTTAAATATTTTATTTTATGTTACCAGAATGTTTAATAAATTTTACTTGTAGGTGTATTTATTTTACTATTTCAAGTTCAAAAAATCAAGGCCGCATTTTAAATTACCTTTTTGAGGAAACATGCCAAATTTATATAAAAAGAAATATGCGCAACTTACTCAACAGGTTCATAGAAACTTGTCTTAGGACGGGCAATTAGCGCAATTACGGCTTGCCGCGTTTCTGTGCCACGGTATCCTTGCTGATAACACGGAATATCATTACTATTGTTACCCGCCAACTGTAGGATAATTGATGCCCTTTGAGTAGGTGCCTAAGTACAATTGAATTACCTAACATTGACTGAAGAGGTTTACTTACTCGCCAACCGTCAATTAGGGGATCTTCATAAAAAAACAAACACAAAACAAGCAATTTAACGTAATGACCGAACCGGTAGTCATAATATTAATTTTTATTAGTATAAATAATAATTATTATAAATCATCAATGTCTTCCCTATATTCTATGGATGTAGGAAGTAAAAAATAATTTGAATTAATCATTGTAATTTATTCATATACCCTTTATAAAAAAAGAAATGGTAATGCCTGTTCATAAAATTCACTCCTTGTATCAAGAGAGCAACAAAAAAGTGTACCTATTGATCCCATAGGATAGCCGATTAAACGCCAAAATTCTAAGCAAGAAAATGTTGGTAATGGACCTTCGAACCATTATACACCTCGAGTAGTCCCTACCCTATCGCACTTAAAGCAAGATACTCCTTGGGCGTAATATCATTATTAACCCACATAATTTAACGGGCCGTGGTACCCCACCCCACAAAAATTAGGTTTCAGATATATTTACTAAACTTATGAAGACTTAGGCCGCGCATACGTTACGTGTATACTTTCTCGGGATGAATATCACCGGCATCTATTACAAATGAAGTGTGTGGAAGTGTGTATAATTATAACAAATTATTTGTAAACATCGCCTAATTAATACAGACTCCATCCAACCAGCTGTTGTTACAAATTCTGATCATCAAGTATCATAATGAATTTTAAAAACGTAGGTATTAAAACTTTTATGATTAATCTTAATACAATTCGTTTTATTATCAATTAGAACGAAGGCCGCTGTTAAATTTGTTTTGTTTTGACACAATTAGTAATTGTTAGTTTCGTAAGTTCGAAGCAATAAAGCTGAGTTTTTAATTATCCTCATTTTGGTTTTACCGTGATTTATATTTTGCTACTAGTTTTTGCCCGCGACTTCGCCCGCCTAGACTTAAGTAAAGTATTCTATGTGTTAATCCCGGTTATAAACTATCTGTGTACCAATTTTCACACACAATGAATAGGTACGCATCATTATTCTAAACATTTTTAACATTTTATAAGTGGTAAACGGTACTCGAATACAATAAAATGTATAGTCATTGTTAACACAAAAACTTACGACTAGTGTTAGGTACATTTCACTTACTGACTAATAGAACTGACTTAATGATTGAAGACTGAAATTTGGCGACCGCTTGTCCCTGTGGTTCCAGCGTAGGCCGCTCAGCTTACTGCACATGGTGCTTGCGGGTTCGATTCCCGCTGGGGTAAATTTCGGAAATGGCCTTTTCGTAATTTGCCTTGGTCTGAGTGTCACTGGGATCGCCTCCAGTCCATTGTGCGGTACCACACCAGTTGGTGTGTCAGTCTGGCGATATTATTTACAGTTTCTTCAGTAAACAGTATGCAAGCAACAAGTAAGTCCAGAAGCTTTAGCCACCCTTTAAATTTACATACTGATACTGGCACTATATACTGATTTTATATAACTCGAGAGGCATACAAACCCACGGGGAATAAACCTCTTTGAATCCGGTTAAGTAGTGGATCATTTATGTTTACAGAAGAAGGCATCTATAGGTAAAACCAAATGTACGGTGGTTTTCCTCATTCTATGTTCATTTCTGATGACACATTTACCGAGATAGTAGGTGCCTCACCATAAAATGGGGAAGGCCTAGCTCATTACAATAAGATGTTACTTATGATCATTAGGGTTCCCGTCCACTTAGCTGTGCCATGAAGAAGGCCCGTCCGCCTAGCTAGACCAATAGAATCAATTCATTATTTGTCAACTTGAGTTAAGCAGGGTGAAGGTAAATAAAATATCTTAGATTATTGATCAAATAGTGTGGGTGACAGACTCTAATATGTAAGTACCTATAAAATTCAATTACCAATCAATAATAATTATTATTCTCTATTAGTAGGTATTGCATAAGTTAATATCCATTTACATAGAAACAGTATAGGAAGTCGATCAGAATATGGCGTGTTTTAATTAAATCTCAAACGAGTATAAGTATCTACATTATTTAAGACGTACTAATAAAAAAAAGATGTATAACTGGTAGGACGTGAAGCGGATTCCTGGCGATTCCGGAAACGATTTAAAAAAACCTTAAGAGCCTCTTTAGTTCCTCTATTAACATTATTTGCGTACCAATAATATACAAGTAGATATAACATTGAATAGATTTATTTAATACTAGCTGAGCCCGCGACTTCGTCCGCGTGTAATTTAACTTAACAAAAAAGCCCGCTCCCGCGTTCATAGCCTGCGCGACAGGACCCTTTTTTAATTTTGTTTTCTAAAATAAAAGTAGCCTAAGTTACTGCTTATAACAACAGCTATCTACGAGTGAAAGTCCCATCAAAATCGGTCCAGCCGTTTCGGAGATACTCTTTGATTTTATGTGTTTTTTTTTATTTCGCGTAACCCTAATTGTTTTTCTAAAATTAAAGTAGCCTAAGTTACTCCTTAAAACATCAGCTATCTACCAGTGAAAGTCCCGTCAAAATCGGGCCAGCCGTTTCGGAGATTACCCGGAACAAACACACAGACAGACAGACAGACAGACAGACAGACAGACAGACAGACAGACAGACAGACAGACAGACAGAAAGACAGACAGACAGACAGACAAAAATTTTTTTAATCGCGTTTTTGTTATAGGTGTCGTTTGTACGTTCATATGCATTCAGTGAAAATGTGTTATTTTGATATTACAAACAGACACTCCAATTTTATTTATTTGTATATAGATGTATAGACGAGTTGGTAAAATAATGTGTGTCCATACCAAGACTTGCTCATTACTTAAAACACCTTACAGTTGTACCAGTTCAGTTAACGATATTTATCAAAAATGTATCATTTTCTGTTTAATGTTTACAAAGGCGCCCTAGCCTGAATAACTTTTCTCAAACATGACTTGTATACAATTAGAATAAGATCAATTATATTACTACGTAAGTAACTAATATGTTTAATAATAAAGACCTTGAAAAATCAATCAATCAAATCAATACGGGTTGGAAATGTAAGCGTTTTCATACTCTATCAAGAATATTTTATAGGAAATGGAGTTTAGTGAAAATACTTATGTTGCATAGAAGGAAATAATCTAAATAAGTAGATATTAATATGCAATACTATATTAAATAACATTAACTTTCTGACGTATTATAATATGATTAATTACCCTATACCTCCAATAGATTGGTGTTTCAGTGGGTTCTTCATAGAGCAATCTACTTTGCTTTACGTACTCTACCAAATTAAAAACAAAATGATTTTCAACTATTTTTTCTTGAAAGCTAGCTTTTTTGTTTACAGTACAGACATTATGCTCTTCTTATCCATTACTTTGACATTTCAAACGGGTGATAGAGTTTATACACTAAACTTTATGATTTATCTAAGCCTATTTTCATTGGATCTACAAAAATATAAAACAAATGCTTTAGGTATGCAGGTGCACGTATTATCAATTGAAACTTATTTATGTAACAGAATACTAATTTAATTAATCCGCTTAGAGTTCCGTTTATTCAAAGTGTGTTGGAAATAACGACACGTTTGATTACATCAGTTGAATGCTTAATACAACATATTGCAACACATTCACAAAACTTTGACAATATTCTGTGAGTAATAGCTTAGCTGGCAGCTTAAAAAAATATGCCAAAGAGGTGCAGTGAGGGACACCAAAGTGCAGTCATGCGTAAGGGACATGAAAAATTCACAGAAAAACCAATCGAAGCAACGACCATCAATTTTTGAATCACTGTTAAAGCATAATATATATCGACGTTAAACACACCTCGCTCTAGTTATTATCATGCAAATAATCTTCCACGAATACTGAAACTAAATTTGACACCAAAAAAATATAAATAGTACCGCTTGAACTCAAAACCGATAAGCTGAGCAAGATAAAATATGCTCTATGCATCCCACTAGTCAAATGCAAAGATAGTATGCGTGTATGTTGTTTGTGCAGCTGTCATAATGTTTATAGTCCAAGATTCCAGTCGCCCCAGACTTACGTCATTTTAGGAAATATGAAATTTTTAGGATCGGTAGTTAACATAAACATAGAAAGGAATGGGTACTCGCTA
Organism: Notodonta dromedarius; assembly: GCA_905147325.1. Lineage (NCBI taxonomy): Eukaryota > Metazoa > Arthropoda > Insecta > Lepidoptera > Notodontidae > Notodonta > Notodonta dromedarius. The sequence goes on along the minus strand of LR990160.1, from coordinate 8,455,821 downwards.
AGCTGAAAGCGGGGCCGTTTTACAGGTAGCAGGTATCAAAGGTGAAAAAAAACCATGCTAACTTACGTCAAAGTCTAGTTTTTACATAAGTCATATATGATATTGTTATAAACAAACATATACAGTTGCCAAACACTTCCTGTGGGCTGACACACACTTTAAAAGTCGTAAAAAAATGAGGGAACTTACCTCATTTTAGAAAGGCTGAATTTTATATATATTATTAAATATAATATTTTAAAATATTTTCCAATGAGCGAGACAAATCTGACGGGCCAAACATCCTCCCAGACTCGTTAAAAGTTTCGCTGTGCCTAGAAGCACAGCGAAGGGTCTACAGCATACATACTAGTGAATGTTCTGCTCTGATTCTCGAATTGGAAATCGCTCCCCTACATAGCCCTTCTACAACCCTTCTCTACATAGCCGGTAATATGTTTCTGTTTGCCTTCATCTGTTGTGTTTGAAAAGTATGATCTGGTTCGTATGTAGGTACAAACAGTTCTTCATACTTTGGATTATGTATTAACTCTTGGTTGTTTGGTATTAGTACTCTGTTGCCATCGCTATTCTGAAAGATTTTGAAATTAAATATAATATTAGGTAAATTTTTTGTTTTCACTCACCTATCTACAATTTGAAACCTTGCACAAAACCATTTTTACACAATTTCACAGTGCTACTAATTAATAATGAGTTTGTACCCACAAATGTGAAAAGTTTTGTGGAAACCCTGAGTTTGCACTGACTAAATATTTACACCGATTTATGATATTGCTTCTATTTTGTGGTGTCAAAGAAGAGATACAACAACATAGTGGTGTTAATGTTTAGCCTGTGGTAACTAATGGTCAAGGTTTTAGTATAATGTGTAGAACAAAACATTTGCTGGAAATTCCCCTAACTGACGAGAAATTATAAATACCGATCGTTCCAAACATTTTTTCCGGGGGTAAAATGGACTGACTGGGATCTTACCCTATTACCAAAAATAATGATTTCTTCTTCTATGGCTGCCAGGCACCGACGACGCGACGTGCGAATCCCGGCTAACATAAATTTTACATGCTTGACTGTCAACCCCTATATTTATCGGTCAAACCCATTATAAGTGTAATTAGATTTTCTTTTTGTAATATTTGAATCATTACAGTGCGTAGATACCTACTTACTTATAGATCGTCAATATTGTTACAAACTGATATAATATTATGATAAGTATCTAGGTATCCATTTCCCATTCGGAATGCCATTCTCATCAGAATGGGCAAGAAACGCTATGATAGGTAAGTATAATGAATCCAGAACATGGATGTAGGGTACTTAATAATTCAATGATGGTACCTTTGTAGCTTTGTTGTCTGTAGTTTTAAATCGTTTCGCACTCGGACACGGAATGATCACGTGCAATGTTCCAATCTCGTCGTTTCCAACCGCTAATAATAATAAAAGCATACTCTAGAAGAAATATTCATTCATTTGTGGTGCAATGATTTTCTATGATGATTACATTTTGGTAAATGTGAGGTTTCCTGAAACTCATCAAGATACGTATTTGTTTTTTTTTTCAGCCTTACCCACCAAATAAAACAACAGGCTATCTGTTATGTTGCTACAACTTGCACATAATACCTACTTTAGGGTTCCGTATTAATCGTTTCATTAGTAGAAAAGAGAATGAGAAAAATGAACCCGGTCAACTGAAATATAGGTGTATAGGTGATAGGTAAAAGCTGTTAAGGACCAATATTACTTATTGCCACAATTAATAATCCACATGTTTACAATGATCCTTCTGCTGGAATTTACGACTTCCTAAATAGTTATGGACATGTGAAGCGCGATTACGTACCGCCCTCGTTGCCACTTGTTTTACAAACATGATAAAAACTGAGACTTTTTTTATTATAGGTACCGTATTATTGTTGAATTTCAGAATTAGGAATTTCAGGACAAACTATATATATCCTAGACGCCACCTGGCTGATTACCTAACGCGCTCATTTGTTGGTGTAACAATTTTGACCTTAACCAAATGTTGTACACTGTTATGAGTTTCCAGAGTAGTCTACGATGACGTCACCATTATAAAAGTTCCACGAGAATCATTAAATATTAAGTTCAGTATTGTTTGGCATGACGAACCGTCCCGTCGTCAGTGTCAATGCCGATACTGGGTTCCACTTCACGCCCGATTTATACTTCTTGCTGCGGCCCAAATTGAAAATTAAGACGTAGATACACGGGTTGTTTACAATGTTCCACGTCAGGTTCAACAAGGTCTTTTTCCCTTAATAAATATCACAACATAACTACACTTAGCATGGAGCTTAGGTAGGTACATGAATTGCTAGGAGGTAGGCACAATCTGAAACCTTGTCCTTCAAACTTTTTCTTCACTTTTTCGGTTATTGTCAGTCGGTGCCTGACGTCAATATTGCTTCGAAGGTAAGTCCCGGCGTTCGACAGCACAGTCACCTAGCTATGACCTAATTTACCTAAGCCCTACACTGAATTTATAAATCATTAATAAAGGAAATGTTTGATTTTCGTCTAGGTACCTAATAAAGCGTATGATGGTAATCGAAACAGACGAAAAAATGCCCCGAATTGGGGAAAAATACTGTGCTTTGGGTGAAATTCTGACTCGTTCACTCGTCTGTGCTTTAAACTGGGCTAAGCTAAGTGAAGCTGAGGAAATGAAGTAGTCCTATTGGTCGAAGCGAGCGGGCCCACTTCATAGCTCAGCCGAGTGGACGATAAATAAAATTCAAAAGATCCTAATTCTAACTAAATTATACAGTTCGAATTACGAACTTATTTGAACTTCATTAATTAATGCATTAAATCAAGAAAATAATTTTAGGTTACTAATAAAATCTTAGGGCGCATTCAATATAACATCCAGCCAGCCACACGACTCTCATGATGATGATGAATTCTAAATGTAATTTCAACCCGCAAGTTCGGTGAGAAGTTGTGCAGCGGAAGTGACTGAAAAATCCATCGCAGCATTTGAAACAAAGAAACAAACGAAGTAAGCTAGAAAAAAACATTTAAAATGCGTTTTAAGTTACCAATTATTTCTCGATAACCATCATAAAATTTAAATCTAGACGCTTTGATTGATATACATAATTTAGCAATTAAACTAAACGTTTTCTTGACTTAAGTGCTAGTGTGCCTAATAACCTAGAATAATAATATAATACAAAAATATTTATCTCGCTTATAGGTATCTACTAAATTTATTTAACGGTAAGTATATACCGTCACAGGAAAATAATTTAAATGAGAATGTAAGAACAGATTTAAGTAATAAGACTTAATTCAAATAAAATACCGCGGTTATTTCTAAGCGTAGTAGGTAGGTTCACTCGTAATGACAAATATACTTATAACAATTATTACCTTTTCCATACGTTAACTCATATTATTCTTGAATTAAGCTATCAGGTATCCGCATAGCGTCAGGTGATTTATTAATTCACCTGATCATTACGAGTAGATCAATAGTTAATTTGTCTCATAAACACGACCAGTTTTTATTGTAAACTAGCTGTGCCCCGCGACTTCATCCGCGTAGTATTGGATTATTGGGTTAAAAAGTATCCTATATGTTAATCCCGGTTATAATCTATCTGTGTTCCAAATTTCATCCAAATCCGTTCAGTATTTTTTGCGTGAAGTAACAAACATACATACATCCACACTCACAAACTTTCGCATTTATAATATTAGTAGGATTAACACAGGTATTGGAGGATGTGGTTGGTCGTATAATAACAGAATCGCGATACTCATGAATGTAACAGGAACTGAATTCAGTGCAGTCTGACTCATACCCGATCGCTGTATTCATTTTACGTATAATTTTTTTTGCGATTTGGAACAGGATTTTTCAGTAAAACGAGGATGATAACTGCCTTTTTAAAACGTTCAAACAGTTATTACTATATTTACGGATTTTTAATAGGTAGGTACTCATGTTATAAATGTCAGGGCTAGCGCGGGCAGGCCAGTCAAGCATAGGCCGTGCATTCTGCGGTTTAGCCCGAAGGGATCATTACGCTGACGTTAAAACTTATCTTAGATCTAAGAAATCAGGAGTGTTCGTAACTGATAAGGCATTACGTCAATCATTTCCTTGGACCGTTTCCTATAGATAGTGGCTACGTGATCGATCAAATGTTTCCAGGAACTCGGTGGTTACAGTGTGACGGTCGACCTTCGAGCCGAAGATCGGCCAGCGGTTCCAGAGCATGCTTTCTGGCGCAATACTTGGCATTGGTGTCGACAGATCAGGAAATATTTATATGTAACCTTCAAAGAAAAAAGTTTGCGCGGCGAATTTGGTCCGGTGGCTAGTGTCTGTGGTGTTCGCTTACAGCTGTGAGGTCACTTCTCTTGAGCTACTTATATAATGGCTGTAATGTACTCACAAGCTATGTTCATGACTATAACTAATTGTTTAATTATAGAAATTTAGAAGTAAATGAGTAGTGCTTAGTTCAATAAACTTTTTACAAACTAATTTAACCATGTAGGTATTTGTATGTCGTTTTCGCGTCATAATGACTGGCTTAATGAAAAAAAACGCATTATTAAGTATATAAAACTTTATTTTTAACTTTAAGAATCCCACCTGTGGCCCTCTATGACTTTCAAGCAAATAAGGAGGCTCAAGAGAAAGGTGCTAGCTAACGTATTTATAACACTAACCTTTATCTTCAACCATACTTTACTACTATTCATACAAGATAGCGGCCATTGTGAACAAATCGCATGCTCATAATGCAGATAATTCTAGTTTAAGTTCTGAACGATGTTAGTGCTTGTTTTTAGGTCATGTGCAATACGTCTGCACGAAGATGTTCTAAATTACAGCGCTGGACTAGGCTTCACCGGTGAACACGAAGTGGACAGCCTCGTATTGTATTCTAAAAGCTTTACTTGAACTATATGGTTGAAACACAGCATACGAGTAGCTGTCGATATGTTTGTACCTATATTTTCCTTTAAAATACTGCTATTCTTCTTAAACTTTTTAATATTCTATTTATAATTGGACATAGTTTTGCAAAATAGAACCAATACACACATACTTGTGCAAACTGAAACCAACTCAGAAACACTAAAACAAGGGTTGGTTTTGGTCTGCAGCAGTGCATGTGGGTTGATTCCATTATGCAAAACGATATTCAATTGCGGTATTACAAGGCGAATTAAAAGGAGTGCTCCAACAACAACTTTTCTAAAGGTATTTAAAATAGAATAACTCTTTATTGCACACTAAAGTTCGGAATATATGCAATAACATAAAAAACAATAGTGTACTCGTACATTGGGCGGTCTTATCGCATACTGCGGTCTCTTTCAGACAACCTTTAGGTACTGTGTGTCTGGCAGACGTTGTACTGCCCTACCTAAAACCCGATTGAAGTGCCACCTACCGGCTCCAATTGTGAATCTAAACCATCAAGGGACCCATTTAAATTTACACAAAAATAAAATTAATTAACTCACGGCAATTTTTAAATTATATAGATTGAAGATTGATATTTTTTATTACGAGATGTCAGGATAAGGTTTCAGCTTTTTTATAGTATGAAGCCAATTTGAAAATTCCGATAGTACAAGTAGGGGGCAGTCGCGCTAATGTTGAGCGATAATGTTAAAACAAAACCACAACCAGAAACATTGCGTAGACACATTTTATGACGGGCCTTTTCCGAATGAACCGTTGGACTAACCGTCCATTGAACTTCTAGGGGGCTAAGTCTACTAACAATCTAAATGGCAATTAAGCTTCAGTTTCAGTATCCAACGTAACTACAGGCGTTTCGTAGGATACATATTTTCCACTATGCCGAGCGACTTCCGCAGTGTAAGTACAGATTCCAAGTCTGGTTTTACTTTGATACCACGTTTTACTAAACCTAAACGGATACCTCAAGCGCTCCGTTCGATAACTTTCCCCCTGGTTGTACAAACCTCCAACCATGATCCACCACGCCCAATCTTTCAGTGGTCAGACTTTCTACGACATGCAGGTTTCGCTACAAACCCAGAGGTGCGAACCGAGGATTGAACCCATGAGCTTGTGGTCGCAAATCGCGTGCTTAAATAATCATTTATCACTACCGCGACTAAATCATGCGAAGTTTTCGCGGCAGTGTTGTATGAAGCCTTAACTCACTATTGTTTATGAATTTAAGAGAAAAGCGTCACAAACAAAGTAGATAGCTATGAGGGAAGTAACCTTTTGGCGTAGGTACTAGAAATATAAGTAATTCGTTTTACGTATTAGATCTCAATTTACGTCAAAGAACTAATTATATTATGTTCATAGATCTATATCTTTGAACCTTCACGACTGCACAGGAAGCGAGATAAGTTTGTTTGATACGTAGTGGAGCGCAGCAGCACATATCCGGTAGAGCAGACTGAAAAGGCCTAAAACAATTATAATTACACACTTAGCTGGAGTCCTTTAAAATTTTTGCAACAAATTTATAATTATAACATTGATAGCGTTACTTTTACACACATTATTTATATTGGCGCTTATTCTGTCGGCATCAAACATCGAAATAATAAGTATACCTATACCTACCTACTACGAGAGCAACAAATGATACCTACCACAATGGACAAATGACAACTGTCAACTTAAAATATTGCTGTTTGGCTCCAATATTACCATCATGACAAGGGTGACAATTTAGTTTAATCAATTTTAATATGTGCAAAAACGAATGTTAGCAGTTTGATATAAATTTTTGCAATAAACTATTCGCCGTGAAAACCTGATATATGATTGATTTTTTACTTATATCCTGAAAGGGTGAGCTATGAGGTCGTAGCGTTTAAAATCACAACGTAGTGTCGAGTGAATGAGTCAGTGAGCGATTGAGGGGGTGTGTGAGGACTTTTGGAACCGATGTCATAATCAACAGTTATTGAACCGAAATTACAGCTGTTGAAATTAAATACGCCAATACGCGGCAAGATACTTATATCATTCTAGAGTCACGCATGTACAGTCGACATCAAAGTAGCTTGGTATTTGAAATGCATAAAAGAAAACATGACATATTATGATGACCCAGGAGGGCTCTAAAATATACGAATACTATAAAGGTTTCGATGATCGTTTACTTTTTAGAGACTTCTGGTATTAGGACGTGAATGTAATTCAATTATTTTGGACATATGAGAGACCAAGCTACTTTTGTTGTTGTCTGTACCGACATTAATCAATTACTCTATAATTATCTGAAATAAGTAGATATAGATAAGTATCTACCGTAGATTTAATTAAGAAGCTATTATTTTTATTACAAATGGTTATTAAGAACGCAATAAAACCATCAAGTGTTTATAAGGTTTAATACTTTGATATCAAAGGGTTAATATGATCTGGCCTCTAGCAATAGCTACGATTTAAAAACACAGATTTTTTTTTTATTTTCTGAAAAACAGAGCTGGGTTTCTTACATTTTGATACATAATGTTATTTACCTATACCTAATTTTACACACAGGACTTGGCAATCTCAAGGCCTGGCAAATTATTATTATTACTAGCTGAGCCCGCGACTTCGTCCGCGTGAAATTTAACTTAACAAAAAAGCCCGCTCCCGCGTTCTGAGACCGCGCGACAGGACCCATTTTTTTGTTGTTTTTCTAAAATTAAAGTAGCCTAAGTTACTCCTTATAACATCAGATATCTATCTGACAGTGAAAGTCCTGTCAAAATTGATCCAGCCTTTTCGGAGATTACCCGGAACAAACATACAGACAGAAAGACAGACAATTTTTTTTTAAATCACGATTTTGCTATAGGTGCCGTATGCATTTAGTGAAAAGTTGTTATTTTGATATTACAAACAGACTGTCCAATAGTATTTATTTGTATAGATTATATATGCCTTTATTTCCCATATATATATGTACATATAAAACCGCATGACACCGCTGCTTCTTCACATAAAATATATATTTTTATCCGGATTGTTATACGTTTCTCTAATGCAATGGTGGGACGGTAAAGTTATTTAGAATAGGAATAGGTATAGAATATAATATAAAAGGCACTCTGCTAGCTCAAGACAAAGCTTATAAAATGAATATTTCATGAATATCACTGTGGCATTAAGTAACAATACAATTATTTAATTTCACAAATTTTACACATAAAAATGTAATGCAAGAAAATTAAACTGTAGAGTCTATCAAAAATATGTAATAGAGTCGATGTTGAAAACCAACGCGACGGTTGCTTCTCATAAAATGATAAAGCAATGCATAGAGAATAAATTATAGCATGAGACAGGAGCCTAAGTGCGTTTCTAACTTCTGTGGCACATTCATCACTTACAGAAAGGGTTTGCAGAAAGGGTCGGGTGGTTGCCGGGCGGCCACCCGCTCGGGCACGCTGTCTGTACCTACTGAGAGGACAAATCAAACTATTCAAACATTTTGACGCTACCCTAATTACATTTTGATGTATATAATAGTCGATGTTTGTATGTTAAGAAATTATTATTTTGGTCTAAAGATATTCTTGGTTTCATGGGCTTAGGTTTGATAACTGGGATGTTATACGTCATAATAATAAATGTATTAATACATTTTTATGCATTAAAATAGAAAACAATGGAGAAATAATATTTTATCGCCAATAATAATTCGAGTAAGTACATACTAACTATTAGGTATACAATGTGTATGGTTTATGTATTATTGCTGCTGGTACAAAAACCAAACTAGACTAAACTAACTCACTATGGTCCTCCTTGTGCGAGATAATTGCGAGTAATTTTTTTTGTTGTGTCTAAAGAACGATTTGATCATCCTAGGTCAAAGGCTGTCAATGGTGATGGTAAAAAAGCCTAGAATCTAAAAAAATATCTGCGTTTTGTCTATCAAACATATGTGAGTATCTAGTCGCTAAATTAATAAATCATCAGGTATTTTTTTTGTATATTTTAGTGTCTAAAAGATCGGATTTATATTATTACTTAAACAATATGTTGCTTACTATCCTACTAATATTATAAATGCGAAAGTTTGTGAGTGTGGATGTATGTATGTGTGTATGTATGTATGTATGTATGTATGTTTGTATGTTTGTTACTCCTTCACGCAAAAACTACTGAACGGATTTGGATGAAATTTGGAACACAGATAGATTATAACCGGGATTAACATTAGGATACTTTTTAACCCAATAATCCAATACTACGCGGATGAAGTCGCGGGGCACAGCTAGTGTTCTATATTAAGGGAGGTGGTGGAGGAGTATAGTTAATAATTATTGCAAAACAGAAAGAAATACCGTAAAACATAATAAGAAAAAAATAATTATAGTTGTTGTTTAGTTTAGTAGTTTGACCTTGAAAACCAGTTCATAATTATATTTTTTTAAATTCGGTGTTGCCCCTTTAGTGATGTCAAATGTTTATTATTATTATACCCATTCGTTAACATTACGTTCTTATCAATTCTGGGTTTTTGTCCATAGATTTAAGTCATCTCTTTGAGTTTAATCGTGATTCAACGACAAAGGCATAAGGGTGATAGCGCCAGTCCAGCCCGCGAAACTCAAAATTTTCGAGCTCTTTTATAGTTTATCCAAAATCTGAAAACATTTAAGACAAAATTTTGTGATTGGCGACAAACACAGCATGCAGTGTGTCCATTAATACATTTATTTTACTCTAAATATTATCACGGTGGATATGATAGGTACTAGTAAATCACTAACTTATACAAAAATTGCCAGTTTTTCTGGTTATCAATCATTCTTGAAATGTTTTAGAGTAAGTTGGATATATTAATAAATACACTGCACACGGTCTTTGTCGCCAATTACAAAATGTGCCCATTATTATTGTCATATTTTTAAAAAAATCTAAAAAACCTCAAAAAATTTGAACTGAGCTTTAGCCTTAATGTTAAATGTTAAGCCAATATTCTATTGTTTGATAGATATCTTTAAAGGCTAGTATAATGAAGTTGAGTAAGTTAATTGTATGTAATTTACAAACAAAAATAATAGCCTCGGACACAGACCAATGTCAAGGCTATGATTATAATTGAGTCCAGTTATTTACGTCAGCTAAGTGCTTACATAAATAATGCTAGTTTAAGAGGAAGGTCTATCATACCAGGTTGTCATGGTCATGTGGAGGTGGCCCGCCGTAACATAACACACATGCGATAATAATATTATATCAAACAAAGGTCTTTTCGCGAAGTACTTGCCAACATTGATAGATTGTATTGTAGCTTATCTTGACCAAGAATTTATTTTTCAAGCGCTCAGATTATTAGTACACAGGTCGCAAGCGTGGTCTCCCGAACATGAGATCATGTCATGAGTAATAGCACAGAATTGTTGGGTAGTATTAGAGGCACTGTGGTACCTACCTGATCTAGGTAGGTACCTATAAAGTAAGTACCTACAAGGAAGTGCAAGACATCTGAAAAAATGGGTGTCTAGGTGGAGCGAGTAATTATTCTACCCTAAATTTGGGTGTTTTGTATACTTAGATAAATCAAAGTCGGCATACAAGCGTAGTACGCACGGCCTAATGTTAAGCAATTAACGTAGCAGACGACCTGAAGGGCAGTGGGACAGAGAGCGGGGAATGGGGGGGGGATAGGGCTACCGGCTCTCTCGGATGTTAGTATATATCTATGTAAAACATACCTACTTAGCCCTTTGGGAAAAAGCGTGATATTTATATTGATCGATAAGACTTGCCGACTTTATTTCCAAACTTCATTAGTTGAAGAGGCAGTACAAGCAGAATAAAAAAGAAGACAGTATTTTCTATATTCCCTCAGATGAGACTTTAATGTCTCAACAGTTTTTTAGATATTGGTAAAAGCGACATCTATGATTTTTGTATTATAACTGTTATACCTACAGCAAACTACAACCTCACGATAATAAGGAACCTATTGGCAACGAGCAAGAATCCTCAAATAAATTAAATTTAATATGTACCTACCGAGGGAGTTATGTGTACCTACAATTGATACCAGGGTAGAACATTATTTTTAATACCTACGTAATTATTGAAAACAAAAATGATTTGCTTTAACAATAACCATTATAACAAAATATTGTTGAACGCCTAGAGTGTTGCTTGCTGATTGATGAAATGAGTTGTACAAAATTAAATAGATGGCGCTTTTTCAAAAATATCCATAAGTATACAATTCTCACGAGTCGTTCAAAACATTTCACGTGTAAATAAGTGATAACAGTATTGAACTCTGACAATTTTATTAAGATATATTTGTGCCAAAATGAATTAAATGTGTGAATTGTGAGGCATCTAATTACAGATGACCATGGATCGTGTTGAACAGTTTGAGTTTCGAACTAAGTCAGAGTTATGACAAAATATCCCTGGCGTTGTCACGAGGTACGTAAATAAATAGGTATTAGGCTAGAAAAAATATATCCTTCGGCCTGTAGCTATTTGTGGAATCTATAAATAACTACATTAGATGGGGACTTATTGGTTAGTGTAGTGTACTAAACTGGTAACCTAGGTTGAAGATTTTCATTGAAAAAAATAGAATATTGGGTGCAGTGGCGGGGTGAATGACCTTTTGTATGTATCTGTGTGTAGGTTTATAGGGCGCGCGGTGGCGCGGTGCACTCCGTCGCCATGGTGACGAACCCTGACTGGATCACCACTGCATGATAGGTAAGTACCTACCACGTACCTAACTACCCATTATACTGGTTTATCAGATGTCCGAAAAAATATTTTAGGCAGGTAAATAAGTACTTAGGTCACTCACCTAAGATAAAGGTGAGTAGGTATGTAGCTAATATGTAATGTGTTACGGTCTTACCTATTAGGAACTCTTCAATTAAAGCAGGCTGTAGTGATAATAATAATTTTGGACTCTAGAAACACATTGTATGGTCCTAGTGAAAGCGCTAGGATCATAAGTAAAGACCTACCTATAAAAATCTTACGCATAAAATTATTTTACGGTCAGTTTAAAGTAGTGATGTAACGAATGTTGGATTTTTGATATTCGCGAATGCGAATGCGAATATTTGGCTTCAACATTCGCGAATGCGAATGCGAATGCGAATGTTGACTTTCAAATAAAAAACCCTAAATTGAAAATTAAAAAACTTGAATAAAAAAATAGTAAAAAAATAAAATTAAACGACTTTTTAAATTACAAAAGAGCTGATAATTTTCAAACGGTTGAATCGATTTTCGTGAAACATAGCTAAGAAAACTCTCGATCAGAACATCTTTCTAAAAAAGAAACAATATTAAAATCGGATCATTTGTTTGGGCGCTACGATGCCACAGACAGACACAAAAATACACATGTTAAACTTATAACACGCCTATTTCTCGGAGGTTAATGATGAGCGCGCAAAATGTTAGACTGGATTGAAATTTCGTGTCGGCCAAACATAGCCGAACCCATAGGTTGAAAGAACGAAGTTAGTCACATACGTTAATTCGATGAGATTTGTTTTGATTTGAGGGTAGTTTAGTAATATTTCATTAATCAAATTTATTTTAAATTCAAATTTTATTGAGAAAATATTTTATTTAGACTAACAAGAGCAATAGAGAAAGTTCATATTTATAATTTAGTTGCCTACCTCAATAACATTTTTTTTAAATTCAAATATAAGTAAATAAGTGCATTATGTGCAAGTGAGCTAAGTTACGATCGAGGCTGGTTTGCAGCCAGAGACTAACACGAGGGCTGTGCTGTGATGGAGCCAATGTGTGTAATTAACAATGCTCACGCATTTCATAGGACATTTTACAACTTGCGAGTAAAAAATATTTAGAATAATACAATCTTAATTGAAAAAAAATCACAATTCACGATTTTTTCTAAGACCTAGATAATTGCAGGGACCCTTATAGTTTCGGCACGTCCGTTTGCAATCACAGTAATTTTATACAGAGACTATTAGGGCTAAAATACTGCAAACTAGCCAAAAAAATTAGTTTATGTACCGCTAAAAAACTGTTTTGAAAGCAAAGTTATTCCATTGTACCTCCCGTACTTGAAAGGGGAGTAAAAAAAATGTTTACATACCCCATCGATTGAGGTATTGTTCAGTAGTATTTTAAAATTATTTGAAGGTTTCTTTGACAGTTTTTCAATATTAATTCCCGTTTACGAAATATTGTGCTTCATTGTGGCTTTTTTTACTTAAGTAGCAAGATTCATCATTTAAATTAGAACCACATTATAAATGGTTTATTATAGGAAATAAATAGTTATTTACTACTATTCAAAATCAATATAAGTAATTAAAAAAAAAATCTAAATGAAGTCTCAAACCACGCACCACTGATTGTGCACCCAGTCCAATCACAACTTAATTATTTGAATTAAAAATCCATATATGAATTTTCATCAGTCCAAAAAGAAAATAAAAGTTTATGTCACTTTTGATGTCTATGATAAATTTAGTAACAGAACTTCTTACTATTTTATTTAAAAAGGTGACTAATAGTTAATTAATTTCGCAGAAATTAATAGGTTACGTGCGTCGCCGTATTCGATGTTTCATATCAATAAAAAAACATCACTTTTATTTTATGAGTTCCGTAGTATCGAAAAGTGGCAGGATATCTGCGGAACTCTAGAGTATGCGTAGTCCGACATGCATTTGGCTGGTTAAATTTATCTATGGGTCTGGCAAAGCCGGTGACAATTATTATATTATTTGAAATATAATAAATCGAATGTTTATCATATGTTTTATTTACAATGTAATTGAATGTGAAAGAAATTTATTTGTATAGTTAATGTATTTATGTATAATATTTTAATAAACATCGTTTATTTATTTTTTTAAATGTCTACTATTTTTAGGATAACTCTTTACTAAGATTTAAAAAATGTAAAGTCAATAGTGCGTAATAAGCTGCTTTATGAACCTAAAAGCGGTGCAATAAGGGCCAACCTATGAGGAAGTTTGTTTAAATAATATATAATTCTTACTAGTTGTTAGCATTCCATTATCTTCTATAAATAATTTCCTTTTTGTTTTTCAAAAACATTCGCCAAACATTCGCATAGATTCTTGCGAATGCGAATGCGAATGTCAAAAAACATGCGAATATTCGCGAATGCGAATGCGAATGCGAATATTCGTTACATCACTAGTTTAAAGTAAAAAATATACTACTACTATGATAAGTAAGTACTTAGGTATGTAGGTACTCGTATTATGACAGTTTTGGTCGCTCGGTCAATTTCAAATTTTCAACCTTTTTCATGACACGGCCTCTTTAGTATGAAGAAATATTTCGCGACCGTTGTTTTTTTCATGTATTTTATTTTGTGATAAATATTCAATCCAACATATTTATTCATTTTCATAATTAGGGTTCGGATAAATACATAATCAAGTCATAGAAAAAATAAAAGAAAGTGCTTTTGTGTCCTTGCAGTTTGATGGTGATTATGTCCTTCAGTTAGCATTTTTCTTAATAAATCTTTAAAAAACTTTATTGTTATTTTTAGTGCAGTAGCTTTCCCAACCTTTTCCAACTCCCCTATAGAAGCTTCGCGACCCCCTTAAAGAGGCTTCGCGAGGGGGTCGCGACTACTCGCGACCCACACGTTGAAAAACACTGCTCTGACTAAAGGTATAGACATATTTTAGTAAAGTGAACTAAAGGTATGAGTAGCAACCGAAGGGGGTTTGAATTTCCCCTGTATCTGGACTGCCACCAATTTCTTAATCATACTGTTAGCCAACTGACTACAACTCATATACCTACCTACCTACCAGAGAGACGTCCCGATTTTGTTGGCCAGAGTTGCCATAACAACTTCACCCGGACAGAGGGCGAGCGCAAGTGCGCTCCAGCCAGAGGGGCAGGGGGGCAGCTAGCTCAAGGGCGCCACAAGGGACACGACCTCTGCCAGGAGAGGTGGCGAGGGTAAATCTACCACCGGATCGGAACGCCTGGATAACTCGACCATGCACGCAGTGTGCTGAGGAAGCGTGGGTGGCTCCACAGGCTATTGTTTGGAACGCCGTATTTTTCTAATGAATGAAACGTTTCTGATTTTGCTATCTATTGTCACGTAAACGTAATTTTAGTTCAAATAAAAAGATAAATATTTTAAAACTTCTGATTATATAGGTTTTTTTTACTATGTCCCGCTTTCGACAAGAAGTTCAAAAATGCCGACTTGACAAAAAAAAAACTGGCAACGCTGCTACCTACCCACCTATATCTACGTGCTGGCTCGACCGGCGTAGGAAGTACCACCATCTCACAGAAGATCAGTGTAACGTAACTGTTATAGCTGCGTTGGTGCGTACGGTGAATGAGAGGACCAACCCCCCATGCCCTGCCTCTATCCTACTTCCCGTTCACGCCAGTAGTATTGCTAGCATCTATGCTGACATGCTAACTTTGTTTTATATAGGTACCTGAGTTTAAAAAGAAAACTTGAGAGGTGTTAAGGGACACGAGGATGGAACGAAGTTGCAATATCCGGAACTTGTGCAGAAACACTGTCAGGATTCATCATTGTTATTATTTTTTATTATTTAGTATGTACAAAAAACCTGTATGACCGACCGACCGACCGACCGACCAACCCCGACCGACCGACCGGCCGACCGACCGACCGACCGACCGACCGATTGAGAGAGAGAGAGACAGACAGAGAAACACGCGCACGCCGCACGGCTTACAACTATAGCAAAAAGTGTCGCCAAAATGTGTCGGTACACACTATTTTTTTTCCGTCTAGCCCCCTTTCGCAACGCGCGATAAGGAACTTCGTTCCAAAACATAACAGGCTTGGCCCTAAGGTGGCCAGCAGGCCCGTCATAAGAACAAACCGGAACATCAATTGTAATTTGTCCGACAGCCACCGCCCCCATGGCGGAGACGCAGTGCCACACGCCCGGTGTGATCCGCAGCACGCGCGACTACCTCCGCGCGGCGGACTCGCCTGCACCGACCGCCTCACCCGACAACTCGGACGAAGCTCGGACCAAGTCGCCCGTCTCCAACTTCTCGGGAGACGACGATTCTCCCGGCGTGTCTACGTCACGGTGAGTGCCTCTACTATATCCTATTTGACATAGGAAGTCCCGCGGAAAAACACGGAACTACATACGGATACACAGTGTAAATTGTATTGCCCACATGCGACTACAGCGCCGCGTCTACGGGACTTCGTGTGTGAAACAGACTACTGAGAAGGGCCGAGGAACTAACGATATGCCATACAAATGAACATACCTACTAGCGACTATAATAATATTCCAATTTATAAAATAAATGGTAAAGCTACAGTGTCGTATCGGGCCTTACGCGACTATAATGATCTTTTTTTAGGGTTCCGTAGTCCCTACGAGGAACCCTTATAAGATCATCCCGTCCGTCCGTCCGTCCGTCTGTCCAACAAGTATAAGTCTGGGCCAACCGTACGTAGATGCTGGATAATGCGGGCAGCGAGCACCCGCTCGAAGAGCTTGCCCGCTTCATCCAGCAACACGATCGGCCGGTAGGCTGACGGCGAGTCGAGAGGCCGCCCCTCCTTCCTAAGGAGTACTAGCCTCCCTCGCTTCCAAATGGTCGGGAAGCGCCACGTCACCAAGCACGAGTTCAGCAGGGCCCGGAAACGATCTTCCAGCTCGTCTAGGGCCAGAACCGAGGCACGGCCAGGAATGCCGTCGGGCCCCGGGGCCTTGTTTTTAGCACGAAGTCGATCCACAGCCGTAGCGATCTCGTCCGATGTTATGGACTGTACGTCCTCTTCAGTGTCTATGTATAGTGAGGCCATCGCAGGAGGCCGGTGTTCTGTTCTGCTGGGAAAGAGAGCAGATATCACACCCTCTAGCAGTGTCGGCTCAAGGGTCTCGGTTAGCGGGGGTGCCTGGCTACGCAGCTTAGCGCGAGCGGCTCGATATGGGCGTCCCCAAGGGACAACTTTAGTACCTATGTCAACCTGGGGTGAAATTTTAAACAGATTACCTTCAATGACTCGGAACCCTTCATTGTGCATGGAACTTGGCGATTTTTTTAAATTACTGACAATCTTTAAGTAAGTTTTTTAAAAGCGCGCCCTCTATACGGACGTTCGGGGCGCTCGCCGCGCGGCCACTCTATCCGTGCTAAGCGTCAGACGTCAGTAGCGTTACACGATATATGGGTACACAGAGTGGCAGCTGCGGCACCCTACGCTTTATAGTATAAAGCTTCGCTTCTTTCGGGCGTCCCTAGACGACACTGTTTTTATTTGATAATTATGATTTGTGTATACCTATTTATAGGTCGCGAAGTCAAACAAGGGAATCTGCATAATTTCGTTATGTCCGTCTGTCTGTCTGTCTGTCCGATCCATACATATATTATAAACTAGCTGAGCCCGCGACTTCGTACGCGTGGAATTTAACTTAACAAAAAAGCCCGCTCCCGCGTTCTGAGCCCGCGCGACAGTGCGCATTTTTTGTTTTTGTAAAATATAAGGGGCATAAGTTACTGCTTATAACACCAGCTATCTGCCAGTGAAAGTCCCGTCAAAATCGGTCCAGCCGTTTCGGAGATTACCCGGAACAAACACACAGACAGACAGACAGATATTTTTTTTTTAAATCGCGTTTTTGCAATAGGTGACGTATGTACTTTCATATGCATTTAGTGAAAAGGTGTTATTTTGATATTACAAACAGACACTCCAATTTTATTTATTTGTATAGATGATTTAGTATTTTTATTGGAATACTATGAGGACTACATTACTTATATTTCGCATACTCATAGATATTATTTACCGCAGCAAAAAGGTATTATATATCCTTGAATCATTAGAATAAAAATATTCTAGGATGTCTCCCGTACATGGAAAGGTGGATTTTCTTATCTACTACCCTGAGTATTATATCGTTGAATAGATAAGGTTCTTTAGAAGATACTTCATATTTTTTTTGTAAGTAGTCATATTCGTTTTTTGTAGCCCTCAAAAGATTTCGAGATACATAATTTCTGTTATTACCGGCCCCCTGGGGTCCTCACGCTACCGTAGTGGAATGTGGCATCCTAGTAAATGCAAGTAAAACATCGAAATTATCTAAGCTTACATCGCGTCGCTGTCGATAATGACTGCAACAGACTTGGCGTACGTTTATAGAAGGAAAAAAGTGAGGCTGATCAGCTATGTAGGCTGATACAGATAAAATATGGTTTTGGGACAAAAATTTAATGGAGGAGGTGCGGATAATTTGAGCAAAGGAAGGTATTTTGAAGACGAATAAATATTAATTATCAAAATCAGCTGTATTGTGATAATTTGTTGTCAGCATTATTTTGGGTCACCTGTAAAAATAATAATAAGTTTATGCTATTTTGGATTACTGCATGTAGAGGATATCATGGGCAAGAGCGATACGAAAGGGTAAGAAATAATGTCACCGGCGGCGGCGCGGGCGGGCTCGCCAACGATCGCGCAGCTATTTTATAAACACGAATGTTAATTAAAAATACATGAAGGTAAAACGTTGAAATGATAAGAAATATTATAATTTAATTGAAATGGAATCAATTCATACTCGAATCTTCAAACGGCTTCTCTGTGGCCGTGATGTAAGTAGTTAGAATATAATTATTATTTCTCTGAGAAAATTTTCTGCTATCAACAATTTTCTTTACATTTTATTAACTAGCTGTGCAAATGGTATTGAAGCACCGTTCAATAATAAATTGTCGCTTGTAAAACGAATTGAAAAGTGCGTTGTACTTAATCAAGTTGATGGACCTTAAAGGCTCTTTATGTAGTACCTGAGAAATCAGGTTTACCATCGTTTTATACAGGGTGAAATTCAATTAATTGGCTAAGCATCGCTAAGTGGTCCTTCATGTGCCTACCTGTCGTGATATAACTAAAACAATCAAACAATGTAAAAGTGTTAAATAAATTATTCCACGTAGGTATGTTGTTATTTACGTCGTATTATTTTATGAATGAATTAAAAACTTGTGTAATTACTGTGTGGGTACAATAAAACGTCGTTGTATGGTTTCACGCGATAAAATCAGTTATTTTCAAAAATCACAAACATTTTTGATTCGACATTTTATTTAATTATGTTGCAGTTACTGGACCCCTCATATCAATTTGGCCATTGAATTCAATTTCACCCTGTCTTTAGAGGTTAAGGATAATCTATTTTGTTTACATACCTATGCACGACGCTATGGTGCGGGTGTTGTTGACATTATCAATTATTGCTACTGGCATGATCTATATTAATTCTTATCGTTACATACCTAGTTGGTTCTCTGTGGAGATATATGAGTAAACAAGTCATGTTTTCGTTTCGCAACACTGTTGCAATCTCGGTCGTGTTAGTTTACCTTAAAATAATAAAAGGTACAAATCTATAAATGATATAGGTATACTAGTCTCCAGTCGATATCTCGAGGTTATCATATCATAGTTACTTTGTTTATTTCGTATGAACATCCTTATTTATAAGATTGCAGCATAATTAATTATATTCAGTTTATGAAAAGAGAACCTTACTGTGAGCTAAGTATCTATGGTAACTACGTGGGAAGGCTGTGCCCGCCTAAGTAATTTTCCTTAACAATGCCAGTCGTATGAAATACGCTCTTCGGAAAAGTCGTTACCTTTGCAAACACCGGCTTCCTTGAACTAACGAAATATTTTCCGGACAATAAGATTCAAAGTTTACAATGCAATGGTTATGTGCCGTTTTGTTGCACACCAATTAATTAGGGAAGTGTGAACGCGGCGCGAGACCGCCCTTTATCAGTAGCCGGCTAACGACGTACATCGCCGAGTGCGGTGAAGCGGCCAGATAAAGGATTTGCAGTTTGTTTATGCGTTGCATCGGCGGCGCGAGTCGCGACGGGAGCGTCAGTGCGCGCGCGGTGCGATCGCCGGTGCACGCGTGCAGCGTTGTGCATTAGCCGTCCGGCCAGGACTTGCAGAACATGGCTGAGTGGCCGCCGCGGGATCGCGAGTGGCTGAACCAGTACGACCCCTACCAGTACGCGCCGTACGCACCCTACTACCAGGAGAAGGAGACGCCGCCGGTGCCGCAGTGCATGGCGGCGCAAGCGCAACCCTTCGTGTCCCCGCCTTCGCCAACCCTTATGCTGCTGCTGTCGTCGCCGCCGCAGAACCTGTCGCCGCCGATGCATTATCCCAGCTATGCCATCCTCCCGAGAGGGTATGTTCCACGCTTAGCGAATTGCTTTTCCTGCAGACATGCCGCGGTGATATGGCTCGCTCTTTAAACTTTAGTATAATGATATTGCGTCATTGCGCCTTTAGATTGTCTAGATTTGATTATGATGCCCGCTATAGGATTGTCATAGGAACTCTCTTGCTCTACATAACATCTTAAGGTATAATTCGTTTAAAAAACCGGTTTAATGCATATCGAGCCATGTAATTGCTTGCAATTCCGCACGGGGTATGAACTAATTTATATCTAGAACTTTTATTTTTTTGTTGTGCACTAGTGATTCAGTAGTTCAGGCGACATCTTGGCATTTACCTAAAATGATACTTTAGAGTTCAAAATCGTAAACAATTATGATGAAAAATTACGACCGTTGGCGCAGTGGTTCAAGTGTTGGCCGCTCGACTGCTCACTGCACCGAATGGTTGCGGGTTCGATTCTCGCCCGCGCATACCTATATGGAAATGGCCAATACGTAATAGCCCTAGCTTAGACACCAAATGTTCGCCCCCAGCCTAACACTAGCTTACCCTTATTACAAAGCGTTTTTAGTTTGAGACCATGTGTTATTTTGGCGATATTTACTATTATTATTGGTTTTTTTTCCTCCCTTTTCAAAGAGAATGTTCCTGTCTGTACCTCAGCCAAGCGTGACAGGCTAGGTTACATACCTAGTATAAGTAGAGGAAATACTTATGTGAGTAGATGAACATGTAAAATAACTTTCGGATGATGCGATAAGTGCTGAAAATAACTTCTTTCTGGAACAAATGTAGTGTAAGTTACCACTTTAAGTATGTCAAGGTTTTTCATCAGGGACCTATCATACCTTTCATTGATTTATTATTATAATATAATTAACGTTGCTCACTCCGGTTAGTAGGCTCTACTTTTTTCCACCTATTATATTTGTAGCTCTAAAAAAACGTTATGTACGCGTGACAAATTTCAGATATACTACCTACAGTATTTTTTCATAATTAACCAAAAAAATAACTGGGTGGTCAGAATCCGATACTGATTCGATAAAAACATAAAATCCTACTAATATTATAAATGCGAAAGTTTGTGAGTGTGGATTTTCTTAACTTTTTAACCCAATAATCCAATACGACGCGGATGAAGTCGCGGGGCACAGCTAGTAGTAAAATAAAATCCTTATAATTAGTCAAACTAAATTATAATTTGCACATGCGATGAAAATACATGAATCGATTCATAAAACATCCATAGACGGGTGATAATTAGTCAAACTGACCGCACCCCGCGACCCCCTCCCCCTGGCCACTCGGTACATTGTTGACATAGTTGTCATAGTATACAAACGTTAAACTATTATAAGTCCTTAGTTGGACTACGACTTTTATAGTAGGTAGGTAACGTGGTAATATAATATCCTATTATTTATTAGTCACAGTTGCTTACTCAGTTGCATTCAACACGATAAATTGGATATAGATATTCAGAATGGATCCAACCACCAATACGTCTGCAAACTGAAACCGACCTTCAATTACTTCGGCTGAGGTTGATTTAAGTTTGCAGGAGTAAGTGTGGGTTGGTTCCTTTTTGCAAAACCATGTCCATTTTAAAATTTCCTTAAGGTACCTATAGGTACCTACATTATTTCCTGCATATATTCAAATATAGAATGTTGAAGTATTTATTAACTAGCTGTGCCCCCCGACTTCGTCCGCGTAGTATTTAACGTAACACAAATTTCGGGATTATCGGGATAAAAAGTATCCTATATGTTAATCCCGGTTATAAACTATCTGTGTTCCAAATTTCATCCAAATCCGTTCAGTAGTTTTTGCGTGAAGGAGTAACAAACATACATACATCCACACTCACAAACTTTCACATTTATAATATTAGTAGGATTACTGTCTTTATTCTTTCCTTCATTTCTATTTCAAAAGAAAATTTTTATATGTGTTCGGTTACAGGTCAGCAGAGTGTTAGAAGAGTGTGCATAATATTGTTTACCTTTTCACACCGAACAAGTGTCGAATTAATGAAACTAGGTGCTACGGAATGTGAAATAAGATGTAATCAGATCCTTAATAATAACAAACCTACTCTACTCCGATAGTGTTCGATTGAATGACCTGGCCATAGAGGCAACCGGCGTTGTGTTACATTACATTTCATTCTTGTAAGTCTTCTAAGTAAAATCCAGGTAATACGTTATCAGATGGATAGTATTGCTTAATACTTAAAACCTGCTGATGCCATGCTTTCTTATTTATATACTGAGAAAAATAAATTACGACACCAATAGGTTTTTGTACCTACATACCATTTTTTTTTACTAAACGTTTTGTAATCACAATCGTTGTTTTGTATTCATAAATAATTTAATATACTTAATTGTAAATAATTAAAAACACGTACCTCCACTCAAAGATATACATATTAGGAACTACAAAAATAATTTCCTCAAAATAAGTATGGAGGATGGTTGTGAAATCCTACTAATATTATAAATGCGAAAGTTTGTGAGTGTGGATGTATGTATGTATGTATGTATGTATGTATGTATGTATGTTTGTTACTCCTTCACGCAAAAACTACTGAACGGATTTGGATGAAATTTGGAACACAGATAGATTATAACCGGGATTAACATATAGGATACTTTTTAACCCAATAATCCAATACTACGCGGATGAAGTCGCGGGGCACAGCTAGTTTATTAATATATTGTTGAAATCCGTCAATCGTTACTCCGTTATTTTAAAATATTGCGACACAACAACTATTACAATTTTGTGAGAGCAGTAAGGACTAGAATTCCAGGGAATGAGTAAGTGCTTTTCAAAGCGCATCACAATAACGCTTCCGCCAGGAGTCGCTGTCTCATATTTCCTGTTGATTAGTTACCCTGACGCTACATAGACAAAACATATTTTCATTCGACACTTACTTTGAAAGGTTGGTCGATATACGATTTCATTTTCTTTAATCCGGATGGCGATAGGATATAAATGCGAATCTGTATTTTATATCTTTTGTTGTTGTTATAAATAAAATTGTTTTAAACGTACAACTTGCGACCATGATTCTAATGGAATGATCAAAGCTAAGGACCAAATTATCTTTTGGAAAAAAATAGTTAACTAATGATTCCGCCAACACATGTCAAAAGTGTGTACTCAAAATGTTCTAAATGTTGAACATAACCTTCCCTATTTACTCGATTTTTTCTTACCGAGTGTCCGGGAGCACGGGTACGGTTTCTTGCACTTTTGGAAGAAAGAAAATTGATTGTATGTTTTCTTCCATTTAAAATACAAGGTTTAAGAAATACAATAAAAACTTTGAACAAAACCTCCTTTCAGAACCTTGAGAACTTTGATTTCGCCATCTTGAAATGTCTTGTAATGCGACGCGCCCGAGGTTCACAGGCTAAAGTGGGCTAAAGTGCCTTTACTGTCTATAACACAGTTACGTCAATGCAGTTAGCTTAGTCAAAGTTTAGTTTGCGCACTAACAGAATTAGTACCGTATCATTATCAAGTTTGCATGGTTGGTATGTCGGTCGTTGATGCAAATAATGTATGCGTATGCACAACATAGTTTATGCAACTCACAGCCTACCCACGCGCCTTGCGAACTCAACTATGTGTACAGTTGCAGATTAATACTCATTTATTTCAGCCCGTATCTAAAGATTTGCATTCTGTGTTTCCAAATTTGAATGTAATCGAACTCTAAATTTGAAACAATTTGCATAGAACATTTTTGCGACGCACCGATTTATAAATGCCTACCTACATATGTGGTGGAAACAGAACGAAGATAAAGTAGGAAATGATCTTATAGTCTTAGTTTAAGACGTTACAGCGCGTTCACACTTGGTAAACTGGGAACGCTTTAACGAGACGTTTGTCTTTGCCAATATAGAGTTTCAACCATAAAGGTGTGTTCTCACTTTACAAAATTATTTGAACATTTGTGAACAATGTGTTATTTTCGGTCATCGACGACTAAGCTCACATTTCCACAACACCCATTTGACCATTAGGAAATGGATCTTATCATTATAAGCAGAAATCTTTCCAGCACTGACGACAAATCGCTAGATAAATAGGTTCTTATAGCTAATTTCATTTTTTATGAAATTTTCTTTCCACGAGCCTTAGAAATCCTATAATATAGTTTGGCCTGCATTATGCAACGGATAGGGAGTTCGCCACGTGGGCGTGCTTTGCCAATGCGACTATTTATTATAGTGGTTGAGTGCATTTTCTAAACTAATAATAAGAACACCTTCGTCTATAATTTGACTTGAATAAAACCAAAACTACATTTACATTTTCCGATTGTAGAGGCGTACTTGCTCCTTTAATAGGATTTAATGCTATTCTTATTGTCTGACTTGATTTTTTATATATTTATTATAGACTACCGGACCCGACAGACGTTGTCCTGCCTTAACTTTGAATATTGAATTCGAATTGTTCCGCTCAACTTTATTTATTTTTTATTTCTTAAGAACCTTCTCCTGACAATAATAAACACAACAAGAAAGAATTAGCGAAATCGTTCCATCTGTTCACGAGTGATGCATATATCAAGGAAATAGAGATTTATTTTTGTATATATAGGTTTCAAAAAATAAAATACTAAGCACAATAGCGTGGAAAATGTGCCACAGCACATTATCCTTTTCGCTGCCTGTATTAATTACGATGGCATGTTCTTCTATTTTAATATAATAATGACTAAATGTGTGTCGTGTTTTAAAACTTAGTGATTATGTATTTATAATTAAATTTTCCATTTAACTTCTGTTAAAAACACACTGTCTTCTCTTGGTTTCTGTTAAAAATGTAAGTAACTTATCTAATACTGTGTACTGTTTTGGTCAGTGCAAACCTACTACGGTACGTGCAGTAAGTAACTATTGCGTGGTTCTCCTTGGTTGCGAATTGCGATGTCCAGTAAACAGATAGTCAGGTTTCAGTAATTCCCCTACCAAGCGTTTCTAGTTAGAGCGTTTTCACATTATCCGATCCGATATCGGTGTCGGACGCCGATCCGATATCGGGGTAAGTAAAATGAATGAAATATGTACCTGTCTATATCCGATATCGGGCCGGACAATATGAAAGACATTATGAGGTTTATGACAAGATTTATTATGTCAAAAAATTATTTATTTTATTAATGTACGAATTTTTACCTAACATTAATATTAGTAGAGTTCCTTTTTATATATTTTTATATATATTATACTAGTTTATGCCCGCGACTTGTCCGCGTGGACTTAAGTAAAGTATTATATGTGTTATTTCAGGTTATAAACTATCTGTGTTCCAAATTTCATCCGAATCCGTTTAGTAGTTTTTGCATGAAAGAGTAACAAACATACATCCACACTAACAAACTTTCGCATTTATAATATTAGTAGGATATGCGATAACTTTATACTATAACACTACTTACAAATTATTTAAACAGTATAGTCGCTTGCGAACCGTAAAATATCCCTTTGTCATACTCTATACTTTCTTATCACAACTACCAACTATGTATGTTGATATAAATACATAATCAGTAGTCATGCCTATGCAAACGAAGTGTATTATTTACAATACTAACTTGCATTTAAGACAGACGTAAATCTTTTTTTTTAATCAATAATAATAAAATTTAACCATACTTCACTAAACTTACAAGTAACAAGACATATATATTTATAGTTTAGTCGTAACTTGTAGCCTACGTTTTTTTTTTTTTTTGAATTGACTATATGTTGTTGGCCAGAGTGGCCATAACAACTTCACCCGGACAGAGGGCGAGCGCAAGTGCGCTCCAGCCAGAGGGGCAGGGGGGCAGCTAGCTCAAGGGCGCCACAAGGGACACGACCTCGGCTTGGGCCGCTGCCAGGAGAGGTGGCGAGGGTAAATCTACCACCGGATCGGAACGCAGATAACCCTGTATAAGACCATTCGAACTGATAATTTTACGATCTTCACTATCACTACATAGTATAAAACAAAGTCGCTTCCCGCTGTCTGTCTGTGCCTATGTATGCTTAGATCTTTAAAACTACGCAACGGATTTTGATGCGGTTTTTTAATAGATAGAGTGATTTAAGAGGAAGGTAAATATCTATAATACATGCATAATACAAGGTGAAACATAATGGGTATACTTTTTTTTTTAAAGCTTAACTTTGTAATTCTAAATCCATCAGCTTTAGAGGGAACTTGAAAAACAAAAGGTGTTATGTTATAGGAATACAGCTGTTGACCGATTTCACAAGTCTACAAAACCTTTAGTACTTCAACTGTCCCACAAAGCCGATAGTTTGAGATTTACAAAGTTAAGTTGCAAAAAAAATAGTATACCCTTTTTGTTTCACCTAGTATAGTAGAGAAACACTTTAGTATCAGCATTGCACCCGTGCGAAGCCGGGGCGGGTCGCTAGTATACTATATATCTTGTACTAAATTATTATTCTTAGTCTATCCAGTGAACGTGTTTCACGTTCATGCATTTGTTATTCGAGTAAACGGCATTAGAGTTCATGATCCCTTTGTGCATTCATGTCAGTATAGGCAGGTACTTATATAAGGAGGTACGATTCCTTTGCAGACACACTATATTAAAATCCACAGAACACGGTGTATTCTTTGCTAAATGAAGTTTATTAAAATATTGAGATCATTCACAAACTATTTCCGACAACGTTAGTCTATGCTTAGGTCTATGCCTAGAGAAATAGGAAATTAAATTACTTCGGAGCGCGTGTAACTTTGAACGTAGGTACTCATGCTGCAACAGGTTTTGTTTGTGTCCACGCCCAACGAGGATCGATACGAAATGGCAATAAAGTTTGAGTTCGAGTCAGTCACCGCCGGGCTCGCCAATATTCGGGCCGATTTGATTTAATGAGTATTTAGTACTAGCTGTGCCCCGCGACTTCATCCGCGTAGTATTGGATTATTGGGTTAAAAAGTATCCTATATGTTAATCCCGGTTATAATCTATCTTTGTTCCAAATTTCATCCAAATCCGTTCAGTAGTTTTTGCGTGAAGGAGTAACAAACATACATACATACATACATACATACATACATACATACATCCACACTCACAAACTTTCGCATTTATAATATTAGTAGGATTAGTCTTAATCTTATGTATGAAATTCCGGTGTGCATGTGTTCATTATTCTTCTTCCCCTAAACGGCTTGACCGGTTTTGATGACTTTTTTATGTACTTATAATGCCACCTGGATGTTTCTTGGCTGTAGTTGGACTCGATAGGTGCCGCTTTTGTCGAGATCCAGACAATACGCAAGCGAAGCCGCGGGAAAAAAGTTTTGTTATTTATAAATCGCATTTTCATTTAATAAATATATGTACCTATGCCATATATTATATAATACATATTACATTTATAGATGTTTATGTACCAAAAACCAATTAAAAACTGACACTCGGCCGCAGTGTTTACCGGAAATGTTTTCCATCGCGTGTCACAGTAAAAAGAGAACTTGATTGAGCATTGTCAGCTCGATTCACTTATGAATGAGAATGGTGTTTGGGGTTATTCTATCATAGCAACAATAAATGTAGTATGATTCTGAAGAGACTTATACCTATGTGTCATAATGTTTAATAGATAATATGGACCTATACGTAATTATAGAGAATTTTGCAAAAGCGTATGATCCGCCGGGGGTCCAACCAGTGGCGGATTAAAGGAGGGGCTAGGGGGGGCTATAGCCCCGGGCCCCACCTTGGGGGGGGGGGGGGGGGCGCAGTCTCGAATCAAAAATATTTTTTTAAACCTGTTTCAAAGAATTTTGAACAAAAGTAAAATGTTTTCCAAAGAAAATAAGTTTATAAAGTTAATAAATAATTTATAATACATTAATATATGTTTTTTTTTTTTATTTTGATAAATAGCCTTTCTCGCTGTCCTTAAGTGGACAGCAGCAGTGAAGGGGCCCCTTCTCAATTTTAGCCCCGGGCCCCATAAAGTTCAAATCCGCCCCTGGGTCCAACCCTTAACCGCTGACACTCAACTCGCAATACGTCAAAACTGACGTATTCAGATACGCAATACGTAAATTTTGACGTATTGCGTCTCAAGTGTGAGTCGAGTGCTAGTGGTTAACAGAGTTGGGACCCTGATCTTAAGTAGCTATAGTAGCCTATAGATGCTTTGCAAAACCAAAGGCATTGCTCGCACGTTGCCCACCGGAAGGGGACGGGAGGTGGGATGGGCTTCCGACTTTCTCATTCTTCGTACAAAATGCAGCTATCTATACATCTATACAAATACATAAAATTGGAGTGTCTGTTTGTAATATCAAAATAACACCTTTTCACTGAATGCATATGAAAGTACATACGACACATATAACAAATCCGCGATTTATAATTTTTTTGTCTGTCTGTCTGTCTGTCTGTGTGTTTGTTCCGGGTAATCTCCGAAACGGCTGGACCGATTTTGACGGGACTTTCACTGGTAGATAGCTGATGTTAGAAGCAGTAACTTAGGCTACTTTTATTTTAGAAAAACAAAATTTAAAAAAATGAGTCCTGTCGCGCGGGCTCAGATCGCGGGAGCGGGCTTTTTTGTTAAGTTAAATTCCACGCGGACGAAGTCGCGGGCTCAGCTAGTAAAATATAAATTATTATTAGTATTTGGACGTAGTTTTATAGAATGGAACTGTGGTAGAGCTGTTTGATACGGGCTGTTAAAGAAAATGTTTACAACATAGCTAGTTATTTACTCATTGAACATTTATAAATAAACAATAATTGGAAACATGATTACCTACTCTTAATTTTACAAGAAAAAATATGCTCTAAGTAATTATTGTATTGAGGTCCATTAAAGCTATTAAACCTACTGTAGAAACAATGCAATAACTTCTATTCTATGTTAATGGGTGCATGAAGTAGATCATGACGTCAACTTCTGTCAAGATCTATATAGCGGAAATCGTATAAAATATGTGAATATGAAAATGTATTCCGACACTGAACTGGCTCTACAATTTTCACGCCGACTTCTTGCTTCAATCATATTGGAACATGTAGTACATTTGAAAAAACTCAGTGTAATTTAAGTAGAGATCCTTCACTTGCTTGCTTTAGTAGAGACAGTTCTTCTCAGGTACCTATCTACCTACCCCTTTCAGTGGAATATACAATTTACAGTTTTACATTTACTGATACTTATACTGATTATTTTTCATAGTACTTATATAGAAATTAAAATTCATAATTATATTGTTTTAATAACAAAGTCGGCAAACAAGCGTATGACCAGTCTGATGTTAAGCAGTTACCGTAAATGCTTGCAATATCAATAGTACTGCTAGCACGTTGCCCACCTGACTCCTTAAATTTAGTTTGCTTCAGCTTTGAATCATAGTGTAAATTTGCTTTTTATCTGGATAGGTGAGTAACTATTTTCTTTACGTCCGTGCCCGATATATCGACGGACAGTCCACATCGTATGATTACCGAAAATCACATAAATTAATGATGCGAGCGTTATTTTTTTTCCATGTGACTTGGCCGAGTGGCTGTGATACACAGTAATACCCACCGAGGTACTCTATATTTAAAACTTGGCATCGCTTTACGCACCCGATGCACTTCACATAAGATTTAACGTGGTTACGTACTATACTTTTACTATCGAAATACTATTTCAACTAATTGCTGTCATTACTTTATGGCATGCATGTTATAGTATGTAGAGCACGTGACTCTACCAATGTGCATTGTGTATTTGTCCGCTTGGATTCGGTCATAGATATTTTTTTAATTTTCATAATTTTAAGCCATTATTCATCCTAATATGAAAAGCTCCATGTTTGGTGATACTACCATCACAGTACTTTTGGATCAAAGCAAAAATTCGTTGTCTTAAAACAAAGAAGCTGTCTCTTCTAGGGTTGGAATTTTCTGCTAGCCATATAAGAACATTATCTAATGGTGAGATCTTCGCCGCCAGTAACTGGCATAATATTAATTACTTATGTCTACTTGTCAAAAAACGATTGTACACCATATTTAAACTAATTAAAGTCTTCTGCAGTATTCGACAGAATATTTAATTGTTTTGTCACTGTTATTATTTAATATTTTGCTTGATGTTTACAAATGTACAGAATACACTTACTTAATTAAATGAATCGATTATAGGAAAACCGATTTTACTCAAAAAACGCTACCTTATTTTATAAATTTATTTTAAAATCTCAGTCGTTACCTATTTTGCTTGTCGAGATTTGTATAACATACATTCATTTATATATATAAAATTCCTGGGTATGTGTGTTCCTAATTCTTGTCATCCTAAAAAATATGATGATTTTTATTTCATATGGGTTCACCTGGAAGCTTCTTAGCTGCAATTGCCCCAGGTAGGTGATACCATCCAGGAAATACGCTAGCGAAGCCGAGGGAAAAAGCCAGTCAAATACTAAAAGACTAATAGTTTTTGCTGTACAATTCGAAATGCGTATACAAAACAACAGCGCATCATGACTTCGTTAAAAATGTTATTAATCAATCGTCGGTATCAATCAAGCGGGGGATAATTAGTTGCTCTTCTATTTGTAAATAGATTATTATTTAATTGCATTTTTAGCCGCAATGATCCACCCACTCAATGATGTCATCTAGGTACCTATGTAGAGCTGTAGGGTGAGTCCCGACAAATAATACTCTACCTAGTATGACACCCAGTGAATACTAAATTAGTAGGTATAATTGTATCTAATAAAGTTAGTACATAATTTAATTTAAATCACTATGTATTCCAATCTTGAGTTTTAGTTGATTGTGCTAATATTTTGATGAGTAAATAGGTACCTATGTAAGTTTTTTTACCTTACGCAATGAAACTACATCAGTACCAAGATCCAGAATAACCATTCTGTCCCTGTTAAAATAAAATGAAAAAGCGAAACTCTTTCAAAAAATCGTTTGTTTTGCTCTTAAAACTCTGTGGTTTTGCTTTATTATTATCATTTATTAATTAGGAAAAGAAAATGGTAAATGAAAATGTCAAATGTAAATTAAAGTCTTATTATCATCCAATACCTTATTCTTAGCCAATTACTCGTGTGAAATAGTTGTCGAAGCCGTAACGTAAGTTTGACATTGGGACTCTCGTTTTGACAGTTGCAATACTTTTCTATAGAATAGGATATTAAGATAATCTAAACTGTCATCATGACTTAACTAAGAAATTGCTTAAGACCGACTAATTACTTGCTGATACATACGGGTGGAAGCATTCTAAGAACACAATGTCATACTCAGTGCACGCATTACTGCCAGATAGTGGCAAAATATTTAACGCGACGACGACGCTCCGACGTCTGACATGGCGACCTTGCACAATATATCCGTTGGCAACACACATTTAAATGCAAGATAGAGATATGTCTCATGTCCTATGCGAGCGTTGTGTTCGCCCACGCGGCCAACTCGCACATTAATAGCCTCCAGGCCATTCAGTCCCGCTTCCTTCGCAAAGCCGTCGGAGCCCCGTGGTTCGTAAGGAACGTAGACCTTCATTCTGACTTACGCCTCGATTCGATCCAGAAGCACTTCAAAATAGCGTCCGAACGCTATTTCTTGAGGGCTTCTGAGCACACCAATCCCTTAATCGTCGCCGCCGCCGATTATGCACCTACACCCGCGCCAGATACATGCCGCCGCAGGCCGCGGCATGTGTTGCTGGACCCACCCGACCCACTCACCGTTCTCCTAGACTCAGATGTCGAAGAGAACGACACACGCACACTCCCCACCAGACACCGACCTCGCCGGCGAGGTCGACGTACCCCCGCTTCCGCTAGAAGGTGCGTCTACTTACCTAGACGCACCTTGGCACCCGACAAGCCCGCTGAGTTTCTTGCCGGATCTTCTCAGTCGAGGTCGCGTTCCGATCCGGTGGTAGATTTACCCTCGCCACCTCTTCTGGCAGCGGCCCAAGCCGAGGTCGTGTCCCTTGTGGCGCCCTTGAGCTAGCTGCCCCCCTGCCCCTCTGGCTGGAGCGCACTCGCGCTCGCCCTCTGTCCGGGTGAAGTTGTTATGGCCACTCTGGCCAACAACGTATAGTCATATCAAAAAAAAAAAAAAAAAAAAAAAAAAAAAAAAAAAAAAAAAAAAAAAAAAAATAGAGATATGTTCATAAACTAGTGCACACAATGGGCCAGACTCTACGTAATAGACTAATGCAGTGGTAACAATAACAAGTCTGCACCTGGGCAGACAGTCTTTTGTGATAAGCCACATTTCAAGAACTTAAGAATGTAAATACAGAACTGTATTTATAGAATTGGAATCATGGTAGGTAGTCAATACTTGGTTTTTATTAAAATGGTTCTGCCTCTTTGTCCCCATAGTCGTTCTTTCTTATGCCATGTATTTTTCTAGTATTAAGACCCTGTATGCCTTTATATCATCATGCCAAATTTTATGCGCAGTAACTTGGAGATTTTTTATGGACCCCTCCGCCTTGAGCTTTAACCCCATCTGTGATCAAATACATTATACAAATGAACAACTCACATAATTTATTTTTAATATTACCTATACCTAATACGATTTACATATTTTAACAAACAAGTCCTGACATAATACTTATTATTATATTATTATCTGTCTTCGAAAATCTGAAATAGTTACATAAATAACTATTCACGTACATTCACTGCAGTGTAATAAGTAGGAGAGTCATAAAAAATTATTAGTGTCGATATATTCTGAAGAGTATCTTTAGTTAAGTGAGCACCGGAACTACAATAATTTATACAGCATACGTTCTTAGAGAGCGCTCGGTGGCGGGTAAAAATAGAAGCAAATTAAATCCCTACTCATAGATAGTACCAGATACCTAACGGAAAGCTTGAACAGCAGGTCTAGCACAGCCGGAAGTTATTTATTTTCCTCATTATTTCTTGCGAAATTTTAATAAGAGTATAAACATACAATAAATAAATAGCGCGTGGGCTATTAACTCGTTAACGCTATTTCAATGAGTAATTATCAAGCACCTATCTTGTTTACGTTTTTCGAGAGGCTTAATTTTATTGATTATATCAGAAACAACGAAAAACAAAAGACTTGAGAATAGAAATTTATTATGATGAAAAATATTAGTACCTACTTACTTATTTAAATATATATTTTTATGGTAAATACAGAACATTTCGTATCCTGCGTTTCTAAAACATATAGGTACTTGGAAAGTATTTCAATGAATATAATCTGAAATAAAAATATAGGCAGTACTTATAGGTATTTATATTTAATTTTATTTCAAAAGACTCCATCTTTACATCTTTCTATTCATGTAAGCCAACAAGACACTTATAAGCAGTCAAAATCTAGAAGAGCCGGAAATAAATTCATTGTTTACTCTTTTCAATACAATAAAATTTAGTGTATATTCTCAGGAACAGCACATAATGTGGACAGGTCACGATAACAGGCAGATAATATTTTCCGTCTATCCCATAACTATAAATTAAAAAGCAGTGATAGCCTATTGGTTAAGTACGCGTCTCCTGGGTTCAAACCCTGGTTCGCACCTCTGGGTTTTCCGAAATCTATGTGCGCATCATAATATCTATATTATGATTATTGCTTACGTTGAAGGAAAACATCGTGAGGAAACCTGCTGCATGTCTTAGAAGATCTAACCAATTTTCGAAAGACATGTGAAATCTGCCAACTTGCACTGGGCCAGCGTGGTGGATTATGGCCTGAATCCCCCTCGTGTTGAGGGGAGCCCCGTGTCCAGGAGTGGGACGTCAAAAGGGCTAACTTATTTATTTATTAAGACTATACAAGAATTATCGACCTTCCATTAATAACTTGAGATTGATTTTAAATATATGAAGGGCACTATTGTAAGTTTATTTAAATGGCTGCTGTTCTACGTTTCCATACTTTTCAAATAAACAGTTATCTATAATATATTCATCCCTGTACCTTAAGGTGACGTCCTTTTATACGTACAAGGAAACACATGGAAACTCGTATCTCTGTTATTGTTACAACCTAACGTCACTATCAATATTATTAGATTCAACCGAATCAATCATGTTCAATGAACAATAAACTGGATATGAATGGCCACCTCGTGGTGCTAGCCGCCGGTTTTAATCACCTAGTTACCGCTGCATATCATTCTCCGTATTTGAGCTGGCTTCTACTGGTAGAACATTATCAGAATGGAACAATACCATTGGGAAATACTTACCACCTACGCAACGCAAAGGGCGTAACAAAGTAATATCTCAATATCTATTAAAACAGACGGATCAAGCGTTCTGATACGCAATATGAAGTACTTTGGGATACTTTATACTTACTGGGTACCAAACATACTACATAGTAAATATCTATGTAGTATTATTCAGAAAAAAATCTGTGGCTACGTTTTTATTTACTAACTAGCTGTGCCCCGCGACTTCATCCGCGTAGTATTGGATTATTGGGTTAAAAAGTATCCTATATGTTAATCCCGGTTATAATCTATCTGTGTTCCAAATTTCATCCAAATCCGTTCAGTAGTTTTTGCGTGAAGGAGTAACAAACATACATACATACATCCACACTCACAAACTTTCGCATTTATAATATTAGTAGGATAATTAAGTCGGAAAACAAGCGTACGACCCGCCTGCTGTTAAGCAGTTACCGTAGCCTATATGTGCTCTACTACTATAACAGCTGCATTACGCAGATATCCTGTGAGAGAGCGGTACTTACTACAGGTAGAGGGTTTCATTGAATGTCACTCTTGAGGCAATAATGAACGCGTTACTGGAACAGCTTCCCCTTCTTATTGAGCGCGATATACTACATTTGCGGCCTGGAATCGCAAGGATGTGTTGTTCACAGCTCAATTATGTTGGTAACCCACAACACGCTACATTGTAAATTGTTCCAGCTACAGGATGTTTGATTACACAAAAGTCATGCGTTGTAAACTCTCAATTAGGCTATTCTAGTTTATATGTATAATCAACATTATTATAGAGCACCGACAACATGGGTTACTCTAATCATTTAAGTCTCATTTTGAGGAGCTCGATTTAAAAAAACAGTATTTTTTGTACATTTTATATTTTTTAAAGTGTGATCTATTTTCAAGGTATAGCTGTACCAGATTTCATCATCCTCGTTTAAAAACTGTAGAAGGTATGACCCTGGGACAGACGGGCGGACGGTCGGATCTTATAAGGGTTCCTCGTAGGGACTACGGAACCCTAAAAAATATGACTCCGCTACAGCAACAATCGTGTGACGGAAGTCCGCTGCGGAACCACCTATGTTTGCTTGGCGCTTAAGCCTTCGTTTGCTTTCACTCGCTTAATAGGTATGGTACTAGCATAACAAGTACGTCGCTTGAAGTTTCCGTAGGTACTTCAAGTGCTGGTACATAATCCGATTACCATGTTAAAATGTAGGCGATGTCTTACGATCGTTTCTATATATAAGTCGTTCAGCCGCCCTAACTACCGTTTAATATTCTTACCCTGATACGGGCAATAATAGATTAATTAATACACTAGCTGAGCCCGCGACTTCGTCCGCGTGGAATTTAATTTAACCGCTCCCGCTCCCGTGTTCTGAACCCGCGTGACAGGACCCATTTGTTTTTTTTTATTTTTCTAAAATAAAAGTAGCGTAAGTTACTGCTTATAACATCAGCTATCTACCAGTCAAAACCCGTCAAAATCGGTCCAGCCGTTTAGGAGATACTCTTAGATTACATGTGTTTTTATTTTTTTACGCGCAACCCTAATTGTTTTTCTAAAATTAAAGTAGCCTAAGTTACTCCTTATAAGATCAGCTATCTGCCAGTGAAAGTCCCGTCAAAACCGGTCCAGCCGTTTCGGAGATTACCCGGAACAAACACACAGACAGACAGACAAAAAACTTTTAAATCGCGTTTTTGTTATAAGTATCGTATGTACTTTCATATGCATTTACTGAAAAGGTGTTATATTGATATTACAAACAGACACTCCAATTTTATTTATTTGTAGAGATAATATTAACTACCTTGCGCTACCTTTCTTGCTACAAAGTTACCAGGATAATAGCTCTAGCTTATAGAATAATAAGAATAAATTAAAAATATACAGAATAAAAGTAAAACTTAGCTATTTCTTGGTAAAAGATATAAATGAATATCAAGGTGAGCCTGGCGCGAGAAATTATAATTTAAAAGAAAGAATGCAATGCAGTCCGCCGTCCTTTCAACAGTAGATGAAGGATTCCATTATAAAGAAGGGTAAAAAATATATGCTGATAGCTTTTTAAAAGCTCTCTCTTGGGGCAAGTTCAGAAGCCGCTGTATAGATAAGTAAGTCATATTATTGATTGACGAATAAGTAGACATAATAGGTACAGACTACTAGGTATACTAGGTGAAACAGAAAGGGGATACTATTATTTTTGCAACTTTACTTTGTAAATCTAAATCTATCGGGTTTGAGGGACAGTTGAAGTACTATAGGTTTTGTAGACTTATGAAATCTGTCAACAGCTGTATCCCTATAACACCTTTTGTTTTTCAAGTTCCCTCCAAAGCTGATTGTTTTAGAATTACGAAGTTATGTTT
Source organism: Notodonta dromedarius (assembly GCA_905147325.1). Taxonomy (NCBI): domain Eukaryota; kingdom Metazoa; phylum Arthropoda; class Insecta; order Lepidoptera; family Notodontidae; genus Notodonta; species Notodonta dromedarius. The sequence continues at coordinate 8,418,914 of LR990160.1, read as the reverse complement.
TGAAAAAAAAGTATACCCTTTCTGTTTCAACCTGTATAATATGTTTGAGGAATAGGGCGGAAGAGCTGTAAATAATTTCATAACTTCATAATTATTCCAAACGCTGCGAATTACGAAAGAAATCTAATCACGACCACTCGAATTGTTCGCATAAAATCTCAATGCAAAGTGGTCAATAATTAAATTACAAACTTTTTAACAGTACAAGCTAGTGCTCTTTATTAAATACGGAAACCCTAACTTTTCTCTTCCGGCCCGTATAGTTTTCCATCAGCGAAACTTAAGCTCGTGTTCATATAGGCGCTTGCAATTTTTTTAGCCCGGATGCTTTTTGGCCCAGCCTTCGAACACCTCTCATTTGGGGGTCAGAGTCCTTAATATTTATACACAGAATTATATGTTTTTTAAACACTTTTTCTTATGATCACCTTACAATAATGTACCAAATATACATATCACATATTAAAACAATATAAAAATAACTAGCTGAGCCCGCGACTTTGTCCGCGTGGAATTTTGATCCTTTCTTAGGGGATGTCTACGTTTTAGTAGCTTTATGCATGCAAAGTCTCAGCCCGATCGGTTTAAAATTGACAAAGTTTCATACAAACTTTCATCCCCTATTTTATCCCCTTGGGGGTGGAATTAATCAAAATCCTTTCTTAGGGGATTTCGGCCAGATCCGTCCAGTGGTTTGGGCTGTGCGTTGATAGATCACTATGTCAGTCAGTCAGTCAGTCACCTTTGAGTTATATATATATATATGTAGAGGATATTTCATGTTTATCTGTAGAACAATATTTAATTTTATACTATATATATTTTTAAATAATTGAGTAATCATTATGAAGTACACCCCCGTATATTATATAGCCAATCCTATAGTTCCTCTCTACCCAAAGGCTGCCTGGTAGAGACCAATAGTGATAGGGATTATGACAATTTCACTGTCATTTGCCCTGTCACTTCTTGTACTCAATCCCTATTATAAATAAGGAAACGTGGTTTAGCGGGCGAATAGTTACACACCGAAGTATCTATTTCTGTCAACAGTGATTTGACATTCGAAAGAAGAAGTTACACAACCCCTAGGGGATTGTGTAACTTCTTGTGTACGGGGTATGTGGTGAAACAATAAAGAGTTATCTATCTATAAAAGTTTCTGCTATCTTCTCCCTATTAATTCTACGTCATAAGTTTGGATTTTCTTTCCGGTACAGGGACAATCCCCGCGAGATCCGCAACAAGGCGGAGAAGGAGAGGCGCGATAAGCTGAACAAGTCCATCGCGGAGCTGGCGTCCATGGTGCCGCCGGTGGTCGCGGCCAGCCGGAAGATGCACAAGACAGGGGTGCTCCGACTCACGGCGCATTACCTTCGAGCTCATCAGTACGGTATGTACTGGACAGATATAACACTTTTATACTGCTTTTTCATATTCATATACCTACCTACTATAGTGACAAAGATGTGTGTAGTTCATTTTGAAAGTAATACTATTAGTATTATCATGGATGATTTTCTGGCGGGGGTGGGGGGAGGGGTATTCAATCTCTTTGATGGGATGTAAAGTGAAGGTATCCTGAAAGCCTCTAAATTGTTCAGGTAACTATTATAAGACGTATTACGGTCTCCATACAATTCTAAATATAACCTACATTTATGATCACAGAAACCCTTAAAAGCATGAACTTAAAAGGATGAAAATTAATGACGTCATATGTAAAGCAATTGAGAGTGAAGTCTTTTTTTATGACATTATTAAATTATATCATATTATTGTTATAATATATAAAAAAGTTGAAAGATAATTTGCGAAACACAGGCCTATGAAGTTTCGAAAACAGTACTAACTAGTAAGTTATTCGTATCACGTCTTAACTTGGTAGTTTTAGCAAAGTTTAATAGCAAACGTCTCTGTGTTTTATAGTATTTCTGAAAGTCATCTCACAATAGATCAAGAAAGAATTGGTACCCAGTTATTTGTGTTTATGAAAAATATAATTTCCGAATTCAATTAACTTCTCTTCTTATCGTCTCAGTTAGTAGCCAAACCTGGTGTCGAATTTTTCATGCCCCTGAAAGCCGCCTGAAAGCCGGGTCAGAAAGCTTCATAAGGTGCTCAGTGCTAAATGCCTCTAATGGTCAAATCCTCGTGTTTGCCGCTTTGAGCGCTTCTGTTTTATGGACGTGGTTTGCGGCAATTGATTTTTTTATGAGATAAGTTTTTGGTGCCCATCCTCTACCGCGATTTGAACCCAGGACTTTCAGAATACATGCCGGGACCGTTCCCACTGGGCTACCGTCGTGGCCTATAATCTCATAATCCCCTGCATGCCATATTATCGTTTTCATGTCGTTCGTGAAAAAGAAACTTGAGTAGCAAGTGTTTAAACGTGGATTCAAAATAACAGCTTATTTTATCTTTACATCGACGAGAATGTCTGCAGAAAAGTGAGCTTAGTTGATGTTGCCTCCGTAATCGTCTTATACTTTCAAAGGAACTAATCATAAATTTCTGTTTGATTCCTTCCAAGCTTGGCGTATATAATATTATGTTCGGTACACCTTTTTTAACGAGCTTTGGGATTGGATGCACATTTTCTGCTCGGCGTTTCTTTGACGCAGTTGCCTGCAACCTAGATAGATCTAGTTCCACTCTTAATGTGCAGACATTTTCTAGTTTCACCACATTCCTTTGAGTAATTGTTATGTGTTGGAACGCAAGCTCCACCCATACCAATTACGCGGAGCTACGCGACAAAATCGAAGAGCTAGGTGTGAACTATGTGCGTGGGCCGACCGCCGCGAATCTCACTTTGTAGCATTTCCCACCGACGATGCAGGTGCGCACATTTTGTATCATGTTATTAATGGCATGTCATTTTCCACATACGATCGTATAACTTAGATAAAATAAGGAGACAGCAGTGAATAATCAGATTATTGACGTCAAAGATACATTATAGTTAGTAATATTCTAAGCCATCGTGGCTTGCGTAGCTCTAGTTATTTTAAAGTAGTGACTGTATTTTGACCAAGGATCTTACACTACATGATCCTCGATTTTGATCCTCATAGTTTGAACGAAGTATGGGAAATAATGCTTGGGGAATTTATCAAAGGTTTCCATATTCAGACTTTACTAGAAGGTATCTACAATGAAGCTATGGCTACCCACCCACTATATGACTCTATTACTGCGCAGAACAGGTAGCTAAGTGGAGTATATGTGCCATGTACCTACTCGTACCTATTGACTGCATCATGAGTCACCAAATTAGAATATTAATTTCATAAATGGACGTTATGGATATTGCCGGAGCTTAGGATAGCCGCATGCGTTTTATTAGCAACATAGAAATCGCGTAAAGAAAGCATCACAAAATTATAAAACACCTGTATATAACTAGTTATAAGGCTTTTGTTGTTCTCTCACTTTTATTAAGAAATTTACAGCGAGTAGGTAAAATAAAATCTATTGTACCTACAAAAAGTAGAAATTCTAAATGCACAGGTAGGGTATATAGGTACTTCTTATCATTAAAGATCGGTGTAATTACAAAAAAGTCTTATCAAATTTTATAAGGGAAATTTACCACCGACAAGTTTTAGGTATTATATATTTAGTATAGAGATACACTGACTAACCATAACCACAATGATTTACTAACTACACTATGTTGCATCGCCATTCTCGACACCCATGTTTTAGCGCGCACATAATTTTGTAATAACTATAATATAAATTTAATGTTGATCATGGCATCATTGGCGATGATGAGTTGGAAACGGCGATGATACAATGTAAAACAGGGATGATGTGTACCGTAGGTTACAAGGCGTGGCCAATAAACTGGCGCAAAGTGCGAATCTATTCATAGCTCCTCATGCAGGTAATTCGTGTCAATTTTAGTTTACATCAAAAATTGTACATTATGCATAGACTTTGCATTATTTCCAATTATGACAAATTGGACGTTGTAACGTAATCTGTCTATATTATAAAAGAATAGCTCTTTCGTCACGTCATGTCCTAATATGTTATGTATAAATCCTGAACTTTCCTGGTCTACATTTTCATAAAATGACCAGGATTAATTCTATGAAAATTGTTTTATATTCGCTCGCACAGTTTCGCGGGGAACATTATTTATTTGAGAACAATTTCAATTTGCATCTGTTTGTAAATGAACCTAAAATTGTACAATATCTACATACATACTCGTTGATCATGGACCGCATTAAAAATGATGATAGAATGTAAAATACGTCTGTAGAACCGTAAACATATACTATGTGTATTAATCTATTGTTTGGAGTTAACATAATATTAGTAGGTACGATTAGTTATTTTGCTGTATTATGCATATATTTGTGTTTATAAAATGCAATCGTGTATGGTAACGTGATCGGCGGCGCCGGCGCACGTGCTTCGCCATGCTTCCCGGCTAAGGGCATCTACACACCGCCGCCGCGAAATTGCAGTTATTTTGGTTTCAGTGACGTGTGCTACTAGATATATCGGTTACTTTACGACCATAACCTTTCCAACGCAATCGAAAAACATAAGGGTAGGTTTATGTCTAGCAACAGTAATAACCTATTATTAACCAAATGATTTGTCATTATTCTATAAATTGTATTGCCATATAATCGTGAAGTTGGCTGGTTTTTTTAGCTCTTCTGATATATTCATTAATCATTGTTACTTTGTAACGTCGTTGTATAAGGACGGGTCACATAAGATAAGTGTTTGTGTTCATAAATGTATTGATTTATCTGCTGCTGTACGAGCGGAGACCTTAGACAGCGGATAATACGATATCCGATTCGTTGAGCATGCAATTTATATTGGGGATAACTAAGGACTACCTACATACTCGTATGTATATACTAGCTGTGCCCGCGACTTCGACCGCGTGGAATTTAATTGACAAAGTTTCATACAAAATTTCATCCCCTATTTTATCCCCTTGGGGGTAGAATTAATCAAAATCCTTTCTTAGCGGATGCCTACGTCATAACATCTACCTGCATGCCAAATTTCAGCCCGATCCGTCCAGTGGTTTGGGCTGTGCGCTGATAGATCATTATGTCAGTCAGTCAGTCAGTCACCTTTGAGTTATATACATATATATATAGATTATATACAGTCGACACTCGTTAATTCAAACCTGCGATAATGCGAACCCCTCTATAATTCAAAGTTATCACGAGTTCCCTTAGACCATTTAAAAGAGTATAACACCTCTCTGCGAGTTCCCTACAAAATCTATTTATATTTCGAACTAAATCAATACATTTTTATGCACATGGTAATTCGGACGAAAAAAATCATTGGTATAAAACATAACTCTAAATTGAAAATTTAAAAACCCCCGATGTGACGACCTTTTCATCAAATGTATACTTTACCTAGTACGTCCAAATAACGCTAAAATTATATTAAATTAGTTTCTTTTCTGTATTTTTTCTCAATGGCGGAGCAGCGCCCTCTAGAATTATTATTGCGTAATATTCCATGACAATTAGCAAAATTTAACGCGTGCGCGTATCCATCATTTGACACGTGACTTATGGAACGTCTTTAGTTCATACACAAATCTCATAAAAAATTGATAAAATATCATTTTTTTCCAGAATCCGGGAATCTTTTCAAATTTATAATATTGTAAAAAGCCAGTTCAGACTATTACGATCATTTAAAAATATAATAAAGCGAAATCGTTTCAGCCGTTCTCAAGTGATGCAAAGATATTATTCCAATGAGCCCAAATTTCGATCGGATTCGAGCTGTGGAAGTTGGTTTTGGCCGTGAATGTGGCTTTTTCAACCTACAAAAGAGCTGATGATCTTCAAACGGCTGAACCGATTTTCATGAAATATAGCTAAGAACACTCTCGATCAGAATACCTATCTAACAAAAGAAACAAAATTGAAATCGGTTCATCAGCTTGGGCGCTACGTTGCCACAGACAGACACACAGATACACAGATACACAGATACACAGATACACATGTTAAACTTATAACACCCGTCGTTTTTCGTCGGGGGTTAAAAACGACGCGTTAATTCGAACTCAACGGCTTCCAACACTCGACAATTCAAAGTTGCAGAGAGAAAGAGGCGGAAAGATTACATTTTGCGTACATTTTGCGACAAGTTCAAACTTATATCAACTTGTATCACGAATTGGTTTGTTTAGTTATCATTATCATTCAGTCTGTGCAGCAGCAATGTGCTTTGAAGCAAACCAATATAACAGAGTTCTTTCGAAAGATTAATTAATTCACATTATGAATACATGTAAGTATGTACACGAATGTACCTCTAAACTTTTGTCATTGTTATAGAATAGCAGTTAATAAATAATAATTGATCAAAACTTAATAATTCGAAGTTTTATTTATTTTCTCTCACAAATTTCGAACCTTGAGATATTTCAAACACTCGATAATTCGTAATATTTTAAGAGTCCCTCGTGTTTCGAATTAACGACGGACGACTGTATTAAATTCTTGCCATGTTGGTAAGTAGCTACCCGATTTTGTGAATTGATTTTATAAATATTATTTCGCAGATGGATTGTAAAATAAGCGGTTTTACAAGACAGCTCGCTTTTGTAAAACAGCTTAACGTGTTCAGCTGTATTGCCTCACCATGATTGTTTAGCGCAAAATTTCTGGGTAGTTGTGAAAAATAACTCTAACAAAAACCAAATATATAAGAAACTAGCTGTGCCCCGCGACTCCGTCCGCGTGGAAAGTGGACCACTCTTAACATTTAGGAGTATGAAAAATAGATGAGTTTAGTCGATTCTCAGACCGATACCCGATATGTACACAAAATTTCATGAGAGTCGGTCGAGCCGTTTCGGAGGAGTATGGTAACTGACATTGTGACACGAGCATTTTATTTATAAGATATATACCTTTAAAACATAATATATCATAAATAATTGATACTATACAATCCGACGGCAATACAGCAGAAAGTTGTTCAGCGTTTTTGTAAAACAGCTAATTGTACAATCTTTCGACATATACATTTTATCATGAGAAGTTCAAATAAGTATATTACTTATCATTACATAATTGGACAAAAACTTGGAATGCATAAGTTAGATAACAATGGGTGGACTGAGGAGAAAAATCATAATAATAAACATAAATAAGTGATCTCAAAGTTTTTTTTATGATGTAGGTACCTACACCATTTCTTTATGCATTGTAAGTCTTAACAATAAAATATAATAAATACAACCTGCAAAATATAATAAATTAAATTGCTCATCATTAAAAACTGATGACCTAATTCACACCAAGGCCAAAGAGAAGCGATACGAATTGATAATGTTCGAGTTCAAATCCGTCACCTCGCCGAGCTCACTAACATTTGGGCGGCCATATTTAACATTATTGGTAGGTAGCTCATTCTGTGTCGAAAATTGTAACGTTCATAAAAAAATTAAGAACGCGAAACGTTTTAAACAACAACAATTTAATAAAATAATCTATTCATTTTGTATCGCTTCTCGTTGGCCGTGGTATACATAAAGTATGTTTCTGTGTCAGTGTTCGGTGACTCGATCGGTCAGTCGGCGCAAGAGTTCACGCCATCGTCTACGCAGGCGCTGCTAGCGCTGTTAAACGGCTTCCTCCTGACCACCACGTACAAAGGGATTATAGTCGTGGTGTCGCAGAATGTCAACCAATTCCTTGGATATTCGGAGGTAACGTATCTTTAATAGATTATTTATAATAATAATGTTTAACTCTTTTGACGTCCCACTCTTGGACATGGGCCTCCCCTCACTACGAGGGTGATTCAGGCCGTAATCCACCATACTGGCCCAGTGCGGGTTGGCATATTTTACTTATCTTTTCAAAATTGGTTAGATTTTCTATGACATGCAGGTTTCCTCACGATGTTTCCTTCACCGTAAGCAATTGATAATCATAAATAGAAATTATATATTGAATGACAACTCTTTCATCAAAATCGGATGGGTAGTTTAGGGGCTACGGTGGAACATAAAAGTGACACATACATACATAGACTGCTTAAACCATAATCCTTCCTTTTCACTTTGCCGTAGTCGGGTAAAAATAGTAGTTATGGTAACGATATTGGTGGAATTCTCCACTTATCTATCTCACTATATTAATATTTTTTCGCCAGCTCGATCTCCTAGGACAAAGTGTCTTCAGCATAATTCACGAAGACGATCGCCAGATGCTCCAGGAGCAGCTGATGCCGAGGAGCCAGATACTGGGAGCCAACGGTGAGCTGCTCATGCCTGAGGACCTTGATGACAGACGCAAGGTCGAAGAGGCGCTTACCCAGGAGCGGAGGCGGTTCATAGTGAGGTAAATGCCTACGCCTACAATAATTAAGGAATGCCTTATAGCCGAATGTGTAAGCAGGTCGGAAATTTGAGCTCCAATCCAGTATACAGCCGTATAATTAAATTAGGTATGTTATGACAATGTTTTACAATTTTTTTCCTCATTATTGGTAGCTTCTACTCGTGAATTAATTTTGTACTAGATGTGTTCGGTTAAGTTGTGACACAAATATTCCAACGACCTCAACTCAGATAATATGATCATTTTTATTCACAGACATCAGATACCGTACATGCACCTAAATTATTATTTCAGGCTTTTGAAACACTTTGTATAGCCGTGACAGCGAGCTCCTAGTACACAATTAAAGGGGCGAATTGCCTATATTAATACCTAAGAATGTATCTATCGAAGCAGTTAATTAACATCAGTTTCTTCAACAAAGGTTCAAGAAGCTCGGCCAGCGCGCCCAGTCGTCACAATACGTGACGTGTCACGTGGAGGGGTCGCTCCGCAAGTCGGACCGCGCGTGCCGCGGGTACAACCGCTGCTGCCAGATGGTGCGCCGCGCCAGGGCCCGGGGCGACAACCCGTGCACCAGCGGCAACGACATCGTTAGTAATAATTTAGCCCTTTTGACGTCCCACTCCTGGGCACGGGCCTCCCCCCACTACGAGGAGAATTCAGGCAGTAATCCACCACGCTAGCCCATTGCGCGTTATATCCCAGCTATCTCACTCGTTAACCCATGTCGGAGGCCTTATTGCTCATACTCAATGCACTAGCATATACCTACGATAAGAACAAGAAGAATATTAGCCATTAATAAAATAAAGGCAAACATTAAAAAGTCTATGTCATAGTCTAGTCACTAGTGTGGCTGATGCCTCTAGGTGTTATTATTAAAAGCAACATGTTTCTGAAAAACGAAACTATTTTCGTATATTTGCAATAACAATTTAATCACAAATAATTTCCTCGTCCAATCAAGCCGCGATAATTGCCACAATTGCGTTTTGTTTGCCAGGTTTTCATCGGCGTAGTGCGGCCGACGAGCGAGACCTTCATCAACGAGAGTGGACTGGAGTCGTTCCGCATGGAGTACCGTACCAGGCACTCGATCGACGGCGAGATTATCCAGTGCGAACAACGCATTGCGCTGGTCACTGGCTACATGATGCACGAGGTGAACGGCGTCAACGCAATGAACTTCATGCACCGCGACGACGTGCGCTGGGTGATCATCGCGCTGCGAGAGAGTAAGTGCTGAGCGAACACTCTCACAATGCCGGCTTTACCAAGGCCCAATGTCTTAGAGGCGCCTCTCACGAGCGTACCGCAAGCAAAGTAAACAGGCTATTGCTTCCCAACACCATTTTATAATTGCACCCAAATTTCCTATCACTGGGGAAAATATAACTGTAAGCGTTCCATTTTAAACACCTACTAGAGGGCGCCAGGGTATTGACTGCACCCGAGCGCTACGTTGGATAGAGCCACCGCTGCACTCTAATTATGATTTAAGCCAGACGACCCTGGTTGGAGCACGCGTCCTTAGACATACGAGTATTTGATTGCGGAAACGTGTGGCTGTTTCCGGTGTTGTATTGGGCCTTCTTGATTAGAGTTAGGAACCTTACGAATTAATATTTAAAACAAACTCGTATCTCTGGCAGTGCGGATTCAGCGAATAAAAATTTCGTTTCGGCACAGTAATTGCAATATATATTGCAGTGTACATAACCATTTTATTATAGCACTTGAACCAATTCTGTGTAAATTATACGAACAGAAAAATATCAAGACCATTCCAATAGAAAATGTTGTTTTCATTTCACAACATTTCATATAAGTTTATGATTTGATTTATGTTTATTTCAATTCCTCAATCCGTGGAATGTGAACGCGTGGAACATCTTTCCGCAAGTCACCCGGCATCTAGATATTGTTTGTTTTGTTTTAAGTCGTAGATATTGCAACATTGCGAATTTCCTCATAAACACATCGTTTTATATTTGTACATCCCTAATAATAATTATGTGTGCATCATCATCTTTTGGAACTTTCCTATCACTCAGCTACAGACTTGATCAGTATATATATCACTTAGCACATATATTATCTAGTCTATTTAATTCGTGTCTACCTAATCAAGTACTTATATATGCATTATGTATCACTTTTTTACCGTCTTTATATCGTCGAAGACAAGCGATAGTCTAGTCTAGTTGTATAAATTGTTATTGCTTGAGATAACCACTTTCTATATTTCCACTTCACTGCATAACGACAATTTGTATCTTAATATCCACAAGACTGATATCATATCAGTTGACATTTGAAGTAGCTATCTACCTAACTCTACATAGACAGACATGCAGGCTCTGCCTGCAATTATTAATTATGATGACTTAGTTTGGTTCAATCTACGTATTTTTTTCAATGTCATTGCGCGCTCTTGCGTACTAATTGTTTATTGCCCCACAATTGTTGCGAATCGCTCTGCGAATATGCATTTTATTTCTGTACCCTCACGTCTTAATTATCTTTACCAATGAAAAATGACTTGAGCTATTTTGCGAGTTGGCTGTATTAATTATAATTATTGTAAAATGCAATTATAATCTCGTGATGGATGTCAAAATAGCGGAAGATGTTTTTTGTTGCAGTGTACGATCAACATCGCTTATTTGGGGAATCGTGCTATCGATTGATGACTAAGAACGGACAATTCATTTATATGAGGACCAGAGGACGCTTGGACGTGGACAAGGACTCCAGGGCCGTCACCAGCTTCGTGTGCACCAACACCGTAGTCGGCGAAGGAGAGGGCAAACATCTGATTAAACTGATGAAAAAGAAATTTACGATGATGGTCAACAACAACGAAGATTTGCCAGAGGAAGAAGATGTTAAGGATGTAAATATATTTCCTTCTCTTGTGCCTATATTCGCTGCGTCTTGACTTGACACACTACTAAAAGAAAAAACGTCCTCGAGTATGTGCAGTATGTACAGTATTTATTTCAATTGATGACGCTCACTACACATACTTCATGGCGCACAAGCAGTTTCATCAATTTATAACCGCTTACTATTTTCTGTGTTACAGGTGAGCGATAACGAATCAGTGCCAGTCGAAGATCCCAGACAGTTAGAGAAGGTTATTCTGCACTTAGTCACCAACTTGCCGTCACCACAGTCCGAAGACAACTCCCGGAGCGCTTCGCCGGACAAACACGAGCCCCCCTCACTTCGACTGGCGATCATACCGCCAAAGAAAGAAAGGATCGTCAGTGCTATCGAGAGAATTTATAATGTCATTAAAACTTTTCAAAGGCAAGCCGACGTAGTAGAAATCAAAGCTAAAGAAGATAATACCAACCAAATAACAAGCTCCCCAGTATACGAGCCTATTAATTACAAACAACAACCGTCAATAATGAACCAAACGATTTCATCGAACAACTCGCATCCAACTGATATTTTTTTAAACTTTTCCCAGGAATCAAATTTTAAATTAAATAATCTTGAAATGACACAATTCCAGGAAGGCCAGTCCAGTGAGTCTGGAAATGAATATTTCACAGATAATGATGAATTGCCCGAAACATGTTCACAATTGGTGCCTATTAATATTTCCAACGAACATGTAAATAATAATATGGCCATCAATAATGAAACAGTAACTAAAATTAAATACGAAATGCATCTTGAACCACGCTTGAATGCCGCGGACATGAATCTCCCAGTTGGGGATGACATGATACATCAGCTCGGGATTAACAACTCTACATCAGGAACGAAAAGACCGAATTACTTTGAGGACGAAGATATTATATCTAAAAAGAAAATTTTTGATGATGTAAAAGAAAATGAACAGATATCCGGACATGATTCGCCAGCGCTCGAGAACTTTTTTGACGAAGCTAGTGAGTATTATATTCCATTTATCTTGTTACATATATGCCAAAACCTTCTGAAAAAAATGGTTCCCGTAGACTATTTATAATTTCCTGAAAATTTGGCTTTTTATCAATGCTCAAAATTTAAATAGGTATAAAAGGTAAATTAGGTACCTACCAAAATGAATGCAATTTTTGGATTATTTAAAATTAAAACTTATACAAATAAATCAACATTTTATTAGGCAACAATGTTTTCCATTACAGTGCTCAATACTCAGATAGAATCCGCTATCAACTCTCTGGAACACACCATTGATCCAAGTTTTCCGGATTTACTGGTAAGCATTTCTCATTGTTCATTACTAAACATGACCCCGCTTATTAGTAACCGTGGATTAGCGGTTGCATAGTTACAAGCCTCGTCTTTTACTTTCGAATGTCAAAATACTTATGACAGAAAGAGATAGTTCGGTTTGTAAATAATATCCAACTGAAACCAGAGCTCAATCGACCGTACAATCGTCCCAAAAACCACACAATATTATTATTCTTCTCTAAACACTTGTCGTTGGCAAAATCATCGATAAACGATGGAAGCCATAAATTTAAAAAAACTTTTTGACTGCTAATCCACATTTATTAGTAAGCGGGTTTGGGGATCCTCTTATCATGGATACTATATGTGGTAATAATAATTATATCGATGTATTATAGTAATAAAATCTATACTTTCGGGATTGCGAGATTTAATATAATAGTATAATTTGCATTGTTTTCAGATCTCGAATGAGGTTCAAGACATTTTGGGAGAAATTGAGGATCAAGAGTAGGGTCATTTTGAAATTGTGTAAATGTATTTGGAACTGTATGAACAAACCTGTCATTACAAAGTAGAACGCCTTAAAATAGTTTTGTAACACGCCCGTAAGGGTGTACACAGCAATCGATCGACTGTCGATGGTTATCGATGGTAATGAGCGATGAATCCACATCGATCAGACAGTTTCTGCATGTAGTAACGTTGGAATCTTAGACGCGTAATACAGTAATTTTTTGACTTTATTGTTATACTTATGATTTTATTATGAGACTAAATAATTTTCTTTATTTTTTTATGAGCTGTTATTGAAAGCGAAAACAAATCTGCTAATTTTATTAATTTCAATGAAAGACTTTAAATTTTAAAATGGTAGCCATTGAACTTCACGTTGTTATAAAGTCATATCACGAGGATCTCTGCAAGATTAATTATTTCGGTTTAATTTATGTTACTTAATGTATGTAGATGTAAATAGGTTGTAAGGTTAAATATTTATCAAATAACATTATTTTCGCACCTACTGATAGGTATTTTTAATTTTCTGGAAGAAATCGACAGGGGGAAATAAAAGTTTCCGAAACTTTTTCGGCATCTTGCCCATACACTATGATCATGAGAAGTCCGGAAATATTAAATTAATTTATAAAAACTTAAATTGTTGTCACCAACATAATTAGGGTAATTTATCCTACTGCCTAATACTTACGTAAATGAAGGTCCTCAACGCTCAGTTGTCAAGCAGTCGACAGCGAAAGTTTCCATAACTTTTTTTAAGGCGATGTTCGTTGCGTCGTCCGCTCTGAACTCTGTCCTCGCAAGCCACCTCTCTGTACTGCAGGTTTAACGTACTCACAGCTCAAATGTTTGTTCTTGTAATACTCGCGTAAAGACACTCCCTTTTTAGACAACTTCAAAAAAGGTGTAGGCTCTCAATCTGTATGTATTTTTTTGTTTTTAATTCTCCTGTCAATTTCCTCTCAAAAATATAAAATACTTATCGTGAGGTCTGGATAGTGCTTCTAAACTGGAGTTATTGTAATTTAATATACCCAACTTGTGTTTGACTATGGGAGCAAACTGAAACATGATTAATAAAGTGTTTTAATAACTCTTTTGCGTTACAAAACCCCAGTGTGGGAGCACTATAATTTCACTTACCCAAAAAATATCAAAATTACGGGTTTTTGTAGTCACTAGTGTCATAGCGTAAGTTCTTGTGTCAAGCAAAATGTCTGTTAGCTTTTTGAGGGTGTCTCTTGTTTGCTACGGCATATTAAAGGCCCCTTATGACTAAAACCCAGTTTACACGGTCCATGTAAGCGAGTTGAGAAGTAACAAGTCAACTTAGTACGCCTCGTGCGAACAACATCATAAGTTGCTTCATAAATTGATTGATTCCGTGTTGAGTTCAACTCGTCAACTTGAATTGTATAAACCGGGCTTAAGAGTAGGATCCTGCTGTCGTTTTATGTCAATGTTCTTTGATAGTAAGTTAATTAGTTGATCGTGTTAAATGTATATAAATTTAAGACAGCTCAGCCAATCTATCTTACACACCCTGTGTTAACGGTAGCTATATGACATCCAACGGTAGTATTAATATATATATATATTAATAATTAATATATGGTATTAATATTCTCATATGACGTTTAAGGACTACATACAAATCAAGTATACCAGAAGCAAACATCATCATGTTCTCTTAGGCCCGTTTTAATAAATCGATCAAGTCTGAGAGCGATCTTGGAAATGCAATTGTAATGTCATAGTCTATTGGCAGAATTGTCCAAAAGTACAGAGCTTTAAAAAAACGTACTCAAGATCGCTCTCGGACTTGAGATCGATTTATTAATAAGGGCCTTAGATATGGTGCTGACAGTGCACGTGACGTCGTACGATGGCGCCAGGACCGCTCGCCTACATCGCGAATATTTTTCAAAGCACCTCAAAATGAACTAAGGAACGATGACAACAGGCCGCTTACCTATTTTACTGCAGCCCTCATGAATCAAACAGTGATAAACAACTAGATGTTTACAAGTAAAATCACGTTACAATGTAGCCAAAGTAAAACTTTAAAGAATCCTAGTCACAACAACCAGTAATTTTTTATACAAATTGTAGGTACATAGGTAGGTAGGTACGAAATGTATATTACATAAGATTTCGTGTGAAGCGAAGTTAGATTTTCTAGTTATTTTATTTTATTTACGTATCCGTAAGACTGAGTATTTTTTAATTGTTGGAATTCATATTTTATTAAAGTACGTTTAAGGTTTTTTTATTAAGTTGTATGTCCGCATTTTGTATTGTTTTCTATACTTAGACTGCGAGCCTGCGCATGTCATTTTGTAAACACTTATTTAGTTTAAGGACACTGATTGGAGGATCGGCGACCGGTCTTCAGCGCAACGACATCAAAAATAACCTAATTTAACTCTACTGAACAACATAGTCGTACAAAACACTTATAAATTATACATACAATTATACATTTAGTTATACAATGGCCACGATCCGGTGGTAGATTTACCCTCGCCACCTCTCCTGGCAGCGGCCCAAGCCGAGGTCGTGTCCCTTGTGGCGCCCTTGAGCTAGCTGCCCCCCTGCCCCTCTGGCTGGAGCGCACTCGCGCTCGCCCTCTGTCCGGGTGAAGTTGTTATGGCCACTCTGGCCAACAACATATAGTCAATTAAAAAAAAAAAAAAAAAAAAAAATATACAATGGCCAACGATGAGCGATACGCGATGGCAATAATGTTCGAGTTCACCAATATTTCGGTGGCCATTTTAAAAATAATTTTTGCATTCCGTGGCAAAAACGAACCTATTTTTTTTATAAACGGAACTGTTAATACTAACTAAATAATGTAATCAAATAATATATTCGTATGTCTTCTCGTAGTACAAATACATTTAAATCTATATTATAATAAATCACATCAATGTTTAAGGTGGGACGGCGCAGTATAAACAATAAGAGATACCTACTGAAATCATAGTATTTTTTTCTTTCTTTGCGCCAGAGGATCTGACGTCTCCATGATGTGGACGCGTCGAGGATCAGTTGCCGATTCCCTACTCCCCGTGTCGTATACATGTATTTTTAATTTCCGTAATTAGCAATGGCACTAATAGAATGCTAAATCTGTAATCAGACAGTTCGCCGAGTGCATCCGGACTGCCAGTCCGCTTGTAATGGGCATTGGCAGACCAGATGTAGTTCGTCTGAAACGAGCCAATACAATCGACTAGGTACCCAAATGCCCGATACACACAGGGGCTTGAAAATTCGAAGGTCGTAATTTCATTGCAATGAGACATGCACAAGTCGTTGTTGCTGAGGTGCGCCAAGCAGTTGAAGCATTGCCCATTGCTGCCTTTAAAGGCATAGACATATTTTTGTAATTCAAATAAGGAACATTTAGAGGATAAATTCACTATTCTCATTTTTTTTATCTGTCCAGATGAGTACAGTTTGCTGGCATTCGAACATCTTAAGGTGAAGGCGCCTGTCTAGCCCGCGAAGTTCAATTTTTTTGAGTTCTTTTAGAAATTTTTCAAAATCTGACAATATTAAAAGACAAATTTTGTAATTAAAAATTTGTCTTTTATTATTGTCAGATTTTGAAAAATTTCTAAAAGAACTTAAAAAATTTGAACTTCGCGGGCTAGATGGGCGCTTTAGCCTTAATTTAAATCAATCAAATATTATGAAGATATATCAACTACTTATCACGTCAGCCCACGTCCTCGTTTGGACCGTAACTTATATATTTTTCATAGTTTCTAGGTAATTGTCGTTTATATATAGAATTTAGTACCTATCAGGTACCTTGTGAGTAGGCGTACGTTAATTGGTGTTACAAAATAGATCTCATTATTAAAATAAAATCAGATAAATACCTTATCGTAATATACCTTTAGTTATCCTCTCATTCCCGTTCTTTAAAGTACCAATTCAAGACATATACTATTTAAAACAAAAAGGGTATATAATTTTATTTTGCAACTTTACATTGTTAATCTAAAACTAGCGGCTTTGTGGGACAGTTGAAGTACTAAAGGTTTTGGAAACTTATGAAATCTGTCAACAGTTGTATCCCTTTAAAACCTTTTGTTTTTCAACTTTCCTCCAAAGCTGAGAGTTTTACAAAGTTAAGTTATGAAAAGAAAGTATGCCTACCCTTTCTGTTTCAACCTGTATAATCTTCTTAATAGGTATAATATTTTGTTTTTGTCTGTTGGTTTGACTCTACCATCTCTACACTACATTATCTCAATGTTAATACATTAATGTTTAATACTTTTCCGTCTATTTCTTGTATTCTCGACAATAAAACAAGACGGATGGCTGCTTTAATTTTGTATAGGATATAGGCATTAATGCTTCAAGAAGTCTGTATTGGGAAAGATGTTGTTTGTAAAATGTGCCAATTACGTTAAGGCTAGGTACAAGTTTGATATTTGGATTTACATGGACTGAGGTTGAGAATGTTCAATACCGTTTTATAAGAAAACAATCTTTACATAAAGTACTAATGTCTACGTTTACACGTTGATATTATATGGAATTTACAATTTACATTTTGAAAAATGAGATAGGTAAAGTCTACTTTTGGACCTAAAAAAATTATATTTAAATACCTGAATATTTACGAGCGATTCATTTACGAATCGCATTTTTATCGCTTGCTAACGTACATGTAGAGTACGAACAGCCCGTTCTAGTGTTTAGGTAGAGTCCAGACAAGCACAATTACAATGCTCGGCCGCTCTGATGAGGTAAGGTTAAATCGGTGTCATACTACTCAATTGTTGAAGTTACTTTACTATTTAGAATGATCGACGGAATTATGTATCGGTTTAAAAAAACTTATGAAATTTGAACTTATAGGTGCTTGGAGTGTAAATGTAAATTTTCGACCGATTTATTAGTAACATACAGATAGGTATAACCATGAAAAGCTATGCCTCTATATTGTTTACATGTACATGTTTCGTCCAGTGCGAACGTAGAGCCCTATGTACGGTAGAAGTATCAAAATTAACTACATAACTGGAAATTTTATCAAATCCTTTTTAATATGTTATGTTTCAGCAGCCTATAATTATTTGTGGGTAGTAATAAAAAGCTAAATGTCTAAAATCTGTGTTTTATTTGTTAATACAATAAGCATTGAATTATATGTATGACTACATACTTAGTATTAGTATTACTTATGTTGGTTAATGTAGTTAAATGAAAAGTAGACTTTTATTATATTCCTTTGAAAAATCAATTTACAGTAGGGAAGTATACCTACTTCCCATACCTTACATCGTAGTAATTACAATGTTTTTGCTGTGAAACATCTATTGGTGCCCTTTAGCAGTAACTTCGTCCGGTTTGCCGTCACGGCAATACGACATGAGTTGACATGACGCTCTCTCATGCCATCATGCCCCCTCTACGCCACCGCTCTCGACTAGCTTGTGTGTGTGCGCGCGCATACTATACACACACTACACATGTTTCACATAATATGCCGGGCCTCCCTTAACAACCAAAATTTTTTTTTTAATTATTGATAAATAACACAAATTAGCTACGTACTATCTTAACAACACTAATCTTGTTCTAGACGTGGTTACAAATGTTACAATCTGTTTTCCTGTTACATTTTATACGCCGGTTGCTTACAAAACAACAAAATTACTTATTACGTCTAGGCGAGGACGCATTCCTAGCTAAGTAGCTAGGAATGCGTCCTCGTCTAAAGTATATTAAGTAATAGAGTAAGCATTTATCTCCACTGCGTAGCAGAAGTAGTTCAATAAGTTGTTTTATAATTATACATTTAAATAACAACACTTAATATTATTACATTAAGGTACCTACTTATAAAACAATAGTCTGGAGCGATCCATCTCCTGTCCACACAGATTATCTATATTCATTACAAAATGTATACCATCTAAGCTAAAGTATTAATAAAGAGGAGTATACTACTCGTATCAACGAAGTAATAAATAGGATTAGAGGAACCAAACAGCAGGTTTTCCCAACATTATTCTTCTCATATGGCAGTATTTAAAAAAAAATATTTTTTTTTGTTCGAGTTCCAAAGAGAATATAACCACTACTATGTTTCAAAAACCAAGCTAAAAAGTTTCTTCAGTAATTTGATAAAAAAACGAACTGTCCATATTTATTTTAGACCACAACGGGTGTAATGTACCTAGAAAGATTTAAAATCATCCTAGTATGTAACCCATGATTTGGAATAAAGGACTCTGAAGGTATTGTGCCTTAAACTGGTGTGGATCGCGCATGTGTCGAAGGCTATTGTTTTTTTTTGTTAATTTTTGATGATTCACATTTTGCGATACTTAGGCCCGTATTAAATCGACCTCAAGTCTGAGAGTGGTCTTCAGTAAGTACGCTTTTGACATGCCATTCTGTATTGGTAGTATAACACTTATTAATACAGGCCTTAGGTACTTACTAGTTTCTTAATTAAAATAGGATGTTATTTGTCAATTTTTTTGTTATATGTGAGACAAATATTCGGTAAAATTGTGTTCTCCCCTCTAATCCAATGCTTAGTACTCATCCTAACCCATCATTTTAAACAGTGATAGTAAAAACATTACCTAGTTATTTATAAAAAAATACTACTTATAGTATAGCTCCGGACGAGATGACTATCTATATGTCTTTACTTTACTTTACTTTATTAGCCTGTATGCCTGTTCCACTCCTTTTCTTTTCTACGTTGCTCTGTCCTGGGCAATTTCCGGCAACTCAATTAATTTCACATAATATTTTTACACTGAACGAGTAATATTAGTTTGAGATGCACCTGACACCGCAGCTGGCTGTCAATGTGGCTCAATATAAATAGACAAATTGCACCACGCGCCTGCTTTTAACAAAATTGTTCAATTTAATTAAATTAGTCCACTTTGAAACGTAACATCAGAAACGACTTAATGACGACGCTTCTTTACTTGTACGTCACTGGACCAGGTTCCCTGGAAAAAAAAGAAGAATATGATTAGTTAAACTATTAATAATTACTTATTAATCATTTTACTTTACTTTCCCAAATATGAAGGTACCTATTGGGATTATTTTCAAATGGGTAACTATATATTTGGCGTCACCATTATTCCTATAGTCCTGCCATCCACTGGTGTCATTCCAAGGTCATAGGACCATAGCAGAACCTTCAATTGCCGAAAACTGAAGACCTGAACTAGTTAGGTATGGCATAGCTGAGACAAAACACCACCAGACCTGTATTCCACGATGAGATTGGCAGGTCCCGGGCAATTTAAATGAGTAAACGTAAGTCATACATAAGATCACGGCCACCTCTGCTGCAGGTGGTCTCGTTCTTGCATCAGGACCTCCGTCTCGTGCTTGAGCCGCTCGTTTGTCTGCACCACCCAGTCACGGTCGTGCCTCGCACACTCACGCTCGCTCTTCAACTTGGTCAGGGAGAACACCATGTCTGAAAGTTCAATTAGAACTTAGAAGAAAATAATAACTTAGGCGGAACGCGAAAACTAGTGAAGCCAGCAAAATTAATACCAAATAGAGTCGATTCTATTTCCATACCTATCCGATTCTATACTCATCCAAAGCCTAATTATTATTTCGGACATTTTGATTAGTGCTGCTACACTATTGATTGTCTATCGATAGTGACCAATACTATTATGATCTCAAAAATTGTCAAAATGTCGATGGTCCATCGATAGTGGCGAGCGCTGGCCGCAGTGGTTCGAGCGTAGGCCGCTCGGCTCACTGCCCTTGGTGGTTGCGGGTTCGATTCACGCTGGCGTAAATTTCGGAAATGGCCTTTTTGTAATTTTTCTTTGGTCTGGGTGTCACTGGGATCGCTCCCAGTCCATTGTACGGTACCCATAGTACAAGCGTTGCTTAGTTTGGGACCATACAGTTAGTGTGTTCGTCTGGCGATATATTTATTATATTATATTTATTTATAGTGCAATAGCACTATTGAGTACTAATACTATCGATAGTACCGCTATTAATTTGTTCAGTCACTCACGGTCCAACTCAAAATAAATCGCCTCGTGAATCAACAGATCGATGTACGGGAAATCGTCGGGCAGCAGCAATTTCTTGTTTCTCAGGAAATTAAGGATGTGCCGGAACATGCCACCGTCACGGTCGATGAAGTAGTGTTGCTTCAGCGTGTCCAGCACTATGGGGATGATCCCGTTGAACATCATGGCGAGCCGAGACTCCGGGTACCTGGGGAGTGGGGAAACGTGACCATTCTAAATCCTCTTCATGCAACGGTTGAAAACCACCTGGGATTGATACTAATTACGACTCTTATTGCTAGACACAAAATATCTAGAACGGCGGTTTCTATCAACTTCTTCTGGAACATGGTGGCGTGACATTTCTGGCATTTTTATTGGGTGCAATATTCCCACTGCAAATTTTGTACAAAGTAAAATGTAAAAAGTACTTGTTTACCAATTTCATAGTTCATTCATATCATATACTCCGGCTGTCATGTGCCCTATCTGCGTTACAGACTCCTAGGTACTTATATCCTAAACTGATACTCTACCGATCCACTAGCTACGCTGTAAAGAGTGTAAACCATCAAGGGACGTTGTGATAGGTACATGCCCTGAAGTTGATTAAACGAAGTGCCTGGAGGGATGAATGGTGCGAGGGTGGGCGTGCGGCGGGAGGCGCGGCGCGGCGCATCGCTCGCGGCGCCGCCGAGAGCCCTGCGCCAGACCGCCTTCCCGCGGAATACACGCCGGGTTCAGATAAAACAAGCTTATTTACAATCCCACCGACCACGTATATATAATAATAGGTACATGATATATTATACCTATATACTATACGGTTAAATAAAGTGAAGCGGAAAATCCAGTGATTAGTAGAACTATGCTTGCAGTGATGAGGAAGAGCCGAAGTCGTTATAGAATTCTTGGGTACTTGCATGAACTGTACAGTACCAAACTAAGCGATGCTTGTAGTAAAGTAAGAACGACATGAAGTTGCTGAAAATTCTCGATTTTTGAAATCTTAGATATGTAGGTACTTTTTACTTTACAAATATATAGTTGGTGAAAAATGTAAAACCCAAATGTTAGCCACATAAATATTGTTTAGATCGATAAAATTGACGTTGAAGAATTTTACAACGAATTGAAAATCTACGAATGTTCAATGGCCTCCGTCTCTGATCGAACAAGGGTAGTTACCACACAATAAACTAAGAGAGATCCCATACAGTGACACCCAGAACAGGGAAAATTACGAAAAGGCTATTTCTGAAATTTGCCCCAACGGGAATCGAACCCGCAACCACCCGGTGCAGTGATCCTAAGGGCCCAAGTATTATACCAAGAGCCAGCGATAGCCAGACGTTCCATATTTTATAAAGGCTCTCAATTTCTCAGACCATGTCCCCAACACAGGTAAGAACGATCATCGAGTATGGAGTTTGGATTGTGGTTACTTGGGCAGTTAACAGGTAGTAAAGGTGTATAAAATAGTACCTCAAATTCGTTATAGTATAAAGCTTAATTTTTATATATTTCCTTCGGAATAACATTAGAAATCACGCCATCCATTGCCGGACACTTAGTGCGGTTTCAACCCCCTGCCAGACACCCCTAAACTTTAATAAATTATGAGTATACTTTCGTCATAGTATAAAAGCTGGGTTTTACATATGTTACTTGGGAACCCATAAAAAAATATTACTTCAACAGCCGGACAGTTTTAATGGTTTTAACATCTTGCCAGACACATTTAAATAGTTATTAAATCATCCAAGTATGAACGCAATAAAACTATTTTTCATTGGGTTTCTTAAACAATTTCGATACACTAAACTCCCTATCTTACTTACTGATAAGTCAATTTGCAAAATATCACCATAATATCTGACATAAATGGCCGTATCTTTTGATTGCGTTGAATAGAAGCCTATTTTTTTACATCTCCAAGGGATCATAGCATTTGATAATTGATATTAATTTTTACTTGATAACTTTATCCGTTTCCGAGAAAAAGGGTCTTGATAAACAGACAGACGGACAACAAAGTGATCTTATAAGGGTTCCGTGTTTTCTTTTTGAGGTGCGGAATCCTAAAACTATATCCTGTACTGTAACTACATCCTGTGGGAGTGCAGTCGCTGGCACAAAGAACGGACTACTATGCTAAATAGCTTGCAAGTGACATCTGGAGCAGTTTATTACACAGACCTTGTGGAAACCAGGGACAATTTCCGTGCGTTCAAGCGCTTTAGCCATACCTATTATTGGAATCAAGTATAATCAGCTCAGGAGGTTAGGTCCAATTAGTCATATTACGATCCGTGGTGCCTTACAACTGGGCCCTTATTACGCTAGCTACTTAAATTGCAATAGAAAAGCAAATGCAAGCGATTGAACGCTAATTAGCTTTCAAACGCTTGGGCAAATGTTTGGTATTCCACTAGCGGCTGAATTGCGATCGAAGGCTTGGTAATTTACTATAATTTCGTCATAATATAATACCGTCAGATGATACGCAGTAATAGATGGCATAGACAAAACGCCCTCTCTTACTCACATCCGCTTGAACAGTTGTCACCTCGCGCTCGCGCCTACGGACTTTAAATGTGTCTGGCAAGATGTAAAAGCCATTAAAACTGTCCGGCTGACGAAGTAATATTTTTTTAGAGGTCCCCAAGTAACATATGTAAAACCCAGCTTTTATACTATTACGAAAGTATACTCATAATTTATTAAAGTTAGGGGTGTCTGGCAGGGGTTTGAAACCGCACTGCAATGGATGACGTGATTACTAATGTTATTCCGAAGGAAATACAGGCTATTTAGCATAGTAGTCCGTTCGTTGTGCCAGCGACTGCACTCCCACAGGATGTAGTTACAGTAGGATATAGTTTTAGGGTTCCGCACCTCAAAAGGAAAACACGGAACCCTTATAAGATCACTTTGTTGTCCGTCTGTCTGTTTATCAAGACCCTTTTTCTCGGAAACGGATAAAGTTATCAAGTAAAAATTAATATCAATTATCAAATGCTATGATCCCTTGGAGATGTAAAAAAAATAGGCTTCTATTCAACGCAATCAAAAGATACGGCCATTTATGTCAGATATTATGGTGATATTTTGCAAATTGACTTATCAGTAAGTAAGATAGGGAGTTTAGTGTATCGAAATTGTTCAAGAAACCCAATGAAAAATAGTTTTATTGCGTCCATACTTGGATGATTTAATAACTATTTAAATGTGTCTGGCAAGATGTTAAAACCATTAAAACTGTCCGGCTGTTGAAGTAATATTTTTTTATGGGTTCCCAAGTAACATATGTAAAACCCAGCTTTTATACTATGACGAAAGTATACTCATAATTTATTAAAGTTTAGGGGTGTCTGGCAGGGGGTTGAAACCGCACTAAGTGTCCGGCAATGGATGGCGTGATTTCTAATGTTATTCCGAAGGAAATATATAAAAATTAAGCTTTATACTATAACGAATTTGAGGTACTATTTTATACACCTTTACTACCTGTTAACTGCCCAAGTAACCACAATCCAAACTCCATACTCGATGATCGTTTTTACCTGTGTTGGGGACATGGTCTGAGAAATTGAGAGCCTTTATAAAATATGGAACGTCTGGCTATCGCTGGCTCTCGCTCTATATAGTCAGATTATTTCACGAAAACGCGCCGCGTTCTGATCCGGTTAAATATTTTATACATTATAATTTGAAAGTGCATGCGTAGGTGTAAACAAAATAAAAGATTGGAGTTTGACTTCGACATTACAAATTGACCCATATGCTAGTGTCCTAAGAGTCACAGCACACGCCTTTGTGAAATGAATAAACTATAAACTATTAGACCAATCGAGCATCAGAGTTAGTAAATACTCATGCATAGTTAGGGAACTTCTCTCCAAAGTATGGGAGCAACAAAACATTTGGAACTTTCAGAAAACTGTATAGGTGCGCAATTCTGTTGGAGCCATTGTTGTTGTACTCCGGTAATTAGAACGTCAGAAACAAAGAAGGTAGTATTGATATTGGAAGTTATTCGTGAAGATGAGTTGATAATTACTCCTTGGGAAGAATATGGAGTAAGAAAATACCTTTATGGATATCTATTGACGGGAAAGAGAAGTTTGTAATTACGTGGCTGAATCGCAAAAAACACAACCTGCAATTGAAGAGTGATACTGCAATTGAAATAGATATTTATAGATTCAAATGAGTGAAATAGCATTTACGGTTAGATTTACGGGAAGAAAAGCCTCGGAAGTCGGTTTAGGGAAACCGATCTTACAAATAATAAAATAAAACTAAAATTGAAGTGTCTGTTTGTAATGTCAAAAAAACAGCTTTTTACAAAATGCACATGAAAGTTTACACGGTACCTAACTATATTTAAAAAAACTATTTTTAACATTTTTGTCTGTCAGTATGTTTATTCCGGCTAATCTCCGAATCGGCTGGACCGATTTCGACGAGACTTCCACTGACAGATAGCTGATGTTATAAGGAGTAATTTAGACTATTATTCGTTTTTCGAAGTAGGTACCACGCGGGCGGAGACCATGCATGCAACAGCTAGGTGATAAAATTTGGACGGGTTAGGTATGTGGTGTGATGGTGCGGCAGTTATATTTCTCTTACGCTGTCAGGGTTTCCAGCGATGACGTGTATATTGTGCCACCGACGTCGATGTGAACGGGAGCGTTGACCTTGGTGTTGACGGCGACGCGCGGGATGCCAGGTATCAGCTTCGCCTCCATCGAGCTCTCCTCGGGTTGGGGACTGCCCGCTTTCACTGGCAACATTGTTCAGGGATTCTGAAAAGAATGGAGGACGTCGATGGGTCGAAGTATCGCTTGACACTTTTCAACATATAGGGGTTATGAAGACACGTTTTTGTATCATCCAATTTGTTGAAGTAGTTATGACGTAACCTGCATTAATAACTTTCACAAATTTGAATGAACATTTTTAAAACTTGTTAAAAAAAAATATTTTATTAATTTTAATATTGGTAGGTATACATTTTTGAATTGGGTGGAAAAATTACAGCCTATACTCGTATCGTGGGGTATTAATCAAATGGTCATCTACCTTTATGCATGTTTTTAATACAAGGAAATCCTCATGGATGGATACCCGTAAGCCCCATTTTGTTATATTTTATTCTTACGATAGGTAAACAAAAGTGGTAGCAGAACGCAATACTATAATTAATTAAGCGTGTAATTAAATAACTATGATACATCACACCAAATTTAATATTTTTATTAGCTTCCCTTTTCTAAATAATGAATTAGGTTCTGTAAAGTCCACATACCTCACTAAACTAACTTTTAATTTAAAAATCTTAATAATGATTTGACTCAATAAGCTTGGTAATATTGAATAACTAGCGTATTCTTTTATTTAATACTTTTTAATGACAATGATGTTGCCAGCTTAATTTACGAATGTGCAATAATGTACATCAACTTTTATTATATTGAAAAAGTACCCGTAAGATGAGATGAGCTTCTTACCGGATCTTCTCAGTGGAAGCTGCATTTTGAACCGATAGTAGATATTTTAACTATTCATAAGTGCATTGTTCGCCTACATGAATAAATAAATTATGAATATCTGGATTTTGATAGTCAAAATAATTGTAAGATGAATCCGTAAGGTTATTACTACTATCTGTGGGTATGCCTGTTTCGATGATGATTGAGAATGTAAAAGTGCATTAGAGGCGTGAGTCGACACGCCACACTGCGCGGTGCAACGCGACGCGGCGCGGCGTGGGAGCTTCCCGACTATCGCGAATATCGCGACCCAGTGCCGCGGCTCCCACGGCACCCATCACCGCCTAACCAACTAAAATTCCTAGCAATTTTTTCCTACAATAGCAACCGCAATTCAAAATTCCTTCATAAATTATACGATCATTTCAATATCAAGTGTGCGTTCAAGATACTTTAACGGCGTAGTTGAGAGGATTCAAGGAGGATGCAATGAGCAACACATTATGACAAGGTGACAAGGCGGGTACAAACATAGAGTGCAGTCCGAAATTCTGAAAATGAGAAGTCAACATTGCCATCTATGAAATATAGCATCTATATCTACTATGCCGGCGGCACGGCTTGCGGGTATGCCGGCGTACTTACCGGCAGTATGCCGGCGGAGGTTATGAAACCCGGCGGATATTTCAAACAAGAGAAATAAAACGAAAACGGCAAAAGCCGGCGGCATGTGTGCTCGAGCCTTTACAAGTAGGTATCTTTAACCTATTGCATGTTGCATAAATGTATACACACTATAAAATTCAAGATACCTACCCTGGACAGCATTTTAAAGCCGTAGCCATTATCAGACATAAATTTTGTGAAGGCTAGAAAGCTAATAATAACTCTATACGCAAACCACAGGTTTGTTACCATGTCGCCTCGTAGCGCAGCGCGTAGCAAGCAACCGGACCCGTGTAGGGCAAAAGCTACGCCGCGAGACGGTAACCAACCCAAACCAAAAATATAGCACCTACCTATCTCGGTATATCTGTGATGCAAATGTTGTATATTTATCTCCAATAGACCGCTAGATAATAGATAGATAGACTTTACGCCCGCTTGGCGCAGTGGTTCGTGCGTAGGCTCACTGCACATGGTGGGTTGCGGGTTCGATTCCCGCCGGAGTAAATTTCGGAAATGGCCATTTCGTAATTTTCCCACGTTTGGGTGTCATTGGGATCGCCCCCAGTTCATTGTACGGTACCCATAGTACAAGCGTTGGGACCATACAGTTGGTGTGTTCGTCTGGCGATATTAATTTACTAGGGAAAATGCGTTTTATTTCGCGTTTTGGAACAATTTTATAGAGTGGGAGACGATTGTAAGCCGCTTGGCATTATACCTATGAATGAAAATATGCCCTTCATCCTATTTGATAGACCGTATGGACGTAAGCCACGCTCCCGCCAAATCCCTTTGTGACCCTAGGCCCAGTCAACAATTTATAGCAATCATATTACCTGTGTTGTTGTGTCCAATTAAAATTAATAACTGCTAATGCGAATGCACATATCTGCCACAAAGATTTATATTAATTAGGTACCGTTTTCATTAATCCATAGTAACACGAATGCTAAGAGCTTTTTCTCAATGTAATTTGGTTTCGACCTTTGGTTTCGATACATTTTTGTTTTTACTTTTTTATTGTGATTGAAACACGTGATCATAAGGTTGTGTAACTCTTGATGTTTTTGGCTATTTTCTATCCTTAGTTCCTCACCCAATGAAGTATTGTAAAATTCGAATTTGTATTTTAATAGCATTTATTTTAGTTTAAATGACGCCATATAGGTAAAAAATGGATATAGATAAATGTATTTGTTTTCTTACTTATCTGACTTACCCTTGATCATTTATAATCGCTTCGAAACTCCATTTTATAATAACTACTAATACTTCCATCGCTTCTGTGACTACATACTACCTATTAAATACGTATTATCTTCTCGTCCGAAACTCCGCAGAGCTTGAAGACCCAGGTCTTCAATCAGTGTGTGTTGCCAGTGATGACCTACGGAACTGAAACTTAGTCCTTCACAGTTGGCCTACTGCATAAGCTCCAAGTCACGCAGCGAGCTATGGAGAGAGCTATGCTCGGAGTTTCTTTCCGTAATAAGATCCGGAACCAGGATATCCGCAAAAGAACCAAAGTCACCGATATAGCTTACAGAATCAGCAAGCTGAAGTGGCAATGGGCAGGCCACATCGCTCGTAGAACCGATAACCGTTGGGGAAAAAAGGTTCTCGAGTGGCGACCTCAAACCGGAAGACGCAGAGTTGGTCCCACACTAGATGGACCGACGATCTGGTGAGAGTCGCGGGGAGCCGTTGGATGCAGATAGCGAGCAACCGTCCATTGTGGCGTTCTATGGGGGAGGCCTATGTTCAGCAGTGGACGTCTTCATGCTGATGATGATGATTAGATACTTCCTGAATTTAGACTCTTAACAGCTAGTCCAGACTGGCGTGTTAGTTTTACTGGTGCGACTGGCCTTTTCCAAAATGGAAAAAATCTTTATTTTCTTCCTAAGGTACCAATTTTTTTTTTTTTTAAACATTGAATATATTGAAACATCCAAATGAGATTTTACTTTACTACACGCTGGATTTGAACCGTGTATGACGCAGATGTAGCTGCTCACGGAACTTTTTTCGTCGGGGGTTAAAAATATGCCCCACCTAAGTTAATAGGTATTTCATTTAGGTACACACAAGAACTTTATTATAATACAAGCTTCTTGGGTACACACTGAGAACACTGTGTCATCACTGACACTGACTGACAGGGATGCGTTCATAGAAAATATGGCGGTACTGTGCCGAATATTAGAATTATAACATTGTTTACTTAGATTAATGAACCAAAGTTAAAAGGTCTAAGATTGTTTATCACGACAATCCGAATTTTGCAGATATTTTTTGACGACTCGAAATCATTATTTTTATGTTTTTTATTATTCAGGTTAGGTTTCAATCGAGTCTACCGTACCCTTGACGGAATTATTAATATAGATGGGTACTCGTATGCTAACGCCTACATAAAATATTTGTTTACCAAATCATTCGCTGAGGTGTCGCACTAGAATTTGCCATACAAAAAAGTTACGAACACGCTAGTGACAGGTGAGCGTAGAACCCATGGTAGAACTGCAGGCCGTAAGTAACAAATTGCTATGAAAATTGTCATTCGCCATGTCGTGTGGTGAACAAACGCTGCGGGCTATGGACGAAGACTGACTTCATTTATTTTTTATCTCTTGAATGTATCTGCGTCGGAGTCGTGTGGTGCCGTATCTCACTGGTTTCACACCTAGCCGGCTCATTCATGTCGTGCACTTATGCTTTTGTGGAGGGGGACGGCCTTTATTCCGACTCCTTGGTGTCCTGAGTCAGTGAAACAGCCGAGAATGTGGACTCAAACAAATACAACCTTATTTGCAATGGTGCATTTAATAGCTGCGAATGAAGTAATAACGATGCAGCTTCACACTTATTTGATTCAAATTCAAATCGTTTATTTTGTTTAGGCCTGCGAGGCACTTACAAATTGTCATTTTTTTTTTCATATAAGTATCTACAACCGGATCGGAACGCGACCTCGACTGAGAAGATCCGGCAAGAAACTCAGCGGGCTTGTCTTTTTACATTTTGTTATATTTCTTTTTTTTTTAATTGCCAGTTGCTTATATAGTTAATAATTACGAAGGGTAGTAGATATTAATATAAATATAATAGCTCCAGTGTGTTGCCTTTCGAGATTACCAAGAATTACATAACTATATTATTATGATTGTTGATTGACATCGCAAATACGGTATGGTACACAGACAATTTTTTTCTGCCTTTAAACTAAAATCCGATACGCTGAAAAAGACACGAGATACCTGTGTCTTGTTCACACTAACGGAAATTTACGCTCACAGATGTCATAGCTATGATTTCCAGTCTGTTTAACCCGGCAGCAACTGTTTAGTGCATCACAAATTAGTATAGTGGTTTTCGTTGGTGATTCGCTTACTAATAACTAGCAGGAAGAGTGTGTAACATCGGCATTTGTTTCTGTGCTGTGAAAGTAATTAAAAAACTATTATTATTAGCTTTGCGACATTATTATTTTCATTCATATTTCTGTGAAGGTACTGTTGCTGTCATTTACACAATATATAAAGTTTCCTACGCAACCTAGTTCTATAGTGGGGTAGGAAGACTAATTTGTCAGAGCATAATGAATGGTATCCATGCGTACATGTCCACCCACAAAAAGAAAAAGCGTAAAAGTCGGGAAACTAGTTGTAAATGATGCAAGTGAAGCAGACTACTGTATACTTGCGTTAACGGTAGCTAGTCGCCAGAGGGTGTAACCGTCGCGAGCCGAGCCACCACTCTTACCTGTCTGGTTTCATTATAAATAGGCCGCAGGGTATTTACCCGCTGCGCGACATCCGAAATACCTAATCATGGATACCGAAGCATAATCGTCAAAGCAGTGTTACATAGGTATTCCCATAAGTCGAAGCTTGGACTATCAACACACGTCTTGAATAAATTCTGAAAATCCATTGAATGCCTGCCTACACATAATGGATATAATAGTCGTAACTTTATTTATTTATTTCTACAACCAATTAAGCTAAATCTTCACAAAGATATAACCTACTTAGTGGTAAGGACCACTAAGTAGGCTTATGACGCTATTGTAGTTTGCAAAGTAAATATTATTTTTCTAAAACTTATAGGTACTTAATAAGTACCTAGTAATTTGCCGATTATTATGCCAAAAAATAAAAGCTGTCTGTTTCGAAATATCTCTGTTTAAATCATGTAAACGAGGAGCTTTGCATATTTTGCTTTCATAAAGCCTCAGTACAGTACATCAAGCCAGAGTGGAAGGCGTATGCGCGCTTGCGGCGGTGGCCGGCCCAGTCGCCGCCGCCGCCAGCGGCACCGGCCGCGCCAACCGACGCCGCACCTCGGGCTCCGGCGGACCACTTTTAAACACTGTCAATAAATATTTTATACCTCATTCCTCAAGCGGTTTTAATATGCAGACCATTAGACATTACAGGAATGAAAGCCTTTGAATTAAAACATCACAAAAACAAAAAATACTACCTTCCTACTTATACACACCTGGTAATAACGACGCCGAGGTTTGACCCTCGATGAGTTTTAGGGAACAGCTTAAGTGTCTTAAAGCTCTCACGAAAATAAATGAAAGAAGTGTCATTGGACACTATTGTGGATCCTGGCTTACAGGAGTAACATTGGCAGGCGTTGGTTGCGGGCCTAGTCCTAAATATAAACCATCTACTTATACCTTATTAAAATCTAGTATGTCATAATTGCGGAGTTCGTTCGATTTTATTATCCTTTTTTTGTTTAGTTTTAAGTGTGACAGAGAGCCGACGGCCGAGGCCGAAGGTCCCGGCGGCGTGGCCCGCGGCCGTCAATATTCCAATTGTAATTAGCGGCCTGGGGCGAGGTCCAACAGCGAACAACAACCAGAATTAAAACTTTCTGAGGGACAGCCAGCACTAATGGAGAAAAGAATTACCTATTACTGTGTTTAACTAAATCAAAACGTAACTATTTATCTTGGGTTAGCCTGTGTAATGTGTTCATGAAAGTGAACTCATACGCAAGTCTGCTGAGGTCTGAGGTAGACACGCGTATGCCTAGATAGGTTAGGTCGAGGATTTCCACACGATAAAATAAGGTTAGAGTCAATTTTCTCTTTCTTTTAACTAACGTGAAAAAATAAAATTAGGTATTTGACAAAGTGTTTGAATTTAGATACGATTTATGTTCCATTTAATTATACTAGTATTCCCGTTGTAATGGTCGAAATTCGACCACAATTCATTTAATATTTTGATTTTAAGGCTAAAGCGCCCATCTAGCCCGCCTAGTTCAAATTTTTTGAGTTCTTTTAGAATTTTTTCAAAATCTGACAATAATAAAAGACAAATTTTGTAATTCGCGAAAAAGACCGTGTGCAGTGCATTTATTAATATATCCAACTTACTCTAAAACATTTCAAGAACGACAGCTATCCAGATAATCTGGCATTTTTTGTATATTTAGTGATTTACTAGTATCATATCCACCGTGATAATATTTAGAGTAAAATAAATGTATTAATAAATGCACTGCACACGGTCTTTTTCGCGAATTACAAAATTTGTCTTTTATTATTGTCAGATTTTGAAAAATTTCTAAAACAACTCAAAAAATTTGAACTTCGCGGGCTAGACAGGCGCCTTCACCTTAAACGTCATAAGGTTTTATTGTCAAAGACTATTTGATACTGGCACGCAGAATGCACTATGGAAGTCCCGCCCTCCAAAAACTGTCACCGTTTGTAAGTCAGACAGTCAGTCGGTGTGGAAGTTACAAAATGTGTATGTCTATTCATATTATATTATAGAGATGCCCCGATACGTACCTACTTGTCAGAATCACCAAGTATTATTTCAACTTTTGATGTTACAGGATGTTTCCTGTTAAACCGCTATGACTTTATTATCCATTTAGTATATACTTATTTCACTATGCATTATGTCTTTTGTGGCATGTGTGGTTACATCAAGCAGTACCCGGTACAATAGCGTACACAGCGTCGTGGCCGACGGCGGCGCCCGCGGCTTGCAGGCGCCCTTTCAGTTTTATCAATAGTTTATGCTTCTGGCCCGAGGCTCCTCGCTCGCCTCTAAGGGCGAACCACACAGAACGCGTTTTGTCAAGCATATAGGTAAACGTCTTACTTGTGCACTCAACATGTACAAAAATACTAGTATTTCAGGGCTTTTCATACCCAAGCTCTGATCGTTTATTTTGTTTATGCCTACAGGGAGGTGGGCGGCATTTCTAATTGTATTTTTTTCCCACCGGATCAGAACGCGACCTTCACTAAAAAGATCTGGCAAGAAAATTAGCGATCTTGTGTTTTTACATGATACTATAGTACCCATATTGTTTTTAAATTGCTATAAACTTAGATACGCAAATAATAAAGTCGTTAGATGCCGGGGAGTGGCAGCTAGTGTTATTTAATCATGGACGGTATCTACATACCGGCTCTACTTATGTCATATTTCATAATTAGTGTGGACTGATACATTATAGTAAAATAAATAGTTATGTTTATTGCTTTAACTACACAAGTAGGCCTAGGGTATAACGTAGCAGTTCCTGTTAAAATTTCACTTGTAGCATAACCTTTTGCTTTGTATTAGGATTTATTTTTTCAATTGAAGTTATTACCTATGTTTTAATGCTGCTTAATTACATTTTTACATAAAAATGTAGTGTACTAATACCTAGGTACTTATAAAGAACCTATAGGGCAGGTAGGTACATTTTTTAAACCCGAATAGCTGCATTCGCGAAACCTGTCGCATTTTCAGGTCAAATAACCAGATAAATTACTAAATAAATTACTTTTAACGAAAACTGCTCAACTCTTGTCGGCAATTTGAGAGTACGGTCATGCATCGCATCACGATTCGACCATCGCCCACGGCAGCGCACTGAGGTCATAAATTATTATTTAGCTACATTGGTTGCAAAGCTCACATGCAAATATATTAAGATTATTTTATTTAGGAGCGGCGCGAGGCGGCGCGCGGCGAGGCGCCTGCAGCGTCGCGAGCGCTCCAACGCCGCTGGCGGCAGCGGCCGCCACCCGATATTAAAGCACACCTAGCTCTGCTTTTGATACCTCGGGCGATCGCGCCCGGGGCTCTCATCTACAGAACAATCATTTCGAAAATTATTCCGAAACTGCCTCGAGCACTCGAGACTGAGTCATCGAGCGTTCGACTTGCCAGCGCCCCGGGGCGTCGCTTTTAGAACCACATGAAGGAACGTACAATATTTCATAACATGTAAAGGAAAACTCAAATGAAAATTTCAACTACCTACACTGCAGATAGCTGACAGTGTTTCGCACATGGGACGTTCATTCATATTCGTGAAATTTCGTGCTTGCGTTAATATTTTACCGAGTACATTATAATTATAATAAACCACTATTGTATTAGCTTTATTAATCCGAGTTCAAGTGATTTTTAGATTGTTTCTGTTCCGATTGCTTTTTGGAAAATATTACTATAGATACAATTAGGTACTTACATATCTAAAATGTAAAATCCTATAAAGACAGCATTTGACGAGTTTTATAATTTAAATTACTAATAGGTAATTATTGACCAATGACATCTTACATTTCTGAGATATGGATAGGTAATATACCTACTTACATAACTACATATTTATGTATTTTATACCTACTTACTGCTCTATAATATCAAAATAACACCGTTTCACTAAATGCATAAGAAAGTACAAACGACACTTATAGCAAAAACGCGTATTAAAAATGTTTGTCTGTCTGTCTGTTTGTTCCGGGTAATCTCCGAAACGGCTGGACCGATTTTGACAGGACTTCACTGGCAGATAGCTGATGTCATAAGGAGAAACTTAGGCTACTTTAATTTTAGAAAAACAATTAGGGTTCCGCGTAAAAAATAAAAACACATCAAAATCAAAGAGTATCTCCGAAACGGGTGTACCGATTTTGACGGGACTTTCACTGGTAGATAGCTGATGTTAGAAGCAGTAAGTTATGCCAATTTTATTTTAGAAAAACAAAATTTTTAAAAAGTGGGCACTGATGCGCGGGCTCAGAACGCGGGAGCGGGCTTTTTTGGTATGTTAAATTCCACGCGGACGAAGTCGCGGGCTCAGCTAGCACTTAAATACAAACATGATAAAAACAGTCGTGTGGAGTCCTTGATATTTATTATGTCTCGGCAAAATAACGACGAGCGACGCCTTGCCAACAAGCCTTTACTAAATTGGAAGTGTACCCCCGAGCGTTGCCGCGAGGTAGGTAGGTGCCTAAAATATACGTAGGTTGCTGGTACATCATACCTGCGTAGGTAGGTATATATATTATTTACCGCTACATAGCCGTAAGCCGAAACCCCTCAGAGAATGTAGCATCCATTCTTCCTAGAACCTTCAGGGCCGAAACCGAAGGGGCCAAGGCTTATAACAATTCAGGTACCCACTTACCTGTAATATTTCTAAAATATTATTGGTGTACTTACTTAGCCAGTTAAGTAAGTAGTAACTGAATAAAGCACTTACATTGATGTTTCAAAAATATTTCAGTATAGGATGACTTTTTCCCGACCCGGGAATCGAAGCTGGAGTTATCTATCTAATCATGAAACTAGCTGCTATGATCAAGGCAAATTGTCTTTTACAAGGTTTGCTAGGTAAGGTATGTAACACATTTGAGTAGGTACTGATTCCGTTTGTTTTGTACATTTCAATCAGGAATCGGTTTCAAAGGTAGGTAGTAATACGCGCTTCCGTTTCATCTAACTTAAGCGTTATCGACACCTCGTTAGTTCAGTTAAAATTTTCAGTCATGCTTACGCATTTCAGTCAACCAGCAGACCGTGAATGTCTAAAAGGATTAGGTACCACTCACCGACTTCGACAATTTAACGCTCTTTATGATTTTCATAATTAAAATTATATTTTCCAGCCTCACTTTGTTAGACTTATTTAATGAATATCCTCTAACTAAAAGTCAGGTTACAACACAGTAAAGTAATTAACGAAATGTATGCTATTTACAAATAATGTTGAAATGTAAAAATGCAGCCAGCATTCGTGGCTGCGTATTTATGTTCGCTTGTTTTAGTAAAAAATATTTAATTTGAATACGAACAAAAAGCAGAAGTTCTAGCTCCGGTTTTAGACTTGTGTTAGTAGGTAAGTACCTACAGTCAGAATCAGAGTCAGAAGGATCTTGGCATCAAAGGTAATCAAATTGATGTGATGAACAAATTCAATTTTATATTCACAGTCCCAATGTCCAAATTGTTCTAAGAACGCAGATGCATTATTATGGTACCCGTATATTGTTGTCAGTTTCCTGGCACACCAGTGCAGTTACATGGATACAAAATGCTTGAATTTTAATTAATTTCTATTCAGAATTCGAAATACACAAATGTGTGGATGACATGTGGATGCAACGGTCTATTAATTAATAATGCTTCTACTACTCGTAATATTCGTATAGTAAGGCTCCCACCGACTGCTCCGGAATATTCACGCAAATTATCCGCAGCATCCTATTTGCCAAAAATAAAAACAATATTTATTTACTTATGTGCTGGATACATTTTGGCCAAAAAATCTCAAGAATGTCTAAGGGAAACACGGCAGTTTTTGGATGGAGAAATTTCATCGTTACATGGTATACTAGGGACAATTCAATCAAAAATCCTACATTTGTGACATCACTAGTATAGGTAGTGTAGTGTAGTCCGTCATGCGTTAATTAACAAGCTTTAGCCGGCAAATATCCTGTGACCCGGGAGCTAACAGCATCCCGATCCCGATGGACGTTTATCGGATTACCATGTTAGTGGACTAATAGAGATGGTGTATATGTCGCAGGGAGATGGGAAATATGGAGATTTGATCAAAATCCCTAACGTGATGATCAATAATTGATGATATTTGATGATTAATATAACATCTTCCGTGAATAATTCACTGTGGGGTTATTTCTTATAAAGTAAGTGATGTGTTAGGAAGTCATTTAATCAAAATTCTGTTCCGGTTTAGGTTAGGAGTTTATAAGAAAACCGGACAAGTTCACATCAGCACATGCACAATGAAGGCTTCCGCACCCATTTCAATAGCAAACATGTATGGTATCTATAACCAAACCAAACACAAGAAACAAAGTTGTATTTCCGGTTGATTTTTGACTCACGGTATTGAGTTTATTCAGAAACGACGGGGAATCAACTTTGATTTAACTAGGTCGGCTCTAGCTCGTGATTTAGTGAACCCATTTCTCCTGTTATCATTTTAATTGCAATTTCGTATCATGTGCTAGTATGCCGATATTTTCCAGATTTTCTGCACAGTTTTTAAAGATTTACAGCAAGATTAACCTAAGGCCATGTTTTCAGCTTTTTTAAACAAATTCGGGACCCCAATACAATTTATTTGTAATGAGTAACCTTAATACAAATTTTCATGGCTCTAAGTTGAGATTTTTTTACACATACAACACACACACACTTGGGGTAGAATTTTACAAAATCCTTTCTTAGTGGATATTTACAGTATAAAAGGTACCTAATGTCAAAATTTCATGAATCTAACACCAGCCGTTTGGGCTGTGCGTTGATTCCTTTGTTTTGATGAGTCAATTTGCAAAAAGTATCAAAATATGCAACATAAACCGTATCTTTTGATTGCGTTAACTTGAAAGCATAAATTTTTAACACCTCTAAGGGACCGTAAGCCAACCATTTGATATTAATTTCAACTTTATAACTCTATCCGTTTTTGAGAAAAAGGGTCTTGACAGACAGATAGACAGCCAGACAGACGGACAACAAAGTGATCCTATAATAAGGGTTCCGTTTTTTCCTTTTGAGGTACGGAACCCTAAAAACGAACCGAAAGTAAGGTATTAGTCAGCCTTGCCAGCCACCAACATTAACCATTTTCCTTCGACGTATGTCCTTTAATCACATCAATAAACCTACCATTTTAATAATCTACCTTATTATCAGTACCGGTAAAGTACACCCATGACCCTTGATCTAGCTTACATAATTACTTTTCTCATCCATTCAGATTCATGTTTCATACAACATTTTTGTCTATTTTAGAGATAGATATAAAATAAGACCAGGCGAGTAGGTATTAATGGTAAATATCAGAGGGTGGCTTACAAAGTCGAAATGGTCCTAATATTTGAGATAAATTATGAAAGTGTTGCGTAATTAGTAGGTACTTGAGATATACCTATGGTTTTTTTTTAATTGGCCGGAAAAAATAAGGTTAATACTAATTTCGATAAAATGTTTATATTATTTATTTGGATTCAATTCAAGCCCCCAAATATTATATCGGACTTTTAAATCCCCCTGTATATCACAGTTTAAGGTTTCTTAAGTCTGCGCGGTTTTGTTCCACTCAAATATTTTATATCAAATACATTATCCTAAATATTTAATGCAATAATCTATATATATATATATAACACAAAGGTGACTGACTGACTGACTGACTGACATAGTGATCTATCAACGCACAGCCCAAACCACTGGACGGATCGGGCTGAAATTAGGCATGAGATGTTATGACGTAGGCATCCGCTAAGAAAGGATTTTGATTAATTCTACCCCCAAGGGGATAAAATAGGGGATGAAAGTTTGTATGAAACTTTGTCAATTAAATTCCGCGCGGACGAAGTCGCGGGCACAGCTAGTATATTATAATGTTAAAATAGTAAACCCAGTTACAAAACGGTAATTTCCTTAGATAAACTTTTAAATAACTTTGCAGTTTTCACCCTTGCTCAAGAAGTCAGCACCAACGACATAAAACGCTTGATAACCGAGTGATATTTTGCCGATTTATTGCCTATTAACAATTTAATTAAATAGAGTGTTCATACATACCTTTGACGACTGCTGTTGAGGGAAAAGTGAAGCGCCAAGAGCACCGCGACCGAACCGAACTTGTCACAGTGAGAGACACGTCTACTTTCCGAGCCCGCGGTAAGTACTCTGAGTTCTGACTGACTCTCTGGCGTACTCAACCCTCTATATTTTTTACTTTCCGTGCCTCGTGCAGTGCACACACCAGCGCCATCTTGTGCTTCGTTCACACAGTCTTCGACAGCGTGTTTAGGTGTTTAGTACAAGTATAAAGGGTGGCCGTTAGTGATGGGCAAGAAAGAACGACTTCACACTAAACACTGTTTTTTACCAATGTGTAAACAGATCATTTTGTCGTTACATTTTAGTAAGTACGCAGTCATGTCTACGGTCTTCGTAAAGAGGAATGTAATAAACGCCATCTGACGTTTGCAACAATAATCACGTGATAACCACACTTGATGAGTGGTTCAAGCGTAGGCCGTTCGGCTCACTGCTGGGTTCGACCCCCTGCGGGGTAAATTTATAAAATCAAAGACCTTTTTGAAATGTTCCCGACACTCCTTTCTATGTTTAAAATATACTTTACGATATATGCTCGGTTCAAGGAAGTTTTATGTAATAAAAGGTTCACGGCTGTGTTCATGGCTTGCTGACACTGAAATCGGATCCCCCCCCCCCCCCCTGTAAATTGTATGAATTCCGTAGTACAAGAGTTGCTGATTTTGGGTTTGGGACCATACAGTAAATTTGGTATGTTTTATATTATTATGTGGCCATAATTTAATATTTATATTTGATTCATTCCATGAAATAGATAAATATATCAATACCTCGATACCTAGTCAATTACTGGTCTGTAAGTTTGATGATTTGGAAATAATTCTCGGGATTAATTTAATCGGGCTATCACATCGCTACCGAATTAACTAAGTAAGTACTTCATTAAATGATAACTACCTATTACTATTTGTACAATGTACAAACTACAAAACTGACTAAACGAAATGAACGTGACACTGTAGGTAACATTTATGTAACTAATAAATAATATACAGAGTTGGACGGCCCCCCACTAGATGGACCAACGATCTGGTGAGTCGCGGGGAGCCGTTGGATGCAGATAGCGGGCAACCGTCCATTGTGGCGTTCTATGGGAGAGGCCTTTGTCCAGCAGTGGACGTCTTCCGGCTGATGATGATGAAATAATATACAATAATAAAAAATATAACAGCATTTTAATTCTTAAAGAATACAAATGTAGTTAAGTAAACAACAATATTTCGATAGTGTTATTAATAAATAGGCAGGTAAAAACTTAATATAGGTACTTAATCTAAAACTTTAAATAACTTTTATAAGGCAGACATAACAAATAAGTAAGTAGTAAGTAAATCTTACATGAGCTTAGGTTTTTTTGTAAACTAGGTTTTTGTTAAATTTACAGAGAATTGAACCATATTATGTTCGACAACAAAAACTCCGTGCGGCGTGGCGTCTTCATCTCTGGAAAAATAAAAATAAAGTACATTCAGTAAGAAAGGGATTAGGTAGCCCTCCTCATATATTACTATACTCCTGGGCCCTAACCACGCTAGCTACTCAAATCGTAATGGAAAAGCAAACGCTCGCGATTACGTTTCAAAAGCTCCGCTTTTGACGTTTTGCTGACACCATACCATATCAATATCAGTAGAAAGCGTGAAGCTCGTGTCAGCGTGGTTAGGGTACTGAATAGACAATTACGGCCAGTGGCTTAATCACATGCTGCTGCTTTATTGTACTTGTGTTACTTAAAACATTTAATAACAAGTTGTTTGATTAAAAAATTACTGCAGCTCGAATGCGGACTGCCTGGACCGGGTTATTATCATCCTCCTGCAGATGAAGTAAAGTACGAGGCGTAAAGTATCTAACTATTTTAGCTTATTTTTATTTTTAGAGTTTCGAACGAAGAATGAGAGAGCCGGAATCCCAACTCCCCCTCCCTTGTCTTCCCTCCGCCCAACTCTTCGGCAAGCCAACTGCATCGTGATAGCAATGCCTTTGGTATTGCAATCTATAAGCTACGGTAACTGCTTAACATTACGCGGGGCCTATGCTTGTTTGCCGATTTTGTAATATTACAAACCAAAAATGAGGTAAAATATGAGTATTCCTAAATGGCCAAGAAAACCGTTAGGTTCTGATTGAACTTAGACTTTGTTAAGTCTTCGAAGACTATCATATTCGGCATCTCGAACTGGGTTGGTTTTGTGGACTATATTCCATTTTCCTTCCAATCAATGAGCTAGTCATACCGAACCGTGGACAAGCTTAGAGCTAAAAAACAACGTATGAACCGCTCATGCTACTGGATGACTAAATATAACCAAGAACCTACAACTCACACACTTTCCAACAACAATTTGTTGGAAAGATCTACCTATTATTCATACATAATTATTGCACCATCCATAATAACGATGTTTCGAGAAACAACGGCTTGTTTGGAATACAGATAGCAGCGTACAGATATACAGTGCTAAGAATATCTTTGTGTATATGTTTGACGACCGCTTGGCGCAGTGGTTCGTGCGTAGGCCACTCGGCTCACTACACCGGGTGGTTGCGGGTTCGATTCACGCGAGGGTAAATTTCAGAAATGGGCTTTTCGTTATTTCCCTTGTCTGGGTGTCACTGGAATCGCCCCCAGTCCATTGTAAGGTACCCATAGTACAAGCGTTGCTTAGTTTGGGACCATTACAGTTGGTGTGTTCGTCTGGCATATTTTATTGTATGTATTACATAAGTAGCAGCACTCGACGCCAAGATTCCGCTGCAACGGGCAGAGTACGCCGCGCACTTGCACCAGGTTGGTCGGCTCGCAGTCCTCGATCCGCAGGCAGAGGCCGCCCTGCCTCACACACCCGTCCTCCAGTTGGATCACTGTCAAATACAAACACACGTCAAAGTACCGTCACCTTTCACGCTGAAGTACTAGGATATCATAAAAAGATGTAAGGATGCTGTGTTACCTTTAGTACAGCAATCCTGTTATATTATCCTAGTATAGTATATATATAAAGTGATATTAGAGGCACAGACAAAATACATAATGCATTTTAAAAACCACTTAGGTACATAGAACGTTGTGTTTCTCGTTGTCGCAGTCTTAAAATCAAAGAATTTTAATAATATTATTATTTGCTTTAAATCTATCAGATCTTAATACCTACTGTATTGGCAGGCAGATACCACATGCGGGCCATGTTTAGTGATATGCCGTTCCCGTGAATATTGGAAAGATAATGGAGAAATTACCCATATGCCGTACCAGTCATACCTAGTCAATATTCCCAATATTCCTGGGAAGAACACATCACACGACAACTGAAAAATTACAGGCACTTCGTGCTAAGAATTTGATTGCCCTTTAGCGGTGCTTTCATCAGGGAAAGGATACTTAAACACTGTGCTACACAATAGTGTGCTACTACGAATGCTCCCACAAACGCTATCGTAAGACTAAATAATTACCAAAAATATGGAACGGTTCCAGGGACTACTCGTATGTAGGTAAATATGAAACACTCGTGAATGGAATCGCGGGCATAGCAGGTAAAATCAGTGTACCTATTTATGTGAATTTAGCGCGGTAAACTCAGGAAGCGGGTCAATGTCGAGTCTGGTTTATTTCGCGCGAATTACGTCGGATGTTTAACATAAATTATACTACCCCGAACTGACATTGACCCATATTTTTTATAAATAATCGACCTATTCAATCAAATTATGAAAAACTGAACGGTATAGATTGCATATTTTTTTAGCGGTTAATCGCAATACCGGATACGGTGTGCTTAGCAGGAACTTCTAACGTAATCGTATCGTCATCGAGAAGGTATGCTGTCAC
The DNA here is from genome assembly GCA_905147325.1 of Notodonta dromedarius. Taxonomy (NCBI): domain Eukaryota; kingdom Metazoa; phylum Arthropoda; class Insecta; order Lepidoptera; family Notodontidae; genus Notodonta; species Notodonta dromedarius. Next base: position 8,375,840 of record LR990160.1, on the reverse strand, counting down.
TGTCATTCATATTTAAGAAATCTGTCTTGTGAGTTGTTTTCGTTAGCGTATCGCTATGATATATATTTCGTAAGAGACTCGGGTATCCCGAATAAAGCGCAGTTTATATTGAAACAGTGACCAACGACTACGTCACAGTTAGTCCCAGTTTAAAGAGGCCAGAAGCATAACAGCAACACGGTCTCTGTATCCATTAGCAGAGGAGAACCAAACAATCGAAACCAAACCACTATATAATCGAGACGAAAACCTAATATTCGTAACTAAACATAAAATTCTTAACCCTTTGACAAAAGTCAAAGGGACCACAAAAAAAAAAAAAACAGCTACACGGTCGGCTGTCACTGGGTCAATGTACACCTGCCTTTGTCATTAGGCTATAGCTATAGGCTTCATAATTCTAGAGATTTCGTGTGCGAGACAGTCGGTCACCTTTCCAAACTATACCAACATTAATAAGAATTGATAAAATAGAGTAAGCACTTATAGCTTAATAACTTATTTGTTGATTATAGTAATCGCTTCATTTTTATGCGGTACAACAACAACATTCAAGGTTATTTCGTTAATTAACTGTTTTCATTAATCATTATCAACTATGGTAGTTGAACTATCTACTTACATTCTACGCGATGTCATTAGCTATTGAATGATCACTAAACAGTAAGAGGAAATTGTATTCGCCGTTTGCCATAATTGAAAACAATTATTTTGTAAATTTTAGTAAAATTAAACAAAAAATATAATTTGGCCCAAATCAGGTCGCTAAATAAAGAGCAATAAATAAATAATTTACAAAAAATAATGTGTAAAAAAATACAGAATTTTATAAATAATTAATTAAAAAAAGTGTAAGCTCTCACCTTCTATTTCCTCTGTTGTGGTTCGCTGCAGCGGGGTTGCTCGCACCACCACCAGCAGTAGTGCACCAAACAAAAGCACCGGTTTAAACATTTTGTGATTTTTTAAACTCCCAGTAACAATTCGCATGTGCGTACCGACCTAGACGATTCTGCTAATGTATCGGAGGCCCCGGCGCCTGCGCGCTTATATAGTCGCGCAATGATAAACAAACCACCCGCAATACATATGCCAATATTTAGTAGGTGCCTACCTACACTGTTCCCTTTTTTACTTGGAATTAAGCAGATTCAACTGTAACATAGTTACAGTAAAAAGATTAACACTAAATGCGAATCAATCACAGATTAAAACAAAAGAAATTAACAAAATGTAAAAAGAAAAGCCCGCTGAGTTTCTTGCCGGATCTTCTCAGTCGAGGTCGCGTTCCGATCCGGTTACTAAAGTTATAAGTAAAAATGTAAAATTGGCAATTTGTAAGTGCCCCCGTGAGCCTTAACAAAATAAACGACTTGAATTTGAATTTTCCTCCATGCAACCGATTTTTTTCTACTTGGTTGAATGGGGGTATATAAGTAGATTTCTGCAAAAGATGTAAGGTCTTTGGATCAGCCTATGAAGACATAGTTCGTAGACATTTTGTTTCTTAAAATTTGAGAGAAAGATTAGACCGTGATTTTTTACATGATGTTGTCGTTTCATATTATGAATCTGAATATAGGTAAATATTTATAGCTAAAGACACCAACTGAACGATAACAGACTGCCACACAATAACAGACCGTCCACAATTACGAAAAGACTAAAATTTGATTTACTTTTATTGTATTATTTTCGTTTGAAACATTAGACGTGATAACATATATTTGGGCAAATACATGTTTTATTATCATAGGTAACACAATAAATATATTGCCAAATCTGATGTAAGACTTCAAACCTGCGTAATTCAGAATTTTACCCTTTTAATATCTCGTCGTGTGGACATGGAACAAATTAAAATGTTTAAATAAGCGTTAATTATTAAAGATGACATAACATAAATGAGTGCTATTGGGAAGGATCGTTCTTGACCTTGTCGTAAATTTGTTTGTCGCGTACGCTGGGGTGACCTGTGGACCTTTCTGCTCATGTGACAATATATTATATTATGTATGTAATACTAGTATACACTTTAGATTAAGCATGCGCCACGCAATATAATTCTCGGAACTGTTTTGTATCAAGTTTCGCTACTTGCAGGTAGCTCACAAATCGCACGATCGAAAATAAGTAGTGTTCAGCGTATCTGCTACTCATGAAAAATAGGTACCGGTTGTATCTATCATAGACTCGAAATGACTAGTCTGCGGTGAGTCTGTGTCATAGACTTTTAAATATATTACAACTTTATGGTCTGGGCACCTGGATAAGTAACGTACAAAACGCAGATAACGTAGGTACACATTACTGATACGCTACTCAAATGTTCTCACAGGTGTTTGAGCATCTCAAATTTAAGATGCGTTCGGGTAAGCGCCAAATTTACGATACGTTACTACACTGCAAACTTTTCCCGCTTATGAAATTAGGTCATGGTTCACACATTAAAAGCTGTGTTTTTCGTTTCCTTGGAGCATGTGGGATTTTATGGACGGTAAATATAATGTGGGATGTTTCTGTTTACACGACTGGGAGAGAATGTATCGAAGGCCGCGCGATAGACACTTCCAGACACGTAATTAATGTGGGGTGTGTTTGTTTATACGTCTGAGTATCGAAGGTCACCTGATAGATAGGAATGTACTCTCTCCGGCTCGTGGAGACGTTTCACGAAAACCGCCGATGCGTGTACCTATCTTACAAATGGTTAGTGCTTTCCATCAAATATACGCGGGTTTGTTACGAACCACAGACCCCTCGGTGTGTACGAATTACGAGTGTGTGTGGATATAGGAAAATAAACGTTTTGAGTTATTTTTCTTTAAGTTATTCCCAGGTCTAATCCCTGCCATCTTGCTCACAACATTAGCATACAGGTAACTTTATTTGCGCATGAGCGCATAAGCTATATCGGGTGAATAAAACATTACATTTCTCATACAGTTTATTAACAAATTCGATCATCAGCGCACAAACTCCATACCCTCATTGATATTATTTCTATAAAATTACGTAGCAATAAATTTTATAATATACATTTAAAACATAAATAAGCAATTCAATTGAACTATTTCAGGCATATGGCGACATTAATTTTAAAAAAAACGTATTTTTTTATTATATTAATACATTTGACTTTCTACGCACCTTTTTATTAATTACTTAAGTAATAACTATAATAAGCAAGGAATGCGAAAGGTTAGGTTTTGACAAAATATATTTTTTGGCCATCGCCTTTATGCATAAATGTATTATTTTTCCATTATTACAATACAGACAAAGACACAACACAAATGCTTGTACATATTAGGGGTACGTACATAATTTATGGACCAAAAATTAGTTTTCGAACTCATGATCTTTAGTTACTACTCAGCGACCGATATTTATGATTCGGTAAAAAATACACAGTGTCACCTAACACTGTTATCGTTAGGTCTACAATGAGAAACATTGAACACCAAGCATCAATGGGCATCATCATTTATTATCATCACGCGGCGTTCGGTATTTATGAAACTAACTTTTTCCAGCGACAACGTCCGCGTGGATCTCGGAACCGATCAGACAGACGAGACATAGTTACTTTCGTATCTCTAATATTAGTTTGAACAAATTCCCCGGAATTATGATAAGTCTATAGAGGCATTAAATTACATTGAATACAGCATAAAGTCGCACCGAAGCTCGGTAACACGACCTAGATAGCTTAACGTGCCAAGTTATTTATAACTGATGACTCTGATGAGTTGCTGAACAACATTTAAAAGCTTAAGGACCCATTTCCTTACATCCATTACTGCAAAAAGTAGGGTAAAAGTACGACGAAATATGACGAAATACGACGAAATACAATACGAAATACGACGAAAGTAAGGTTTTAATAATCCGGATATATTATGAAAAGAGATGAGTAGCGTGTAACTCAACGTTGCCGCTGTTATAAAAAGCGACGGATTATACATTCATATGTATACATCAACATAATAAATATTGGGCATATAGATTATCTGGGTGAAACAAGACCACCTAAAGTCGGTCTCACGAAAGAAGTCCTCCAGACGCGGCGCCACAGTCATGCGACGAAATGTTGTTAACCTCCATTATTTTAGACTCCCCAAAAACTCAATGTTTTATCACTGTAGGATGAATTCAATTTTATTATTACAGTAGTTTATTGAAATTTATATACATGAAAACAGTTAAATATAATAGATTGACGTCGTAACGAAAATTAGTTCCACTTATTGCCGTAGGTCTTCTTTCGTGAGACAGACTTTACCTCACTGATCCACAGAGTAGATAACTAGAAGAAAGGTGTATACAGCAGCATTTGTTAAGGTCATCAGTGTTACCACCCATGCACACGCTCCGATTTAATTTCCAGCTTAGAGGAACAAAGTTATGCGGATACAGACACACTGTCATCTATTTTTACTTAAGCACCGTCTCTCTCTATCGGCTCTCGTATCAATACCATACCTAGCGGCTGTGATAAGACACATGACTCAGAGCTTGATTAGGTGCTTGGTGCTTGGTTATTAATAAGTCTCGCGTATCAAACAAAACAAGATTTGGTTTTACCAGAAATGGGCGACGGTGGATTGGATACAATAGTATGGTAGTGTAGTATTAATCATAAGATAATTGTAATGGGGAATTGCAAGAATTATGACGATGTAGGAGCTGTGCGGGAAAGTCCAGCCTACATAAAAATGAGTTTGTTTTTAGTTACGTGATGATAACTTATTGCCAGTACAGTGTTATGAACAATCCACTAAACAAAATAAGAGACTGAGATTCTAATATTATAAATATTTAATCTAAATTTAATTTAAATTTAATATTATTTGTGTACCTACGTTACGAAATAAAAGGGCATACATCACTACGACATGACCCTATGAGTCAGTCAGTCAAGTCAGATTAGTTTTATCTAAGTAATTGTAGGTATTTATTACTCTCAGTGGAGATAGCAAGGCACAACTTAGGGCACAATTCCTGCATGACACACACTTCATAATATGCTAAAAACGAGAATCAGCAACAGTTATACGTAATGAGATAAACATTCTTACAATTAATTCTAAATATGACTTCATCGACAACTAAGGAATATAAGCTATAACTATGTGGACTAGATGTTGGCCACGAGAGTGGAGTCCCTAATAGGTAAGATAAATTTAGACCCGTAATAAATCGATCTTGAGTACGCTTTTGACACGTACATACGACTGTAATTGCCAAGAACGCTCTCAAATTTGAGATCGATTGTTGTCAATAGCCTAAATACCAGATTTAATTTTCAGTTTTGTAAACTTTTGCCAATTTCGTGGTGCGAGTGATTTCGAGTTAGACATCTATACAAATAAATAAAATTGGAGTGTCTGTTTGTTATATCAAAATAACACCTTTTCACTAAATGCATATGAAAGTACATACTTCACCTATAGCAAAAACGAGATTTAAAACATTTTTGTCTGTCTGTCTGTGTGTTTGTTCCGGGTAATCTCCGAAACGGCTGGACCGATTTTGACGTGACTTTCACTGAGAGATAGCTGATGTTATAACCAGTAACATAGGCTACTTTTAATTTAGAAAAAAAAATGGGTCCTGTCGCGCGGGCTCAGAACGCGGGCGCGGGTTTTTTTGTTAAGTTAAATTCCACGCGGACGAAGTCGCGGGCTCGGCTAGTATGTAATAAGCTTTTACAATTTTAATTTATATATCGAAAATTAAATAAATAAATGAATAGGGAAATGAATACGGAATATTTATGCAATAATTACATTTTACCGGGTACATAGCGAATTAAGACGTTTGCAGACAAATTCAATTTGAACTCATTGGGTTATGTCTGCACACGGCCTTATAATACAATAATAAACAGCAAACATTCTAAGCCGCTTCACCTAGATAGATACAATTTAAGATGACGCATAACTTTAATATTAATAAAATATATATATTGACTACATACTATTAACTATATATTCTATTAACAACTCTAATAGCGGATAATTTTCATACAATTCCTCCTGTTCTCTCTTTCGATTAAATTCGTGCGGTTTTCAGATAATTTAGCTTTTCCACGGGACTCGTCGAGTGCCAAGCCTCTGCGTCATCATGTGACACCATTGTCGATCCTGACTTTTTAAACAGAAGTGAGTGGTGGGGGTGTTTGGCGGGAATAGTTCCATGTAAACAAGTTTAATATATATACCGTAGCAATTCAAATAAGATAGGATAGATGGTATAACGCGTGTTGCCATATTGCCCTGAATAAAATGTTTCTGCTTACGTCACCCGCGGGTATTACAACAATGTAAGGCACTTGATACAAATAAGACCGCAGTTGATATTGAAAGCCAACAGGGCTTTAAAAGGTGTCCAATGGACACAGAAACATCTACATGAGAGATTTAAGCATTTATACTGAGCAGACGTTTGGTGGGAATTTTAGTCTACGTCTTTGGGTAAAAGTAGTTCGCACAGCTTTTTTTCGACTACTTATACGTGTAAATTTTCCAAATTCAAAGGCCTTATTTGTATCAGTTCAGGATATCATTTTGTACTGTAAATAGCATAGGACAATATGAATAATACTTGAATATATAGGTAACTAGTTGCTGCTCACGACTTCGTCCGCGTAGTATTTAACTTAACAACAATTTCGGGATTATCGGGATAAAAATACTAATACTGGCGATATATCCACACTCACAAACTTTCGCATTTATAATATTAGTAGGATTAAACAGCGTTATAAAATACTACACAGCAGTATAACAGATTTAAGGGAGTCTGTTTCCCTTTCTATTAATATAATTAGGTATAAATTCTATCTACACGGACTATGTGTTTCTATGTGTAAAGTTTTTGTTCTATCAAAACGTTGTGAGTTCTAGAGTACATAGGTTTTATGTCGATACCCTGTTTTGTACGCCCTGGTGCATTGTTATTTAAAACCGTCACGGGTTAAGAGACTCTTTTTAAAGGCTTTGTAAGTCCGAAAATACTATATGTAGCGAGTGTCAATTATTATTACTTCGACTTCATACAAAAAACCAGCGTATTATATTATATTATCAATTTAAATTACAAAGATTGGAGAAACCCATAGCCGTCAAACAAATGGATAACTAACTTTAAACTATAGATTATTTGGCATATAAAAGCAGTTTTGTATGTACCTAAAGCGCTAGAATAACACTGATATGATATAACACAACGCCTAATCTCCGCGAGATATGTAGTTCAACGTAACGCACTAATATACCCTTCGTTTACACTGACACAATACCTGGGCCCTAACCACGCTAGCTACTCAAATGGTAATAGAAAAGCAAACGCTCGCGATTACGTTTCAAACGCTCCGCTTTTGACGTTTTGCTGACACGAGCTTCACGATTTCTATTGACATTGATATGGTATGGTGTCAGCAAAACGTCAAAAGCGGACCGTTTGAAACGTAATCGCGAGCGTTTGCTTTCTATTACGATTTGAGTAGCTAGCGTGGTTAGGGCCCTGTTGTACAAAGCTGCCAAAAAATAAAGGCAGATACACACATCAATACATTTCGTCAGTGTAAACGACGGGTTATGAATTCAATACGTGCCTATTTGACAATACATTAATAAGACAAATAGAGTACCCATATAACTATCATTATTAAGTGGGAAAAATCACCTGTTGAATATATTTTAGTCTTCCGTTCGTGTGTTTTAAATGATAGGAATTACCTAATGGAAACCTGCCATTAATTGGTTGACCTACCTGCTGTTTTCTATGATTATTACAGAGTCATAACACAACACAGTGACCAACATTAATACGATACTTTGTAGCTATCTGAACAGTCTTCATTGACACACCACACATTCATAGTGGGTTAACTTGACAATATTAATGGCCATACCACAACCGACTACCCTATAGATATAACCTCCATCAAAATAGCATAACCCCCGTATCTATTAACGATTAATTACTTGTTCTGATATTAAAGTAATTTCCTACTTGAGTCACTAATTTTATTATATCGTTCGGAAAATGGCACTGTCAATAGTTAGAATTCTTAGACCCGTATCAATAAATCGATCTCAAATCTGAGAGCGATCATGGTATGCCATTTTGTACTGGTATGACATAAGTATTACAATTCCAAGATCGCTCTCAGACTTCAGATCGATTAATTAATGAATACGGTCCTTAGCCAAGTAATAATCGCCATTGTCGTCACAACTCTCGTTTCGACAGGTAAATTACTTGTATAGAGAATACCATTTACTTTTTAAGAATTATTTTAAATAGTCCATTCACACAAGTTTCGTGTCACTTGGACTACGCAATAAGATTGTTCATGAGAACTGACGGGGAGACAGTTGTAAGAGGCCATTAATATAAAAAGAGAAAGATTGTTCATACAAACTTTAACCTTCCACTTGACCCCCTTAGGGTGAAATTTGAAAAATATCCGTTCTTTTTGCTTATCTAAATTTCAACTGTATGTTATCCTAGCAGTTTTAGATAATCCTTGATAAATAGGTTTTGGGGTCTTCTTCATATTCATCGATTCTAAACTATTCTTATGATTTAGCTAAGAAATAATAAATACATTTGTCAAGAACAAGTGATTACTTGTTTATAGAAACGGGTGTTTAGTTTGTCTATGTGCCATGAAAATCGAAACTCTCATCAATAAAGAAAAAAATGCTTATTACAATAAAACCAACGCGGACTGCTAGACCCCTGGACTAAAATGACCGGAATTTGTACGTAAATATATAAATAAAGTAATCAGCACCACGGTGTCGAAGCTCAGTGTGATGTAACAAGCAAGATTACTGAGATGTGATTGCTGAAAACGAGTCCAGTATCGCAGTGCAAATGATTAAAAACTATAAATATACTGATAAAAGAGCGTGTTATTATGTAAATTCATACCTAATACAACACGTGGACCGCAAAAAATAATACTTTTAAAAGATTATTTAATAATCAATTATAATAATTAACTTAAACTTCCGATTGATAACTTTATATCTACATGCCATTGGTAACCTTTATTAAATTTATTTTAAAGCAATGGATATAACCTAAATAATTTATTCCGTCCGTGAGGACCGAATGACTATGACAAAATCTGAATTTGCAATAATATAATGGACAATCCACAGATATAGATTTACATAGATAACGTAAATGCATGTACTTCGCGTGTACGAAACCCCGACCAAGCGTCAAGGTTGGTCGCCGCTAATGTACAGTCCGCACGACTACAGATAAAAAAAATATGAGTATGAGCGAGATAATCACTCGAGAGAATCGTAGCGGGCGGAGGGGCATCCGCGGCATCGGTGTCTATGAATCGGTTTGGATTTCCCGTCACTAATGACGTCACAGTAGATGTTAACAATTCGGCACGCTTGGTTTAACTCAAATCGTGATACTTACGTTATCTATGCAAATCTATATCTGTGGGACAATCTAAGACTTGATTGTACTAACAAACATCCAAAGAGTGTATGTAAGCAATGTTAATAGAGCAAAGCTTTAACCAATTGACTACATCTCATACACGTGCTGGTTCGTCCCGGGTAAACCACCCCTCTCACAGAAGACTGGCGTAAAGTAGTTAATTAAGTTGCGTTTCGTACGATAAGCGATACAGTAATTATGTCTAATAGGAAATAATGCCAATAATGCAGGATGTTTCAAAAATTCGAAAAAATACTTGGGTGTGGATGAGTGTCGGGAATATAATTAATTTACATGGTTTATTTTTATATAAATTAGAACACTTTTTTTTCTGCAGTACCTACTTGTTTTTCAAACAAAGTTTCTATACGGACGTTCGGGGCGCTCGCCGCGCGGCCACTCTATCCATACTAAGCGTTACGCGTTACACAATATATATATATAGGTATACAGAGTGGCAGCTGCGGCTCCCTACACTTTATACTATCAAGCTTCGTTTCTTTCGAGCGTCCCTAGACGACAGTTGTTTTTTTATTTATGTTTTTAGTCCTAAACGCAGATTACACTATTTTCCAGACCATTCAATGTGTTCTATGGTCGGAATACTTAAGTTGTGGCAAATATTCAAAGACCCGTAACTCATGAAATATTACAGATATGAATTGTCTCTCCACTATCAGCTACGGTAAATGTACCCCTAATTATTATATCGGACTTTTGAAACAACCTGTATATTATTATAAATGCCTATTGGTATATAAACAATAATTGACATACATCCGTCCTGGTATAAGAACATTTTCTTTATTATGAAAATGTAAAGTTTGATGGTTTTGTTTCGATAGTTAAGACGGCGCCATCATGGGCTTATTTAAGCGTGTCTAACTCAGTCTAACTATTCCTATATTATGATATTAATACTACTTATAGAACGGACCTGCGCTCAGCTAAATAATAAAGGAAAGATTTAAAGAATTTACACACATAAAGATATAATTCTATAAGATCTTATTTTAATAATGCACGACTTTTTGCATAGCGCCGTAATAAATGTTTAAGATGAGGTAGCTATCACAAAATTAAATATCTGATGGATTTCTTCCAAACAGCTGACCTTTGATTCAATCCCTCGACTTACCACTAAGGATATTGCTGAATTGTTGCAAGTATGTTTCGATTATTTTGACTCTAAAAGTTCTAAAATTAATTTGAAAATTTGCAAATTTTTGATGACTGAAACAGAAATGCAACAGTACCAACCAACAAAAAAAAATATCGTACGTACCTACATCATATTAGCGTTTACTAGGGCACCATGCAAAATAACGATCATGCATTATTGAAATAAAACCTTATATATCGCAAATATATACTAGTTTTGTTCAGAAGTTATGTGAAAAGGGATCCACCATATTCTGGGGAGGATAATCAAAGACATAATAGTATGCCAAGATCAGAAAAAGAATATCAAATTTCTATTAATTCTCTTAGTTGTAATTGCTGTATTGACAAGAATAACTTTTGAAATGAACAAACCTAATATATATTTACAGTGTACATATTGCAAAAAAGTGGAACATGAGATTCCATGCATCATATCGTATTCAAAACGGTAACACTTTAAAATTTTAGTAGATATAAACATATTTAAATAAACAATAACAAAAAATATCTTATCAATACGTCAAAGCACTTATTCTAAGACTAAAGCTCTTTGGCTCGGTGGAAAATAAAATGGCCAGTTTTAGAACGCAGAATCTTACATTGATACTAAGTAACCTAGCTTTATACGCATTTTGAACAAAGATTTATCTTTGTATGGAATATTCCTCGGTTTGCTAGCACCATAAATAAATACAAGTACACAATGCATCCAAAATAATACAGTAAGACCCGTTTAAGACGATTTCACAGGGACCCAACAGAAAACGCGTCTTATGCTGGAAAGCGTATTATGCGGGATAGGGAAAATCTCGAAGCTCGGAATTGTGCATCATAAATGTTACGTTTTTGAAACATCGTGGATTTTTCCACTTTATCAATCACAATCACTAGCAAACGTAACTTTTGTGACCCATCAGAATTGGCACAGGCCAGAACAGTCAGTCTCTCTTTATTTGCTTTACCACTATGACCAGTTTCTCCCTTGAAAACATGGGATTTATCTGGCTTCAATTTAAAAAATAAACCGAGTTCACCTGCGTTAAAAATGTATCGCGTTTCGTAATTTTGCAACAATTCGGGAAGTGTTTTCATCCATGTATCAACATTTTGTTGTGGCACTGTCGCCACTGTCTCCCGCGACATCCCGTGAACCGCTACCCGCTGCCACAAGAGGCAAATAGGTACGCGTATTAGGCGTATTAAACGGGATGCGAATCGTATTAAGCGTTAATAATGTATGAAAACATGTCTCAAGTTGCAGGGAGCGGCTTAAAATGGCGTATTATGCAAGAAAGCGTATTAAGCGGGTTCTACTGTAGTTGCTAATATGTAACAATGTTTCGTACAAATATCATTTGGGACAATCTGGGGTCTCCTCACTCGACGATAGATATTTGGGCAAACCCTATCAGAGCCTTGTCATCAAACTCCTCGTTAGGGCCGGTTGAATTCTGAAACAAAACTTGACATTACAAAATAATACAGGATGTTTCTTAACATACGGATGCTTTTTACTACATGCATGAAAGTAAATACGGTCCTTATCACAAAAAAATGTCTGTTTATTCAGACTAATCTCCGAAACGGCTGGACAGATTTTGGGGGGCTTTCACTGGCAGATAGGTAGCTGAAGTTGTAGGGAGTAACTTGGGCGCATTTTATTCTATCGAAGTACCCACACGGGCGGTGCTGCAGGCAACAACTAGTACTCACTAAATGGAATGTAACAGTTTTGGGCGGTGTATGTAGCGAAGGGAACTGGCCGTCGAGCAGCTTGGCCAGGTTCATGGAGATGGGCACGGAGTCGTGCGGGTCCACGAGGCCGGCGCCGACCAGCTCGGTGGCAATGCCCTCGGCGGTGTCCTTGCCCATTATGAACTCAAAGCGAATGTCGTTCAATTCGCGACGAGAATTTCTACAAAATAATAAATTATTAAATTACGGTAGTCAAGATCTGGGGTGCTACTCTTAGCAATGACAATCGATATATCGTGACATTTGTAGTGTCGAATCCTACTCTTAATTCCATCTTTTTTGCCGTTGTATATCGTCTGAAGAATAATAATGTTGTATCTTTCGTTCAGTAATAGATACGACGCCAAAAACATGGTGTTTAGGGTAGAATTTGACAATACGAATATATATAATAACAATACGAATGTCACGATTTATATCGATTGTCGTTGCTAAGAGTAGCACCGCAGCACTATGTTCAATAATCACTTGGGAGCGGACATTTTGAGTTGAACTCAGAAAGTGATACTTCGCAACATTCTATACCCCGGAGTACTCATGCCGAGTGCCAATTATGTACGGTTGCTGAGAAAAATAACTTCTAAGTTCACCATCTTGAAGTATTTAGAAAGTGAAAAAACTTTAATTTCTCGAATAATAATAATCTGGTTGTAAATTTGTAAGTTTAATGTTATAAAGCATTTAAAAGACTATTTTTTGACCTATGTCGCATTTCCCAAATACAAGCGATACGTAAGTAAACTCAAAATTTCACTCAAACGGTTTCGATTTTTTTTCTCGTCTATGCCACATTTGTAGCACCCAGACATAATTTTATATAATAGTTTGCTATGTATTTTATTGCTATAAATAAAATCAGCATCTAACTCCGTGGAACATCGGAGATAATAATTACTAAAGATTCGACATACAAAACGCCTGTCATTTTGTTACAGGCAAAACACAATGTTTGCTATTAACATTTGATAGGCGTTTAGTCTCATGTGTTCTATAAATTATAAGTCTTCAAAATATTTATATCTTGAGGCAAAAACAGGACATTTTTTATAGAAAATTCAGAAATATCATCTTCATCTTACATTCTGTCTTCAAAATATTTCAACATAATTTATTTTTCACTCCTTCACGTAATGGGATCCGTTTTAAACTTCGTTGATGGCGCATTAGACGCACATTGACTATTACCGGATCCGATGATTCCAAGGCTCAGTATAACAGATCTAGTATGGTCTTTTTCCTAACATTTTTTCTTGTGTGATCCTCTCGGTCACTGTGACAGAGTTTGTTCCTTGATTCTGCCGCCTGTTCCCAAATAATTCCAACAAGCAATGTTGAATTTTCCATTATAATCTTTCTATGTATAATAAATGAATATTATGGTAACAGTCGTTGGAAGCCACTCAAATGCAGCTATGTACGTATTTGCAAGAATCACCGAACTTGGTAGTGTCTACAGATAATCCACAACTTCAGCAACAAAAATATTGTGTAAGCCTTTAGATTTATCTATCAAAAGTGATGTTTAAACAATTTTAATGTAATGACTCCAAATAAAAGTTGTTTTGACTTGGAAATAAAATGTTTTGCATCCCTGCCTCTGCGAGCCTTTTATGTCTAATGTTATAATAAATGGAGTATAGGTACCAGCCATTGTTAATTTTTTTAACATTTAGTAAAATGTTTGACGTTTTTTTATATACAGGGTTTTTGTGTACAATATAACGCTGCATATCATACTTTTTGTTTGTAATGAGTAACCCTAATATTAATTTTCCAAAAGGATCCAAGTTGAGATTTTTTTTACCCATATAAACTACTCTTCCCTATTTCATACACTTAGGGGTGAAATTTTCCAAAATGCTTCCTTAGTGGATCAGAACTAAAAAATAAACAATGAATTACATGTGAAAAAAACTTAATAAAGCGTTTATTTGATTGCCCTTTAAAGAAGAAAATAAACTTTAAATTAAATCAAACCAATCAATGTAGTACATGTATTACACAATTATAAGCTGTGATAGCCGATTGGTTAAAGCACGCGGCTTGCGGGCACCAGGTCTTGGGTTCAAACCCCGGCTCGCACCTCTGGAATTTTCGAAATCTATGTGCGAATCATAATTTATATATGATTATCACTTGCTTACGGTGAAGGAAAACATCGTGAGGACACCTGCATGTCTTAGAAGATCTAACCAAATTTCGAAAGACATGTGAAATCCGCCAACCCGCACTGGGCCAGCGTTTTGGATTATGGCCTAAATCCCCCTCGTGTTGAGGGGAGGCCCGTGCCCAGGAGTGGGACGTTAAAAGGGCTAAATTATTATTATTATTACACAATTTATTAAATGATATAAAAGCTTGTCGCGAGATTTATATTGTTACGTACTAGGGGTAGGTACAAATAATGCCGACTACGTGTATAAAGGTTTAATTCGCTCTCCACAAACTTGACAAATACACAGTACTACACTAGTTCACTATCACTAGTTACATACAACAAACACTGTTCCGAATCACTTAGCAGTCACACAGTATTCCAATATAATCGCCTAGGTCACTGGTATATCACTCTTCGTTCGCTTACTTAAGTTCCGTACACTGTCGCTTCCAAGAAGTAACTAACTCGCTGCCCGTCGTCAACACCTTATACGAGTATACGGAATAAAGATGCGAGCTGGTATTTTCCTGAACATTCTCGGTGGGTATGTAGGTAATAATAATCGGAATCGAACGATCTCGAGACCCATTGTCGGCTTCCCTTTGTATTCGTTCGCGAGTAGGTATTCGCAGCCGTCGCCGCGCCGATAACGCGTTCACTTTATACCTACATACCTACAGTCTCGAACATTCAACTTTTAGAGATCCTTCGTAATTATTCGATGGGGTTCATCTAGAATAACAATGCGTTTTTGTATCAAGCTGATAAAATAAGGATCCTTCGAGGTATTTGACCAAATGGTTTCTAGGTCGCAACAATATATTTTATAGAAAACATTTTCATTCATAGAATTACTTATAATAAGTTTATCAAGCAAGACTAGTTGGTACACAGGTAAATCTCGCGGTAAGTTTTTATATCATTTAATAAATAGTGTAATACATGTTCTAAAATGATTGGTTTTATATAATTTAAAGTTTATTTTCTTCCTTTTAGGGCAAACAAATAAACACCTGTTTAAAAATATTTTACCATTAATATGCTAATGTTATTACATCTCTAAGGGACCGTACCATTTGATATAAATTTTAACTTGATAACTCTATACGTCTCCGAGAAAAAGGGTTTTGACAGACAGACAGACGGACAACAAAGTGACTCTAAAAGGGTTCCGTTTTTTCCTGTTGAGGTACGGAACCCTAAAAATTGGTGGGAAAAAGACAATACTAGATCTGTTCTACTGAGCCTTGGAATCATCGGATCCGGTCATAGTCAATGTGCAATCAACGAAGTTTAAAACGGATCCCATTGCCTGAAGGAGTGAAAAATAAATTATGTTGAGACATTTTCAAGACGAAATATAAGAAGATGATATTTCTGAATTTTCTATAAAAAATCTACTTGTTTTGCATCAAGATATAAATATTTTGAAGACTTATAATTTATAGAACACATGAGACTAAACGCCTATCAAATGTTAATAGCAAACATTGTGTTTTGCCTGTAACAAAATGACAGGCGTTTCGTATGTCGAATCTTTAGTAATTATTATCTCCGATGTTCCACGGAGTTAGATGCTGATTTTATTTATAGCAATAAAATACATAGCAAACTATTATATAAAATTATGTCTGGGTGCTACAAATGTGGCATAGGCGAGAAAAAAAATCGAAACCGTTTGAGTGAAATTTTGAGTTTACTTACGTATCGCTTGTATTTGGGAAATGTGACATAGGTCAAAAAATTGTCTTTTAAATGCTTTATAACATTAAACTTACCAATTTACAACCAGATTATTATTATTCGAGAAATTAAAGTTTTTTCACTTTCTAAATACTTCAAGATGGTGAACTTAGAAGTTATTTTTCTCAGCAACCGTACATAATTGGCACTCGGCATGAGTACTCCGGGGTATAGATTGTTGCGAAGTATCCCTTTCTGAGTCCAACTCAAAATGTCCGCTCCCAAGCGATTATTGAACATAGTGCGCAGGGATGGCGAACCAATGGCGCGCGACAAAATATTTTAGGCACGCCACCAATCCAAACGTTGTGCATAAAATTCAAAGTAACAAAGATTTTACTTAGTGACTAAGTCAAAATTATATGACGGCACGTCTATGGCCACATTAAACATTTATTTTAAATATATGGCACTTCCTACTATAGGTCTACCAGAATCTCATGGCATTAAAAAAATATAAAAAAATGTGATTTTCATATGGCAATGTCAATTGTCACCTGCCAAATCAAAGTACAAGGTTTGTCAACCGCTGTTGAGATTTTGTGATATCTTCTTGGCAATTTATTGTTTTTGTGAAAATGTCGAAAAAGCCACTTTGATCTCAAGCGAGAAATATTGTTTTCAATGTGTATCGTAAAATAAGGGAAGAAGAAGGCGTAAATCAAACTCAATCTTTGATTTTAAAGCGCGTCGTAGAGTTGACCGGTAAGTTGGACTGAGTTGTTTTGATACTTTTAGTTTATTTTATATTTATCTTACTTAATTATAGCTTCTTTATAGGGTTTTTCAGTACTACTATACGGCGAATCATAGGTGAGGGCACATCGAACGATGGTGTATTTTCCACGCCTGGTAAAAAGAGGAGAGCGGGGAAGAAGAAAATCAACTTGGACAGTTTCGATTTACAGTTGATAAGGAATAAAGTAAATGAATTTTATACAGTTCGGAAGGAAATTCCAACAGTAATGAAACTGTTAAAAATTCTTCGACAAGAAATTGATTTCAACGGAGGGAGAGAATCTCTGAGGTAAGAAAAATATTAAGTAATAATCCTTCTCACTCGTAAGACGAGGCCTGTGCCCTGCAGTGGGACGTACGAGTATTTAGACTGATGTTGATGTTGATGATTGACTAAGCTATCGTTTCAGTAACATGATAAATTTTATTATTTTTTACAGACATATACTTAAGGAGACAGGTTTTGAATATTTTAAATGCCAATCAAAAAGGATCATTTTGATCATTTTGTGTACGGAACTCAAGTAAGCGAACGAAAAGCAATTATACCAGTGACCTGAGCGATAATATTGGAATACTGCGAGTCTGCTAAGTGATTCGGAACGGTGCTTGTTGTGTGTAACTAGTCTTAGTGAACTAGTGTACTAGTAGTGAACTAGTACTGTGTATTTGTCGAGTTTGTGGAGAGCGAAATAAACCCTTTTTACACGTTTAACGGCATTAATTGTACCTACCCCTGTACGTGTACGTAACATTATAATAAATTAGTACATAAAGTAATATATGATTGGATTTATTTTTTTTGTCATATTTTCCTATGTTAAGAACCCGATGCATAACAACAATTTCATACACATACCTAGTATACTTTATGTTAATTAATGACTAAATATATAAATAAAAATTAAACAGTATCAAGATCGTTTAATCCAATTTCCCCAGTATTGCACACAACAAATTTTTATTTCCCCATTTGCCATGAGATTCTGGTAGACCTATAGTATTATAAATGCGAAAGTTTATGAGTGTGGATGTATGTATGTATGTATGTATGTATGTATGTATGTTTGTTACTCTTTCACGCAAAAACGACTGAACGGATTTGGATGAAATTTGGAACACAGATAGATTATAACCGGGATTAACATATAGGATACTTTTTAACCCAATAATCCAATACTACGCGGATGAAGTCGCGGGGCACAGCTAGTTTATCCATAAAGATTCGCCATCCCTGGTCAAGTTATTCAGAGGGCATCTCGTAACTGAGAGGATTTTGTTTTGATGTAATTAAGTCGAATAACATGTTAAGGAGTGTTACCGTAGCCTATAGGTACTTACAATACCAATGGCATTGCTCGCACTTTGCCGATCTGAAAGGGAGTGGGACAGAGGGAGAGAGAAGAGTTGGTCTTGCGGCTGTCTCACTAATCGTACGAAACGCAGCTATATGACTGCTGTATGCTGTTCTTCTGAAAGAGAGTGGTGCTACCACAGATTTAGATTTACATAGATAACGCAAGTATCACGGTTTGTATTGAAAACAAGCGTGCCGAATTTTTAATGAATTTTTAACACCTACTGTGACGTCACAGCCGAAATTTAGTGACGGGAAATCCAAACCGATTCAAAGACACCGATGCCGCCGATGCCTCGCCCCGCCCGCTACTATTCTCTCGAGTGATTATCTCGCTCATACTCATATTTTTTTATATCCGTGGTCCCGCTCGCTCACAAGTTAGCGGCGACCAAACCTTGGCGCTTGGTCGGGGTTCGTACACGCTAAGTACATGCATTTGGGTTATCTATGTAAATCCATATGTGTGGGTGCTACTCTGGTCGAGCCAGCCCATTTATGACCTGTGGTCGATAGTTTGGCGCTACCAATGAATAATTTCTGAACCTCCATCTGGGAAACCACAGAATCTGTGGTAACTTCACCTAATGCTTAGTCTAAGCCTACCTCAATCTGAGCACTAGGTTGATGACTGGGGGTACCCCATCAACTTGCGTTTCGGCACCCCTCTTTGGACCATCGGCTTTTTCCTGAAAATAATGAATTATGCAATTTTTCTATCAACTGTAATGATGATGTATTTCACTTGAATTGCAACTGGTTTGCAGACATTTTAGTATATATATATATAATATATATAGATCTAAATATATATAACTCAAAGGTGACTGACTGACTGACTGACTGACATAGTGATCTATCAACGCACAGCCCAAACCACTGGACGGATCGGGCTGAAATTTGGCATGCAGGTAGATGTTATGACGTAGGCATCCGCTAAGAAAGGATTTTGATTAATGTTAAATAAAATTTTTGTTAAGTTAAATTCCACGCGAACGAAGTCGCGGGCTCAGCTAGTTTTAGTATAGAAGGTATTCGTTCTAAGGGTGTTACCACAGCATTCGATTGACGGTCGATCGAACGGTGCTCTATGTGGAAACCTTCGAACGACATCGACTGTTTTCCTATTACATCCGTCGAAGGCATCGATCGACTGTATATCGATTGGTGTCCTTTACGAAACCTAAATTCTATTAAGGCTAAAGCGCCCATCTAGCCCGCGAAGTTCAATTTTTTTGAGGTTTTTTAGATTTTTTTCAAAATCTGACAATAATAAAAGGCACATTTTGTAATTCGCGAAAAAGACCGTGTGCAGTGCATTTATTAATATATCCAACTGACTCTAAAACATTTCAAGAACGACAGCTATCCAGATAATCTGGATTTTTTTAGTATATTTAGTGATTTACTAGAATCACCGTGATAATATTTAGAGTAAAAAAAAAATCTGTGCCGTCTAGGGACGCCCGAAAGAAGCGAAGCTTTGCAGTAGATATTAGATATATTATAAGTGGCGTGCATAGGGTTTTGAAACAGGGTAGGCAGAGTGTAACATAAAAATACCTTGAATTATGTCTCGCTAGCTTATTATAGATTTTCATTTAGGCTATCGTACCTATTGAACGAAATGGGACATCTTTTGTTGTTAGTAAGTAAGTACCTATTTAGCCATGTCAGACATCTAAAGTGATTGGTTGATGATACCTACCTATCTGCAGTTGTATATCGTTGTCCCTTTTTCGTCCTTTTCTATGGTAATTAAACCATTATACGTTGGTGTTCAACTTGAATTAATTATATTAAAAAAATAATATAAATTGCAAATTTAAATAATATATGTAAAAATATAATTGCAAAATTTCTAAGAGAAAATATTTAAATCTTATATAAAACAAATATTCAATTGCTTATGTGGAGACTTGACTTGAACGCACGTCGTTATTTCCAACTGAGCCACCTAATCATTAGAAATTAAGATGAAAAGATGAAAATATCCACTATTTGATTCTACAACGTGGATTGGATTCTACGACGGTCACAAGATTGTTAAAGTATTTGTGTAAAAAGCCTTAATGTAAGGACATAACGCTTTAATTTCCTTGATATCTTGTTTGTTGACGTTGCTTGCTACAAAATTATGCAATACTTATTATTATTTCCTAATTCCTATTTCACTTGTCGTTCTAATCTCGCGAAAGACACCTGTTTGCTTTCAATTTTCGTATTATTTCAAAAAGTAGTGAAAAGGAATTATTTTTATTATTAAGTAAGTACTTTTATTAAGTATTTACAATGACATAAAATGGTAGGTATTAATTAGAATAATATAGGCACCTCAAGTTTGCGGAAATAATTAATATACAGAAATTGCTGCCTCCACCAGCGCCATTTCGTGAAAAACATTAACGCACATGAATAATATTCAATAAATGAAGCTAAAAAATACTATTTCATAAAGAAACAAATAAAATTTTGTTTGAGTAGGGATTCGAACCCACGGAGTGCGTATCTTACAGTCGTCTTCAACCACTAGGTCATTTCATCTTAATTTCATTTAGCAAAATTATCAACTATATGAATATTTCTATTCCGTAAACTCGTTCATCTACCAATAATAATATAACTAGTAGGGAAAATTCATTGTGGCCTAAAATCATTGGTTTTAAAAATTCACAGATATGAACAGTGTGAAAAAAATAATAATATAATCATATGAAAATTAATTTAAAGTAGCAATCATTTCCATGCCTAGTAAGTACCTATTTAGCCATATCAGACATCTAAAGTGATTAGTTGATGTACCTATCTGCAGTTGTATATCGTTGTACCTTTTTCGTCCTTTTCTATGGTAAATTAAACCATTATGCTTTGGTGTTCAATTAATTATATTAAAATAATATAAATTGCAAATATAAATAGAAATTGCAAAATTTCTACAGGACAATATTTAAATCTTATATAAAGCTTGAACCCACGTCTTATCTTATTTCGAAAAATAGAGGGCGCTGGTCACAACACGAAGAACCCCGCCGATACTATTTTTTTTATGTTATCATTATTATATTATGTAAATGAGAGTTATCTATAATGTATTGAGTGAATTATATTGTTATTTCAACTATTATTTAGCCGGATAATGTGAGGATCCACGTCTTATCTTATTTCGAAAAATAGAGGGCGCTGGTCACAACACAAGGAAACCCCGCCAATACTATTTCTTATGTTATCATTATTATATTATGTAAATGAGGGTTATCTATAATGTATTGAGTGAATTATATTGTTATTTCAACTATTATTTAGCCGGATAATGTGAGGATCCACGTCTTATCTTATTTCGAAAAAAAGAGGGCGCTGGTCACAACACGAAGAACCCCGCCGATACTATTTTTTATGTTATCATTATTATATTATGTAAATGAGGGTTATCTATAATGTATTGAGTGAATTATATTGTTATTTCAACTATTAATTAGCCGGATAATGTGAGGATTTATAAAATATGTGTACGTGAAGACCGAAATACGCGTAAGTTGATGTTACTGTTTTGTCCGTGTTTACGTGTTTTATTTGGTTGATTTTAGGTGTTAATTATATGTAAAAATAACTGTATAAGTAAAAAAATAAATATTATATAGTAAAAATATAATCTAAAAAAGGGCAAATAAAATATAATATGTTTTAAATATGTATTTGTGAACTGGGTCAGTATATAGTTATCAGATTTAACGTAAGATGGCGCTTAACCCAAATTATGTAATTGTAGATATGGGTTACTTTATTCAGAACCTTATTAACAAAGGCCGTAGCACGTTGGGTGCATCGGTTCTCGTCCGATCACCGAAGTTAAGCAACGTCGGACGCGGTCAGTACTAAGATGGGTGAACGCTAGATAAACACGCGAAATTGTGAAGTATTCTAAATTTTTAGATATATTTAAATTATTACCAATGTTCTATCTAACCTTCAAGCGATATTTAGTATAAAGCTTAGGGCGCCGCAGCTCTGACGTCATCGTGTAACGCGTTACGCGTAACGCTTTTCACCGTTTGAGTGCCCGGGTAGCGAGCGCCCCGAACATCCGTAAAGAAGCTTCGCTTCAATAAATGTATTAATAAACGCACTGCATACTGTGTTTTTCGCAAATCACAAAATGTTGTCTTAAATGTTTTCAGATTTTGGATAAACTATAAAAATACTCGAAAATTTTGAATTTCGCGGGTTAGACAGGCGCCTTCACCTTAAGTGATTTAAAATTGCTGAACCTGTTCATTATCGCTGCCGCTGGATTCGGCTTTTTGCAGCTCGTTCATCGGCCTCTTGTCCTCCTCCAAGGAGGACTCATCATCGGACTCCGCCCCATCATCCTCCTCCTCACTCCACACCCACTCCCCGGACACGGTGCGGTGAAGACGGCCTGAAGCACCCGCTTGCCGCTTACTAGCCTGCAGTTTACACGATTCATTTTAAAACACGCTCCACACGCCATAATGAATTTTAAATGACTGGAAACACTGAAATTAACTTTATTTATTTATGCTCAGGTAACGCAGCCCCATAGATATAACATTATACTAGGTGAAACAGAAAGGGTATACTATTTTTTTCAACTTTACTTTGTAAATCTAAAACTATCAGCTTTGTGGGACAGTTGAAGTACTAAAGGTTTTGTAGACTTATGAAATACTAGCTGTGCCCCGCGACTTCATCCGCGTTGTATTGGATTATTGGGTTAAAAAGTATCCTATATGTTAATCCCGGTTATAATCTATTTGTGTTCCAAATTTCATCCAAATCCGTTCAGTAGTTTTTGCGTGAAGGAGTAACAAACATACATACATACATACATACATACATCCACACTCACAAACTTTCGCATTTATAATATTAGTAGGATGTCAACAGCTGTATCCCTGTAACACTTTTGTTTTACCAGATTCCACCAAAGCTGATTGTTTTAGAATTACAAAGATAAGTTTTGAAAAAAAATTTACCCTTTCTGTTTCAACCTGTCTACTAACAAACATATTTATATTTAAACTAATACTAAACTAAACTATGGGTGGTGACGGCGGCAATCTGCCCCGAAAGTGCCTGAACACCAAATCCTTTACCCAGTAGTCTTCCTTCATGAAACTTGACAGCCTGTCTGTGGATCTGTCTGGGGATCCTAACCACAAACGCCTTGAAACTAGCGTTATGACTAGAGTCCAACATCTGAACTCTCAATGAGACATTACTCTTTATTCTGTGGCCGCACTATTCTTCGCCGGGCTCAGCTCAATATGAATCTTACATAATATTGAGCCATACTCAAGGTTTTGCTCCTGAGAATTTATTATTTTTCAAAAATATAATGACGTAGTTTTTGTTTTCATCAATTTTTTGTTCTCATCAACCACGCTCACTTAAAAACTAACCCTGTGTATATGAAATAACTCACCTTATGCACTCTGGTCTCCATGCTAGGGCCAATGGCGACTAGTGTTTGCGTTAAATACTTTCTATCTTTTGCTTTTTTGAAAAACGGATGTTTTAGTAACTCCGTGGCCGTGGGCCTCTTCGACGGATCTTTTTGTAAGCAGTCCACAATCATTTTTCTAAAGGTTTTCCCGTATGCCTTGTATTGTTCCTTTTCGTCGGCACCTGATGAAATATAATACGTAGTTCACAATTTTATATTTATCACTTATTTCAGATCATTTAATTGTTTCCTGATCCTAACGACCGCTTGGCGCAGTGGTTCGAGCGTAGGCCGCTCGGTTCACTGCACATGATGGTTGCGGGTTTGATTGCCGCCTGGCCAAATTTCGGAAATGGCCTATTCGTAATTTTCCTTGGTGTGGGTGTCACTAGATCGCCCCAGTCCATTTTACAGGTCCCATAGTACAAGCGTTGCTTAGTTTGGGACCATACAGTTGGTGTGTCAGTGTGGCGATATTAATTAATTATTCTTATATTTCCTGTGTCAGTTTTGAGCGACGTTCTTATTAAACTAACCTGTGTCCAAGTTGGGCGGGTCGTTTTGCAGTGTCAGCATCAACACTTTCATTGGTGGATATTTGTGGTACGGCGCCGTGCCCGTCGCCATTTCTATAGCTGTTATCCCAAAAGACCAAATATCGGCTTTAAAATCATATCCATGATCCTAAAAATTAGTTTTAGTTCATCGAAATGCGACATGAAACGGATTAATGTCTATACAAATAAATAAAAATGTAATGTCTGTTTGTAATATCAAAATAATAGCTTTTTAGCCAATACATTTATGAAAGTATACACGGTACTTTTACCAAAAATAACCATTTTTTATTGTTATTTTTCTGTCCGTTTGTTCCAGTAAATCTCCGAAACGGCTCGACTGATTTTGATGGGGACTTTCCCTGGCAGATAGCTGATGTTATAAGGAGTAACTTAGGCTACTTTTATTTTATCGGGGATCCACGCGAGCGGTGCTGAAGGTAACAGCTATTACATAATATTAATTACGTCGCTGTGTGTGCGTCTATACAGAGAAGCCATGGCGTCAGCAGCGACTTTCAACAGGCATTTGCTTCATTCAATCAATGTTTGTCTACAGAAGTACACTTTCCAGTGCTGTCTTGTGGTACTAAACTACTAAAACTACTTATGTAATAAAACGCTGAAGCATTTCTCACTTGTTCCATAACCTCGGGCGCCATCCAACATGGGGTCCCAACGAACGTGTGGCGGACCTTCTGCCGCGACATGTCCCTCCCGGTGGCGAGCCACGCGGACACACCGAAGTCGGCAATCTGCACCGTGCCATCTTCACCTAACAATATGTTCCCTGCCTTTATGTCCCTGTGAACACAAAAATAACGACATTTTAGAACATTCCGATGAGAACCACGTGTATCTATAATGTTACTATACGTTAGTGACTATAAATATAATTATACACATAAATAAAATGTCTGTTTGTAATGTCAAATTAATAGCTTTTTACTAAATATGAAAGCATATGAAAGTGGTACACTAGACAATTTTTTGTTTATTATTGTCTGTCCATCTCTTTGTTCCGACTAATCTCCGATACGACTGGGTGGAGACTTGATGTTATAAGGAGTATCTAAGGCTACTTTTATTTTATCGAAGTAGCACGCAAGCGGAGCCGCGGGCAACGTCTAGTGTTATAATATAATTACTGTCATAATATAATATGATCGATGTTTGTCGACCACTTGGCGCATTGGTTCGAGCGTAGGCCGCTCGGCTCAGTACACCGGGTGGTTGCGGGTTCGATTCCCGTCAGGGTACATTTCGGAAATGGCCTTTTCGTAATTTGCCCTGGCCTGGGTGTTCGCCCCCGGTCCGTTGCACAGTACCCATAGTACAAGCGTTGCTTAGTTCGGGACCATACAGTTGGTGTGTTCGTCTGGCGATATTTAATATTACTATTATTTTAAATTACTTTCGCTGCTGCATTAATCACTGTGTGCAGTAATTAAACACCTTAAATTTATTCCAAAGGTTTTAAAAATATCGAAATTAATCATTTAATGATCTTCCATGGTCTCGGTGTTACCTCACATCGCGCCTAGTCCATTTATACTGTACTAGCTGTGCCCCGCGACTTCATCCGCGTAGTATTGGATTATTGGGTTAAAAAGTATCCTATATGTTAATCCCGGTTATAATCTATCAGTGTTCCAAATTTCATCCAAATCCGTTCAGTAGTTTTTGCGTGAAGGAGTAACAAACATACATACATACATACATAGATACATACATACATCCACACTCACAAACTTTCGCATTTATAATATTAGTAGGATGATTTAGATCACACCCACCATACAAGCGCTGGCAAATCTAGGACTATTCAGTTGGACTTATACAAGGTGACACATAATGGGTATACTTTTTTTTTCAAAACTTAACTTTGTAATTCTAAAACCACCAGCTTTGGAGGGAACTTGAAAAACAAAAAGTGTTATAGGAATACAGCTGTTGACCGATTTCACAAGTCTACAAAACCTTTAGTACTTCAACGGTCCCACAAAGCCGATAGTTTGAGATTTACAAAGTTAAGTTGCAAAAAAAATAGTATACCCATTTTGTATCACCTAGTATTTCGGGTGATATTTATTTATTCCTCGTCGCTTAGGACATATTGCATTGAAGACATTTCGCGTTAATGAAATAGGACATTATACGTCCCAACCCCAACAATCTGACACACAATGTGGCTTTCGCAAAAACATTGCCTCAGAGTGTTATGCAAGACGGCGCACGCGCAAGATAATGCTTATATTTTGTAAACTAAATAAAAATATGTCAATTCGCATATAGGCAGCACATATATATCGCATATTTGCATTAACCTACAAAATTTAAATGACCATAATATGGTACTTAACAAAAATTTCCTATTTTAGTGGGTAAATAGGTACGTTTTTTTTTCATCTCTTATATATATATTTTAAATCTATAACAAAGCCGGCACACAAGCTCACGAACCGCTTGATGCTAAGCAGTTACCGTAGCCTCTAGATCATCCTTTCCCAAAGTGGGCGATAACGCCCCCTTGTGGGCGCTGCGGGCCTAAATGGGGTCTCAAGTTAACTTCTTGCGGGCTATAGTAAAAGTCTCGTTTAGAATGAATGTTTAATCTCCGCTTAGCTCACAATAATCAATTAATTTAATTTTATATTATCGTGGTTTTTAAGTAGATGAAAAAATGGGGGCGCTAAAAAAATATTTATTCTCAAAGTGGGCAATATGCAAAATAAGTTTGGGAACCACT
This sequence comes from Notodonta dromedarius, assembly GCA_905147325.1. Classification (NCBI taxonomy): domain Eukaryota; kingdom Metazoa; phylum Arthropoda; class Insecta; order Lepidoptera; family Notodontidae; genus Notodonta; species Notodonta dromedarius. The sequence goes on along the minus strand of LR990160.1, from coordinate 8,348,672 downwards.
GCTATAGATCATTGTGATACCAAAGGCATTGCTCGCAACTGAAGGGACTGTGATAAAGAAAAATAAATTTTATTTCATAGGTGACCTACATTTCGTCAGCAATTACATCATAGTTTATTAATAGAACAGCACGTGCATTTTGTGAAACTTGAAGCAATGCAATCCATAAATATGGAGTTGATTAACATTTGCAATAATGTTATTGCAATTTGAATTTGTTTGGTTTCAATTAAATGTATGTGTAATACGACGACCGCTTAGCGCAGTGGTTTGGCCACCCGGCTCACTGCACCGGGTGGTTGCAGGTTCGATTCCCGCCGGCGCAAATTTCGGAAATGTCCTTTTCGTAATTTGCCCAGGTTTGGGTATCGCTGTGATCGCTCCCAGTCCATTGAACGGTACCCATAGTACAAGCTTTGCTTAGTTTGGGACCATACAGTTAGTGTGTCAGTCTGGCTCTATTTATTTGTTTACTAGCTGTGGCCCGCGACTTAGTCCGCATAGTATTTAACCTAACAAAAAATTCGGGATTGTCGGGATAAAAAGTATCCTATGTGTTAATCCTGGTTATAAACTATCTGTGTTCCAAATTTCCTCCAAATCCGTTCAGCAGTTTTTGCCTGAAAGAGTAACAAACATCTACACTCACAAACTTTCGCATTTATAATATTAGTAGGATTTAATACACAACATGCTGTGAACATCATAATGTTCACTAACTACATATAGATAGTTACAGAGTTGGTGAAGAATTGTCGATAATTTGCGGTTATTTTATACCAAGGAGGTCTATTAGAAATTACAAAGAGCCAACGACCTGGGCGGTGCTCCATTGGCGCTCCATAAATCTGGCTTCATGGCGGCGTGGGTACTAGTGGTTTTACTTGCCAATATACCACCTGCTTAACATCTGATGTTTCGCAAAAAGACACGTTTTTAATTCTAATTATATGTCGCAAAGCAATTTCTTAGCTTATAACTAAGTATAATAGAACAAGGAATTCGCATAAATATATAGGCGATGAGGAAAAAATAGTTTGCTGCGTGACAATGTAAACAAAATATTTATGAAGGCAAACAATTAAGTTATTATGAACATGACACATAATTAAATTATTGGTACATAATGAAGAACTTCAGGGATTTCAATTAATATATAATGGATATTCATCTTAAAATACCATGTAATCGCACATAGAATCACATTATATATCTACAGCTAGGCTAAAGATCAGCCTTTTCAGTCTGTCTAAACTAGACGCCCATTAACTTAGTTTATCACAGACCAGCGGCCCGCCCCGGCTTCGCACGGGTACATTGCGGTTACATTATTCGAGTTTTAGTAAGGATCCCTAATTTTTTTGAAAATATATTACATACTATGTCACCCGGGGATAGTGTAGCTTCCCAACAGTGAAATAATTTTTCGAATCGGTTTCAGTAGTTTCGGAACCTATTCATTACAATCAAACAAACAAAGTTTTCCTCTTTATAATATTAGTATGATTTTATAGATTGTGTCCCGTGATGTTATAGTGCTTGTTACAACTTACCTGTGAATTTGTCCATTACTATGGAAGTACTCCAGCCCTTTGAGCACCTCCTTTAATACTGTAGCTATAGTCGCCTCGTCAAACACACCATGCTTACAATTGGCCACTTTTATTTTGTGTTTTATAACATCTAATAAACTACCACCTGAAACAATAATTGAACAAGTAATTTAATTTTAATACTGCCATTTCAAATGACGTATTCATATCATACAAATATTTGTGTATTTGGCCAAAAACAAAAACCAACCTATGTGAATGCAAGTTAAGGGTTATTTTGGTTTGGCATAATAACGCAAATGTTTGAATATAGATATTAAATATGCTGGGAAGTAGCATCGAAAATTGTACCTAGATAATTTTATGTATGCAACTTAATTGCTGTGGAGGGCATGTTAAGCTGTCAATCCCGGCCATCATAGAAATGCTTAATATAATTATTGGGATAAAAAAAGTAATATAATTACCTTCAAGCAGCCTCAACACCAGCCAAAGCTCATCATTCACAACAAAACTAGTGTAATATGTAACAACATTTTCATGGTTACAACTGGACATAGCCTGTGAATACAAATAAACCCTTTTCATTGGATAGACAGTGGTGCAGATTATGTTGGTGCAAAAACAAAACTCTTTTGATATCTCACATGCTCAATAGAGAAATACTTTAAAATATTATATTTTTTTTCAGTTGTGATTTGATAACCGAGTTGGCATCAATGCAGGTTGCCATATAAAAAAATTTAAAGTACAAAAAAACAATTCTATTTTCTAAAATAAAAAGGTTGTTTTTCTCTACTTTAACATTCATTGACATTAAATGCTTTCCCTAAGAGTCTTCTTGTTAAGTACTTATTTCCTAGTATTTCAATTTACTTACTCAAAATTTCATTTTTAGGAGTGGTGCTCAGTTATTCTAACATGATAATAATACGGGGTGCAGTTAAAAAAGGACCGAGCTGTCAAAGTATAGGAAGGCGAGTAACGCCCACGATTAGAAATGGGACGTCCGGTCTCTTGCATAACGGTTGGCAAGCATAGTGGTGACTACTACAACATACTCTCATTACAGGAACTTTGCTTTAATGCAAACTCTCTCAATCTTGGTTTATCATAAATACTTACTCACTGCTTAAATACTTGTAGTGTGCCGATTTTTCGACACAAATGTACCAAGACAAAAAAGTACTTATTTTCATGAAATTCACATTAAAAGCCTGAGTGTGGCTAAATGTCATGTAGTAATTAATATTTTTAAGTAACTAAAAACTTGCCTGAATTTCTTTTAAAAGTTCATCCATGGATGTGTTCCATTTCTCCAAGTTGATTCGTTTTATGGCGCATTTCTCTGAGCGCGGCTCGCAATACGCCGCGTGTACCACAGCCGTGGCCCCGACACCTTAAATATTACACACATACAAGCCTACCTACGACGTACCTACTACATATTGCGACAAAAACAACCTGTTTCGCATTCATATAAACACATTGAATAAATTTACATTGGGGCCCAGTTTAGTAATCTGAGGGGCCCTAGCACCTACAGCCTTGCAGGCTGCTCACAAGTTCATTAGACCCACACTTTATATTAGTTACTAATTTACGACCACTTCAGTCTATTACAAACAATTTCCAAAGTTTGAATTCACAAAACCTTTGCTTGCTTTGACAGCAATCATATGGAATTTGACAAGATGACAATGTTATAGGCTGAGGTGCCGCCCTGGTTTCAATTTGTAACAAATTAATGCCGAATTTCACAAAATAAGAGATTGATAATGCAATTACATACCGATAACGTCTCGCAGTTCGTAATCTTCCTGGCTGTTGGGCCACGGACATGAAACGTTCGCACTAGTCGCCATTTTGCGAGTGAATAAACTTCCAAGTCCAGTCGCAGCTGTTCCGATCGACAAGCGTGCAGCCCGCGCATATGACGACAATGCGGTTATCTGACGGTCGCATGCTCCGAACGACTTCTATAATATTTCAAATATACAACATGTTTTCTTACAGCAATAACGGTTATAATCTAGAATTAATTATATGCTTTAATATGCTTGGCTTCGAATAATACGTTCGTGATTCCAATTCCAATTTTCAAAATATTTTTGTCTTGTTTTTTTTTGGCATTGTCCGTAGAGCTGTGTAAAAATCCTAAAAAACATGGAACACACAAAAAAGTGGCGGTATTCGTTACTTGTAACAGGGACCACTGTCTGACAGATTTGAGGTGCCTAGGAGGTGCCGAATCAGTACTCACTAGAACATAATTATTTATGATGACCTGACTGATTACTCGAATTTCACCAGCAAAATAAATTAGTTTATTGCATCTGATCTTTTTTTTATCAAACATTTATGTGTAAATTCGATAATTATTTTCAATACCTAACCTTATTTTTAATAAGTACCTATATTATTGAAATTGACTAGCAAAATGAGCCCTGGCGAAAAAAAACAATTAGTACCCAATCTTATATTTTTTATAACATCAAAAATTTATGGATCGGTAGGTATTTTCAAATACCTTATAACTTCTTTGATTAACGCGTATGTTTTGAGAAAAATACTATACAAGCCTTGGCGGCAGTTAGGCATTTGAACTCACAATAGTAATTATGCGTTCCTCCAAATTATCATGTTCGTGTATAGATGCTTAATTTGGTTACCTTGGAGGAAAGTATATGTGTACACCTACTTGATTCGTTTTCGATATATTCGAACCGGATACATACAGGATAAGTTCCAAATACAATTAGTACGAATAGGAACAAATTTATGATCAGTTTACTTACAGCCCTATTGGTCGACGGTAAACAACTAGCGTCATCTATATTCTGGATTCAAAAACTTGTAGTTATTGATAATAATTATAAAAAACTAGCTGTGCCCCGCGACTCCGTCCGCGTGGAATGTGGACCACCCTTAACATTTTCCTGAATTTTCTTTGCTATAAACCTCACGGAGCCCGAGACCTTTCCAACGAATGCAAAACCGTGGAAATCGGTTCGTGCGTTCTGGAGTTATAGCGTCAGGAAGGAAAACCCGACTTATTTTTATATAGTAGATAGATTTTGTTAAAAGCAGAGTAGTAGCAGAGCAGAGAAGTTGACATTGTTGTCATCATACCAATCAATGGGATATTTTTTGCCATTAGGTTGGCGGCGCGCGGCGCCACGCTGCGCTGTAGTGGGTTGATAATTGACATTACCCATAGAGTAGGTATTATGATATAGAACATTAACACTTCAGCTTCATACCAATTTAGACCATCTTTAACATTCATCCTCTCTGTTCGTACATTAGGCTAAAATAACTGGAAATTGGGGGCTTAATGGAGCAAAAAATCAGCTCACAGCTTTGACTATTGGTAACATCTCTCTGGCTCACAGGGATCCTGTCACGTCACTTCTCTGAGTGTCACTAAATAAAATTGTTAGGTAGGTAGGTACCTAGTGACTCTAGTAGGTACCTACCTACTGTAATTCCACTACTTACCTACCTAAATAAGTAGTACTTAAGTACTATTCTCCTTTCTACTTAGAATTGGTATTCAGGCTGGAAGGAAACGAAAAGTACCTACTTTGGTACTATTTCAATTTCGGTAGGTAAATACCTACATGCTCATAAAAGCATAGGTAGTTTAAAGAAAATCGAGCTAGTAAATTCTTAAGTAGCTGGGTAGTTAACAAGTTCCTTCCTACCTGCCTTATGTTACCTATCTTAATAAGTTATCAACTTATTACCAAGTAGATGATGATGATGATGATGTGATCCGACCGATTTCGGTCATGGCGACAACTTCAACTCCTTTGCAAGATTTGTCGTTCGTGCGCTCGCATGTGGCTAATGTAGCCAATCTTCTTCAAGAAGGCTCTCGTACATTGCGGGCATGTGAGCACATCGTTCACATAATTATAATGAATCACCGTAGGTGGTCGGGCGTTCAGTGCATCACGCTTGGCATCAAGTTCGATGCACCGTCTTTCTTCAAAAGAATGGACTTTCCTTTTAATGGAATTTATCCATTCTAGCCTATTCGAGGCCCGCTCCTCCCATCTAAAAGGGTCTATATTGCACTTTTTCATGTGCCGCTTAAGCACGTCTTTATACCTGAGGAGTTGTCCGCCATGCTTACGCTTGCCCTCCTCAAGTTCCGAGTAGAAGACGCGCTTCGCCACTCGCTGCTCTGACATCCGTGACACATGTCCGCACCACCGAAGTTGTCGCCGCATTAAATATGACTCAATGCCACCTACATTGGCTTTGCGCAGCACTTCGGTATTCCGCACGCGATCAAACCATCGAATTTTAAGAACTTTTCGCAGGCACCTGAGGTGGAACCGATTGAGCATGCGGATGTGTCGGCGGTATACAGTCCAGTTCTCAACGGAATATAAGATATTAGGCAATACAATCGCCATGTACGAGTATACCGATACCTTAGTAGCGAGTTTCAGGTCATGCGAACTGAAGACCTTGCTATCTAGTTTACCAAATGCTGCAGCTGCAGCACCGATCCTGCTGTTTATCTCAGCATCAAGGTCACACTTGCCAATACCTCTAGATGTTATCGTGCTTCCCAGATAGCGGAACTTATCGACCTGTTTCAGCTTATCCTCGCCGAGTTTAATAGTCAGTGCCTCGTGACCACCGATGTCCATAGACATCACCTCCGTCTTTTTAACATTGATCTTCAGGCCGAATATACGACAAGACTGGTCAAAATCGGACATTGGCCGTTGCAGGCCGTCTGGGGATTCAGCCATAAAACACAAGTCGTCCGCATACAGGATCTCAGTTATAATAGCGTGTGACACTTTTGTGCGGGATTTGAGCCTTGCCAAGTTAAAAATGCTCCCGTCAGTACGGAAGCGGATGCGAACGACTTCGGAAGTAGTTTGTAAGACCTCCCGGACTACGACTGCAAAGTACAACGAGAACAATGTAGGTGCTAGGACGCACCCTTGCTTTACCCCACAGGTACTAGGAAAAAAGTCCGATTGTTCACCGTCGACTGCGACACAGCACTTCATGTCGTCATGCAGGAGTCTAAGAAGTCTCACAAACTTTTCCGTACAGCCTATCTTTCCGAGTACCATCCAAAGGGCTTCTCGAGGCAGCTGTCAAAAGCCTTTTCTAGGTCGTCAAAGCACAGATACATATGACGACCCTGCTCTCTACACTTCTCTTGAACTTGTCGGACTGCGAAAATAGCTTCGCAGGTGCCTCGGTCAGGCCGGAAGCCAAACTGGGTCTCTGGTAGATACCTACTTCGTAAATACATACACAACTTTTAGTAGGTAGGTATACCTACCGTTGGTATACCATGGCCAACGAGAAGCGATACCAAATTACATTCAATGTTCGAGTTAATACAATTTTCGTATCGCTTCTCTTTAGCCATTGTATTGATTGATACCTACTAACCTGTCTGAACAACCCTGCAGCTCCAGACGTTATTGCATCACCCGTCGTATTACTGCTAACAACAAGAAATATTAAATAAATTATGTAATGGATACCCACACACCTACAAGTCTTAATTATGTCTATTATACAGCGTGTAATCAATCAGAAGTTGACGAAAAGTTTCCGATATCGGAAACGGAAGCTTCGATCTTTATTTTTCGAACTAGTTTATGCCCGCGACTTCGTCCGCGTAGTATTTAACTTAACAAAAATTTCGGGATTATCGAGATAAAAAGTATTCTATGTGTTAATCCCGGTTATAAACTATCTGTGTTCCAAATTTCATCCAAATCCGTTCAGTAGTTTTTGCATGAAGGAGTAACAAACATACATCCACACTCACAAACTTTCGCATTTTAATATTATATAAATGTATACTTATATATATATAAGTAGGATTATGTAATGGATACCCACACACCTACAAGTCTTAATTATGTCTATTATACAGCGTGTAATCAATTAGAAGTTAACGAAAAGTTTCCGATATCGGAAAAGACAGCTTCGATCTTTATTTTTCGAATGAATTAAAGAGGGTTGGAAGCTGTAGTTTCCGACACGAAAAAAATCCTTCGAGTGTAGGTATACCCTCCTAGTTAGATATAACAAAATCGTTGGAACCGATTTTAAATAAGATAATGAATGGATTATTTTTGGCTTTTCACTTTGAGATTGTTCTTGAAGTAGGTTAAGATGCTAAAAAATATGATTTAGACAAAACATTTTGTCCTTCTATTTTCATTTCATTAGCTTTTAAAACTTTTAAAAGTGGAATAGGTACCTACATAAAGATTCACAGCAAAACAATTCCATTAAAATTTGCTATAACAAAATCCCACTAATATTATAAATGCGAATGTTTGTTACTCTTTCAGGCAAAAACTACTGAACGGATTGGATGAAATTTGGAACACAGATAGTTTATAACCGGGATTAACACATAGGATACTTTTTATCCCGATAATCCCGAAATTTTTACTAAGTTAAATACTAAAAATAAATACTTAAATACTTAAAGGCAGATGATGAAATACTACGTGGACGAAGTCGGCGGGCACAGCTAGTATTATAATAAATAAACCTACCTATCTAAAAATATTATGGTTCTCAATTAGCTAATGACGCGGGTCGGGTTAATTTTTGGAGGCGGTCATCCGGCGTGATTGCCGGTACAATCAGGGAGAGCTCTATTGATAACTCTTTCTAATCTCGGCGTTGCGAAAACGGGCCGGTAATATACAAAATTAAATTTTTGTCCACGCTAGATAGAATGGACATGACTCGAACAATATTTATCACTAGCTGTGTCCGCGACTTCGTCCGCGTAGAATAGTGTCTTTGGGTAGCATTTTTCATTATTTAGACTAATTATTTTACAAATAAGACACATAGGTACGTATAAATACTTTAATGAGCTATTTGCGGTGTTTCACTGCATAGAGCTTTATTTCCATACAAACATTCATCCCCTGTTATTTTACACCCTTGAGGGTAAAACTTTTACAAACTTTGAATGTCATATTTATTTATATCGAATCAACAGCCTAAAAATAAGTTTCAAGCTTCTAGCTCTAAAAATTACGATGCTTCCATACAACTTTTCACCCCCCCCCCCCCTTTCAACCCTTTTTTCTCATTAAAAAGTAGCCTAAGTATGTCCTTTCTCAGGCTCTAGACTATCTGTAGGTATCAATAAATATTGCCAGACCAACACACCAACTATATTGCCAAGCCAAGTAACTCGTTTAGGTACTACCTATCCATGGGACCCTATGACACCCAGACTAGGGCAAATTACGAAAAGGCCTTTTCCGATATTTGTCTTGACGGGAATCGAACCCACAACCAGACAGTACAAGAATCCCAGCCGCCACAGCTTGAACCACTGAACTAAGTGGTCTACATTTTCAGAAAAAGAAACCCAAAGGCAGATACCAGCCTGTTATATAACCTATTTTGTCAAGATCTAATGGCCTTCTGTTCTAACATCTTGCCTGCGTTACTGTTGTATCATAATCAAAACCCTATAAGAGTGCTTAAAGAGTTATGTTTTTTTTAATAATGATAGGAATTCCACATTATTCTCAACGGGGAGATTAACTTGTACATTTTTATTAAAAACACTTCGACAATAGTAACGGATTGAGATAATTCGCGATATAAAAAGAGCGACTGGTTAGGAAAGCTATTCATTAAAAGCAAACTGCCCGGGTTGGTACGAGCAGCTGACACCAAGGGCATAATCCATCATGGCAATCAGGCTATTCATCATTATGGTAAGTATTTTAGTTTAAAAGGTTTTATTTCGACTAAAGTCACCTTCTCACGTATGGGTGCGGGGCGCTGGCTTGCAATATTTTGGAATTACGGCACAGTACCCTCCCGAGTATTATACAATATAGGTAGGTATAAGTACCTTTTTATCGTGGAGAAAATCCTCAGGGATACCCGCAAACCCCGGGGGAGGCAGGCGGGATTCGTCGGACACCGCGCGGCCTACCGACTAAAACCCCACAGCGGCCAGATTCCCGCTTTGTGGTGGGGTTCCGGGATTTGTTAAGAGTAGGCACATAACCTTCATATTTGAAAACAGCTTTGGGTTTGTTAGCGATGCAGGGCATCTAGGTTAAGTAGGTTACATCTAAAATTCATAATTTACTTATAAAATAACTAGCGACCCGCCGCGGCTTCGCACGGCTCTAAAATTATGAGTGTCTATTATATTATGCATGTATTATAAACCTTCCTCTTGAATCGCTCTATCTATTAAAAAAAACGCTTAAAAATCCGTTGCGTAGTTTTAAAGATCTAAGCATACATAGGGGCAGACAGCGGGAAGCGACTTTGTTTTATACTATGTAGGTACCTAGCCTGTCTCACCTGTTGGGTGTGCGGTTGATATGGAATACACTACTTCCCTTCTCTGGAACCGGCTCCAACTTGAAGGTGCCGCGGTGTCTCCGACGCATCTTCACCTCTTTACCCCTGTAAAAATAAAAGAAGTACCAACGTTTATTTTGTAAATATTAAAAATAAAATTATTAAACTTTTTCCATCCTATTAACTGTCCTTCAAGTGGGCCAAGCTCCCCTTCTCTCATCGATAACTGCATGTCAGAAGCTATTTGCGTTTACATTTTACCAGTACGTGTACAAATGGTCTCGATATGTTCGCCTCTGCCCACCTCGACTTTGTAATCATCTTCCGACGACGTACAGGTGACACCTTCGTGGAATTTTTTTTATGCATCAAATACTACGTATTCATTGTATCCTATATAATAATAACAACATATACAAAGTAGGTACATACAGACAAATCGTGCGCTTAAATGCAGTAGGTACCGGGGTGCATCCGCAATGATTATTATCACTTACTTTGGTAATATTACCTACACACTAAAATAATTAATTTAGTTAAATTTACCTATCTATACAAATAAATAAAATTGGAGTGTCTGTTTTTAATATCAAAATAACACCTTTTCACTAAATGCATATGAAAGTACATACGAAACCTATAGCAAAAACGCGATTAAAATTTTTTATGTCTGTCTGTCTGTCTTTCTGTCTGTATGTCTGTCTGTCTGTGTGTTTATTCCGGGTAATCTCCGAAACGGCTGGACCGATTTTGACGGGACTTTCACTGGCAGATAGCTGTTGTAATAGGGAGTAACTTAGGCTACTTTTATTTTAGAAAACAATTAGGGTTCCGCGAAAAAAAATAAAAACACATGAAATCAAAGAGTATCTCCGAAACGGGGGGACCGATTTTGACGGGACTTTCACTGGTAGATAGCTGATGTTATAAGCAGTAACTTCTACTTTAGAAAACCAAAATTTTATAAAATGAAAAAAAAAGGGTTCTGTCGTGCAGGCTCAGAACGCGGGAGCGGGCTTTTTTGTTAAGTTAAATTCCACGCGGACGAAGTCGCGGGCTCAGCTTGTACTTACATATAATTAAATTAAATTACTTAAATACCTACCTTAACAGCTTCTTTGCTTAACTTGTAGCTACGTTGGTGCAAGGTTCAATAAGTTACTATCTAGAGCACCAATGGTCACCGGGGAACAGTTGTTATCTATTTAAAGACACAAACACTGGAGTGGTCAATGCTAAATATAGTCTATAACGCGGTCCACAGGATGCGAATGCGAGGTCTGTCCTCATAGGGAGACTGGAGCTCAGGGACTCGGACTGAGTGGACGAAACGAGTAAGAACTTACCTACTCAAAATCTAAACAATGTTCCACAATCTAAAATTTCTAACCCAAGATTTGCAATGACAAAATATTATCATACTATCATACTTATATCATACTAATATTATAAAGAGGAAAACTTTGTTTGTTTGATTGTAATGAATAGGCTCCGAAACTTCTGAACCGATTTGAAAAATTCTTTCACTGTTGGGAAGCTACACTATCCCCGGGTGACATAGGCTATATTATATTTTTTTTTAATTTGTGATACTTACTAAAACTCCAATAATGTAACCGCAATGTACCCGTGCGAAGCCGGGGCGGGCCGCTAGTACATTATATACCTACACTGATATATAATGAAGTCCCCCTTTTGTGATGTCAAACGTAGAGACTACAACATTTGTTTTGTGTTCATGTTTGTTCAAAAACATTTAGAACACTTTTAACATTTAATCCTAACAACAGTTCGTAATCCCAATAGTAGAGGTCGAGGCATCAATGGAACATCGTAATACGACGCGCGCCTACTCTACACAATCTCCACATACCTATTCTCTAGTTTGCATAAACATGACAGGAAGTTCATATTGAAGAAAATCAAGGCACAAATATAATAATTAAGCTTACCTTTTGACTAATACAGCATTTGCTATGTCACCCAACATAGGAATCTCGTCCCGACCAATAATTTCTTCTGCATACGTTCACTGCTCATCCGCTTGATAGCTTCTAAACTCGTCGTCATTAGCCTACACACCCCCGTGCTTGATAAACGTGAAAAGGGATAAGGGAGTGTTCATCACAACAAACAGATGCACGATACAATGATCAATATCGTTAATTTTAGCTGTGATTGCAGGGAGCAACCCGCCCACGGGCCAAAGTTGCGACCGTAGAGTTTAACAATCAGACACCGTATCAATTGGTGTAATTCTATTTCGCTGTGGGACAAATCATGTTCGGGATGTGGCGGAGTTGTGATAATTGAATGTGCCTTTGGTAAAAAACTCGTAGGTACCTTAAAGACTCCAACCAACGATAGTTGTCTTCATGATTACCTTTGACATTTTATATTGATTGCTCGTAAAATACGCGCGTATAGGTATTAAGTACTTCGCCAAAATAAAAACAAACTTTAATTGCTTTCGCACTGGGCACATTTCTATAAAATAGTTACGCAAGAGTGTTCAATCCTTTTTAGGAAGCATGAAGCCTTTGTTAACTTCCGAGATAAGAATAATAATTACTGAGAGTATCTATAACCCTATGCAATATCTACTTTCGCTAATTTTATGTCTGAGGTATCTCTAGTCTGCCGATTTTGCATGTAAATGTAATCTGTCAAAGTAACACGCTTTTGACATTTAATATTAAGAAATTATATTATAACTAGCTGTGCCCCGCGACTTCATCCGCGTAGTATTGGATTATTGGGTTAAAAAGTATCCTATATGTTAATCCCGGTTATAATCTATCTGTGTTCCAAATTTCATCCAAATCCGTTCAGTAGTTTTTGCGTGAAGGAGTAACAAACATACATACATACATACATTCATACATACATACATACATACATACATACATCCACACTCACAAACTTTCGCATTTATAATATTAGTAGGATCGAGGTAGGTAGATACTATTTGGTATACCTACTTAAAAAGTAAAGGACAGGCAAAGAACTTGTTAAAAACATAACAAAAATTTCACCTTAATCTATACAAACAAAAATTAGTAGAAACTCCCGGATTCAGACGTTATCACATTGCCTTATTCGGTACCTAAACAGAGCTTATTTTTTTTTGTAAATTGTTGTTAACCTCTGGGATCGCAATGCTTAGGCCGGGCCGGGAACTCGACAAATGACTGCCAATCAGAGCGCGGACCGGTCAACGCAACTATTCAAACGAATGAGCTGAGCAATGTGACGCGATGCCCGGACGCATACGTCACGTGGCAAGCTCTTGAACGTTAAAGCCGCGTTTTCACAGTACGAGTGTAGGTACGCTCGGAACGAGTGCACTCAAACTGCACAAACAACCGCACAAATGACCACAATTACGGGTCCACTCCTATCGCGTGTATATCACAATACGAGTGCACTCCTATACGACCTAGCTCGTACTCTGTAAACGCGGCTTAAACGCACTGTGGCTTTTGACTGAAAGGACTGACGCTATTGTGGTATCAATACAATGAATTGAAGTCATTTCGCGCTACCTATATAGGATTAAGGTGCAGTGGCTGGTTCTTGTGTTTTGAGTTTTTGATCATTAGGTCCAGATAAAATTGCGCAGGCGATGCCCGCCGGTAGCAAATAATATTAGGTGCATGGTGCATGCCTACCATAGAAATTGTAATAACAACGATGTCTTCAATGCAAACCTACTTAGTTTGACGTTACTCCTTAGTAGTATGTACCTATCACGTATACGTTACCTATACGTTTGTACGTTCGTTCCTAGCTAGGTACAAATGAACACACGTATAGACGATGAGTAAAGGAAGTATAAAGTATGGTAAGTAAAAAAGCCTCATCAGGGAGCTACCTAGAGGACAAAATTGTCTCCCAACGTCCCTCATTGTAGACAGGTTGCGACCAAAATACCAGTTATATCTAGATTATTAAAATGTTTTGTTTCTATTATACCTATTGCCAGTGCCGGATTACCTATAGTAGCAAGAGTAGCATTGCTACGGGCCCCGCGCGAAAGGGGGCCCCGCATATTTAAACCCACTCATCTCTGCCTGAGCGTAATTTTTTGAGTGAAACTTATTAAGATGTGGTATATTGAATTTACTTGATGTCACAAAAACGTGAAACGTTACAACTTTTCCTACTAAGACAATCCATGTCAGGCACTCGGTAACCGACTACGGGCCCCGCGCTTTGCTACGGGCCCCGCGCTTGCTTAATCCGGCACTACCTATTGCCGATTGCCAGCCCGGCGATGGGTTCATATCTTACAATTGCGAAGAGACAGACGCTATCGTTGTAGTTTCCCAACAAAACGAAATATCTTTGCTTCCTGTAGGTATGTCTGTCTGCTTGCAATAAGTAGTCATTATAAGACTGAGAGAATTACAGCGATTAAAACTCATTGTCTGGATTTAGTCGAACATTATTATTTCACTGTGGCAACGACGTGAAATAAATCTTATCGATAACAATGTACTTAGTTATCTTTTACAATGTCTTTATAACTTAAAAACATGGGAAATTAGATTTTCTTGAACGAAATGCTACGGAAAGTTCATTTAATCGTTTCGTACCAGGTGCTGGGCGTGTCTCTCTGCTTGTCGTCATCGCCAACCTCAAGTGAGGAGACAGCCCGGGACTTCATAGAACACGTGCTGCGGATCCCTAATCCTGAAAAGGTGCTGAACTCCGTGCTCGGGAGACTTGAACGGAACCGACAGCAAGCGTTAAGTCGACAACGAGCCGCCTCTGATACCGACTGTGAGGACCCATCTGATGTAAGAATTCGTCGATTTGATATATGAAGACTAGTCCAAAATTATAGGTAACAGGTGCATGATAAAGCACATTTTCGTCTTCCACAGCTCCTGCCTGAGTACACAGAGACTCTTCAAGGGCCACGAGACAGAGAATTGCGACAATTAGGTGCTCAGGTGTGTGACTACTAATCACATTTTAATTTAATTAGGTCAAATCTTCTATGTATTTAAGTTCTCAACAAGGTATTCTTGAGAGAACTGAAAGCGTAGCACAAGTTTTGAAAGCAAAGCCGTACATAGTAGGTACCAAAGAATTTGTAATAATTATTATTACAAATTCTTTGGTAGGTACATACAAGCAGCGCTCCTAGGACACTTGTAGCTTTACCGGTGAATGTATGGATCGATCTACATCGATCACACGATCGGTATTTTAATAAGCTCAAAACTCATACTGACCCCTCTGATATCTACACAAGCTGTCTACCGCGAAGCCTCGCATCACGAGTAGATAGTGCCCGTCACTTTTCTGTAGTATTACGGCCATCCACTAGACGAGTTAGATAACAAAAATTACGAATCGGTACCCCACTATCCGTTAGCTAGAGTTTTGTAATAAGTATGATTATAACTGCGATCACTCTTGGCCTATTGTATATTTGTCTGGCGATAGGTTTAGGTGTATCCACAGACAAATGCACAATAGACTGCGTACCTATACTTAAAACAGGAAGGTAAACTAATGTTTAATTTTAAGGACCTTTTTAAGTACATAGGTGTACCTTCTCATATCAGTATCTGTAAAGTACTTACTGAATGGACATGCACAATGAATACGGTGCATCTCCTATTAGGCCACAGTAATTAAACAATTGGACAGAATTATTAGTTTATTAAATTACAACAAATCGTACATGGAAAATATTATTTAAAAATTGTCATTTTCTTTTCTACATGTCAAATGCCTTATCGAAATATGTATCCAAAGTGAGAGTGAATTCTTACGACCTATACTTACCTATAGTAATTAAAGTAAAGTAAAGTAAAGTATTGTTGCAGAAACATTATCCTATCTGTCACCTCGAAAGGAAGATAAAAAAACTGAACACCAACGAGTACGAGTATCGCCCGGCTTACTACGAGGAGGTTCGATGCACAATGTCCACCAACGAAGACATCGGAGTTACCAATGAGGTCACTGGATCTGACTACTTACTAGGGTTCTCGGCCGGAAGCTCAAACGCTACGCAAATGTTTAAAGGCCTACCTATAGGCATGCCTATGGGTAAGACTTAGACATTTGTGTTGTGTTGTGTTACGTGTTTACTAACACATTAATTGACAGTTAGCGTGTTGGTAAACTCGACCCTAAACAGACGTCCAATTTGAGTTACGTCTTTTGAGTACCTACTTAGCGTACAGACCTATGTTCCATTATTGCACGCAGTCTTATAATAGTGACAAAGTCGACTCGATAGTTTGCACATTATATTTTTTTATCGATACCATTCGGCACACCAGCCCACGACCTGCGTGATGTTAAGCAGTAACTGTAGCCTATAGATTCTTGCAATACGAAATGCATTGCTCCCACGTTGCCGGGCTGAAGAAAGTGGGACAGAGAGAGGGTTGTGCCACCGGCTCTATAATAGTAATAAAGCCTTTTATTCAGACAACAGATATACAAATATGAATCTTATACATTTCATGTTTCTTATTCTACTGCACTATAATATAATATGTATTTTAGACTCTTAAAATTATTCTCGTATTTGTTGCTTCTTTACTTTCTGTAAGTCCGTTTGCCAGTTGGCAAAGGCCTCCTCCAACCTACTCCATTCTGGTCTCTCTCTAGCTACTCTGCTCCATGTTATGCCTGCAACCGGCTCTATAACGCACCTTTAAAAGCTACTATACGCCGATCTTCTGTGATAGAGTGATACTACCCGTGTCGAGCCAGCTCGTATACATATAAGCTGTAGTAAATTGGTTACAGCTTGCCTCTACCATTGTATAAATATAGGTACTTTACTCAGTAGCTAGGGGAGTTTTATTTGTAAATATTATTGTTTCAGATATGCTCGAGCTTGGGCTTCGCATGTGTGCAATGGAATAAAACAATACATTTAACTAGAAGACGATATACTAGGTACGTGTTTTACCTACCTACCTACTACTCTTACCTCACAGACTGTTGCCCTTGAATACTCATACGCAACTCACATTTGAGATCTACTTAACTATGAAGCGCCACTCAAAAATGTCTTAAGTGAACACAGTGCAGTGCTATAAACTTACTTGGTCCGCCAGCCAAAGGAGGAACTAAAATGTTTAATATAGGATCATCATTCAAAAGTACGAATTAAATGCTGATAAAATAGTTCTGCTTGCATACTAGGTAGCACATTTACCAGTCCTTGTTGTAAACTTAGGGGAGGTCTATGTCCGGCAGTGAACATCCTTCCAGCAGTGAACCTGATGATGATGATGAAAATGGTTACGCGATTGCAGGCAAAAACAACTTAAGTGTTTCTTGCATTACATACCCAATTAAATTTATACGGATTTGTTAAGCAGGTTTACCGATAGGTACCTACGTCAAAATTAAATTTAAAGTACATAATTTATTCTCTTTAAAAAATACAAAACATAACACCTAATTTTAATATCTACCTTCAAGGGTCACAATTTAAGTAGAATTGATTATTCACAAACTTAAAGGATTTAAAAACTCAAAGTGCAAAGTACTAACTTAACATCTGAGTCAATTGTTTGATTCGATCGATCTTACATTTGAGTTGCGTGCCATTATTCGGCGGTAAGTCTTAGTAATTCATTCAGGAACTAGGTGCCACTTACGTACCTATAAGACAATTTGTTAGTGCCCTCGTACGCATAAATAAAGTGAAGGATTTGACGTTGACTTTGGTACCTGTTTTTTTTTTCTCAGTGATTGCTGGGAGACTAGGACCATGGTGATACCAGCGGGCTGCGAGTGCATGTGGCCGGTGCATAGACTTGGAGACATGAAGCTGCACGTTTAAAGAGCTCCCGAGCCAACCATCGACTTCAAATTATTATCCACGAGACTCCTAGTATGGGAATAAATCCACTCCTATTAATATTCGGCCAGTAAAGATCGATTTGTGTGAATATATGTGAATCACTGGATTGTCGCGACCTTGTCCGGACCAACAGCATTCAGTAGCCTGCGTTAGCGCACCTCAGCTAGTTGTATGATAAGTTTTCATTGTGAATTAATAGGTATTAGGGGTCTACGGGGTTTATAGTCGATGGAGCCAACATAGTCGTACTTACATAGAATTCATGTAGCATGAAAACTTGATCGCAGATTTATTGTTAATTTGTTGCTTATATATAACATGTTATTACAACATTAATATGAACTATTTAAGTACCTAGGAAGCTTTTAATATTTTAAGGCAAATATATTGGTAAAAATATTTATTACAAAATAAGATTAAGGATCTTACTTATAACGTTTTCCATAAGTATGTATAAGTATTTAATGATATATTTAATTGTTCTAGTCGAATTTGTATTTACACGTTTAGAAATTAAGTATCTACCTTGTTAGTTTAATTTAAAAACTGTACTTTACCTTGTACTTGTTTTTATTTTATCATAATAATTCAAGTTGGAAAAAATAAATAAATGAATGTTTACGTACTTGTAAAATCCTTTTATACAATCAATTATATTGTTATTGTTTATTTAAAAAAAAATACAAGTAACATATTATAATATCTACTTATATGAGGAAAACACCCGACGCTTCGACTTCCAGGTACCTACCTGCATGGCCTACCTACTTAGGATACAGATAAAGGTCACTTTATCCGTAGGCCGGTACCCGTCTCTTTACAAAACGTTCAATAAAAATATCGATGAATAGTAAATTATCGGTTATTAGACCGCTCCAAGCTGCCGGCTGCCGGTATTTCTGAAACTTGGATAATATCAAAAAGCAACAACGCCAATATATAAACAAGTAGAGTAAAATAAATAATACATAACGAGTTAGAGCCTTGCAGCTTACTCAAGATAATTTTAGATCTCATGGCCACCGTCATATTAGAACTTACCTACTTATATAGATTATTACTTTAGTAACTCTTTGCCAACAACTATTTACACAATGCAATGGTCAATCATCTTTTATCGATAACAATTATTATACTGAAGTTAAAAAATTACACGGGATACAATTCATGAAGCCAAATGTAGATTTTTTTTTGTATAATCCAGCGCGGCATCTTTATCTCATTACACAGGGTGTCCGTGCCGTGTCTACCGCTGCTACCAATGTTTACGTGTCGGTGAGGCTGCGCGTGCGGCTCTCACGTTAGTCCACTGTGACAAGCGCCCACGAGAGGTTGTATGTTCGCGTCTCTCGCTCACTCAGCTCGCCGCTCTACTTCTCTCGACAGAAACAAAACAAAACAGTGAGTTCGTTTTACACCGTTACTGTCTACCACGTAATGAAGTCGCTTCTGGTGATGGGTGCCTGCCTACGGCATGCTAATAGGTATAATATTTTATTTTGGTCCCGTTTTGGTAGTTGGGAATTTGTAGGTCATGGTTATTGCATTAAATAATGGCAAATCGGATATATTAGCACGGCTAATTTGTATAATTTATACTCGGACTTCAAGGATGGTAAAGGTAATACTTAATAATATTTATATTATAACTAGACCCGGTCGGCCTCTGATTTATTCAGTATGGAATTATAAATTACTTACCCTTGTATTGTAATGAGAAAAGTAAAACAGTTAATACACTACAATAAATAAATATTACTATAGGTACTGACACACATAATGTATGGTCCTAAACCCTTGTACCATGGGTGCCGTGCAATGGACTGGGGGCGATCCCAGTGACACCCACATCAGGGAAATTCACGAAATGGCCCTTCCAGAAATTTGGCCCGGCCGGAACGAACCCGCTACCGAAGCAAGTATGAGTCGAGTGGGTATCGTCACTGAACTTTTAGTATGTTTTTGTGTCTTAAATAGCATTTAACATAAAATACATATAAAATTAATACAATAATATTATAGCTTTAGTCATCGTTATTTACTTAGATATATACCTAACACAAATAATATTCAATAATGTCTTATTATTAAAAATTCTTTGACCTATCATTAAAGTAACCAACTACTTACCGACTTGGCTAATACCTAGATTAACACCAATATTGATAAAATACAAACCTTATATTTAATGATAAACGTATTTTTTTACTAACCTAGAGGTTGTACCTAAGTACAAAGATTAATTTCATTAAAAAGGTTGTTTCTATACAAAGCCTCGTTTGGTGCTTGAATCTGCTGAGTCATCGTCGTATAATCTATTAGATACTATTATTTTTTCAAGTAGTAGGCCCAAAAACGTATTCTTCCTAATATAATATGATTCTACAAACAAAATTTAACTATATTACCTTTTATAAGGTGTTATATAGCAGATAACTAAAAGCTCTTCGCTTGCATTGCTTTATAAATTTTTAATTATTTATTATTAAACATATTATATACCTATTATATTATTAGATTGGCGTATTATTGTGTCAGTATACTTGTGTATGATCGCTATTATTGCTGTGTTTCGTACGATGAGTTCCCTTAGCTCTAGAGGATGCCCTTAACTCTGTCCCACTGTATGTGTGTCTGTTTTGTTTGACCCATTCTCCTTCGTGTCCGCAAATTGCGAGCAAAGCCTTAAATTTACAAGCATCTATAGATTACGGTAACTGCCGAACATCAGACGGGTCATTCGATTGTTTACTGACTTTGTTATATTATTTAAATACAACTAGCTGTGCCCCACGACTTCATCCGCGTAGTATTGGATTATTGGGTTAAAAAGTACCCTATATGTTAATCCCGGTTATAATCTATCTGTGTTCCAAATTTCATCCAAATCCGTTCAGTAGTTTTTGCGTGAAGGAGTAACAAACATACATGCATACATACATACATACATCCACACTCACAAACTTTCGCATTTATAATATTAGTAGGATATTAATATTCTGAGTACCATGCGGAAATGGAGGGGACCATTTTTAATGATTCTGTAATATTTTCCATGCGTTTTTAATTCGCCAAACTGGTTATGAATTTTGTTGTTTGCAATGCGAAATATAAGATCTACTAACATAATTTATTAAGGCTTCGCGATAACTACATTCATAACGCGAATCAAGGTAATTTATTTATGTCAAGGCAAAAAATATATTTTGTCGATTGTTGATTTTCGAATTAGCATAACGTACACCTGATAACTCAGTTCGTCAAACAATTAGCAGTCACCCGCCGTTCTGAACTTCAATTCCTTGAAATTTCAGAATTGGTAGAATGCTACGTGGAGGCGTAATATAAGGTGTACCTATACGAGTACATGTTTTCCGCTTGTACACTTTGCACCGACTACCTATTAACTCTCAAATATTCGATTTTCGGGATACTGCAGTAAACTGTTAGGGAGCAGGCGAAATTGAAGAAGGTCATAAAGAAAATATGTATTTTTGCAGTACCGTACATACATAGTGATAGAGTTGAAGCCCCCCCCCCCCTCCAGTTTGGGCTTTCAAAGTGGACGGTCGCGTAATGTTTCAAATTAAAATTTAAATGAATTATGGTCGAATTTCCACCATTATAACGGGAATACTGGTAGTTATTAAAATGCGTTTGTAAAGACTATCTGTAACTTGCTTTGATTAATGTTTTCTTTGATACTGGCGAAATACCTACCTATTAAACTGGGTGGCCCATAATTTTAAAGAAAGAAGACGATGAAGTTGGCGAAACCATTGCGAAACTGACTTTCGGTATCGTCATAATACGACCATAATTGTGTAATATTAATATACATAGGTAGACGAACATAATTCAACGTTCATAATTCGAGTTGCGCTTGCGGCTTGAATCTTAATAAGTAATATGCATAAGAACATCATAATAAATGCACCCGGTCTAAAAATTTCGTTACACATTTTCGTTACACGTTACACATTTGAGGTGCAAGTGCAACTTGCATTGCAACTACCTATATAGACAAGTTTTTAAAATTGTTTGTCTAGACCTTTGATAAATTAGAGCTAGTTAAAGAAACAGACAATTTTATTTTCTAGGTAGGTATATTAAAAAATAATCTACCAGCGGCAACAATGCGTGCAAAATAGAACTTTATTATAACGCTTATATGCTATCTCTATCTTTAACTAATATATCCATTGAAAAATTAAGTGAATAATTTATTTCTATTTTATTTAATAATTCTCATTTTTTTATACTTTAGGTACTGTTTTACTAAATAACAATCTTGTCCATTACCGCTTATTCTTTTATTCACCCAACAACGCTTTGGTGCTAATGCACAATTTACCTTTCAAATCTTAAGGCGTCTGAATACTATATCCAAACTGAACTAAGCACGATTAAGTAATGTTGCGACCTTGAAACTGTTCCGTCTATTATCTCGAAGAATCCATATCCTACCAGCTTTAGACAAAAACGCATTGTTAGTCTAGATGTACTCCATCGATTAGTTATGAAAGATCTCGAAAATGGAATGTTCGAAATCGTAGGTATGTAGGTATAAGGTGAACGCCCTTGCGTTATCGGCGCGACTGCGGCGGCAAATACCTACTCGCGAACGAATACAAAGGGAAGCCGACAATGGGTATCGAGATCATTCGATTGGGATTATTATTACCTACATACCTACCGAGAATGTTCAGGAAAATACCAGCTCGCATCTTTATTCCGTATATAAGGTGTTGACGACGGGCAGCGAGTTAGTTACTTCTTGGAAGCGACAGTGTACGGAACTTAAGTAAGCGAACGAAGAGTGTTATACCAGTGACCTAGGCGATTATATTGGAATACTGTGTGACTGCTAAGTGATTCGGAACAGTGTTTGTTGTGAGTAACTAGTGATAGTCAACTAGTGTAGTACTGTGTATTTGTCAAGTTTGTGGAGAGCGAATTAAACCCTTTTTACACGATTAACGGCATTAAGTGTACCTACCCCTTAGTACGTAACATTTGGTGTCAGAAGCGGAATGCCGTTACTACCGCGAGAGGAAGAAGGGCGTACTCCACGAACCAGACGTCAAGTGGAGATGGATGCTGCACGTCAACGTAGCCGTGAAGAGGAAGAGCGTCCAGTTGATGCCGGTGTTTCGGCGGGAGCTGAGGCAGCGCCAGCAGGAAGCTCATCGGAATTGAACATGGCAGCGTTTATGGCCTCTATGCAACAAATGCTCCAGGCCAACCAAGAAGCTAGCCGACAGGAGTTCAAGGAGATGATGAAGGCCAATCAAGAGGCTAGTCAGCAAATGATTCAGTCCAATCAAGAGGCTACCCGTCAGGAATTTAAGGAACTGATGCATGCAATGGAGGGCAATCAGGAGACGGTCCTTGGGAAAATCGACGCAGGCATCACGGTCCTGGGTGAAAAAGTGAAGACCCTAGAAGACCGCGTGGAAGTGTTAAATAAAGACAATAATTCAGTCAAGGACCACTTAGAGGCGCTAGATAAGGAGGTTTTGAAGCTGAAAATACATGGACCTGTGACAGTAGCCTCGCCATCGTCCACAAAGCTCGACCTCCCGCGCTTCGACGGAACTTCTTCGTGGATGGCCTTTAAGTACCAGTTTGAAATACTTTCGGTGGGAAATTCCTGGAGCAGCGAGCAGTCCTTTGCGGCTCTGGTGCTGGCCTTACGGGGAGATGCTTTAATGGTTTTGGAAAATCTGCCACTGGAAGGAAGGACCCTGGAGACTCTCATGGAGGCACTGGATACACGCTACGGTGAGAAACACCTGGAACATGTTTATCGAGCGCAGCTCCACGAGAGGAAACAAAAGCCTGGTGAAAGTCTCCAACAATGGGCATTGGAAGTGGAGCGGCTGGTGCGACGGGCATACTCATCCAAACCAGCGATGATTGAAGAGAACCTGCTGGAGTTATTTATAAATGGGATTCGAGAAACAGAAGTCAGGACCTTTGTACGGTTGGGACACCACCAAACCATGAAGAACGCACTGGCTCATGCTCTCGAGGTGGAAGCTGTTCGGCAGGACACGAAATTAAATGAGGTCAGAGAGGTTAAGGAGGTTGTGAAAGAAGAAAGGAAGCCTCGGTTTGTCCCAACTTGTTATGGCTGTGGTGGTAAGGAACATATTCGCCTGGAATGTCCTTCGACGAAGAGAAGGGTCACAGACGAGTCTGAAACCCAAGGTCAAGTTATGGCGCCAACCGTTACCATCACCCAAGTTTGCAATGGGAATAGTCTGATCGTCGAGGCCACCTTGAACGATCAACCTTGCGGCTTAACTGTGGATACAGGAGCATCGCGTACAATTGTGAGGCCGGAACTACTCAAACGCACTATAATGTGGGAAAAGCGATCGCCATCGTGTCGTCTGCAGACAGCAACTGGTCAGCCAGTTACCGTCCTCGGTGAGACCGATGTCAAATTAAGAATTGGCAATCGGGTATACCGTCAGTCAGTGTTGATAGCAAGTATTACTAATGATTGCATTTTGGGACTGGATTTCTTGAAGAATCAACAGTGTGTTTTGGATGTAGCCAAAGAAGTGCTAAGGTTTCCTGATCAAGAAGTCTATTTACGAGGATCGCGCCCGTGTAATATTTATCGTCAGAGGAAGGAAGTCCGGGAAGAGGTTAAGCTCATAAGGACTCATGGAATTGACGACGATTGGACCGGAAGTAGTATGAAGAAGGCGCAGGAACAAGATGATGATCTACAACCTATACTGCACTGGAAACGGAGTGGAAACAGGCCTCAATGGGGCGACGTGTCCGTCTACAGTCCGACAACGAAGAGTTACTGGGCCCAGTGGGACAGTTTGGCTCTGGAAGATGAAGTGCTGTATAGGAAATGGGAATCGAAGGACGGCAAAGAAATAACCATGCAGGTGATAGTGCCGCGAAGTAAGGTGACCCCTCTTCTACGGCACATACACGATGGTGTTTCTGGTGGGCACCTTGGATTCAAGAAAACCCTGGTTAAGGTGCGACAGCGGTTTTATTGGCTGTGTTATCGGAAAGAAGTCGAGGACTGGTGCCGTAAATGCACTGTATGTGCGTCAGTGAAAGGACGGCAGACAACGAGCAGGGGAAAGATGGAGAGCCGGTACGACCTCACCAACGGTTTTAAAGAAGGGACACTGGTGTGGCTTCACAATCCTCTGCGCAGAAAAGGGAAGTCGCCGAAGCTTCAGGCTCGCTGGGAAGGACCTTATACAGTTATTACGAGGATCAACGATGTGACCTATCGCATTAAGAAGGGACTTCGAGGAAAGCCAAAGGTAGTCCATGTGGACAGATTGGCTCGGTATCATGGAACAAATGATGCTCGGGACGAGCATGACTAAGAGGGGGGTAATGTTGCGACCTTGAAACTGTTCCGTCTATTATCTCGAACAATCCATATCCTACTAGCTTTAGACAAAAACGCATTGTTAGTCTAGATGTACTCCATCGATTAGTTATGAAAGATCTCGAAAATGGAATGTTCGAAATCGTAGGTATGTAGGTATAAGGTGAACGCCCTTGCGTTATCGGCGCGACTGCGGCGGCAAATACCTACTCGCGAACGAATACAAAGGGAAGCCGACAATGGGTCTCGAGATCATTCGATTGGGATTATTATTACCTACATACCTACCGAGAATGTTCAGGAAAATACCAGCTCGCATCTTTATTCCGTATATAAGGTGTTGACGACGGGCAGCGAGTTAGTTACTTCTTGGAAGCGACAGTGTACGGAACTTAAGTAAGCGAACGAAGAGTGTTATACCAGTGACCTAGGCGATTATATTGGAATACTGTGTGACTGCTAAGTGTTTCGGAACAGTGTTTGTTGTGAGTAACTAGTGATAGTCAACTAGTGTAGTACTGTGTATTTGTCAAGTTTGTGGAGAGCGAATTAAACCCTTTTTACACGTTTAACGGCATTAATTGTACCTACCCTTTAGTACGTAACAGTATGTAAGTATCCGTTCATCAGCATGACTTGAGGAGTAACCAGTACTTAAGCACTAAGGAGGTTGTGGTCACAATCGGTGAGGTAGGGTCGAGTGAATAGCTCCACACAACCACACATAAATTATGACACTCACAGACCTACCACAAGCAAGGACGTCCAATCCAAAGTAATTTCGCGTTATTTACATTTTACATATCTCAAATTGAAAGTCCTTTGAGGGTTCCGTAGTCATAATTTACTAAGCTTAACATATAAAGGGTTTTTACTTCGTAATTGATTAGTTTAGTGAAATGGGCAACTCTTTATTATACTACTATGTATATAACACCTTTTGATATAAGAAAACAAACTCCTAAATAAGATTAACTTACCACCAGTGGTAGCAATAGGTCAGTATGTAAATACAATTTTCCTACGCACATTGCATTGCTAAATAAACTGTGTAATCAGAGTTTAATCACACAACCTGTTCTAAGGTTTTCAGAACTGGTTTCCAGTCAGTGATTCCCGTACCTATGTTGTTACTTATTTATCTATATATATAATACAGTAACGGCGTGGCCGTGGATGGGCCGCCAGAACTATTCAACCATGTGAGCTGGCTGAGTTAGCTAGCCCGCTCGCTTCAACCAATATGGCCCTCAATTTTAATGAGCTGAGCAAAATGATGCGATCCTATTGGTCGAAATGAGCAGGCTAGCTAGCCCAGCCAGCCCGCCCAAATCAAGTCGACAGTCAATCTAAAACCTTATTTTTTTTTTAAAGATACATTATTGGTGCAAGGATTAAAGTGGCCTGATCGCTGTATCGTCATTCGTCACTAATTCACTATAAGTATCTAGAATGCATGAAGAGTGCCTACAAACGTTTTACATAACTAAGGCCCTCGATCTCAAGTCTGACCGATCTTGGAAATGTCATTCTCATGTCATGCCTGTACAAAATGACTTATCAAAAGCCTACTTAAGATCGCTCTCAGACTTGAGATAGATTTATTAAACGAGCCTAAGTATATTTTTCTTTATGTAATAAATATTGTACCAGCACTACATGCGACCCAAGGATGCCAATTAAAATTAAAGGAAAAATCTACAAATCGATTATAAAACCGGTAATCATGTAGGTACTGCTCGGAATGCTGGGCACGATAGGACACGAAATTCAATGTCAATGCACACAACCTCTATGATGACTACCATCTTTGCATAGATGTTTACTATCTAGTACAATACGTAAATCAATTATTCCCTAAACGCAGTACTAACACCTTGCTTATTTGACGGAGAGGAAATCTCCCCAGAACTTTTGTTAGAGAGGCCTGCGGTATTTAGGATCTTACCCACTAAAACCTCCCCGGTGGCCACCTGCAGCACGTCAGAGGGGCTCGAGTATCTATCTCCTAAGGAGTGCATCACCGCAGTATACCTACCTAGGGAAATTTTAATTGAAGCTCTAATTGCCTACAGTGCTCTGCGATTGACTTTGAGCGGGTGGAAATGTATGAAGTATGCCTGTGTTCCATGGAGAATATAAATTTATTAAAAACTCTGGTTCAAAATGTTTATTATAATATAACCACTATAATAGTAATATAAATAAGTATGTGTTTGTACCTATATGTAGTAGGTATGGTATATGTCAGTCTGATGAATTATCAAAAAGTCATAGAACAAAAATTGTTGTTTATGATGTTATTAATATATTCCTGAGAGCTTTTTAATGTTTTACAAATAACCCTGTATACCTACATAAGGTCCTATTTTCAACCGACTTCATAAAGGAGGAGGTTATCAATTCGTGTGTATGTTGTTTTTTTTTTTACCGCGCCCTAGTAAATGCTAAGTAGTATGATGTTCCTACCACAAGATAATCGGATGAGTTTCTTTACACTTGCATGCTTCTACAATTAGCAAGTTACAATAATAATCTTTACACATACGTACCTAAGTATGTGTCAAAATTATTATTTTAATATCACATTAGCATGTCCGTCCGGATCTTAGACTATATGTTGTAGTTGGGACTAGTCCCGCCACACACTCCCACCACTGTAACTCCTGTAAGCCAGGATCGACAATGGTGACCAATAATGGCGTCGAGGTTTGACCCTCGACGAGTCCCGGGGAAAAGTTAAATTGTCTTGGAACCCGCACGAATTTAATCGAAAGAAATAATAGGAGGAGTTGGAAGAAAATATTTCCACTTCCCTCCGGTGCAAAGCGGGAGACAAAATATATGTAGCTGGTATGGGCTAATTGCCATATAAACAAGACTGTTACAGCTGATTGAAGACCAGTTGTAAGGCACCACGGATCGAAATATAACTAATTGGACCTAAACTCGTGAGCTGATTACTTATACTTGATTCCAATAATAGGTATGGCAAAAGCGCTTGAACGCACGGAAATTGTTCCTGGTTTCCACAAGGTCTGTGTAATAAACTACTCCAGATGTCACTTGCAGGCTATTTAGCATAGTAGTCCGTTCGTTGTGCCAGAGACTGCACTCCCACAGGATGTGATGTGCAGATTGTTCATGATTGTTTTGCGGCGTCGAGCATTGACAGAAAGGTGAAGGAACTAACGTCAAGTAGAATAATTTGCTCCTAAAGTTGCCATGCCCAGTCAGAAATTGAGCCACACAGTGGTCCACCTCCAACCACGCTCTCTCCAGACGTTCACGCACGCATGGAAAGAATTGGTGGAGGTGGCGGCCCTTAGTTGTTGTATCCCATCTGGATTGCCATTCGGTCAGAAGATCTTCGAAAACGACAGATATCGGACTAAATAATCTAGCGATTTTAGAGCGGTCTCGCGGTTTAAGGAACTCGGTGTTCATGCTCTCTTGAGTAGAGTAGTACATTGCCGCGCGTCTTTGGACCTCCAGGTCTACTGGGAGAACACCAGCGAGAACTGGCAGGGCCTCGGTATATGTTGTAGTTATGAAATAACAGCTGGAGTCAAGGTGGAAGTATAATATTACCTACACTGTGGAGTATTTTCTATGTCCAACTAGTTTACAAGTGATACACATAGGTACATTGGTACTGGCTCAACTTGCACCTAAGGTGAGGCAACGATAAAAAAATATCACAACAACACTATTCACGTAACCTTGGATGTGGTGCAATTGCCTTTTTAGCTATATACCGATGGCAGACAACGAGGGCTACCCCACTTATTTCTAACAACATAAGCTTTATGGTTTAATAATTACTCTCGCAAATGGTTTCAAGTATTGCAACGAAAAATAGGTAATGTTTTATATCTACCAATATCTACTTTAGCTATCTTCATAAAATTCGAAATGCGCTTGCTCGTGAACAGTGAAAAATGAAAATAGTATGCTATTATGAGTGTCAAGTCTAGAGAAAAAAGGTAACTAACTGGCTTTACAAAGTATAATCTATATATATAATAAAATCTCAAACATTTGATTCAATTAATTGTCACGGTCGATAATTTTGAAGCTACTTGCGGCTTCTAGCCTTTTATTAGAAATTAAGGAATAAACCACTAGCTCAAAAGATCCTGCATAGATAGATACTTAGATGACCTAGAAATTAATATAATATAGGTAGGTACCTACATTCACTAAACTTAATGATAATGTCAGAATTTTAAAGCTAAAGCGGTCAAGTAGACTAAATATTACGCGTCCGCGTCATGCGTCAGTTCATCAGTTTCTACAAATAGCTTTTAAACTCTTAACATTTAATATGACCGTGAAGTTTGTTAAAATATTTGTTTATTAACAATACCTATGTCAACACATTTTAGTCGGAACGAAAAAAAAACTATGTCTGTGGTTGTGTGCCTATCGTTTACAAATTTAAAATTACTAGACCTCACATTTTTGCGTCAATTTTTGGGCTAGGTAACTGGGATTTGGACCCTCAGATAAGGACTCAGGATTTTGGGCAGCAATATCATGATCGATAATTATTTTTATTTAACGACCACTCTCCATTAATAATTGCAAACCTTCAAATATAAGTAAAACATTTCAATGTTGGGTACTCATAACTAAGTATGGATATTGAGTTCCTTGGCGAATCCTCTTAGTGGAAGCAGCCTTCCGAACCTGTGGTAGGTGCTGGCTGACAATTCATAAGTGCTTGAATTTGATCTGATTGCCCATTACATTAATCTAAAACTGACATCTTTTATAATGTAATTCCAATCCAGAAAATTATTATAAATAAACAAATTCGCGTCTCAAAAACTACTTGACATTCATGGCCGCGTTGGGCAATGAACCTAGTACCTACCTATACTTACGAGTTACGGCAACTGGTAAATTGCCCGATAGTTGTCTTAAAAATAAACTATGATCACTCACCTCCACGTTACCTACATCATACCCATAAGTTTTAAGATCCAACCTGACCGTCGTTGTATACGGAAACTAGATTATGATCAACGACGGTAAAAATGTTAATATTTATGGCGTAGGTATTGTGAGCATATAAATGATTAATATTAAGGGAATCGGTGGGAATTTATTTACTACCGGTAGGCACGATAGTTAGCAGTATCACATATTATTGCATCAAAAACATATAATATATTATTAATATCGCAGATAAACACGCCAACTTTATAGTTGTTCCAACGTGAACGACGCCTGTACCGTTACCAAATGGGTATAACGTTCAATGGACTGGTGATCCCGGTAACAACCAGTCCAGGTGATATTACGAAACAAAACTTACCAAAATAATGATCCGACGGGAAACCAAACCAAAGCCTCCCAGGGCGGTGAGCCAAGCGGTTTACGAACATATTATTATATTTTGTCATACTTATATACTTATATATATATATATATATATATATATATATATATATATATATATATATATATATATATACTAGCTGAGCCCGCGACTTCGTCCGCGTGAAATTTAACTTAACAAAAAAGCCCGCTCCCGCGTTCTGACCCCGCGCGACAGGACCCATTTTTAAAAATTTTGTTTTTCTAAAATAAAAGTAGCCTAAGTTACTCCTTAAAACATCAGCTATCTGCCAGTGAAAGTCCCGTCAAAATCGGTCCAGCCGTTTCGGAGATTACCCGGAACAAACACACCGACAGACAGACAGACGGACAGACAGACAGACAGACAGAAAGACAGACAGACAGACAAAAATTTTTTTAATCACGTGTTTGTTGTAGGTGTCGTATGTGCTTTCACTATTTTGATATTACAAACAGACACTACAATTTTATTTATTTGTATGTATAAATATCATACTATAATTATAAAGAGGAAAACTTTGTTTGTTTGACTGTAATGAATAGGCTCCGAAACTACTGAACCGATTTGAAAAATTCTTACACTGTTGGGAAGCTACATTATCCCCGGGTGACATAGGCTATAATATATTTTCAAAAAAAATTGGGATCCTTACTAAAACTCGAATAATGTAACCGCAATGTACCCGTGCGCGGCCGGGGCGGGCCGCTAGTTAATGATAAAACCTTTTAAGTATTACCTTTTAAGAAACTCCAGCGGATGCACGTATGTACAAAGTAAAATATAACGCACCTACCTTCCTCATAATAACGTCATCGATAAGAAATATAAATAAACACGGCCTTCGCGTCTGCATACAACCAAATAACTTGTTTCTCACGTAACCTTCAGACATTTTAATTCGATATACCTACGTACTTATTATTCAAGACATTATGCATAATACTTGATCTATAATATATAATTTATAAATAGCAGCTATCTGTTACACCCTTGGTTTACACATAACTGTTCACTTTCACTTTTATCACGTTTCTGTACATTTCAAAGACATTGTTCAGTTAATGTCAGTAAAGTACTCATTAGGTACTTTATCTCCCTTATAAACGTGGATTACCGGGCGAATAGTTCCACACCGAACTATCTCCGTCTCTCATCAGTAATTTGACATTCGAAAGAAGAAAACAAAGTATGGTGTAACTACACAACCGCTAATCCACGTTTTCAACAAGGGGTATTATGTGTATACGGAAGAAATAAAGAATGACGTACAATTATATCTTTAAGAACATCAACAATCCAGTATTCCTATTACAGAAATGGCCTCCGTAAGAGATTTCTACAAGGGACGAAACTTGCTGGTGACTGGCGGTACCGGCTTTATGGGCAAAGTGCTCATAGAGAAGCTGCTATATTCCATACCCGAGATCGGTAATATCTACATTCTCATGAGACCAAAGAAGGGGAAGTCTGTTGCACAAAGGATGGAAGACATTCAACGATTGCCGGTAAGGAATAAATGAAATGGAAGTGTCCATTTGTAAGATCAAACTAACCGCTTTTTAGTCAATATAATATAGGTAAGGATCTAAGATAATATTTGTTTTGCCAAATGCAATCAGTCTTCTTCTCTTGCATTCCGTGTATAGAGAAATATAAAATAAATGATTATAATACCTACTTAAAAAGTTATCCAATCAAAACTTTATCGGATAGTTTCCTCATTGCAATAACTCTACATTGAAAATTTTTAAAACCCCAAATTGACTTTTTAAGTTATAAAAGAGCTGATAATTTCCAAACGGCTGTACCGATTTTCATGAAACATAGCTAAGAACATTATCGAACAAATTCAAATAGGTTCATCCGCTTGGGCGCTACGATGCCAGAGACAGACACACAGATACACATGTTAAACTTAAAACACCCTCTCTTTTTTCGTCGGAGGTTAAAAAGTCGTCTGCGACCCTGATTTTAATTATGTACAAAACAAACGCGAATGCATTGCCACACTTTCCTATATCACTGGCCTCCCTAAATCGTGGGGTAAAAAGTAGAGTATAGATAGATAGTGTTTCAAAGCATAACATATCTACCAGTACATATATATACCTACCAAATTTTAGCAAGATTCTTAGCCAAACTAACAAGGTAACTAACGAACACACTTATGAATTCAATTATACTTTCTAACCTTGCCATTATTTCATAAATAAAAAATGCCCGCAATACCCGAAGATTCTAGATAGGTATCTTTCACATCGTATTTATTTTACCCAAATTCACATTAAAGATATATTTAATACTTTATACCTTTCAGTTGTTCAGCCGTTTGAGAAACGAACGCCCGAGCGCTCTACAAAAACTGAAACCCCTACAAGGCGACGTGTTGTTCGACGATTTCGGTTTATCCAGCTCTGAAATAGAGCATCTATCGAAGGAGGTGACGGTGTTGTTCCACTTCGCAGCCACCCTGAGGCTGGAGGCGCCCTTGAGAGACAACGTGAACATGAACACTTGCGGCACTGTTCGAGCCTTGACCATAGCTAGAAGGCTCAAGAACTTGGTTATCTTCGTGCATCTTTCAACAGCTTTCTGTTATCCCGATTACGAAGTTTTAGAGGAGAGGGTAAGGAAATATTTGATCTATCAAAATATTCAAAACCTTTTATTTTCAAACAAAATGAATATATGGCCAATTTCCAATAGGTACCTACAGTAAGTACGTTTCATCTTCTACTTTACGGTGGGTAATATACTCTAAAATTCTTGAAATCTCTCCTTGCGATTTAATTCGCGAGAGTTTCAAAACAATACCCATAACTTTTTTCCGAGACCCATCCAGGAACAATCCTTGGCGTCTTCGTTGAATCACTTTTAATAGTGGCCAACAATTGTAGAGCAGTATTTTTGCGAGTGTGTAGGCTATATTTGCGTGAAATATAGGATTATAATACACGGATATATTTGGTCAACTTATTGGGTACTGTAGGTAGGATATATAATAATAAGTATACTTATTAATAAAATTATGGAGTTATTTTCAGTTGCAAGCTCCCCCTGTGAAACCGGAGTATGTGATGAAGCTGATTGAGTGGCTTGATGACCAACAACTGAAGCTGTTGACACCGTCGTTGCTCGGCCCTCATCCAAACTGCTACACGTTCTCTAAGCGGCTCGCCGAGGCGTTAGTCGAGGAAGCATACAAGGACCTGCCTGTTGTTATTGCTCGTCCTAGCATCGGTGAACATAAGATTTAATTTTGTATAAGATATTATAATAACAAATACTTTTTGTTCGATTTGGAGTTGCCTTTCGTTCGACCTTATCAAGATATTTATTCCGATCATCGACCGGAATATAAATAGAATGAAAAGGCTGTAAGCAGTTCTAACAGTGCCTTCATCGCAGTTCGAAACTAATTCTCATTCTCATTTTGTTTCCAGTATGCCCTGCGCATTTGGAGCCCGTGCCCGGTTGGGTGGACAGTCTGAACGGGCCTGTGGGAGTGATGCTGGGCGCTGGCAAAGGAGCCATCCGGACTATGCTAGCAGACGGGACTCTTACTGCACAAGTTATCCCTGTCGACATAGCGATCAACGCAATTATCGCTATTGGCATGTTTGAGGGCACCAGGAGAGAGAAGTTAGTTTAATTGCTTATGGGACTGTTTCTTTAGGCAAACACTCCTATTTTTTCTTCCATACCGCTCTGTCTAAGGTTCTTTCCATCCACATGTTTCCCACAAAGAAGTTGAGGTTTCTCGTTTCTTTCGTATGGCAGTTTAGTAGGTTATTTAGTAAACCTTAAGAATATGCTACTTGCTTGCTTACTTTCACACATTATAAAGTCAAATTACTAGACCTAATTATTTGCGGACCCGTTGCCTATACGAATGTCATCATCATTCTTTCGATTTCAAACTTAAATTTTCATTCCATTTGAAAGGATGGGAAAACATTTGCCATAGTTTAAAAAGTCAAAAGTGTTAAATAAATTATTTGGTTTTAGGCTTGAAACTGTACCAGTGTACAACGTGAACATTGGCCACCAGAAGCCGACGACTTGGGGTGACGTTTTGAGAGTGGGCAAAGAATATGGGCACAAGTATCCGTTGGCGTGGCCCCTGTGGTACCCCAACGGCGACATCACCACCAATCCGGTGCTGCACGAGTACCGCCGCATATTCTACCATCTGGTGCCGGCTTATCTTATCGATTTCCTTATGTTTATACTTGGGCAGAAGCGATTGTAAGTACAGGAGCATTTGGTTCTACTAGATTTCAACGTCTGCTAGGGCTGAAGAAGTTTGTGGGACAAGATACAGTAGGTAGAGCAATAAAACCATAGTCATGACGTGCCAAGAAATTATATTCCGCAACTTAACTACTGACTGATCAGTAGATAAGTTGCGGAATATAATTTCTTCGTGTAATAGCGAAAGAAAGACTTCATTAAGGCAGACAATACACAACAAAAATAAACTAGTTAAGTATTTCATGTAATATAGTGTAAATAAACAGTGATATAGCCCTTTGACTTGTTCACAAAGAAACATATAAAATTGAATCATTCTAATTAACCTTATCACCTTTCAGCATGTTAAGAATCCAGGAGAGAATCAGTCAAGGTTTGGAAGTGTTACAATACTTCACGATGCGTCCTTGGTCGTTCCCTTGTCCGAACTACGATGGCATTCACGGGCAACTGAACGACGATGAGAAGATTATATTCAATACTGACATCACGGACGCTGATAGAGACGAGTATGTGAAACAGTGCGTGGAAGGCGGAAGGGTGTTCTGCTTGAAGGAGGACCCGAATAAAATAGGAATTAATAGAGCGTACCATACTTTGTAAGTACCTATACTTCAGGTTCCTGCGGAGGGGTCTCCGCTATGAGATCACGCGTCGTTAAACACACACCTATCGTAGCGCTCCACTATCGAGGGAACCTACTTAGTTAATGCTCTCTCCTCTAAGTCGTTACGCTCTTGATAGAACGGTCGTGGTCGTCATGTATTGTTTTCTGGGGCTGATGTTGTTCGCCTCACGATGTCTCGCCATCTCTCCCTATTGGACGTCATCCTGGTGCACTCGTGCAAGGGACCGCCAATGGCAGATTTAATCTGATCGGTCCATCGCATGGGTGTCCTTCCACTCGGCCCTATACAACTAACCGTTCTATGGAGTCGTTTTCTTGCCTTGAGACGTGTCCAAAGAACTTAAGAATGCGAGCCTAGTTAATGCTATCCATATAATTTTCAAGCCATAATTAGAGCTAATCGGGATCCTAAACCAAACATAAATCATTATGTACAGAGCAAGTCAATTTGTGCTGCCGGCCACTAACCAAATGATTAATCTACTATATAAAAATAAGTCGGGTTTTCCTTCCTGACGCTATAACTCCAGAACGCACTAACCGATTTCCACGGTTTTGCATTCGTTGGAAAGGTCTCGGGCTCCGTGAGGTTTATAGCAAAGAAAATTCAGGAAAAATTTCAACAGAACGCGGACGGAGTCGCGGGGCACAGCTAGTGTATTATATTAAGATTAATTTGTGTTACATTACTTTCAGCCTATACTTCCTGGATTGGACATGCAAGATCATGTTCTGGCTGCTAGTGCTATCGTTTCTAGTGTCCTGGTTCGAGCCTGTCAGAAGACTATTCGCCTACGGGGAGCCGGTTGTCAAACACTTGCCATTTTTAGGGTCAGCTGTTTTCAATGATGAACTACAAAACTAGTACGACATAATAATGTCTATAAATAAAGCGCCAATAGTCGAACGGTCAAAGAGTTTATATATAACCGATACAGAATCTACCTATTAAACGCTGGATATAGCTGGGGCCTTGTCTCATTTGAGAAGCATACCATTCATACCGAATCAGTGAGACGAGACTTATACTACAGGAACCAGACCTAGGAAAATGTAGGATTCTATAGTTACGGGAACATTTTTAGAGAAATTATTATACTTACACAATTATTGAATTAGTAGTCTACAAATTGATCATGTTGCAATCATTGGCATAAGAATGAATTCCAGTTTTCTCCAGAAATACTGCATGCGTCCATCGGACTGCCTATTGCATAGTGAATTTGAAGAATATTATGTTTATGTTTCTCATTAAGGTGAAGGCGCCTGTCTAGCCCGCGAAATTCAAAATTTTCGAGTATTTTTATAGTTTATCCAAAATCTGAAAACATTGACAACATTTTGTGATTTGCGAAAAACACAGTATGCAGTGCGTTTATTAATACATTTATTTTACTCTAAATATTATCACGGTGGATATGATACTAGTAAATCACTAAATATACAAAAATTGCCAGAATATCTGGATAGCTGTCGTTCTTGAAATGTTTTAGAGTCAGTTGGATATATTAATAAATGCACTGCACACGGTCTTTTTCGCGAATTACAAAATGTGCCTATTATTATTGTCAGATTTTGAAAAATTTCTAAAAAACCTCAAAAAATTTGAACTTCGCGGGCTAGATGGGCGCTTTAGCCTTAATGTAGTAGGTAGGCTTATGGCTTAAGGGGATGAGGTTTTTTTGTATAGTTAGTTTAACGGCCCTGGGTACAAGCCCTTTTGAGCCTAAGGGCATGTAGAATAATGTGATGTAATGATAAGAGTAATGTGTATGTAGAATTGGTGTATTATATTATTATTAAGTGTCAACGTTATAACTTATAGTAGATATAGTTATAAGCATAATATTGTTAATAAGGGTGAACAATGAAATTCTGTTTATTATAATTGATTATGATTTTTATTCCTTATTATTTTCCCAGCTACAACACTAATATTATAGTTAAAAATGATTTATAAATAACACTTAAAGCAAATAATTGTTTTATGTATGTAATATAAAATGATTTTCCTGTTAAGTTACCAATAGGAATGGTATTGCATTCAAAAATGATAATTATATTTTAGCAAATAAAAACTTCTAATAATATACATTTCGTATACTATTATTTACATAACACAAATATATGAAAATTGTTTACCTATTTCACACAATCATAGCAAAATACTATCGCAAAAGCAAATTGTGCCTCCAGTAAATATAATTCAGCACATAAATTACTGTATAAATATTCTTCACATTCTTCAAAAAAACTTACGACGTAAATACGTGTCTGACAATAACGATCATGAAACTTATAATATGCTAACAAAGTATCCAAATTCCACATACACGCGGGCCATGTCTCACTGAGTCGCGTTGACGATGTCAACGAACTCGGGCTTGAGGCTGGCGCCACCAACGAGGAATCCGTCGATGTCGGGACACGCCGCCAACTCTTTGGCATTGCCGGCGGTCACCGAGCCGCCGTACTGGATGCGGACGGCGCCGGCCACGGCAGCCGACACGTTGGTCGACAGCCAGTTGCGCAGAGACGCGTGGACATCTTGAGCCTAACATGTAAAATATGCTTAACCCAAACCCTTTCTCCGGGAAATACACAAGCTACGCGACTGAGATGGACACGTAAGACGCCAATTAACAAATAATAAATAAATATCGCCAGACTGTCACACCAACTGTATGGTCCCAAACTAAGCAACGCTTGTACTATGGGTACCGTACAATGGACTGGGGGTGATCCTAGTGACACCCAGACCTGGGCAAATTACGAAAAGGCCATTTCCGAAATTTGCCCCGGCAGGAATAGAACCTGCAACCACCATGTGCAGTAATCCGCGCGGCCTACGCTCGAACCACTGCGCCAAGAGGTCGTCATTGATATGCTACTCTATTATGTAAGTCTGACAGAGTTGAAATTACCGTAATAGTTTAATTTGCGTAGCGTATATAGTGTATGGTAACTGGTCCGTATATTCATAGAGTATAATATCTAGTGACGACCTATGGATATCGCATCACAGTCGCGTAGCTTGGGAATATATCCATGGGATAGCGGTAGTAATAGTCAAGCCAGTAAATCTAAAACTGGTATGAAGTGTCAGTTCAGTTGGACCTACTTTTGCAAAATGGAACCACATGTACTACTGTAGACCAAAACCAACCTTGTGTACTAACACACTAACACACCACTAGGTTCTAGGTTGGTTTCAGGTTGCAGAAGTGTGTGTGGGTTGGTTCCATTTTGTAAAAGTAGGTACAGTAGAGATACGGAATCAAGTACAAAACATTATCATCAAGTATGCCACTGAAGTGGGTCAGTGAGTTATTATTAATCTACGTCTAGCAAAAACCGGTTATTAATATTGCATAAAGAGGAATTTATATTTATTTATTATAATCTATGAGACTGCCTTAGATTAGGTATGTCACATTATACACAAAAAAGAGGTGGTGAGGAAATGTTTAAAGGTTAAAAAATAAAATATTACGAAATTACAATATCACTAGCAGTGGATTCATAAACTTATTGGAAATTATCTCTGAGATTGTTATCTAAGTATAATATACTAAAGCATTTGATTACATATTGACACAGCATTAATGCAATAATTAAATGATAATGAATGAGGTAATTTTTTTTTTTCTTACGGTGAATGTTTAATTACCTGTTGCGGTGAAGCAGTCTTGCCAGTGCCGATGGCCCAGACTGGCTCATAAGCGAGTACAACATTGGCCCAATTGCTTCCAATGGCAGGGACCAAAGCTTTGGTTTGCCTGAAGACAACCTCCTCAGTTTTACCAGCTTCCCTCTCTTCAAGGGTTTCACCAATGCAAGCGATAACCTTCAGGCCAGACTCAAGGGCATGGGCAACCTAGAACATTAATTTGAAACAAATAATTTTAATAAGAAATTTTATGCCACACAACTATGTAATTTTTTATATATTTTTGGATCTGCACCTTCTCAGCAACTAGATCATCCTTTTCTTGGAAAATCGTTCTCCTTTCAGAGTGACCCAGAATTACCCAGCCGACGCCATTGTCTTTGATCATGGCTGGCGAAATCTCACCTAGGATAAAAGAAAATTAAATTTGTTACTTAACAGAAAGGTATAATGAAATAGGTTATTAGTACTTAGTTCTTTAAAAAAATAATTCTGGCTGCAGCCGACATTCCAATACGGAAACATGCATTTTACTGTATTTTCCCATAACTCGGTCACTTTCTCTGTAATTTTAGTGCAAAATTAAAATCATACCAGTGAAAGCACCC
Source organism: Notodonta dromedarius (assembly GCA_905147325.1). NCBI lineage: Eukaryota > Metazoa > Arthropoda > Insecta > Lepidoptera > Notodontidae > Notodonta > Notodonta dromedarius. The sequence continues at coordinate 8,309,009 of LR990160.1, read as the reverse complement.
TTGGGCACCTTCCAGCAGTTCTGGGCGGCAACAGCAATTGTATTAGGAACAATGCTCTGCACGTATGAGAGATAGATAGCTGGGACTCCAATCACAACCTAAATGCAACAAAATTATATTAATCAACAGCTATAAAATAATAAAATTAATATCGCCAGACTGACACGCCAACTGTATGGTCCCAAACTAAGCAACACTTGTAATATGGGTACCATACAATGGACTGTGGGCGATCCCAGTGACAAGCATACCTGCACAAATAACAAAAAGGCAATTTCTAAATATGTCTCAGGGGGAATCAAACCTGCAACCCGAGCGAGAGTGGCCCGAGCGGCCTGCGCTCAAACCACTGCACCAAGCGGTTGTCAAGCTATATTTCAATTATATTTATTTTTCAATACGAAGATAATGTAAGTCAAATTATACATAAATGAATACAATATAATAAATCATTGATAAGTCTAGTCTACCAAAGTTGCCTACCTCAACATTAGGATCCAAGGGGCCTTTCTTCAGGTTCTCCACAATATCGGTGACTTGTTTCTTGTCACCATTCATCTTCCAGTTACCACCAACAACAAATTTGCGACCCATTTTAATGGAGATTGAATCTAGAAACAAAAGTATAATGCATTAATTTTACATCAGATTTTATTGCAATAGTTTTCTTTCATCATCATCATCTTCTCAGCTGAAAGACGTCTACTGTTGGATATAGGCCTACCCCATAGATTTCCACAACAATAGACCCTGTGCTTTCTGCGACCTTCACTAGGTTGTCAGTCCACCTCGTGGGTAGCCTACCCATGCTAAATCTTACTTTAATAAACTCTTTGATGACTCTGTATAATAATAGAATGCATTAATTGATTATATATTATATTCTAAACAAGCTGTATATAATGTACCTACGTGTTTACATTCACGCGAAATATGATAGCAGACTTGACATTGGGATGTGACCCTTTGATTGTCTCATTGCTGTGCTGCAGCAATAGATAGGTAGGTATCGATAAGTTTATGATAGGTAAAATTTAAATATCTGTATTTCGTGTATTATAGAATAATTAGAATTAACAAGATTACCTAAATTAGTTACAGGTAAAATGCTACCAGGTATTGATAAGTTTAAAGATAATTTTATATGATAATTTTTTTTTCTTCAAATACAGACTAATTTGTTACTTTTCCATTGACTGTATTACATTTTTATAAAATGTATGAATCTTACAATATGGTATCTAAAGCATTCGTTTTAAAAAATCAGGGAATCCATGGAAAAGTAACGTAAGTCACTACTGAAACGTGTTTTCAACGTTAGGTCTAATTAAAACTACAAAATTTAATTGATTTACTCTGAATAAGTAGGCTTTGTATTTATTAGAACTTACAGACCCTTACCTGCTTTCAAAATTGAAAAATTATTACAAATTTAAAAACACCTTACAAACGAATCTGCAATCTTCCGAAAATTGTTTTCAAAGGTTAGTTGGTTATAATGTTCGCACTGCTATTGGTACTCCATAAAAATAAGTAACCAATGGGAGACTAGAATTGTTTTACTAACGAATCACAATCAAAGATTTTTGGAGTTTAGTAAAATTCCGCCAAAGACAACAATCTTACTGCTATGACCTTTGTGACATTGAAAATATTCATAAAAGTGTTTTGGATAATAGTCTTTTACGCAACGGCTAGAGGAAAGGAATTATGATAAATTATTATTACAATTTCTTTAGGTTTGAGTTGCAACTATATTGCTATTATTATGTGCGCTAAACACTTGATTACTTTATAATATACCAATATACCAATATACCAATGTGTTCGGGCCTTAGACCTTTTAACTATGGACGAGTTTTACATGATCATTCCCCTCTGCCAAGGTATAAGACCAAGAAGGTCTAACACGTTTATAAAAACTGTTTACGGAATCGATTTTATCAAAGTCAACATCGTTTTCGCGGTGTAAGGAGCTCCGTAAAAAATGCCGATCCGTGCTGTTAACCTGTGCAAGAAAAGGTCAAACACCTATTATCTACAAAAAGACACAGTAACGTTTCATATGTAAGTGTTTTTGGTGTAATTAATCCCTTTTTTCTAATAAAATAATTAAAATATAAAATGTGATAAAAATCGAAAACATTATCGATTAAACAATCGAGTACGAAATAATTGAAAAGTGTAGTATGGTATCTCGAGTTCGCCATTTTGAATAGTGCTGTGGCAGGGATAATTTATGATTGCGGACGGGTATCGACAAAATTATATTTTTTAGAGTTTTATTATATATTTGTTTTAAATTATATATAGTAAAAATATAATTACTTATTATTATTTTTTTAACTTATCATTATTCCACTATTTTTCCTGATTTCCCAAAGATCCTCAATTAAAACCAAATGGGAAAATCTTGCAATAGAAAGAGGGGTTGGGAACCTACTCGCACAAGTATTATTTGTTCGGTACACTTTGTTTCGTCGCAATTCCAATGTTTATCTAATAAACGACGAAAATTAGTAGATAATGCCGTACCAATATTATTTTTTAGCTGATGCCGTAAGTATTTTATTTATACTTCTACTGACATGATTCTAAAAAAATATTTCACTGAAATAATATATACGTGAAGTGTTTGTGGTGTGTGTAATATTTTGTGTAGAAATATTTGTGACTAGACTATGTAGTAGAAGTTTCACCTTGTATATTGTTGTAAAATATTATTTATTTTAAACGTTTCATTCCCACAGCGAGGGGATTTTTTTTAAAGTAATGCATAAACGATAGATCATCGTACTGTATAAAATACCATCATATACAAAATAATTCATATTTTGTATTAGATGAAGAAATGCACACATCTATGCAATACTTTTGTGATGATGAGCAAGTGAAACTATCGATATATCTAATTAGAAATATCGATATTGGTATCTCCCTATTGCACTTAGTGTCTTACACTCGTAAATTCTTGCATGTTGACGTATTTGACCGATTAGTGTGCGTAAAAGTTACTAGTGTTGAATATTTATTTAAGTGTGCATTCATAATGACACAATTTTTTTTTTTAGTAATTGTGCATCATTTCTTTGTAGTGGTTACCTCGTCCCCCCCAAAATCTGACAGAATTTTTTATTAGTAAAATGAAGCACGTCACGCCTCCTTTAGTTAACACCTCTCTGGTTCGGGCAGTTGTTGCCAACTTTGCAACAACTTGTCTTTGCTTTCGTGAATAATGTCATGTACAAGTATTATATTCTCTCTGGTCATGTAAATGAATCGTGTATCGGGGTGGGTGACCTTTTTTTTTGAAAGTATTTTGCGCTAATTTCCGAAGTCTTTTGGTGAACTTTAGTAAAAAAACGTCATTTAAACAACCGCAAGCAGGCGCTATAACTAAGCCATGGATCGAAAAATATATTGGCAGGCAAGTAAAAGTAATTTTTAATAGTTAATAATTTGTAAACAAGCATGCGAACGTAATTAAGTATACTATTTTTGATTTTATTATATAAATTGAATCATTATAAACATAGAGAAGACTAAATAATTGGGAAATAACTAATTACAAGGAAATATTATATATTATTCCTACAGAATGTTAGTATCTCATCAAATACGACAAATACCTAATACGTAAGCAACCGGCGACTTATCTACTTAGTAAACCGGCTTGGAATGTTTAACCAACAAAACAATCGACACGGGCCTACTTGACTAACATTCCTAATTATATTTATTTCAGATATCACTGCTCCTATTAGTATTACTAGCACAAATATCCATACAAGCGAAGAAACATAAAACATCTGTGATAACAGACATTAACGATATTAAAGATTATAAGAAGCTGTTGAGAACCAAGACAAATGTATTGATATTGTATGTTAATGAACCAAAGGCTTCTCAGTCAACAATAGATGTGTTCAAAGACACCGCTGATGCAGTGAAAGGGCAGGCCACACTCGTTATAATAGATTGTAAGAATAGGTAAGATGATAATGACCATGATTATAATGATAATACGGTCTGGTACAGCCTTATTTATGAGTAGGTGTAACTCAGGCCTTGGGCAATTTTTACTGTATGCTAACTGTGCATTTGCACTGGTGTTAACTAAAACTACAGTTCAAAGCATACCTACATACATGTTAAATGTTTTTTTTTAATTTCCGTAAATTGTATTAGGTTGAGTGTATTAGCCATTAACCTAATGATTTCTTTATCACACATAATAGCATTATAAGTACAAGGCGTGAAGTGCAAGGCTACTGTAGGAACTTAAATTGAAGTGAATTTATACTAATATTGTAATAATTCATATTTGTTTATGTTTTCAGTGAAGGCAAGAAACTATGTAAAAAGTTGAAAATTAATACCGATAAGTCATACTATTTGAAACATTATAAGGATGGTGATTTCCATAAAGATTACGATAGAAGCGATACAGTCAGCTCTATGACAAATTTTCTCCGAGACCCTACCGGTGATCTTCCGTGGGATGAAGATCCTACTGCCACTGATATATTCCACCTGCAAGATGGAGAGGTGAGATATATTGTTACAGTCTAGTGAATCATACAGATAGCCAAGGTCACCTGATTGATCAAATAATGAGTATAGTGCTTTGGCAGTGGTGTACTGTTGTAGACCCACATTTTAGTTATAGTATCAGTTGTGTGTGTGCAATAATGGGCGAGTCTGTTATTATTTTTTTGTTTAGTATTACATTGATTCATATGTTGTATAAAAACTGGAGTGTGAAGCCTGATATTAAAACATAATATTATATTCTGTGATAGAACCATAATTAATTAATACCATATCATTTTTATAATATTTTTTAACAGGGGAATTGCTAATAATACTAATATAATTACCATGAATAATGTGCTTTGCTATGGCGTTGACCTATGTGGCGTTATCACCATTGCGAATGTGTTATCAATTCAATTACGCAAATTGATTATGATTGGAGTTCTGTGCAAATGTTTAAAAATACTTGTTCACAGTTTACGCGATTTATTTTATTACGCGTTTTATTTTACGTTTTAAATAAAATTTATTATGTTTAGATATCCTTAATCATTGTTATGCAATCTTGACGAATACTGCGACACACTTGTTATGTTATTCTTGATTCCGTAAATTTGTTTGATTTGAATAATGTTGGAAATAGAGCCAGCATTCTTGGCACCATCCCACGCGGGCAGGGTTTATTTTAATGTATTTTTATTTTATTTTTTAATGTGTTTCTGTTCTTTTTAGAATAACTTTATTACAATAACAATATTCCAAAGTATTTTCAAAAAAATAAACATAAATAAATAGTTTGTGAAAAAAAATGTTAAGTAATTTACATAAATAGCAATTATTCTATGATTTCAGTAGGTATTGTATTAGTTCCATAAAAACTGTTCATTTACTTAAGTATACATATTTTATGTTGCAAAGCAGTATATTTGATTAGCTGTTTGTGTGTTGTAAACCAGTTTGGAAACATGCCATTTTATCTTTATAGGCCCTCAACAAGTTTCTGAAGAAAAGTGCAGCAGCATATAAGAAATCCTTGATTATGTTCTATGCACCTTGGTGCGGTTACTGCAAGACTTTGAAACCAGAGTATGTGATGGCAGCTGCCGATTTGAAGGTAAGCCGATCGAATGGTGCTGATGTCTTTCTCGCACCACAGCAATTCATGAAATGAAAATATTTATTTTTTGTGTCTAGGGCGAGTCCCTGCTAGCTGCGATTGATGTCTCGAAACCAGGAAACTCGAAAATAAGACAAGTTTACAATATAACTGGGTTCCCAACATTATTGTACTATGAGTAAGTATTTACTTTACTTCAGTAGTGAAAAAAATGTTGTTAGGCAAACTTCGTTGAAAGTAAAACTATTACTCCAACTCTGATCCTTATTTTAAATATCATGCTTATGTTTATTTTAGGAAAGGTCAGTTTCGCTTGACTTACAACGGCGACAATAAAAAGCAGGCTATCGTTGACTTCATGAAAGATCCGACGGCCGCTATGCAGCTGAAGAAGAAAGAGGTTGTCGACGAGAGTTGGTCAGAGGATTCGGATGTCGTACATCTCACTGGTCAGTGCCTTAATGTTTGAACTGAACTATAACATTATGAAATCTTCATAAAAAACTCAATAATGTACTCCACTGTCCCAATGTACCCCATTCTCCTCCATCTGAGAAGATATTGTATTATATTATTATATAGGTTTGATTATATCATAATACATTTTAGAAACTTCTTTGGCATGAGTGAAACACACCTTATAAACTAAAACTGGCACTTTTTCTATTATCTATTATTCCTCTGTCACATATGACAAGTCTTTAAGAATATTTTGCTTTCAAATTTGTAATAAAAACAGGTCAAACTCAAAATAATGGAAATTGATATTTTGGATGGTTCTAAGTAAATATGGTGTCTAGTGTTTAAAACTTAAATAATGCGCTTCTGTCGGCTTTTCATTCGAAACTGGTTTAAAGGTATTAAAATATCTTTATCTTTTATTTTCGATCAGAATCAATGTAAGAAAAGTTGTTTGAAATGTTACCCAAGAGTTATCTTGTTGTATGCAAGAAATTAAGTAGGTATTTGCTTTGGCTGTTGCAACCGGACAGTTGATAAATAATTATTCGCCCGCTAAATGATCGGGCGATAAACTGTCATAGTGGGTTGTTTACGAAAAAATCACCAATGGCGCCTTTAAAATATAACCCTTGTTCTATCTGGGTAGGATTTCGGATGTAAGTTAAGGGGCGATTAGACACTCCTTTCTGCTTTTGAACCAGGGAACGCAATAGAAAAGAAAACGTGAGTGTTCGGAGCGTTTTAAAGATTTTCTATTGCGTTTTAAGTAGTTAACGTGGTAAGGGCCCAGGTGGCTATTTCGTTTTAATAGCCTGTGACTGTATTGCTAGGACGATTTAACTAAATCATCCTAGCTGTATTGTCTTGGTCACTGAATAGGAATTCTTAAAATCGCTTTCTATCTATCTAAATATATATAACTCAAAGGTGACTGACTGACTGACTGACTGACATAGTGATCTATCAACGCACAGCCCAAACCACTGGACCGATCGGGCTGAAATTTGGTATGCAGGTAGATGTTATGACGTAGGCATGCGCTAAGAAAGGATTTTGATTAATTCTACCCCCAAGGGGATAAAATAGGGGTTGAATAATCCCGAAATTTTTGTTAAGTTAAATTACACGCAGACGAAGTCGCGGGCACTGCTAGTATATATATATATATGTAACGCCAGACTGACACACTAACTGTATGGTCCCAAACTAAGCAACGCTTGTACTATGGGTACCGGTACAATGGACTGGGGGCGATCCCAGTGACACCCAGAACGGGGAAAATTACGAAAGGCCATTTCCGAAATTTACCCGAGTGGCAATCGAACCCGCAACCGCCATGTGCAGTGAGCCGAGCGGCCTACGCTCGAACCACTGCGCCAAACGGTCGTCAAACATTACTGTATAATAATGAAAATGTTATGTATTATATTTTGTAACGGCTCTTTTCAGTGGATAATTTCGATAGTATATTGTCAAAGGCTGAGCATGCGCTTGTCGTGTTCTACGCGCCATGGTGTGGTCATTGTAAACGGATCAAACCGGAGTTTGAGAAGGCCGCAACAAGGATAAAGTCTGAAAAAGTGAGTAGAGGTCGTTGACCTTTAAAGAAAAGATTTCTGATTATTAATATATTCCCTCACAACGATATCCAAGGCAACTCGGCACAGTCTTTTAGGTTGAACTGATAGAGATTTTAAAAATAAAAATAATTTGATAGTTTCTCTTAAGGTGAAGGCGCCTGTCTAGCCCGCGAAATTCAAAATTTTCGAGTATTTTTATAGTTTATCCAAAATCTGAAAACATTTAAGACAACATTTTGTGATTTGCGAAAAACACAGTATGCAGTGCGTTTATTGATACATTTATTTTACTCTAAATATTATCACGGTGGATATGATACTAGTAAATCACTAAATATACAAAAATTGCCAGATTATCTGGATAGCTGTCGTTCTTGAAATGTTTTAGAGTAAGTTGGATATATTAATAAATGCACTGCACACGGTCTTTGTCGCGAATTACAAAATTTGTCTTTTATTATTGTCAGATTTTGAAAAATGTCTAAAAGAACTCAAAAAATTTGAACTTCGCGGGCTAGCTGGGCGCTTTAGCCTTAATCACTATACTTATACCCCCTTATTAATAAATGTGGTTTAGTGGTTGTATAGTTCAACCATGCTTAGTCTTCTTCTTTCGAATGTCAAATTACTATAACTATTCGCCCGCTAATCCACGTTTATTAGGGGATAGAGATATGAAGTTATGTAGTCTAATAATAACAACCTTCCCCTAAATGGTATTTTGTTTTTCAGATTAACGGCATACTAGCTGCTGTGGACGCGACAGCGCAGCCTGACTTGGGGTCTCGTTTCGGTGTGAAGGGGTACCCGACATTGAAATACTTCAACAAGGGCGAATACAAGTACGACGCCGGCCATGCTCGGCAAGAGGAACAAATTGTTAGCTTCATTAAGGTGGGTTGCCGTGCTGAACTCTAGTATTATATTCTACTTAGTAAGCCTTTCTTTAGTAAGTCCATTGCGATTTTTGTTTTTTGGACGTAATCTACCCAATTTCCTACGAAAACCAAACGAATCCGGGCTTAGGCCGTTCCGATACTTATCTGCGTGAAATATTCAGACAGATACTCTCATACATATTTTTAACCCCCGACAAAAAAGAGGGGTGTTATAAGTTCAACATGTGTATTTGTGTATCTGGGTGTCTATCTGTGGCATCGTAGCGCCCAAACGAATGAACCGATTTCAATTTTGTTTTTTTTTGCAAGATAGGTATTCTGATCGAGAGTGTTTTTAGCTATATTTCATGAAAATCGGTTTAGCCATTTGAAAATTATCAGCTCTTTTGTAGTTAAAAAAAGTCGTCGCATCGGGGGTTCTCTAAATTTTCCAATCTTATTAAATGCTTTCACATTGGCCAATAACGTCTCTGACTCGATACCAACACTTATGTCGGCTCGATAACAGCGAAGATACGGTTCGAGGTGTGAGGAGCAACAAGACGTTAAAAAAAGGAGTTTTATTTCTTGTGTAGGTGGGTTTAATATAGGTCAAATTGTTTAGGACCCGCAAGAGCCACCCCCGCCCCCGCCGCCCGAAAAGCCCTGGGCCGAGGAAGAGTCGCCCGTGCGCCACCTCGACGCCTCGACCTTCAGAAACACACTGCGCAAGATCAAACACGCCGTCGTTATGTTCTACGCACCATGTACGTATATATATACTACTAGCTGTGCCCCGCGACTCCGTCCGCGTTCTGTTGAAATTTTTCCTGAATTTTCTTTGCTATAAACCTCACGGAGCCCGAGACCTTTCCAACGAATGCAAAACCGTGGAAATCGGTTCGTGCGTTCTGGAGTTATATCGTCAGGAAGGAAATCCCGACTTATTTTTATATAGTAGATTAAATACTGTGCAACAGGTGTCAACACCAACTGTATGGTCCCAAACTAAGCAACGCTTGTACTATGGGTACCGTACAATGGACTGGGGGCGATCCCAGTGACACCCAGACCTGGGCAAATTACGAAAAGGACATTTCCTAAATTTTACCCGGCGGGAATCGAACCCGCAACCACCATGTGCAGTGAGCCGAGCGGCCTACGCTCGAACCACTGCGCCAAGCGGTCGTCAATAAAAAAATAACTCGTACGTTGGACCCATATTTATTTATTTTTTCTATTTGTTTATGGATCTTGCTACAACGTGTAGCCAATTAAAATTATTTTCAAATTTTTAATACACTGGAATTGCTGTCCAGGGTGTGGCCACTGCAAAAGTACAAAACCTGAGTTTGTAAGGGCCGCGGAGAAGTTTGCCGACGAGTTGATGGTCGCGTTCGGTGCGGTGGACTGCACCGCTGATCAGGAGCTGTGCGGGAACTATGACGTCAGGGGTTACCCCACCATCAAGTACTTTAGCTACTTCGACAAACAGGTCAAAGACTACACCGGCGGGAGAAAGGTGAGGTCAAAAAATAAATTGTTGTATAAAACGTCACACAATTAATTTATTGATTGATTCAGACATCACAGGCCCATAGATGCATATGCATATACTATGGTTGGTGATGGTGGCAACAATCTCCGACCATTAGTGGTTCTTGTAAGGAAGTTTACATTATTTTTATTTAGTTGGATGAGTATCGGGTATAAAATTAAATGACCCACACATTTTAAATATACTACTATAATACTACACACTTTTTTAACATTGGTGGCTACTTCTGATCAACATCTGATCTTATTCTGTCTTGTTCAAAAGCCACAACATGGAAAGTTGTGAGAAATATTTAAATGCCCATAGCTAAGAAACTATGATAGTTACTACTTACTAGTCCATCTTCATGATGTACCTACCTACATACCCGCTACCTTAGATGTGCCTAAATTATTATTTTGGACGCTTGCAAAACAAATCAAATACCACCATGAAGCAATTTTAGTAACAGGTATATCGAGTTTCCAATTTGCAATGGATACAATGTCGATGTTTCCCCGCACTGTCATTAGTGGATAGATTCTACTAATATTATAAATGCGAAAGTTTGTGGGTGTGGATGTATGTTTGTTACTCTTTCAGGCAAAAACTACTGAACGGATTTGGATGAAATTTGAAATACAGATAGTTTATAACCGGGATTAACATATAGGATACTCTTTATCCCGATAATCCCGAATTTTTTGTCAAGATAAATACTACGCAGACGAAATCGGTGGGCACAGCTAGTGTTAGTATAATTGAAAAAGTAGACCTTATGCGTCAAAAAAATGTTATTTGATAAGATTGGTGTAAAGTTCCAAGATCCGTGCCCAGTGGTAGACAGCTGATCGAAGACGGGTTTTTTTTTCCTCAGGAAGGGGATTTTGTCTCATTCATACACAGTCAGATAGGCACTCACGAGACTTTGCAAAAGGCCGCAAAGACCACCCAAGAAGCCGGCTTCGGTGGCAACGTCGTGCTGTCTACGGACGCGGACTTTGAACAAATAATCGGCTCTGCTACGCCTACGTTCGTCATGTTCTATGCCACTTGTAAGTATTTAATAATTTTTTTTTAGAAACAGAACAAGATGCCCTATATTGAATTACTAGCGGGACGCCCCGGCTTCGCACGGTTCTAAAATTATCAGTCTTTCTCTATATTATGCGTGCATTATTCATAAATAACCTTCCTCTTGAATCACTCTATCTATTAAAAAAACCGCATCAAAATCAGTTGCGTAGTTTTTTTTTTAATTGACTATATGTTGTTGGCCAGAGTGGCCATAACAACTTCACCCGGACAGAGGGCCCAGCCCTCTGGGCAGGGGGGCAGCTAGCTCAAGGGCGCCACAAGGGACACGACCTCGGCTTGGGCCGCTGCCAGGAGAGGTGGCGAGGGTAAATCTACCACCGGATCGGAACGCGACCTCGACTGAGAAGATCTGCGTAGTTTTAAAGATCTAAGCATACATAGGGACAGACAGACAGCGGGAAGCGACTTTGTTTTATACTATGTAGTGAAGTTTAGTTCTCGTTTCCAATTCTCATTAAAACTATACTGATCTATGGAATATGGCTATCACGAATCTCACCTTGTCAATCATTGCTCTTCCGCACTATGCTGAAAAGTCTATCTTATTCTGATTATTTTCAATGATATGATTATGTCAACAGCGAATGAACAGAAGAGTTGTATTATTTAATTACCGTGTGATAATTTAGTGGAAGGTTAGGTCGAAGCTGCGCATGCGACACCTTAACCGTGGCCACGCACCTTGTCACGCGATGTCTTTAAAATTGTTTAAGATTTTGCTTTAGCAACTCTTATTACTCCTATAGCGAACTAAATGCGATGATGAAAACTTTTCGCCCAATTTCAATTTTCTAACCGACTGTTAAAGTAGCAGTCATTACAAACAATTAATAATTTGTTGTGGTACATTTTTTCTATGTTGTCAGGGTGTAGTCACTGCGTAACAACGAAGCCCGCCTTCAGCCGTTTGGCCACTAAGTTGAAGGATGAGAATTCCCCAGTGAAGGCCATCGCCGTGGAAGCCGCCGAGAACCCCAAAGTAGCCGATCTCGCCGGCATACAGACGCTGCCCACGTTCAAAATATTCGCCCAAGGGAAATTCATCGCCGACTACGAGGGCGACAGGTCCACCGAAGACATGCACACATTCTGCACCAAGCATGCAAAGGTGAAAGACGAATTGTGATCCTAGCGAACTTTGCCCATCGCAAATCGCTCTGTTTAGGTCTAACCACGTGAGGTTATATTCGCAAAACGTCATAAATATTTATCGCAAAAATGCGACTAAAACTAACCTTGTATTAGTGGTCCTCGGTTGGTTTTAGTTTGCAGAAGGGCGCTTGGGTTGGTTCCACTTTGCAAATCTACGTCCAATAGTAAGAGTTAGGTGTTTAGTAAAAAAAACATTAACATCATCATTAAAACACTATACTGTATCTAAATCAAGCAAGTTAGGACGACTTGGAACTTTAGTGCCTAAAATATACAGCTAAAAGTCTGACCACTTGGACCATTTGCAAATCGGACCATTAGTGGTTATGATAATGTGGGTCACAATGACGTTTCGCAAATGTGATCTTTTGCGACAAAATCTCCATAATCTATCGGATGTTAATATCGTATTTTTGCATTTTTATTGCATCACTTCATTTAGTGTAAATGTTAAAATACATAAATATTTAATTTAGCACTAATTTATATAGATATTAGATTAATACATATTCATAAATCAACCATCGATTTTAATGTAACAAGTGCTTTGTGACGTCATTATGGCTGAGTCGCAGTAAGTCATTGGAAGATTAGTATTAGTAATAATTTGGGAAAACTTAGTGTAATATGTAATCCAATAATAATAATTAATGAAATAGTTTCTACGCCTTTAGTATAATTCTTGGTATAGAGGGCTATAACATCTATACATAGAGCTCCTAAACATATCCCACAGCTAAGAATCTAGTTAAGTCACAGACTAATAAGATAAGACCGCACTTAAGTCCGCTATAGTATGGGAATGCTATCGTTAGAACTTGGCGGGGTATCGGGAATAACGGCGAATTTTGATTGGTCCGTTAAATATTGAATGGACCAATCAAAATGTCAAGTGTGGTCACACAGAGGTAATGCATTTATGGTAGGCAAGTGGGGGTGCCGGGCTTATGCGGTGTCTGTGGCTTACTGGTCTGTGAGATAAGTATACGCAAGCATAATAATTATTCGTAAGTAGATATAATGCGGATCATGTAAGCAGTCCAGGAGAATAGATTACTGCGACTCACAACTGCTTTATAATATGTAATTAGTGGACTTTTTTAGTCAGCGTCAATCTAATATAAATCACAAGAACTTCACAAAAAAGTAGTTTATTGGGCTGTATTTAGTGGTCCGACGCGACGGTCAGGACCGGCACCCCCGTCGGTGGCTAAATTAATTAAAAGTCCTACGTTTATGTATGTAGAACTATGTATATAAGTATATAATTTTAATTTAGCTCTCTAGTCTTAAAATTCCTTACTTCTGAGCTTCCATTTAATGAAATAATTTCGTTATTTGTATATTATATAATGATATAATGTAATTATTGTATATGAAATCATGTAAAACTTTGTATATGATATTATTATTAATGTATGATATTATAATTTCTAAAGCCGCTTGAGTGGTAGCTTGTTTTATCTTTCGAATCAACGAAAATCAAGTCTAACAAAAAGGTGTAGATTGTCTTTTAATCGTATTTATTAATCTCATTGAATGAATCTTTTTGTTACAAGTATAAAATTTAAAAATCTAATAGGTACTAACTCTTGTGAAGAGCTTGTTAAAATTGTTGACCCTTCAAAACACTGATTCTATTGTTTATTTTTCAGACTTAGTTAATATTTGGATATTCATCATTTATGGATGTTTGAGATAATTATAATGGTGAGGAGGCCTTTATACGTATGTTGCAGTTGTGCAATATTAGCGCTTTTTGAATTACGTTTTATATATCTCATATCAATTAGACTACCTATAAAACTAGGCAAATGTTGGTTTCTTACTTTATTATATATTTATATACCTTTATGTAATGTGTATTGTTGTGCTTCCAAACTTTCAACTAAGTATGTAGTTTCTCCATGTACGTAATTAATTTCTGTTAATTAGCGTTTAAAAAAAAACCTTCTATTATGCATTTATATAGTATAGTTTTAACTCTGAATATCTTGGTTTGCAGACTTGAAAATGTAATTAAAATAATGAATCAATTGAAAATAATTATGGTATGAGAAGAGACACTGCCAGGCAGCTGGAAATAACAATTTATGAATACCTATATATTGATTATTATTTATACCTCACTGAAAGTGCCGTCTCAACATTTGCCTCCTTAACTTGCGGATGTAGCCGGCTCTTAAATATCTTATTAAGTGTTACTATGTTCAGTTTAATGTTAGTTTAACGCTAATGAATGTTGCATTTGTGCTAATTAAAATTTTAATTTCTTAACAGTTGTTTTTGTTTTTAACTTATGTTTAACCAGGTTGAATTTACCCGCGGCCTCGCCCGCGTTGTAGCTTATATTAATGTAAAATAATGGAATAAATTCCTGAACAATATAGGTGGGATACCTCTGCACTAACATTTCTTCAAATTATGCTGTCATACAGAAAGGGTATACCTACTATTTTTTTGCAACTACTTTGGAAAGCTAAAACTATCGCCTTTGTGGGACAGTTGAAGTACTGAAGGTTTTGTAGACTTATGAAATCTGTCAACAGCTGTATCCCTATAACACCTTTTGCTTTTCAAGTTTCCTCTAAAGCTGATAGTTTTAGAATGACAAAGCTGAGATTTGAAAAAAAAAGTATACCCTTTCTGTTTCAACCTGTATATATGAAAACTGATTTTATCCAACAACGAATCTAAGATAGACGACTGTGACAGACAGACGGACAAAAATAATCTTTTAAAGGTTGTATTGTATATTGTAAGTATAAGGGTTCCGATTTTCATATTGAGGTAGGTACGGAACCCGGTTTCCGAATTGTCACTCAATTGTTCTTCTGGGCGTAAGTAGTACATTCGTTGCAAAATCATATAAAATGGGCACCTACATAAATAATGTTCTTAAGGTTGAAGCGTCGGTCGGGTTTATTGCAGTTTCTCTCAAGATGACGCTGTAGTCAACAGATTCTACTTATTTATTTTTTACGCAAAATTTGAGCATTTCTAAGATATAATACTATTGTTTGCGATTAAGACTTATTATACTGCATTGACATACGCAATAATATCAACCTAAAATAATTCATAATCTAAGCGTTTTCCGATGAAAAACTTCTGTCACTTTTTATTGTAATACATACACGCACACATTGACAAAAGGTGTATTTTAGCCACTATCCACTAGAGGGCGTACTTTTATATTTATTGCGGCCTTTTTATTTTATAATAAATAGCGAATATATTATATTTTTGCTATTGTAAAATTCATTATTGTATGTGTATTCATCATTCTAAAAAACCGATAAAAAATATACATCTGTTATAGAATAATTTTATTGTCTGACTAGCTGTGCCCGCGACTTAGTCCGCGTGTAATTTAACTTAACAAAAATTTCGGGATTATTCATCCCCTCTTTTATCCCCTTGGGGTAGAATTAATCAAAATCCTTTCTTAGCGGATGCCTACGTCATAACATCTGCATGCCAAATTTCAGCCCGATCCGTCCAGAGGTTTGGGCTGTGCGTTGATATATCAGTATGTCAGTCAGTCAGTCACCTTTGAGTTATATATATTTAGATGTTACTTAATATAGTGAAAATATAACTGTAATACACTTGTTGGTGTATTCTACTTTTCTAACATATGAGATACATTACTGAGAAATAGATGTGGTTTTCCATGTGAACATATTTTTATTTATAACAACAATAATTACAAGAAATCAACATAAAAATCGTGTCTCTATCAAAATTATAGGACTTAGAGTCCTATACAGAGTAGCGTTAGTAGTGTTTCCTACATTGAGACACTACATGGCCTACTTTTTTGCAATATGTACACGACACCTTAGGCACACTATTTACACTAGACGACGAAAAGGCACTAGATGTAGCAGAGGCATCTCGGCGTTCTTCCTTCAGCAGGATCGATGCAACCGAGTCTGTAGATATCGAGGTGCCGGAATGCTCTATTGCCATCACCATTGGCTGTAGCTGTCCATGAGTCCTGCCAGCATAATCACACCAACAAGTTCATCTTCCAGACCAGCTTGATTGGCAATCAGTTGTTGTTGCACGTATGTCATTCACATAGGCTTCTATGTTCGAGTACAATACAAGTTTAGTACCAAGCTATTTCTTCATAAGTTGTAAGCGTCGAGCAAGCCCGCTGTCAGCGTAGGCTTCCCGAAGTCGCTTCCATGTTTCCTTCGAAGTTTCAGCTTTCATGACGATGAGATATAGATGTTCGCTTAGACTCAAGCAAATCTTGGATCTTTGGCATCTTTGCGTTGAAAGTCGTCAACTTCCTCCGCAGGCTTCATGAAGCAGTCCCATAGTTCGCTGTCGATCAAGTACATCTTCATGGCGAAGCTCCAAGCCGCGTAGTTGACGCTTCCCTTTAATTTTGCGAAGCTCAACGTTGTGTTGGCACCCACTACTGTTGAAGAGCTACTAAAGACAGTTTGCTGTGGTTGTACCTTTGACGACGACTGTTCTGAGTAGCAGATTAAATAAAAACATATACGGAGGCCAGACAAGATATTTAATGTACAGCGTATTTTGACAGACAGAATAGAATTCTATGCAAAGAGAATACATTCTATGTAAAAACAAATGTCAATATAAATTACACGGAATTTAAAAACTAATTATTAACAGGCCAGTGCTTTGATGATTTCCACTACGTAGGTTGCAATAAAGATAATCTATACAAATAAATAAAATTTAAGTGTCGGTTTGTAATATCAAAATAACACCTTTTCACTAAATGCATATGAAAGTACATATGACACCTATAACAAAAACGCGACTTAAAAATGTTTTGTCTGTCTGTCTGTCTGTCTGTCTGTCTGTCTGTCTGTCTGTGTGTTTGTTCCGGGTAATCTCTGAAACGGCTGGACCGATTTTGACGGGACTTTAACTGGCAGATAGCTGATGATTTAAGGAGTAACTTAGGCTACTTTAATTTTAGAAAAACAATTAGGGTTCCGCGTAAAAAAATAAAAACACATGAAATCAAAGAGTATCTCCGAAACGGCTGGACCGATTTTGACGGGACTTTCACTGGCAGATAGCTGATGTTATAAGCAGTAACTTAGGCTCACTTAATTTTAGAAAAACAAAATTAAAAAAATGGGTCCTGTCGCGCGGGCTCAGAACGCGGGAGCGGGCTTTTTTGTTAAGTTAAATTCCACGCGGACGAAGTCGCGGGCTCAGCTAGTAATACTAATAAATAAACAAATATCGCCAGACAAACATACCAACTGTATGGTCCCAAACTAAGCAAGGCTTGGACAATGGATACCGTACAATGGACTGGGGGCGATGCCAGTGACACCAAGACCAGGGCAAATTACGGAAAGGCCAATTCCGAAATTTACCCTGAAGGGAATCAAACCCGCCACCACCCGGTGTAGTGAGCCGAGCGGCCTACGCTCAAACCACTGCGCCAAGCGGTCGTCAATCGTCGATGGTAGTAAAAGGAAAAGGAAAAGGAAAAGGAAAAGGAAAAGGAAAAGGAAAAGGAAAAGTTAGTCGCGACACCACACTGTTCAATGCGAAATAGAAAGATGATACGAAAAAAATAATAACTGGCTTGCTTTCTATAAGGGAGAGAGAGAGACATACAGAGAAACACGCGCACGCCGCACATATAGCGAAAAAAGTGTCGTTACACATTTTTTGGTCATAATTTTTCCGTCTAGCCCCCTTTCGCAACGCGCGATAAGGAACTTCATTCCAATATTTATTACATACTAGCTGAGCCCGCGACTTCGTCCGCGTGGAATTTAACTTAACAAAAAAGCCCGCTCCCGCGTTCTGAGTCCGCGCGACAGGACCCATTTTTTTAAATTTTGTTTTTCTAAAATAAAAGTAGCCTAAGTTACTGCTTATAACATCAGCTATCTACCAGTGAAAGTCCCGTCAAAATCGGTCCACCCGTTTCGAGGATACTCTTTGATTTCATGTGTTTTTATTTTTTTACGCGGAACCCTAATTGTTTTTCCAAAATTAAAGTAGCCTAAGTTACTCCTTTTATCATCAGCTATCTGCCAGTGAAAGTCCCGTCAAAATCGGTCCAGCCGTTTCGGAGATTACCCGGAACAAACACACAGACAGACAGACAGACAGACAGACAAAAAAAAATTAAATCGCGTTTTTGCTATAGGTGTCGTATGTACTTTGATATGCACTTAGTGAAAAGGTGTTATTTTGATATTACAAACAGACACTCCAATTTTATTTATTTGTATAGATAGTACAGTAGTATCTATGGTTTGTATATACCAGGTTCGGTATTTATTTGGCAAATACAGTAAATTTTCATTTTTATGTACATATACGGTAATCCTAAGCCAGCGGCAACACTATCCTACCCACATATATGGATTTACATAGATAACGCAAATGTATGTACTTAGCGTGTCCGAAAACCCCGACCAAGCGTCAAGGTTGGTCGCCTATAACTTACAGTCCTTCACGACTACAGATATAAAAATATGAGTATGAGCGAGAGAATCGTAGCGGGCGGAGGGGCATCGGCGGCATCGGTGTCTTTGAATCGGTTTGGATTTCCCGCCATCTATGACGTCACAGTAAGTGTTAAAAATTTGGCACGCTTGGTTTCAATACAAATCGTGATACTTGCGTTATCTATGTAAATCTATATCTATGATCCTACCTATAATACACTAAACGAAAAAAATATTTCCGACAACAAACGCTTTTATAATAGACATCCGACGTTGTCAAGTCGCCGCTCTCTACCAATTGACAACGTCGCGTCTGCAACAACGTAGTACCTCGTGTGGCGAATTGACGACCGCTTGGCGCTGTAGTTTGAGCGTTGGCCGCTCGGCTCACTGCTTCGGATGGTTGCGGGTTCGATTCCCGACAAAGGAAATTTTCTGAAACGGCCTTTTCGTAATTTGCTCAGGTCTGGGTGTCTCTGGGATCGCCACCAGTTTAATGTATGGTAACCATAGTACAAGCGTTGCTTAGTTTGGCACCATATAGTTGCTGAGTAAGTCTGGCGATATTTATTTATTTATCTGATACCTATCATGTCAGCGATACATTAATTAATTTATTAGAAACTTAGTATTGTATTATGTCCGGAAAATATTAAAAATACTTAGCTCGTTACTTCATTTTTTTATTGAATGTTATTATTATGATAATACAAGATGAAAACCCGGCTTCGCTCGGGTGAAATGTGACTCATTACAATTTTCGCCATGATGTGTTTACATCCAAACAAAGTTAATAGAAATACAAATACATCCGACAGAGAACCAAAGTTATCGACATAGCTCAAAGAATTAGCAAGCTGACGTGGCAGTGGGCTGGCTATATCTCGCGATAACCGACAACCGCTGGGTTAAACGTGTTCTTGAATGGAGACCTCGACTCGGCAAGCGTAGTGTAGGACACCCTCCGACCAGGTGGGATGACGATCTGCGAAAGACTGCAGGCAGATGCTGGATGCGGCAAGCTGAAGACAGGGCGCTATGGCGCTCATTAGGGGAGGCCTATGTCCAGCAGTGGACAAGCATAGGCTGATGATGATGATGATGAAAGTTAATCACTATGCAAAGCAAAACTAAATGAAATGAATACTCGTACGGAAACATCATGAACATAGAACACTGAATTTGTTTGTTCTGACAGCTCAATCAATAAATGCACTTCTTCTTCTTTCTTTAAAAATATGGCCCACCAACTAAGAACACTGGCACTGTCATCACTGACACTGACTGACATGCGTTCATAGAAAATATGGCGGTACTGTGCCGAATATTATAATTATAACATTGTTTATCACGACAATCCGAATTTTGCGGATATATGTTGTCGACTCAAAATCATTATTTTTTTAAGTTTTATTATTTTTCTGGTAACGTTTCAATCGAGTCTACCGTACCCCTTGACGGAATTATTAATATAGATGGCGCAATATAGGGATATACATATTTGCAATAATAATTTGGTCACCACCATCTGTCATTTCAACTAGTACACGCATTAGTATTAGCACGCAGTTTACTCAAAGTACAAATTTTATGTTAATAATGGCCTAATTTGGTCAGATGGCGCTGACAAATTCACACACACAGGCGTAAAATTTAACAAATTTTACGATCGATTTTAATTATGTTAATCTATTTTAAATGCCTGAAATCATTAGATGCGAATACAATAATTTATTTAGAAGTGATAAAATCCATTGTTTTAAGGAAAAACTTTGTGTGTCTCGTATAAATTCGGAATGAAATATGTATGGAGAACACGATCGCCCCCATCACCTTAAGGCTAAAGCGCCCATGTAGCCCGCGAAGTTCAAATTTTTTGAGTTCTTTTAGAAATTTTTCAAAATCTGAATAATAAGACAAATTTTGTAATTCGCGAAAAAGACCGTGTGCAGTGCATTTATTAATATATCAAACTTACTCTAAAACATTTCAAGAACGACAGATAATCTGGCAATTTTTGTATATCTAGTGATTTACAAGTATCATATCCACCGTGATAATATTTAGAGTAAAATAAATGTATTAATAAATGCACTACACACGGTCTTTTTCGCGAATTACAAAATTTGTCTTTTATTATTGTCAGATTTTGAAAAATTTCTAAAAGAACTCAAAAAATTTGAACTTCGCGGGCTAGACAGGCGCCTTCACCTTAAGGTTGAAGCGTCGGTCGGGTTTATTGCAGTTTCTCTCAAGATGACGCTGTAGTCAACAGATTCTACTTATTTATTTTTTACGCAAAATTTGAGCATTTCTAAGATATAATACTATTGTTTGCGATTAAGACTTATTATACTGCATTGACATACGCAATAATATCAACCTAAAATAATTCATAATCTAAGCGTTTTCCGATGAAAAACTTCTGTCACTTTTTATTGTAATACATACACGCACACATTGACAAAAGGTGTATTTTAGCAACTAGCCACTAGAGGGCGTACTTTTATATTTATTGCGGCCTTTTTATTTTATAATAAATAGCGAATATATTATATTTTTGCTATTGTGAAATTCATTATTGTATGCGTATTCATCATTCTAAAAAAACGATAAAAAATATACATCTGTTATAGAATAATTTTATTGTCTGACTAGCTGTGCCCGCGACTTAGTCCGCGTGTAATTTAACTTAACAAAAATTTCGGGATTATTCATCCCCTCTTTTATCCCTTTGGGGTAAAATTAATCAAAATCCTTTCTTAGCGGATGCCTACGTCATAACATCTGCATGCCAAATTTCAGCCCGATCGGTCCAGAGGTTTGGGCTGTGCGTTGATAGATCAGTATGTCAGTCAGTCAGTCAGTCACCTTTGAGTAATATATTTAGATGTTACTAAATATAGTGAAAATATAACTGTAATACACTTGT
This sequence comes from Notodonta dromedarius, assembly GCA_905147325.1. Lineage (NCBI taxonomy): Eukaryota > Metazoa > Arthropoda > Insecta > Lepidoptera > Notodontidae > Notodonta > Notodonta dromedarius. The sequence continues at coordinate 8,287,247 of LR990160.1, read as the reverse complement.
TGGTGTATTTTCTAACATATGAGATACATTACTGAGAAATAGATGTGGTTTTCCATGTGAACATATTTTTATTTATAACAACAACAATAATTACAAGAAATCAACATAAAAATCGTGTCTCTATCAAAATTAAAGGACCTAGAGTCCTATACAGAGTAGCGATAGTAGTGTTTCCTACATTGAGACACTACATGGCCTACTTTTTTGCAATATGTACACGACACCTTAGGCACACTATTTACACTAGACGACGAAAAGGCACTAGATGTAGCAGAGGCATCTCGGCGTTCTTCCTTCAGCAGGATCGATGCAACCGAATCTGTAGATATCGAGGTGCCGGAATGCTCTATTGCCATCACCATTGGCTGTAGCTGTCCTTGAGTCCTGCCAGCATAATCACACCAACAAGTTCATCTTCCAGACCAGCTTGATTGGCAATCAGTTGTTGTTGCACGCATGTCATTCACATAGGCTTCTATGTTCGAGTACAATACAAGTTTAGTACCAAGCTATTTCTTCATAAGTTGTAAGCGTCGAGCAAGCCCGCTGTCAGCGTAGGCTTCCCGAAGTCGCTTCCATGTTTCCTTCGAAGTTTCAGCCGTCATGACGATGAGATATAGATGTTCGCTTAGACTCAAGCAAATCTTGGATCTTTGGCATCTTTGCGTTGAAAGTCGTCAACTTCCTCCGCAGGCTTCATGACGCAGTCCCATAGTTCGCTGTCGATCAAGTACATCTTCATGGCGAAGCTCCAAGCCGCGTAGTTGACGCTTCCCTTTAATTTTGCGAAGCTCAACGTTGTGTTGGCACCCACTGCTGTTGAAGAGCTACTAAAGACAGTTTGCTGTGGTTGTACCTTTGGCGACGACTGTTCTGAGTAGCAGATTAAATAAAAACATATATGGAGGCCAGACAAGATATTTAATGTACAGCGTATTTTGACAGACAGAATAGAATTCTATGCAAAGAGAATACATTCTATGTAAAAACAAATGTCAATATAAATTACACGGAATTTAAAAACTAATTATTAACAGGCCAGTTCTATGATGATTTCCACTACGTAGGTTGCAACAAAGATAATCTACTATATAAAAATAAGTCGGGTTTTCCTTCCTGACGCTATAACTCCAGAACGCGCGAACCGATTTCCACGGTTTTGCATTCGTTGGAAAGATCTCGGGCTCCGTGAGGTTTATAGCAAAGAAAATTCAGGAAAAATTTCAACAGAACGCGGATGGAGTCACGGGGCACAGCTAGTCTACTATATAAAAATAAGTCGGGTTTTCCTTCCTGACGCTATAACTCCAGAACGCACGAACCGATTTCCACGGTTTTGGATTCGTTGGAAATGTCTCGGGCTCCGTGAGGTTTATAGCAAAGAAAATTCAGGAAAAATGGTAAGGGTGGTCCACATTCCACGCGGACGGAGTCGCGGGGCACAGCTAGTCTTCTATACAAATAAATAAAATTGGAGTGTCTGTTTGTAATATCAAAATAACACCTTTTGACTAAATGCATATGAAAGTACATAAGACACCTATAGCAAAAACGCGATTTTAAAATTTTTTGTCTGTCTGGCTGTCTGTCTGTCTGTCTGTCTGTCTGTCTGTCTGTCTGTCTGTCTGTGTGTTTGTTCCGGGTAATCTCCGAAACGGCTTGACCGATTTTGACGGGACTTTCACTGGCAGATAGCTGATGTAATAGGGAGTAACTTAGGCTACTTTAATTTTTGAAAAACAATTAGGGTTCCGCGTAAAAAAATAAAAACACATTAAATCAAAGAGTATCTCCGAAACGGGTGGACCGATTTCGACGGGACTTTCACTGGTAGATAGCTGATGTTATAAGCAGTAACTTAGGCTACTTTTATTTGAGAAAAGCAAAATTTTAAAAAAAAAAAAAATGGGTTCTGTCTTGCGGGCTCAGAACGGGAGCGGGCTTTTTTGTTAAGTTAAATTCCACGCGGACGAAGTCGCGGGCTCAGCTAGTCTACTATATAAAAATAAGTCGGGTTTTCCTTCCTGACGCTATAACTCCAGAACGCACGAACCGATTTCCACGGTTTTGCATTCGTTGGAAAGGTCTCGGGCTCCGTGAGGTTTATAGCAAAGAAAATTCAGGAAAAAAATTCAGCAGAACGCGGACGGAGTCGCGGGGCACAGCTAGTAATAACTATATTAATTTAGCCCTTTTGACGTCCCACTCCTGGGCACGGGCCTCCCCTCAACATGAGGAGGATTCAGGCCATAATCCACCACGCTGGCCCAGTGTGGGTTGGCGGATTTCACATGTCTTACGAAAATTGGTTAGATCTTCTAAGACATACAGGTTTCCTCACGATGTTTTCCTTCACCGTAAGCTAGTGATAATCATATAGAAATTATGAGTCACACATAGATTTCGAAAAATCCAGATGTGCGAGCTGGGGTTTGAACCCAATACCTGGTGCCCGCAAGACGCGTGCTTTAAGCAATCGGCTATCACAGCTTCAGCTCAATCAAAATAATACTAATAAATAAACAAATATCGCCAGACAAACATACCAACTGTATGGTCCCAAACTAAGCAAGGCTTGGACAATGGATACCGTACAATGGACTGGGGGCGATGCCAGTGACACCAAGACCAGGGCAAATTACGGAAAGGCCAATTCCGAAATTTACCGTGAAGGGAATCAAACCCGCCACCACCCGGTGTAGTGAGCCGAGCGGCCTACGCTCAAACCACTGCGCCAAGCGGTCGTCAATCGTCGATGGTAGTAAAAGTAAAAGTAAAAGTAAAAGTAAAAGTAAAAGTAAAAGTAAAAGTAAAAGTAAAAGTAAAAGTAAAAGTAAAAGTAAAAGTAAAAGTAAAAGTAAAAGTAAAAGTAAAGGTAAAAGTAAAAGGAAAATGAAAAGGAAAAGGAAAAGGAAAAGGAAAAGTTAGTCGCGACACCACACTGTTCAATGCGAAATAGAAAGACGATACGAAAAAAAAAATAACTGGCTTGCTTTCTATAAGGGAGAGAGAGAGACATACAGAGAAACACGCGCACGCCGCACATATAGCGAAAAAAGTGTCGTTACACATTTTTTGGTCTTAATTTTTTCCGTCTAGCCCCCTTTCGCAACACGCGATAAGGAACTTCATTCCAATATTTATTACATACTAGCTGTGCCCCGCGACTTCATCCGCGTAGTATTGGATTATTGGGTTAAAAAGTATCCTATATGTTAATCCCGGTTATAATCTATCTGTGTTCCAAATTTCATCTAAATCCGTTCAGTAGTTTTTGCGTGAAAGAGTAACAAACATACATACATACATACATACATACATCCACACTCACAAACTTTCGCATTTATAATATTAGTAGGACTTACCTAGTACATGTGTACATATATAATACTAGCTGAGCCCGCGACTTCGTCCGCGTGAAATTTAACTAAAGCCCGCTCCCGCGTTCTGAGCCCGCGCGACAAGACTCATTTTTTAAAATTTCGTTTTTCTAAAATAAAAGAAGCCTAAGTTACTGCTTATAACATCAGCTATCTACCAGTGAAAGTCCCGTCAAAATCGGTCCACCCGTTTCGGAGATACTCTTTGATTTCATGTGTTTTTATTTTTTTACGCGGAACCCTAATTGTTTTTCCGATATTAAAGTAGCCTAAATTACTCCTTTTATCATCAGCTATCTGCCAGTGAAAGTCCCGTCAAAATCGGTCCACCCGTTTCGGAGATACTCTTTGATTTCATGTGTTTTTATTTTTTTACGCGGAACCCTAATTGTTTTTCCGATATTAAAGTAGCCTAAATTACTCCTTTTATCATCAGCTATCTGCCAGTGAAAGTCCCGTCAAAATCGGTCCAGCCATTTCGGAGATTACCCGGAACAAACACACAAACAGACAGACAAAAAATTTTTTAATCGCGTTTTTGCTATAGGTGTCGTATGTACTTTGATATGCACTTAGTGAAAAGGTGTTATTTTGATATTACAAACAGACACTCCAATTTTATTTATTTGTATAGATAGTACAGTAGTATCTATGGTTTGTATATACCAGGTTCGGTATTTATTTGGCAAATACAGTAAATTTTCATTTTTATGTACCTATACGGTAATCCTAAGCCAGCGGCAACACTATCCTACCCACATATATGGATTTACATAGATAACGCAAATGTAGGTACTTAGCGTGTCGGAAAACCCCGACCAAGCGTCAAGGTTGGTCGCCTATAACTTACAGTCCTTCACGACTACAGATATAAAAATATGAGTATGAGCGAGATAATCACTCCAGAGAATCGTAGCGGGCGGAGGGGCATCAGCGGCATCGGTGTCTTTGAATCGGTTTGGATTTCCCGCCATCTATGACGTCACAGTAAGTGTTAAAAATTTGGCACGCTTGGTTTCAATACAAATCGTGATACTTGCGTTATCTATGTAAATAGATGTAAATCTATATCTGTGATCCTACCTATAATACACTAAACGAAAAAAATATTTCCGACAACAAACGCTTTTATAATAGACATCCGACGTTGTGAAGTCGCCGCTCTATACCAATTGACAACGTCGCGTCTGCAACAACGTAGTACCTCGTGTGGCGAATTGACGACCGCTTGGCGCTGTAGTTTGAGCGTTGGCCGCTCGGCTCACAACATCGGATGGTTGCGGGTTCGATTCCCGACAAAGGAAATTTTCTGAAACGGCCTTTTCGTAATTTGCCCAGGTCTGGGTGTCACTGGGATCGCCACCAGTTTAATGTATGGTAGCCAAGCGTTGCTTAGTTTGGCACCATATAGTTGATGAGTAAGTCTGGCGATATTTATTTATTTATCTGATACCTATCATGTCAGCGATACATTAATTTATTTATTAGAAACTTAGTATTGTATTATGTCCGGAAAATATTAAAAATACTTAGCTCGTTACTTCATTTTTTTATTGAATGTTATTATTATGATAATAAAAGATGAAAACCCGGCTTCGCTCGGGTGAAATGTGACTCATTACAATTTTCGGCATGATGTGTTTACATCCAAACAAAGTTAATAGAAATACAAATACATCCGACAGAGAACCAAAGTTATCGACATAGCTCAAAGAATTAGCAAGCTGAAGTAGCAGTGGGCTGGCTATATCTCGCGAAGAACCGACAACCGCTGGGTTAAACGTGTTCTTGAGTGGAGACCTCGACTCGGCAAGCGTAGTGTAGGACGCGGACGCCCTCCGACCAGGTGGGATGACGATTTGCGAAAGACTGCAGGCAGATGCTGGATGCGGCAAGCTGAAGACAGGGCGCTATGGCGATCATTAGGGGAGGCCTATGTCCAGCAGTGGACAAGCATAGGCTGATGATGATGATGATGAAAGTTAATCACTATGCAAAGCAAAACTAAATGAAATGAATACTCGTACGGAAACATCATGAACATTGAACACTGAATTTGTTTGTTCTGACAGCTCAATCAATAAATGCACTTCTTCTTCTTTCTTTAAAAATATGGCCCACCAACTAACTGGCACTGTCATCACTGACACTGACTGACATGCGTCCATAGAAAATATGGCGGTACTGTGCCGAATATTATAATTATAACATTGTTTATCACGACAATCCGAATTTTCCGGATATATGTTGTCGACTCAAAATCATTATTTTTTTAAGTTTTATTATTCTGGTAACGTTTCAATCGAGTCTATCGTACCCTTTGACGGAATTATTAATATAGATGGCGCAATATAGGGATATACATATTTGCAATAAAAAATTGGTCACCACCATCTGTCATTTCAACTAGTACACTATTAGCACGCAGTTTACTCAAAGTACAAATTTTATGTTAATAATGGCCTAATTTAGTCAGATGGCGCTGACAAATTCACACACACAGGCGTAAAATTTAACAAATTTTACGATCGATTTTGATTATGTTAATCTATTTTTAAATGCCTGAAATCATTAGATGCGAATACAATAATTTATTTAGAAGTGATAAAATCCATTGTTTTAAGGAAAAACTTTGTGTGTCTCGTATAAATTCGGAATTAAATATGTATGGAGAACACGACCGCCCCCATCACCTTAATTGTTGTGCTTCCCCACCTTCCTTTATCTAAGTTCCCCACACATTAGACCGCAGGTATATAACAAAATAATAAAGTGCTCAGCTATTTTTTTTATTGCATTCTGAAGTGTTGTTCTTATTGCATAATCGTAATATTAAAGATAACTCGTTATTAAGGTCATTGGTGCAACATTGCATTTGGCTCATTGCGTGAAATAATTCCGTCTCCGCTAAAACCACATACGGTTGGCCGGATAGAGCTGAATCTAAAGGATTGTAGTACTGATGGTAGCAAAAGTAGGATATTGTGAAGCCGAGCACGGATCCTGCGACGACGTCCTCCCAATGATGATGGTAATCGCAGCAGCGGCTTATGGCCACGACACCCGCCACGGCGAGCGGCGCGAGACACGCTACCACTCTCCAGCCTTCCCCTCGTGACCGCGACAGCACCCCCAGCTTCCCGCACAACAGCATACTCACAAACCCCAAGGAACAGAACGCGTAACTGCTGTGCCCGCTCGGGAACGACATTCGGCCGTCGATAACATCTATCTCGTTGCCGGTGCAATGCAGCCCTGGCGTCATCTTTCCGTTCGGAAAACATCGGTAGAAAAAGTCCGGTCGAAGCCGCCCAACCATCAGTTTCATGGTCTCTGTAACGACGGCATTTATCGCCAACGCCAGCGTCCACGCCAGCACCGCATGAGTCGCGTCTACGTAATTTTTGGTCAATTTAAGCGGGACCGAGATGAGCAGTAAGGGCACGAAGATGATCAGGATTACCAAATACCATACCGGAACAATGGAATCCTGTCGGGGACGTCGGTAGTCGTTCAGCAGCTCCGATTCGGTGACGTACTGCACATGTGGCCTCACTGTGAGGTGAATGATACACATGGCTCCCAATAACACCACTCTCAATAGAATTTCCGACAATAAACTGTGTATTAAATTATGAACTCCTCGCCACATAACTCCAGAGAACGGCGTGCGAGATCCATTTGTTTACACTGCTGAATTTGATTGATTGCTGTACAAATAAAACGTAGAGAAGTATGAATAAAAAATAGTTGTTATGACGTGTGATCGTGTAATAAATGTCAGATGTATAAATAGAAAAAAGTTTAATGAACTACTTGGCATAGACCTCTTTCTAGTGCTCGCACGCTCTCGCACATTCATTTTTTTTTTGATGTTGCAATGAAAAAAATTGGTATACTTAATATTAATTGATCCGGATTCGTAGTAGTTTATACAACCATGATAGGTATTACCTTTTTTATCTTATTGGACTAGGTCAGCCACACACTCACTACAGCTACTCCTGTAAGCCACGATCGACAATGGTTTCCAACGAAGACGCCGAAGTTTGACCCTCAACGAGTCCCGATGAAAAGCTAACTTGTCCTGGAACTCGCACGTAAGTATTTAATTGTTATCAAGAAAATAATAGGAGTTAGGAGAAAATTATCCACTGATTTTGGCTGATTGCCACACAAGCAAGACTCCCGATTACTCAAGAAAGAACAGTTATTGCTATGGTATAAGTTGGTTTCGTATTTCTGTCTCTTACCAACAGCCCACTCATTTTTATCCCTGAAGAAAATCTTACTGAAATATTTGAATATTTCTTCTTACTGAATACCTATACCTACCTTCTTATCGTAATTCCCTTATTTGTAAGGCATTCGAGGTCCTATTCTAATTATATTGGTTGTTCGAGCGAGTAGCGCGGCTGTTGTAGGAACCTGTTCAAGGCTCTTTACAGCGTTTCCTCATTTCCTGGCTGCGGGCTTACAAGTGCAGCGGCCGACACTTTCTATTCAAGGTAGATAAAACATCTGCGTAAGCGACCTGTTCCGCAGATAACTTACGCGCCAACAATAATTTTGAATGGATTTTTTTTACTATTTTAATTATATTTTTTCAAGTTTGTTGTTTCCTCGCCTAAAACTTGTTTAGTCAATGTTTGTACGTAACGGTACGTGCAAATCGTAACTACAAACGATTCCAAGATTTGTCTGACATGGGAATTGAACCCGCGACTACGAACCAGTGAGTCGATCCGCCCATTCTCAGACGTCATCATCAAAAAAAAATTTATAATAATAAAGAAAAGATCAGATTTAAAAATGATTTCCTTCACCTTGTCGTCTGCGGTTTAGCTTTTCCTATTTAATTTTTACCTACTTACATTATCTTCGAAACACCAATAAACCAGAGGTCACACGTGTTGTGGGCACAGGGCGCCATTGCGCAACAGCTGCGCCAGATACTTCCTCTCTAAAAATAAAAGTGAACGTTCTCACGTAATCGCAAACATATAATTATTTTTGTTATGAACACAAACGTGAAATCGCCTTTGATGATTCGCAGAGATGAACCTCTTATGACCGTTATAAGATGCGGCAGTAAGTGCGAGAATCGCGCGGTCATGGTGAATCTCCATCGCGTCAGGTCGAGCATCTTTTATTGTGTGGTTTTTGTGCTACCACATGTCAGTTCAATGACAATGAACCGCATTTGACTGTCGGAAACAATGCACGGTGTGCACTGGGCCGAAGGTATTCCATTCATAAATTTAAAGTTCACGGGATAATTATGGAAGGCTTCGTTTTAATGTCTTTTGGATTAAATTGCTACCGATTTGCGGGTTACATAAGCCGATAACAGATGGTGCGGGTTGATGGTGGGTTATTATGTTGGTTTCACTTATTCCCGGATGACACAACTTGTGTCAATTAAAAAGCTAGGAAAGTTCACAAGTACCTAATACTAACGAGCTGGCCACATCTGGCATTATGAACATAAAATAGGTAGCTAAGTAACACACACAAACTGTATTATCCTACTAATATTATAAATGCGAAAGTTTGTGAGTGTGGATGTATGTATGTATGTATGTATGTATGTATGTATGTATGTTTGTTACTCCTTCACGCAAAAACTACTGAACGGATTTGGATGAAATTTGGAATGCAGATAGATTATAACCGGGATTAACATATAGGATACTTTTTAACCCAATAATCCAATACTACGCGGATGAAGTCGCGGGGCACAGCTAGTTATATATAATGCTACCGGTACTATTACTTATAATACTACGACTATTCAATTAGATGCAGTGTCACGCCCTAATTGTATTGTGAATTTGGATGAAATCTTTAGAATCACTAACTCTAGTGACACTCAGACCATTTCCGAAATTTACCCTGACCGGAATCGGACCCGCAACCACTCAGTAACGTGAGCCAAGGGGCCTACGGTCGAACCACTACGCCATGTTACATAATCACTTTTATCAATAGAGCTTAAGAGGTCATGAATGCATAATACAGGACCTTTAAAGGTAGGTGCTCTATGGCCATTAAAAGTCTCAATCTTCGTTATATAACCGACTTCACACGTCGATGGTATTTCGGTACGGCACTGAAGCATTTACACGATCAATGTGCTCGTAATCATTTCGCATGTTTTTACTATATTCATTCACAATGTGCTCAGGCGGCCACACTGTTGGAGTAGGTACATGAAGAAGAAACTGCAGACCAATTTTTTAAATAGATTATACAGTCTATCTACAACCCAATATCGGAAATGGCCTTTTCGTAATTAGCCCAGGTCTGGGTGTCACTAGGATCGCCCCCAGTCCATTGTACGGTACCCTTAGTACAATCGTTGCTTAGTTTGGGACCATACAGTTGGTGTGTCAGTCTAGCGATGTGTTTTATTTATTTATTTATTTACAGTGTAATAAACCGATCTGATGCACGGAAAGCAATAAATGATTGTGCAATGTCGAGACAGTCGATGATGCTTGCTTCATAATGATAATATGTTAGAAAGTCTCACGGCCATGGGTATTGGAACCGTACCAACATACCGAGTTACTATTAGGCTCACAGGATAGCAAAACCAAAACTTAAGTAGGTGCCTACTAACTATAATTATATGTTTTAAACTTTTCAGTGATTTTAATTAGATTTGCCTATAAATTATCTACAAATTTAAATATATTTGAATGGCACAAATGATAATAAAACATGATAATGTGATAATGTGATTTTATCAAAAAAATGTTAAGTTTTTGCTGAGTGGTTAGTAAGAATGGAGACAGTGGCTCAATGTTTAGAAAATCATAAGATTACGACAGAGAATAAACTCTCTGATTAATAAACTCGTGATGGCTCAAGAATTCGGTTCCGCTATCCGCTTTAATTAAAGCGGTCAATTCCGAATGCAAAAGTATTGCGAAAGAGATTCACACGGAATTTGAATTATTTATTATAAGGAAGTAAGTACCTACTTACTTAATTAAGTGGTAACGTCCTGGTATTTAACCTATACTCAATAATGAATAAATATATATAAAATCTGTAATATGTCTCGCTGGAATACAATAAGTAGGAATCGGAAAAGTCCGAATGTCTGCGTTACAGTTACCTACTTACATTTGCGAAAAAATCATTGCTACACCAACAAGCTAAACAAAGAAAGAGTAACATGAAAATTTATAGGTAGTGATTAGTCAAGATAACATATTCAAAAAGGTCACTTAGTACTTACTTACCAACACATTTATTATTTTCTCACAGCAACAGGGGCAGACACAATAGCCGATGCCAACTTCCTACAAGAGTGTTTTATGCAACAGTATGCAGTGTGTAGATTGACTCAGATTTATGACTAAAACAGTAATGGACGAATGCATATATCAGATAGTTATATAATCTGGCTTAAACCCGAGACTGTGTTTACATATCACTAGACATTTTCTTGGTTACTCGTTGCATCATGAATGCGTAAGCGCAGAATGCTAACCGGTAGCTTGTGTTTGACGTGGCGTGACAAAACTGAAATTATAAAACACAAGCTTTTGACCGCAGCTTCGCTAGCATACATTTTATTTCTGACAAATACTACGCTACCTACCGTTCCAAATATAACTAAGAACTATCCAGGTGGGTCATAAGTACTTACCTACAAAAAAAAACATCACAATCGGTCAAGCCATTAAGGAGAAGATTTACGAACAAACGTACACATTAATTTTATAAATAAAGAAGTCTACTACCGGTAAGACAGCACAGATAGTCTGACAGTAAAGGAAAGCGTAGACGAAGGCATGGTTAGGTACAGTTTTTCTCAAACCCATTCTAAGAAAAGTACTAAAGTTCTTGTAACTTAATTTAAAGTTACCATCGCTGCTACTACTTTATATGCTAGTACTTTAACTCACAAGTAGGCATATATAAACTCTTATTTTAATAATGGACGATTTTTACAGGGTACCTTGGTAAATGCTAAGTATGATGTAGGTATAGTAGGTATGTAGGTATAGTATACCTAACATAAAGCTGATGTGTTTCTATCTAACAGCTGACCTTTGATTAAATCACTCATTACTAACTAACTGTACCTACCAACCAAGAGAAAATATATATACCATCAGATTATCTTTATTTGTGGTAGATAAAGTACATCTTTTTTGGCATTTACTAGGGCACCATGCAAAATACCTTGCGTTATTAAATAGGTAAGATCTTGTAAAACAATGTTATCAGTAAACAAAAAATATTTTTGATACTCAAGCAATGCTGTAACAATTATTCACAGAGAGATAAAGCGTCTATTATGTAGGAGACAATTGTGTAAAAACGCAAAGACAGACGACCGTCTTTGTCATAGCTGTGAATATTGCAGCCTACAAACCAGCGAACTTGTGCCAATCACATCTGCAGAAGAATACTCGTATTTGTAGGAGCTATTATAATATACCCTTTGTAATTATTGATTATAAGCAACTGGCGATTAAAAAAAATGACATGTAAAAAGACAAGCTCGCTGCGTTTCTTGCCGGATCTTCTCAATCGAGGTCGCGTTCCGATCCGGTTGTAGATATAAGAAAAAAATATGTAAAATTGACAATTTGTAAGTGCCCCCGTAGGCCTAGACAAAATAAACGGTTTGAATTTGAATCAAACCACCTATAGATAAGCAGACGTCCCTGCTGAATAAAGGCTAGAGAATTTTTTTCTCACATACCTAGTTATTGACTGTCACAATCATCTTAATATATATAACTCAAAGGTGACTGACTGACTGACCGACTGACTGACAGACTGACATAGTGATCTATCAACGCACAGCCCAACCACTGGACGGATCGGGCTGAAATTTGGCATGCAGGTAGATGTTATGACGTAGGCATCCGCTAAGAAAGGATTTTTATTAATTCTACCCCCAAGGGGATAAAATAGGGGATGAAAGTTTGTATGAAACTTTGTCAATTAAATTCCACGCGAAGTCGCGGGCACAGCTAGTTATAAATAATGTTTATCTGAGCTCTGTAGTGATACATATCAGTCGCCGCAACGTTTTGAAAAAAAAACATCTATAAGACGTGAAAAAGATTATTTTGTATACCCACTTAACACTACTTTTTAAGAACACCAATCATGGCTGCGGACTTTTACATAACCGATCGGACCCAACCGGATCGTCGGACTATCGTAACATCATAATTGTTACATTACATGGTCATGGTGACCGTGTTAAAAATAAAAGTAAATTAAGTAGGTATGTAAGTAAGTATGAACCTATATACTTAGTCCTACTAATATTATAAATGCGAAAGTTTGTGAGTGTGGATGTATGTATGTATGTATGTATGTATGTATGTTTGTTACTCCTTCACGCAAAAACTACTGAACGGATTTGGATGAAATTTGGAACACAGATAGATTGTAACCGGGATTAACATATAGGATACTTTTTAACCCAATAATCCAATACTACGCGGATGAAGTCGCGGGGCACAGCTAGTTCTAAATATTTCCGTATCCGATTAATGTGATAGGTATGATTTTTTTGTTTGCGAATTGTCAAACTAATTGAATGGTAAGTAGGCACTTACCAAGGGCAGAAATGTGTTACCAACAAAAAATAAATAACAACAAAATATTCATGACCGAATGAATTGTTAAAATCTTAATATCATAAATGGGTGAGTAAATACAAAAAGTTTCATCCATTAAATCCAAATTACCTTATATACGTATCTCAATTGAGACTTTATGAATGGGTAGAATAAATTCAGATGATGCAATCTTAATTCTTTCTTTTGAATACCGAATCTATACAATATTATGTACATTTTACAATTATAAATTTTACCGCGCTACTACCTACCATTAACTTTTATTATTGTTCCTGTCACTTGCTTGAAATTAATAATATTATAGTTTGAAGTTTAATTGCTGCAAAAAGTATGAATGAATCTCATTGCTCACTTATGTTCGAGTTAGACTAAAGTTTTTTAAATATCAAAGCCTACATGTTTAGACGCAGTTTTAGAGTTATAGTTGATTAAGCTAGGACTGTTATCGAAGTAAATCGTCTGTACGGTCAGTAGAGTGAGTAGTTCTAGTTCGTGCAACAATTAGATACATGCGATGCGCAGAAGAAATTGTCAAGGTACTATATAAGCTTTACCCCAAAATTTTAATATTATGTTTATATATACTTAGTTTATTTTAGTTGACGGAGTAGGGGTTGTGCACATTCACTGTCATATAAAAGGCTCACGCGGCGGCGCCAGCTCATAAGAGTCGTTACGTCTGTTCCACCGGCATCTGGTGCAGAGGCGGTCGCGACATTAGCAGCACCTTCACTCCCGCGCACCATGGCTTCCCGTTTAGCCGTGAGTAATCACACCACTCGAGAAAGCGAATTTCTTCCGGATTTCTTATGTGAACATCTTCCAGTACAAAGATGTACCGACTGCGGTGTCCTCGATTGTGATTATGATTTTAATTACACATCTCCATTTGAGTGAATCTTTATTTATGAGCATAATATTGGATACCTATAGTGACGAATTTCTTGAATATTACCTACCTCTAAATGAATTGATTCCAGTAGTAGAGTCCTAACACAGTCCCTAAATTGTAAATTGAGGCAAAAGTTCTGCTCTTAATTTTTATAAAATAGCATGCAAGATACTGTTGTACGATAATCAAGCTCAAACTTTAGAGAGTTTTAATTATAACGGGCAGCTCGATTGCGTAATGTAATTGTCATCGGTGCGCGCAACGCGAGCGTGTCTCTACATTAGACAAGTTATACTTGAGTCACACTGAGTATCAACACGACTGGCCCATGGCGAGCTGACCACTTTCAATTTTATGCATACTATGTCCGCTGATCAGGCCGGAGATGAAATAATTAGTTTGAAATTTCACATGACGTTGTGAACTAAACGATTATTATACCGTTATCATTTCAGCTGAGCTGCTTTCTGCTGGCTTGCGTTGGCGTCTGCTTGGCGACTTTTGGACATGAACAGTTAGTATTATCATGATCCTAAACTTACAATAATTTACTTCCTCCTTAGTTATTTGCCTACGTTGTTACGTGGTGGTTCCACCGACTCCTACCTATTAGTTACGCTACACGTCATAGGGACTTGTAACCGCAAAAAACACAGTGGATGGAGCAATTTAGTTGAAATTTCTATAACGATTCTCACGCTTCTACATTGCGGTAAATGGTGAAAATCGAGCTATTGTGTTTTAATGATAGATCTTCCCTCACCCCGAGTTTTCACTGATTCACGTTTGACCTGCTGCCGTTGCGAGCTATTGTTTATCATTTATTATTCTATTGTTCGATATCTGTCATTGCGAATAAATCAGATAATTATTTGCGTTACGAGATCGAGAGTGTGACATCTGTGTTTCATTCTTTTGCAGTGTTCATATTCGAGTGCATATACCTGAGGAGCATCACTCGTCGAAGGAGGTGGTGATTCACGAGGAGCATGGTCACGGCGGCGGAGGCGGCGGCGGCGGGGGCGGCTACGGGGGTGGTCAAGGGGGCGGATTTGGAGGCGGCCACGGTGGTGGTGACGGGCTCGCAGATCACTTACATGGAGGATTTGCCGATTACTTGAAGGGCGGCGGCCACGGCGGCGGTCATGGTGGCGGATATGGAGGCGGCCATGGCGGCGGGTTTGGTGGAGGCCACGGCGGTGGATTTGGCGGTGGCCACGGCGGTGGATTCGGTGGTGGCCACGATATCGGCGGTGGTCATGGAGGATACGACTTGGGAGGTGGCCACGGAGGACTAGACTTAGGCGGTGGACACGGCGGCGGCGGTGGATTAGATTTGGGAGGCGGACATGACGGTGGCCATGGTGGAGGTCACGGAGGATTAGAACTTGGAGGCGGACACGGCGGTGGATATGGTGGACTCGACTTGGGAGGTGGACATGGAGGAGGCCACGGAGGGATCGATTTAGGAGGACACGGCGGTGGCCATGATTTCGGTGGCGGAAGCCATGGAGGTTACGACCTTGGAGGTGGACAAGGCGGAGGTCACGACCTAGGTGGCGGCATTGGAGGTGGATTTGGAGGTGGCCACAGTGGCGGATTCGGAGGAGGTTTTGGAGGAGGCCATGATAGTGATCACGGACACGGTGGAGCAATAGGAGGTGGATTTGGTGGCGGCCACGGCGGCGGTCACGACGATCACGGTCATGGTGGCAGTTTCGGCGGCGGATTCGGTGGTGGTCATGGTGGATTCGGCGGCGGCAGTAGTGGAAACTTCGGTGGTTACGGGGGCGGCCATGGCAGCGGCCACGATCTGAGCGGAGGGTTCGTAGGCATTGGAGGCGGTCATGGCGCCGGTCTGTCTGGAGGACACGACAGTTACAGCGTCGGTCACGACAGTGGATCGTCTGGTCTCGGCAGCTTCGCGGGAGGACACGACAGCTATAGTATCGGCCACGGCGGCGGCGGCGGCGGGCATGACAGCTACTCTGGATTGAGTAGCCTCGCTTCATTCGGCGGCGGTGGCCATAGTCACGGCGGTGACAGCTACAGCTTAGGAGGAGGAGGAGGACATGGTGGAGGAGACAGCTACAGCTTAGGAGGAGGAGGCGGACATGGCGGAGGGGACAGCTACAGTGCCGGCTTCGGTAGTCATGGCGGTGGCGACCATGGAAGCAGCGGTGGCTTTAATGTCGACCTCGGTGGCCACGGGAGCTTTGGCGGTGACAGCTATACGAACGCCATTGGCGCCGGCCACGGTGGCGGGCCGTACCATAAAAGGAAGTGAACGCCGTCGTAGCATTAGAAGCCAACTAAGTCAGTCGTTATGTTGCGTGTGGATATAGGTAATATATCCAGTGCTTTAATGTACAAGTTTGTTTTGTAAATAGTTTTTAGACTAAGTTATTACTTTATTATTAAGTAAACCATTATTTAATTTCCCAACGTGTTTTTGTTTCAATATTCATTCAGTTCACCTTTAAGATAATGTTAAACTGGAACGAGATGCCGAGTCAGAAAGGCACTGTACATTTCTAACCTTCCATGTTGATTCGAGAATTTGAAGAACGCCTCGGAAATAGGGTTGGGAACGTACCAAACGGTAGCGTTTTATGAAACAGCCAAAAAAATATACTACAGCGGCTAAAAGTAAATATAGACTTCTAAGGTATGTTGTTACAAGACATAATAAAAAGGAAAGGAAAGCACAATAATGATACTATTATACAAGTACAATAACAATATTATAATAAGTAGGTATCTTTAGTGGGAATCGATAGCATTTAACTGGAAGTGAAACCAGTATAATGATGTAACAAGCAAGTCCGACTCAGTATACGACGCTCGAAGCTTTGTCTCGCACTAATTGAGCTATACTTAAAATGGGCTTACATGTGACTAATGGCGGTATTGGAAATCATTACGTCACCACCTCATACCTTATAAAAATATCTATATGAAGACCGCCACAAGTGCTTACGAGGTCGATACCAGAAAATCATCTCCAGGTGTAATGAAGTTTTTTGTTTAAAACAAGTTCTACGCAATAATAACAGGTGTAACATTTTAGTTTGTGGCGGGGAGTGGCCATACTTACATAAGTCCAAGTTACTAACATAATGCATCTACATTTTATAGATGGTTGCAGTATATTTTAATCCTTAAAAATAGTCCTTAAGAATTCTACATCGTGAAGTAGAAACCTAAACAGCAATGCACTGAACGGGTCAGCGAAAGATATAAACAGAGACAATTTCACTTTTATTACAAACAAATTACGTAACCGTCACATGTTATGATAGGTATCTACAGACCGACTGAGTGGTGCTTAGGGTTTCACACAGATAGATAGAGAATTAAGTGGTTACTTACAGTATCTCTACCATGATTTTTAAGGTGTTAGCGTCTCTACCATGAGTGGATATCAAAGAAATAGTAAGTAATTATATCTTATTATTACAATTTCTTTGGTTGACGTCGATCGACAGTAGTTTTATTTTAGTTTATTTGGCTACATCTTGGCTCTACCGCCGTAAGCGTGGTTCCGCCAACAAATACTGAACAATAGTATTTGCATTAAAGTGAGTTTATGAAATTCTATGACAATTCAAAACCCGGCTTGCACCTCTGGATTTTTCGAAATCTATGTGCAAATCATAATTCCTATATGATTATCACTTGCTTACGGTGAAAGAAAACATCGTGAGAAAACTTGCATGTCTTAGAAGATCTACCCATTTTCGAAAGACATGTGAAATCCGCCAACCTGCACTGGGCCAGCGTGGTGGATTATGGCCTGATTCCCCCTCGTGTTGAGGGGAGGCCCGTGCCCAGGAGTGGGACGTCAAAAGGGCTAAATTATTATTTTTTATTTATTTATTTATGACATTCTTATGTATTTATCTTTGAATTCGTTGCCTGCTAACAGCGGTGAGTCTTAACAGATAATTAGGTGAAACTTGTTTTCAAGGAGCACAGTAACCGTACAAACCAATATTCATCAATATCTATGAATTTTGTATAAAATGTACCCAACGTAATTCGTATAGGATTGTCTCAGTTAATAAATTAGCCCATTCCGGCTTCGCGTGGGTAGACTTTTATGAAAGTATCAATGTACAAACACAAAGTACAAACTTCCCTCTCCTCAATTTCACATCCTTCAATTTTTAAAAAACCTTGTCGACCTTTTTATTGTAATTAATGAATAATAAATAGCCTTTTAAAGGTGTGTTATGCTAAAGCTGCAAAAATGTCGGGACCCCATATATTTTGATCCACTATTTTACACCCCTAGCGATAACTCGCACTCAAAAGCGACACGGTTCTGTCTATTAATTTTTGGCAGATGATGGCCATATTTGACATAAATGGATACAGTAACGTTAAATGTATAGAAATGTCGGTGCCTGGTCAACCGTGTAAGTAACTGATTCGGGGTTGCTTTACAGAAATTGTATCTTATCTTCGTTATAAAAAATAGTTTCGGCTCTGCATCGATGAGCCAGTCACCAATCAGTCAAACAAGATTTCCCTATATTACTGTAGATTAATGTATCGAATACTGTTATTTACTTCAACGCAGGAACGCCGAGCATCTGCTGCATTTCATAGTAGGGTCCGGTAGGTAGTGTTATGTCATATAAAGAGTGGATCTCGTCCGCTTTATGTAACAACGCGGTCCGGCGGATGCCCTTCACTGGGAAACTTCCGCGAGTGTTGAACTTCCAGTCTCGGTCAATGTAGCTTTTACTTTAATTTGTAAACACCTATTTTTAAAAAAATTGGATCTATTATGACATTCATTTAACATTTTCGTCAGTTAAGCTTTGATAAGAAGGTGCAGATAACAATTACGAAAAGTTTTCATATTATTCATTCGTTGCGTGATGATGCTTGCAAGATGACCTTTAATTTTTAAAAGCATTTATTTATTCTATTGTAAAGAGTAACCATTGAGTTTCTCGCGCGCTCTTCTCAGCAGCATTCGATACCGCTGTTAGATTTGGACTAGGTATTCTTAGATGCTTTGTTGGCGTAGCTAGATGAATAATACAGCTTTTTGATTGCGATATCAAACCGGACCACTATACATCTCCATCCATAATATTTTCTCTATACCATCAATACTGCTGTGATATTTGTGCTATTACTGATGGTGTAGACATTACTACAGCTTCTATTTCCTGACTGCACGTTTTTTACTAACAGTGGTGGATAAAAGTGCAATAAGTCTATTCAATATCTAATACTAAAAAATATTCGGAACTAAATAGTACGTGGATACTTAACTATTTAGCCGGAATAGAGACAGAAATAGCCTTGCTAACTGATTATGAAAAGGAGCCGTAATAAACGCGCCTGTCTCTGTACCGTAGCAATGATTACTTTCAAGCTAGAGGCAAGCCTCACGCCACAGGCGTCTTTTAACGTTCCACTTTTATGAAAACAGCTGGCTATCGTTGTAATGTAGAATGAAAATATAAGTAGGTGTTAAATCCTTTAAAAATGCCCTGAAATTATAAGTCTGTATTTCCCTAACAAAGAATAATAATAAAAAATGCTTAATTTATATTCTTTTTATTTTATACTCCGTCTACTGATTCGTATAAAATGCATGAATACCATTGTCGTTCGCGCTCAACTTTTATAGCTAATAATCGACCAAAGATTATAGCAGCTATATACCGAGCTCTTTGAATAATTTAATATTATAGTCTTAAAGAAATAGAATTGTAACCGATGTACATACGCGGCATTTGTGAGACACATAAATACTCCTATCACTCACTCATAAAGCACTACTTACACTATGGTTCCATAATGTTCAAATTTTATCACCATATTTGAGTTTTCCCGCCGCACTCGACGAGTCTCCGCTGGTCTTTTGGGCCTCGTGCCTCGAATGTGCTGGCACTGGGTGTACAGCTATCACTTTGTACCTGCGCTTAGGTTCCTTACGCACTCTTGCTTCATCTGCAATAGTTTCCTTCGATGAGTGCTTCGGTTTCACTTCGTAGTCGGTAGGTTCAGTAACCATAGACTCGGAGTCCTGTATGCTGTAATATTCGGAGGGTGGAGTGCTCATGATGGCTTCAGGAGAAGTTGTGGGTAACGGTGTCGGTGCCTCAGCGTACTGGTAGTTGTTATTAGAAGCCTCACCCAGCGGGACCTGCTCGCCTTGTAGCGCTTGGATGGCCATGAGAGAATAGTACGGATGTACCGGCGAAGACTCTTTTATCGTGTAGGCTGTAGATGACACGGTATCGAGCAGCCTCGGCTGACCATAGTTGGTAACCGTGTCATATTCCTCCGCGTCTGACGGCTCTCCACCGTTGATAGAGGTCGCCGAAACGCCAGAGTCTCCGATATGGTCCACTGTAGTCTGATGATCTAACCCTCCAAAACTTATATTCTGTGTCGAAATGGATTTCTTCTTGCCTTTCTTAACTTGATAATTTACCGCTGGACTCTCAGAACTATAAATATTTGATGACGATGCATAAGAATCTATTTCATATGTGTTCGGATAGCTATAGAGATCTTTGGTGTAATTTGGTAGCTCAAGGCTGCCAGTTCCATGCGTCGTGTACTGCTTAGGTTTATAGTTATGTACGATTGTGGAGGACACCGCATAGGGCCCGGGTATCCTGGCCTGCTGTGCTCGATCATCGGACGCGGGTGATTTGCTGTTATCGAAATACAGCGCCGGTACTACATTGCGAGACTTAACGTGCGAGCCTTTGTTTTTTATGTTGAACGCAGGAACTGGTCTGTAGGTCGGCAGGTCCTCCAAGCCATCATCGTCCACCGGTGCGAAGACTGTAGGAATTACAGGTTTTTGTACATTTCGCAACTTGCTGTAAGGGTTATAAATATTTTCGTAATAATTAAAATCGTTTTCCTGCGGTGCTTTCGTTGGTTTTAAATATTGATGTGCATATTTGCTCTTGTGTCCTTTCGTGGCTCCGAAGCGCACGCCATGAACTCCGTGGGTGAGTCTGGATGGATAAGTTAAATGGCTTTTGGTTATTTCTACGTCGGAGGGAATTTCTCCGTGATCGTGGAATATATGGTCATGTGTTACTTCTCGTGGATTGTGAGCGGTGTATTCTAAATTTGATGGAGTCCCCATTGAACCGACTGCGGTGTATCCCCCGAGTGCATCAGAGGACAACGCCAACAAAGACTGTGCATTTTTCATCGGAATAAGATGACGCTGCGGCGCGAAAGCGGCCATGTTGCCAGCGGGATCGATCCCCACGACCCTGGTGACTTTGGATCCATCGTCGTATACTATCTTATGAATGTGCTCCTCGCTGTACGTGTGGATGTGTTCCGTGTCACCATCGATGATTTTTTCGACTCGTTGCGGCTTCTTTATTTTTCTTATAGTTCCCGAAGGGTCGAGATCCGAGTAGAACTGTTCGTGGAACGTCGACACCGGGTGCTCCTCCTCCACTTGCGGCTTGCCCCGGAGCAGAACACGTTTCGATTTGCCTTTTCTCGGGACTTTCTTTTTCGTCGGCTCCTCTAATTTTACATACTTAACTCTATTGGGACGGCTGGCCAGCGTGGCCGCGGCCGCAGTCGGTGCGGCGAAGGCAGTGGGTATATAGGAGCCGTCGGAGGAGTCCTGTTGATCTTCCTCGTCATCCCAGTCTGCGGGACTGGGTCCGTAGTAGCCGCGGGCGCGGTACAGCGGAAGCAGCTTGGATGCCGCCGACGTGATGGCGGGCAGCCGTGAGGGTGGCTCGTCGTACACTTCCACCGAGTTATAGGGGTTTACCACTTTCGCCACGGTCGGCAACGCGACGTTGGTCGGCACTGCCACCGCACCTTCAGCGCTGGGCATGAAAGCCGGTGCATACTGAGGCGGCGCTGGATGGTTTGTTATGTATATCTTCTTGTGGTGGTGAATGTGCTTCACCTTTTGCGGTAGGTGTATTCGGATCTTTTTCCTGTAACAAAAAATAATGTGCCGGTATTCTATCGTGAATTAATCGATCGCATGCAAGTCGCCGTTGTTTTTCTGGCAATCGGCTTTCCGTCTGGTGTCAACGGCATAGCGTGACGCGGTAGCGATTGGCTTTCGCTATCGCCGGTAGCAGCCGTCGCCGCCTGCGCATCCGTCACACCCGACTCGACATACGACTCACACTTATGACTGCTGCCGTTTATTTGTAATATACTGTAATATACGACGAATATCGACTTGCACTTTCTAAGTCGAGGCGCTCATTACAGCCGGCCAGTATTGGTTCAACGTTCAAGCAATTAGCGCTGAGTGGTGAAACATAAACAATTTGTAACAATCGCCGGCATTGTGACATTGACAATGATTATATTAAATCGCTTTGGCTTGCCATGAACTCACTTTCGCTGGTTAGTTAATCGAACAATTTTGTAATTACATTTAAGAAAATTGCTCACATGTATAATTCGTTACGGTTCGTTAAGATTTATAAGATTTTAAAGGGCAGTTATATCGCAAGTATTTAGTTTAATCAAAGTAGTCAGTCATATTTAGTGGCACGCTAGCAAAAAACCAAAAGTATATTACAACTTAGCATCAATTGCACGCAAGGTAGAGGTGTAATAGAGCAGGGGTACTTACTTTGGTGCCTCTGGTGCGGTTTGAACAGAGGCGACAAGTACCAGAAGAGCGAACTGTAACAAAAAAAACGCTACATTGCAGTTAAAGACACACAAATTCTAACGGTCTTATGTTATTAGTTAATAGCATTCGTGTCTCTTCATTCATGAACAAATTTTCAATCAAACACTTATATTTATAATATTTGCCGCATGGGTACTGACTGCTTACTTATTTTTTTATTATTTTGGCCTATATAGTTTTCTAGAGTTAAAATAATCCTACTAATATTATAAATGCGACAGTTTGTGAGTGTGGATGTATGTATGTATGTATGTATGTATGTATGTATGTATGTATGTATGTATGTTTGTTACTCCTTCACGCAAAAAACTACTGAAGGGATTTGGATGAAATTTGGAACACAGATAGATTTTAACCGGGATTAACATATAGGATACTTTTTAACCCAATAATCCAATACTACGCGGATGAAGTCGCGGGGCACAGCTTGTGACATATATTTTAATTTTATTCATATTTTTTTTATATCAAGGATTCAAGGAGGCTTGTATAACGGGGAGTAAGTCGAATTCCGGCAGAATAATTGGAAATGGGTCCTAGTTATAGTTATTTAAATTATGTGATAGAATCGTGTGAAAAATTAGCATGGATGATATCTACTACGTACAGTCCACTAAGAATGTACATTTTATTAATAGTAATTCAAATAACTAATGACACATTTAATTTAATAATCCTACTAATATTATAAATGCGAAAGTTTGTGAGTGTGGATGTATGTATGTATGTATGTATGAATGTATGTATGTATGAATGTATGTATGTTTGTTACTCCTTCACGCAAAAACTACTGAACGGATTTGGATGAAATTTGGAACACAGATAGATTATAACCGGGATTAACATATAGGATACTTTTTAACCCAATAATCCAATATTACGCGGATGAAGTCGCGGGGCACAGCTAGTATTTAATAATACTGGTTGCAATAATTAATATATTTCGTTACTCAATATGAAATTGATAGTAATTAAAAATATTGTCAACCACCTTACTCAAATCAGAACCATCTTGATACGATTTTTACAATGATAAAAGATAAAGGCTCAAAAATATGCCCTATTCACTCCCACTTGCGGCTCGCTCTCTGTTGCTATGGAGGTCCCATTGTGACAGAAAACTAGCCAACTGTTATACCGCTTCTCACCGATGGCCTGGTACCAGGCCATCGGTGAGAAACGGTATATAACTATACACCCGTTCTGAAAGTATAAGCCTATGATCACCAATCCCGATAAAATGCCTCTAGAGATAATCCGGTTATTGGAATCCGCGGTATAAACCGAAATCGTATAAAGTTGGTTCCACCATTTCATGCTCCCAGCACTGTATCTCACACATTCACTAAAAGTACGCATCACAATATTCACTGTCACAAAACCTTTTATCAACAAACAAATATTATTAACTGTATAATGAAGTACCGACCAATTGCAACCAGTCCATGATCGCTTGTTGAGACTCCAAGGTGAGGTAAAGAACGACAACTGTATTTGTTTTGAAATTTTGCACAAGTGGAAACCGCACTAGCCTTCAAGCTCATATGATAATCGTGCGCGGTGCACCTGATTATTTATAACATTCATTTTCACGCCTGAAGGAGTCCCGCAGGGCGAGTGCGTATTGCGATGCGTTCATATTGCACCGCGCAAACCGCACAGCGGCATGGGACAACCACACCAAACTACAGACGTTGCTTCTTTATCGCCATTATCAAAATTACATAATTAAATTAAATAATACCTATGTAGAAATTACATAATAATATAAAATAAAACTTTGTAGGTATTAATAAAAATATAAGAATATGAAACAAATGGAATAATAAAACTTCAAATTGAACATAATGTTAACATATTTAAATCATTTGTCAGAAAGTACAATTAACAATGAATTAATGTAACCCACTGTAAAAGGAATAAATCAATAATAGTTGGTTAATTCTTAATAAGAATTATTTAATTTTAAAAATATTAATACATACTTAAAAAAAAAAGGATTATAATTTATGTCTATGTGATGGTCTAAGATTACTTTGCTTATCGGCTAATTCGGCACTGAACACAGCTTATAGATATTTTATTTACAACTAGCTTTTGCCCGCAATTTAGCAAACGTATTCTGGATGTCAACAACAGCACCACCTTTCTGGTACAACCATAGTTAAGGACCATAACACCAGAACTTCCTAAAGTCATCAAAATCGATCAAGTCGTTTGGGAGAAAAGCAAAGACGAGTCCAGGCACACCGAAGTTTCAAATTATAAAGATATTGATTTCCTAAATTAAATCCTACGTTCTATAAATGTTAGTTAAGTAATCATGTTCGCGATAGGAACGGGACTGTATCAATATCATACAGTTAGCATGCAACGTGTCGGTTCATTAATAAAACGATACTAAACTCCAGCTTGATGAGCGCTCATAGTGGCGAACACGAATTAGGTACCTAGTAAACCCTCATAAAAAGGCTTTACACTTAATCCACAATATCTATGGTGGCATAACTTGAGCTCTCTGTGAAGGAGTGAGGATTGATTCGCGTACTAGTGACAGCTACGATTCAATCTCGTGACCGAGAACGGCGTACGCTCCTGAATTTTTGGCCAAAAACAGACTCAAAACCACACGTAGGCCAATGCGCTGTATTCCCCACACTTCTATACAACACGAGTGCAATAGGTATTCATCTGGCAAGTCTTTCCTCATAAAATATGGAGTGTTTGTCCGTGTGAATTAGAGGAAGCGTTGTTATAAAAAGATCGCTCCGATATAACAGAATAAGAAGCAAGTTATTTTATCAACGTCGGAAGAGATTAGATAATAGTGTAGATTTATCATTCTGCCGGTTGCTCGCGGTTCCTTATAACATTATATGATACAATTACAAGCAGTTATATACCTGCATTACTTTACCTGATATTATAATTCTATAAATTTGAAAAATGCACATATGTACCGCAATTCCATTTTTCCGTAGCCCATGCTTTCTATGCAAGGGTTGAAAACTGCCGGTAATAATATAACATTTTTCATTATATTTTGACCGATAGATGTTATATAATAAGGTCGCTATAATAAATTCAATGTTAAGTTTACTGGGATCGATCTCGTAACAATGTAGATCGGCGCTGGATCGCGTGCGCGCGCGCCCGGCACGCAGCTGATCCGCATCCGCGTTGTAATAGCGCCGCGTAACAATTAAACGTTTAATTTCGAGGAAAAAATTACACATCACTCACTGAACCAATTTGATTAATCCATCAATTTAGCAAGCTCCGTTAATTTTGAAACACTATCCCCATAGTTATAGCTATTTAGTCAGCTTACAATATAATTATAAATAATTTTTCAGAACCAACGTTTTTTCGAATGCCGTTGTTATTGTTACAAAAAAGTTATACATGAGTTGGGTCAAATTTTTCTTATAAAGTTTGACATAACTTCTCATGTTATATTCACATTTTAAAATTAAGCTTAAATAATTAATTCTTTTAACTAATATTAGGACCGATTTCCACTTTTCGTCATTTATTTGTATCAATGATATTTAAAAAAATTATACCAAATTTTTGGCTGGTCAATAATGCGCCGTTGAACTCTTTTGTTGAAAAACATGTTCATAGGACTTCCTCAGTGTTTAGTACAAATGTTTTATACATATTATGTAAAAAATATAGTTACGTACTATAATATGTCAAAATGGAGATTTCAATATTTATTTATTTATAATATATTAACTTACGACTACTTACATAGATTATAGGTACCCACTTATCTAACTAAATTTTCTACCTACAAAAAGTAACTAGGTAAGTCTTAGGTACACCAAAAAAGGCAAGTCATAAATAGGGGAGCGATTACGGTGCATTAGTGGCATCAGCCGCGGTGGCTATCTGCGGCCGTGGGCCTGGCGCCTACGTGGCAGACCCACAGCCAGCAGAGCCTAGCGAACCAGTAAAGAACAGATGATCTGTTACTGCGCTAATGCCCTGAAGTTCTCTAACAGCTTCTAACTGCTTGAAGTTTATGATAACTTGAATTGATGCACCCGGCCCTTAGACGAGGTGCGCCTACATTTGAGTATAATGACAGTATTGTTATTATTATAGCTCTTGCTAATTATTTGTTCACTGCTAAAATTATCACTTTATAATAAGAAAAAATAATAAAATATTCGTATTTTGCTGGAAACGTAATATTTTTTTTATTTCTGCTTTTTCATTTTTTTGTAACATCAAAGGTGCAAAGAATAATTTCATTAGTTAAGACATAATTATTTATCAATTTAATTATTGCTAACAGAGTAAAGACTTTAAGGGGATATTCGCAATAGATGGAAAGTTTTCGATGTCGGAAACGACTTCCTTCCTCAGCTTCCTTCCTTCTTCTTATTCATTTGTAAATTAAGAATTGTAGCTATCGTTTCCGACATATAAATCTTTCCTTCACCTTTGAATACCCCTCCAGGTTAGAGCTATCATAGAGCTAAAGGCGGTAAGCCTAGACTAGCTAGAGTTATTTCACCGCTTTGAAATTGAAACAGTAAACATATCCATTAAACCAACGATCATGTCCATTAGTCAAGTTCGATTTAAATGTACCATTGTTTTAACGCTTTCACATCCGACTAACGATTATCAGTTCCAGCCGGGCGCGCTAAGTGTTCCGTATCTCAATGTCCAGTGGAAGGCATCTCGTTGCCATTACACCGCCCGGGATGGACGGGAACGCTTGATAACGTATAATTTGCCTGTTACTTTTGTCCGACCGGCTTGTTATTAGCGTTTAAGGACGTAAACATCTTTATACGAATGATTACGAAGCTTGAATAGGTGGAGATGATAGCCGCAGGACTGGCCGACCTTTTTACTTACAACCTTCGAATAGCTCTGGGTACTTATTTATTATAAACTAGCTTTTGTCCGCAGTTTTGCTAGCGTAGATTTTATTTTTTTAGATGCCGACAACAGCGCCACCTGTAGGGCTCAAATATAGCTAAGAACCATCCAATTGACAATAGATAGAACCAGGTTCCCTGATTGGCTGAAAATATTTAAATGAATAATATTTTTAACATAAGCAAGTAACCAAACGCGAATATAAAGCAGCCTACTAACGACGGCTTATAAACATGCCGGTAAAATTTAATAGTTTTTCTTTTAACTGTTGTGCAAACTCCCGCTTTCCACTTTCTATCGAGGCTCAGCTACGTCCATCAAGCCACATCAGGTAATGATGAAGACCAATAAAACATCGTCTTCCTTCCTCCAATGACGTAATACATTGCTATATAATAATGCACATAAATTTGAAGAACTGATTGTTATAATTATTGTTTTGACTCACAAAATAATATACTGGGAACGTATACCAATTTATAATATTTTCATTCCGAAATAAAAATACAATGTGCATTTTTCTTCCTCTTGTATTTAACGAACACAACACAAGTACTCATGGACTCGTACTTATGGATATTAAAACAAACCGAATACTCAAGTGTTATTCAGTTGAGAGATCTCGAAGCATCACCTCTCGGCCGTTTCCCACAGTAAATGGGGCCCGCTATTAAAATGTTACGAGGCAGTAACCAGGGTAATTGTGACCAATTTCTGAACGTTTTTATTACCCATGCAACTATCAAATTGTTATCTGGGCCAGTTGGGACGGTGCCATGGTCCACTGCCGCCACTTTACTCAACATAAAAAGGGCTCATCGTTTAATGCTTCCGACAAAGCAGGCAACGTTTACAACGTGTGGCTATATAAACAAATTATTTTTTTATTACCTTTGAAAATTTGTCACCGATCAATCGAATCTAAAATTTTCTTCATAAACTAACATTACAAATTGATAATTTATTATGCGATGATAATACAAGCCCGCTGAGTTTCTTGCCGGATCTTCTCAGTCGAGGTCGCGTTCCGATCCGGTTGTATATATAAGAAAAAAAATAATGTAAAATTGACAATTTGTAAGTGCCCCCGTAGGCCTAAACAAAATAAACGATTTGAATTTGAATATCAATTTGTAATATAAATTTATGAAGCTTTTAAGACTTAGTGAAAAATCTTTAAAATTTAAAGTAACGTAAAATATTAAAGCAATTTTAAGGTGGCCTACACAGAGCGCAGACTGGAACATGGTCTTCTAAAGGTCTCAGTAATAACAATGTCTTCGGAAATCCTATAGGCCTGAACAAAATAAATTTTCGGTGTATTAATAAATCACTTTCGCGATAGTATTTCCCGATCGCGGGCGCATTTTCATGAGTTTCACCGGCTCGCGCCGCGAGCGTAAGATCAGGAAATACGTGCTGCGCGCACGCAACTATCCGATCGCTAAACTGAGCGCGCGACTATTGCACATAAGCGGCTGTTCAATTACCTACGAGATAGAGATATGGATCGATTGGATGTCCCAATTTTTTTGCTAATCCTACTAATATTATAAATGCGAAAGTTTGTGAGTGTGGATGTATGTATGAATGTATGTATGTATGTATGTATGTATGTATGTATGTATGTATGTATGTATGTATGTTTGTTACTCCTTCACGCAAAAACTTCTGAACGGATTTGGATGAAATTTGGAACACATATAGATTATAACCGGGATTAACATATAGGATACTTTTTAACCCAATAATCCAATACTACGCGGATGAAGTCGCGGGGCACAGCTAGTAAATAATAATTGTTTTCTCTTACATGAATTGTAAAAAAATATTTCGAAATATGTATTTAATTTCAACCTACCAGTGTACAATATGTTTATTATTTCACCCGAATAATGAAAATAAATAAATTAAGTGAATAAGAATTGTAAATAATATATCCTACTAATATTATAAACTAGCTGTGCCCCGCGACTTCATCCGCGTAGTATTGGATTATTGGGTTAAAAAGTATCCTATATGTTAATCCCGGTTATAATCTATCTGTGTTCCAAATTTCATCCAAATCCGTTCAGTAGTTTTTGCGTGAAGGAGTAACAAACATACATACATTCATACATACATACATACATACATACATACATACATACATACATACATACATACATACATCCACACTCACAAACTTTCGCATTTATAATATTAGTAGGATGCGAAAGTTTGTGAGTGTGGATGTATGTATGTATGTATGTATGTATGTTTGTTACTCCTTCACGCAAAAACTACTGAACGGATTTGGATGAAATTTGAAACACAGATAGATTATAACCGGGATTAACATATAGGATACTTTTTAACCCGATAATCCCGAAAGTTTTGCTAAGTTAAAATACTACGCGGATGAAGTCGCGGGGCACAGCTAGTAACTCATAAATCCCGCTTAATTAAATTTTACTGCTTCAATTACGTTTAATAACTCCTAATTGTATCGTAACTATCGTTAGTAAGAACAATAATATCACGTAGGCATAAATATATAAGTCCGTGTATAATGAGAAAACCCCTTTAGAATGGGCGAAGTGGGTGATAATTAATAATTATTACCTATCGATATAAGTCAGCGAACAGCTACTGATCATCAACATGTTTACGCCTCGCAAAAAGCCCGCAGTAATTAGCAGCCCACGTAATTTATCGTAGTTTGTACTGAAAACAAAGTATTGAAAGGAAATGAAAATAATTACTTGGCAATGTAGCACAAAGACATCTACAGGGTAAATAGCAGCTAATATTACACAAATATGACCCCCCTGTATTTTCTGCAAAATTAAGTAGATTTCGAGATATTACCTTATTCAATTTGTTTTTTTTATACTGATCCTATCAACAAAAGATGATTTATTGAAAAAAAATAACTTAATAAATGAATTTTGATTTAATGGAAACTTATTGTTGTGATCACAATTATAAAGCTGTATTAATAATCAGGAAATGACGAACAATACCCAACAGTATAAAATTATTTAAGTTTTCAAAATTTGGAACTTTTTTGGGCATTAACTGAAACATAATTTAAAATATCTAGAATAATCCTGAATTTCATATAACAAAATGGAGAAGTAAATGTAGTTCCAATTTAGCTCCTCTATCGGACCTAATAAGGAATACATCGAATAACCTACTAGTATCCCTGTAGGTATAGACCAACCAAAAATATTTATACCAACAAAAACCTTTGTAACTAACACATTCCACGTTAGAAACAAACAGTCGTTAAGAAAAACGTATCCATAATCGTACACGTGGATATCGGAGTTCATTCACTGGCCCGCGCGTTCCCCAAGCCATGGCTACAGTGACCACGCTTGCTTTTATTTTGGGGCATCACATTCTTCAAAGTACCTATCAATTGTGTAGTATTACGTTTCAAAATTATGTTCTTATATTATAACTAGCTGAGCCCGCGACTTCGTCCGCGTGGAATTTTGATCCTTTCTTAGGGGATGTCTACGTCATAGTAGCTTTATGCATGCAATGTCTCAGCCCGATTGGTTTAAAATTGACAAAGTTTCATATAAACTTTCATCCCCTATTTTATCCCCTTGGGGGTAGAATTAATCAAAATCCTTTCTTAGCGGATGCCTACGTCATAACATCTACCTGCATGCCAAATTTCAGCCCGATCCGTCCAGTGGTTTGGGCTGTGCGTTGATAGATCACTATGTCAGTCAGTCAGTCAGTCAGTCAGTCAGTCAGTCAGTCAGTCAATCAGTCAGTCAGTCACCTTCGAGTTATATATATATAGATTTTAAGATCAATTACGAATCATAATTACAGACTTAAATACAATTGGCTTTTTAGGGTTCAGACGAGCCTTATTATTTATTGAAACACCTCAATAATCTCTCCTCCACAAACGAACTTAGGTCTTGTTTCTCTGCTAACCTTGATTCATAAATTGGAGCGGTAATCTCTCCGATTGATCATTTATCTCAAATTTTCACACTGTTTACTTGGAAACACTACTGTTAACGGTCCATGTCCCTTATTACGGGAGGCAATATTCAAAGATAAAAAGTGAAAAAAAGCTTCGATAAGAGTGCCCTACGCCGGTCCAGAGAGGCATCAATCTGAGACCATGCTAAAGCCCACTGGTACACTCCGACATTTTTTATTCCTTTTCTGATTATTAGGCCACATTAAAATGTCGGTCAGTGTATCTAAAACTTTTATTACGACACCGGCGAGCTATTGTTGTAGTAACAATGAGATTCTCATGAATATAGGTACGTTACTATCTTAAGTCTGAGAGCGAATTTGGAAATGGCATTCTAATGTCATACCAGTGCAAAACGACTTGTCAAAACCATACTCAAGATCGCTCTCAGACTTGAGATTCATTTATTAATACGGGCCTTAGTATGTTATTTAAATAATAAGTACGTAATCCAATTTCCGTAATCATGTAGGTACTGTCGAAGTATCTGCTCAAATGTAAGAAGTAAAATAATGAGTAAGCACGCATAACAAATCTATTACCGTGGTGTGGACACTCACCCCAGCGCAAAGTAAAAAATACTACCTATCGGAACATTCCTACACATTTTTTTTTTTAATAATTATCTTCTCCCATCCAATCCTTACAGTTACAAATGCCGTGATATTTTTTCAATCCACAATCCCTATTTATTATAAAGAAACCGAGAATCCGATTTATAATACTTTATCTCTATGTAATTATCAAACATTGGGAACCGCTTCATTTAAGAAGTGGACTCCTTAAGATTTATTATGTATAAGGAAGAAGGCTCGGGTTTATTAGAAAGTCGGCTTATCTGAACATTTTTTGTGTTACGGTAAATCGGGTCGTTTCCTCGGGCGGGCCGTTCCGGGCGGGGTGCGTGCGACCGCGCGGGCGTCCCGGGCCCTAACCACGCTAGCTACTCAAATCGTAATAGAAAAGCAAACGCTCGCGATTACGTTTCAAACGCTCCGCTTTTGACGTTTTGCTGACACCATACCATATCAATGTCAGTAGAAATCGTGAAGCGAGTGTCAGCAAAACGTCAAAAGCGGAGCGTTTGAAACGTAATCGTGAGCGTTTGCTTTTCTATTACGATTTGAGTAGCTAGCGTGGTTAGAGCCCCGGCCGGCCGACGCCGCGCCGCGCCGCGCCGCCGCCGCCGCTGCACCCGCGCCCTGCCTACGTGACGCATGCGCGTGTCCACCTCATCTTACTTATCTGCCACGAAGACTTAACGGCACAACATTAATATAGGTGCATGGAATTCCATAATGTGAATTTACCTGCATTATTAAGGTTGATAAAATGGGTTATGGATACTTCACAGGATGTTAGTATTATGGAAGAGTATCGTATTCTTAATGCACCTATATTAATGTTGTGCCGTTAAGTCTTCGTGGCAGATAAGTAAGATGAGGTGGACACGCGCATGCGTCACGTAGGCAGGCCGCGCCGCGCCGCGCCGCCGCCGCCGCTGCACCCGCGCCCTGCCTACGTGACGCATGCGCGTGTCCACCTCATCTTACTTATCTGCCACGAAGACTTAACGGCACAACATTAATATAGGTGCATTAAGAATACGATACTCTTCCATAATACTAACATCCTGTGAAGTATCCATAACCCATTTTATCAACCTTAATAATGCAGGTAAATTCACATTATGGAATGAATTGGAAATACCTGTACAAGACGATTTAAACATCCTAGTACCTACAGCGTCGCCATCTACCTGAGCAACGCTAAAACTTCGCAAAGTGAATGTCGTCGTAGCCTGCACAAGTTGCAGAATTGCATCAAAGTAGTAGGTACCTACCTGTTTATTACAATACCCGTTCACAAGCCTAGGTGGAGCTGTTCCAATCTGCTAAACTATATTTACCTTCAGCTTCATGAAAACAGCCTCTTTCAGGCACTATTGATACGGCATTCATTGTCTTCATGTTATCTGCCGTGCCCATCAATTTTCATCACTGACTTTGAAGCAATTTTCTGAATAATAACGACGTAGAGTTCCAGTGGCGAGTGGTCGTTTCAGATTACAGTAAAAGTATAATGTAATTTAAACCTACAAAATGCTATCACAATTATAGGCACACTCATGGCTACTTCTAGATTATAACTATTTACGTGCAATGAGAGATTCTTTATCAATATCATTTACCTAGCATTTATCTAGTATTTCCGTTAGGCCCTCCAGCTAAGCTAATTCTTGTTATAGGACTCACGTCAGTAGCTTAAACAAATCCAACCCGGAACCTCTCAGCTACGAGGGCGGGCCCTTTAACCACTAAACTAATGACGCTTTATTTAAATAGGTATATTATGTTCCCAATTTTCCATTTACATTTTGTCATTTACGTTAACCAATATGAGTATTCCACTCATAAATAAAAGATTACATCAATGGGCAAAGACTTGCTCTCGTGAGTACGTTTTAAGTATCTACTAAGTGCAGTATTATACTCCACGAGTATTGATTAACCGTGATTTGGCTACGGGTTATTATTTAAACCTGTTTAAACATCGGCGTGAACCGCACCGCATTCCTGTCTAAAACGAAAACATAGGGCATGGCCATTGAGATAGAGTGGCGGTTATAGAATTAGGAATGTTTAGTACAGTGCGTACTGTCGCGACAAATCCTTCATCATCAAATCATTTATATATTTTAGTATCGTTATATTAAATCGTTTATAACTTTTAGCATCGCTATAGCAGACAAAGGTTATCCTAATTATGTTAATTCTATATTTTGCTTATTGCCTTCTATTGATTAGCAATTAATTTGATTTTTTTGGAGTTACTGAATACGCGTATCGATTACGTTACGAATACGCGTGAATTATTGCAAATTTACCCATAAGCCATTGTCATAAGAGTCACAGCACGCGTCTTCGTGAAATGAACGTACTGTACTAACCGTTCCTAATTCTATGACCACCATTGTATTAGAATATTTTTATTTATGCCATGAATTTGAGGCTGCTTTGTTTCGATAAGCAAGTTATTTATTATTCAATACTAGCTTTTTTCCCTTTTTAACCCCCGACAAAAATGAGGGGTGTTATAAGTTTAACATGTGTATTTGCGTATCTGTGTGCCTGTCTGTGGCATCGTAGCGCCCAAGCAGATGAACCGATTTCAATTATGTTAGATAGGTATTCTGATCGAGAGTGTTCTTAGCTATGTTTCATGAAAATCGGTTCAGCCGTTTGAAAATTATCAGCTCTTTTGTAGTTTAAAAAGTTGTCGCCGGGGGTTTTCTAAATTTTCAATTTTAGTTTTTTATTATTACCTATACGAGTACATAGAATACAGCTTGAAGCATATAATACATTAGGAAATCAAACACGGTGTCGTAACCTAAATAACTAGTTTTAACAATTTTAAAACAAAAAAAAACAAAAAAAAAAACTGGCAATAAAATTATGACATCAAATAGTTTTTATAACTCATTAACGTATATTTGTTATTCCAGCATATACTTGTGAATACAAAGTATTTCATAAGTCTTTGCTGTAATTGAAATTATAAATTAAGTAGCAAATACTAAAAGGAATAGGAACTACAAAAATATTTTTTTGTGATTATTTATGGTAAAATTTTCTTGTAGAGCATCTGATAATTATTGTGCTTCACGAGTAACAGACATAGGTATGTCATTCTAAGAACTGAGAAGCAATTGAGTGGTTCTTAAAGAAAATATTGCTTCAAAAATCCTCTTTATAGCCGGTCATACGCATGGGCGTGAGCGAGGTGGGTGGCGCAGTAACCTCATCCAGCCTTCCCCGCGCCTCTTCGAACCTTTTCTTTATTATCATGTCCCATCTCTTTTAAGCATTTAAATTAATTAAAACTCCGGCCCTCTAGCTGCGACTGATGGCAGTCATTTGTTGAATGGCAGTGAAGTTTTTATTGCTTTATTTATAATATGTCTCTTGTAACGGTACTGTGGGTTCGGTTTGTTTTCTGGTTCCATGGGTTTTTGTGAGTGTAAATAATACCATATATGTTGGAACTGAAGTAGTTGATACTTTGTAGTCATTCTCACGTAGAAGCAGACTGAAGTAGATGACGCTAGTGGCCATTCACATATAATGATAAGCTCCCCCACCCCCGTAGCCTTTGCTGACTCCTCCTGCATACAATCTGGCTATGTTACGTAGGTACTGCTATGTACCTGCGATTAAAAATTACGTTTATATCTTATGAGAAATAAATCAATGTCTGTCAGCAGTAGTACCGATATAGGAATATATCACAACTGTTTTATATGTAACCCCTGGTTAACCCATAAATTATGAGCAAGTGATGATTGAAAAAAAAAATTGTCGGAAGACAAGCCCGCTGAGTTTCCCGTAGAGAAAATATCCCGCAGGCTTAAAAAATATATTTGACTTTGGCTTTGCACTGATGAAACATATAAGTACCTAGACCGATTTGTGATATTGTCCCTAGTTTGTGCTAACAAAGAAAAAGAGAACAGCGTAATTATACTGTTTGAATGTTTCGTCCAGTGCAAATGTAAGGTAATATCCATTGCATAGATGTTAAGTGTCTGCACCTCGTAATGAAGGCCATCTGAACAACATTCAGCGGGATTCTCATTGCATTGTGTTTTCTATTATTTATGATATACATTATTTATTATACATTTGGTTTAGGTTCGAAATCATGCACTTGACAATCTAGGTTAGGTCAATCTAGTTAAACGTTTTAAGTTGGTTAACGAAACCGAGGTGTTTTATAAAACAGACATATACGTTACAAAACTTTCCATAGCCACTGTCTACACCGCTTCATAATTGGAACGCTATGTACACGTCACTTCTATTATAAATACATCGTAACGTCCGCTGCACTTGTGAGCGGTGATCACTTTTAGATATTATCTAAATGTATCAAATTGCCGGTTCGGCTTGAACATGTTAAACCGGTTGTACACTCTATGAACGCTGTGGAGGCCTTCGGTTCATGGTTTTAGCCAAATGTAGGAAATATAGAGTCGATGTTACACAAAGCCGGTCATATTTGAACGTCGGATAATAGTTTTCCAATACGCGATGGCAGCTTAATTCATAAAATACTACGATTGTTTAATTTTCCAAAGAAGGTAGAGTTACGGAAGTGTTCAATCACACATAGTTGGCTTTCATTTATCTATACTTAGTACCTGCGTGTTTAAATAACTTCTGTAAAATAATGCTTATGTAAACTCGCATGCGTCTGGGTAACTGCCCAATATAAGTTAATACATAGATAAATAGATTGTAATGCATTGTTGCTTACGTATTTTTTTACGCATTGTTGCAATACATATTTTAATGTATTACGTGGTCTACTATGTAAGTAAAATTAAGTATATGAACTTACATGTAACGTTACGTTTTGAATTGCCGCAATCACTATTGTGATCACTTTATAAAAAAATGCAATTTACATCTATAGGGTATTATTCTTACCAAGTATTTGAAATGGAATTCGTCTTTCGAAATTATTAAAAGACGTTCTATAATTTAACATAAGTATGAACATTATTTAACCTAATACCATTTCGGAAACTGTAATTCTATAATTATAAATATATATATAAAAATGAAAAATTATAATGGCATGCCAAGATTGTTTACTAAATCCGCATCTTAAGGAAAAATACACTTTACATTCTTGTGTATTGTAACTTCTAGCGTCAAATAATAACTTAATATCCTGAATAGAATGTTTTTTTCGACAACAGTCCAAAACTACACCTTTCTTCTATTGGGTCTTGGTTTAGTTGAGTTTCCTAGTATTTGGTTTACTTCGGTTATTATTCGTCTTTTGTTATGCTGTCTACCCGGCATTGGAATCCATCACTAGGTCCTGTCTCGCGTTTGTCTAACGCAAGTCACCTTAGCTTATAAATACCACCACATTTGCGATTTGCCTAACAATATCACTATTTTCTTAAACAGCACTCACGATAAACTCTCCAAGCACTGTAAACTGTTAACAAATAGCCTTTGAGTCTATTAAATTAGGTGTCAAATTAAGTGAAACTATTTTAGTAGGCTTAGGAAATACGGATATTTCCTCAGTTGACCTTCTGAGTGGACATAGGAAATTCTGTTTCAAGTCGAGTGCTTCAGTCGTCACGGACCAGTGGCCGGATAGCGGTCGGAGGCTTGATATCACCATTCATGTTTGTAAAGTGAATTGTTCTGTTCAATGTCGGGTCATTCGCTGGGACGGTTTGATGAAGAAGTGTTGAAATTAGTTGAGTATTTAGGATAAAGTCTTGAAAACTCCATTAAAATCATCATCATTTTCATTGGAATGTGGAAGTAATTTGAAGACTATTATATGTATTTGGTGAAATTGTAAGTAGGTATGTATCACATTACTGATTTGATAGAATAGGGTATACCAAATCTCTATTTGTGTATCCCAAGTGTCTAGCATACGTAACTCAAACGTGCATTGATCTCAAACAAATTCCGCCCTACAAGAACCCAGGGCCCCATAATTTTGTATTATATTTTTAATTGCGATGGAGATAAACGGTGTTCTAAAAACATAATCGCGATATTATATCGCTGTTATAATCTCATCAGCTTCCCTCTCGTTGGACTGATGATAGTAAAAGTGAGCGCCTTCCGGTGCGGCGCTGGCGGCGACTTGCGCGCATCGCGACTCGCTAATACAGGTCATATGCGCACGCGCCTTCTCCACACTTACATTCTCATTTTGTATCAGTCCTTTTATTTTCAATTGCGATTACGTTGTATGCTATGCAACTGTGTCAGATTTAAATACTTACTTCCTGGCGACGTAATCGCTACAACTTTTTGAGTAGATAACCTTTAAGAAGTTTTGGACATGCGTGCAGACGAATCAAATTGGACGTAGATTTGCTGAAAAATAACACCCTATACATGCTTCTCCAAACTGAAATCAACCTACAACCACCCGCACTAGGGATGATTTTTGTCTGCAGCAGTAGGTGCAGTTTAGTTCCATTCTGCAAACCTATATCCGCTTATATCGTCCGTTGAAATTTCCATGTAATTTAAGGAATTCGCACTTATTTCACTTGTTATTAATGCTTGCTCATTTCTCATGAATACTTATATCCAAGCATTCCCATAGTTAGATAATAAGAAAAATATTTTAGAAAAGTTTGCAGTTTTCTGTGACATGCTCAGAACCTCGCCACGCGCTCATCTTGCGTTTATCCGATATCCGGTCGCGATCTTTAATGCTTTCTTCTCATCGCAAACAAATTTCCACTCTACGACTACAATGCAGGCTTTATTTTCACTATAATGATGGGTTTGTAAAAATATCTTAATAAAATGTGGGTAGTACGTTCAAATATAAACCTTGCAGTCGCGTTTTCGGGTTGAAAATCGATTGCAGTGAACTTTTATTAAAATACCATGAAAATACGAATATTGAGTTCTATGTGAAAGGTGTAAGTTCGAAAATCGTTATGGAGGCTGAATGCGGGTGCCGGTCCCGGAGTCGCAGAGAGGCAGTGTCGCGAAACGCGAGCACGTTGCGATATAAAAGGAAGTTTTGTTTAAATTTCTTTATCACACACCAACTGCCTGCGCCCGCGCTCGGTCACTCACCACTCTATCTCACACTATGTCTGCCCGAATTTTGGTGAGTACCAATACATAACAAATCATATTTACACATATTAGTTCATATATATAAATAGCAGATACGCACTGCACATGTCACGCCTCCAACCTGAATATTTCAGCATTTGAAGTCGATTTCTTCTCGATAAATGAACATTGTTCGGGTTAATTTACCTGATGACAAGTCCGTTTTCAAATATTGAATTAGTCGAAAATATATATTCCTACCATACAGTGCTAACATAGCTTTTTTGTTTAGTAATTAATTCTATTGACTTCCAAACAAAATCTTTCCAAACATTTTTTTAACAGAAAAAGATACAAAATCATAAGTGATTGAAATAATCATGATAAGTGCTTTTGTGGACACCTAATTAATATCAGTTTCATCATTTAGCTATATATCGTACGTCCTTCGTTCTAACTTATAAGTAGGTACTAAGGTAAAACAAAGTTTTGGAACAGTTAAAGCATTGGTTCAAAATTATCGCACCTTTCATGTGGTGAAGGTGTTATTTCATTGTTAGTTGTATTGATACAACGATAACAGATCGTCAGTTAGAAAGTCGTATCGAATGCCCTGCTATAGGTTTTGTTTTTATCGCATAATTTGATAGGTTATTCCGGTATTACTTACGACTATTTTTACATCTATGCAACTGACAGCGTAGGGAAAAGGGCCACGTCTGTTCAACGACGTAGGTACTTGTGTTTACTAAGGCTTTGCGAATTTTGTATTTTTATATAATGTGTATTGCTATTGCGATTTCATTGTTGCTTTTGCGATTTCATTGTCTACCTAGGTTTGAAAGGTACGCAGTTTAAGAAAATTGTAAACTAAGGTCTTTTGGCCCAAGCCTTCTCAGACTACGCACTACGACTAGGCACACTAAGTTCGATTCGCACACCTTCTCATTGCCCAAACAATACTACATTGTTTATGGTTGAACACACAAGATCATTTGCCCCAAGACTAACTATCTGTCAATTAAGTTATTAAATAACAGATATATTAATTTAGTGCTTGTTTTTCATTCCAGTTGGCCCTGGTGTGCGTGGCAGAGCTGACGTCGCTGATCGCGGCGGGCGGCGGCGGCGGCGGCCACAAGAAGGTCATCATCCACGTGCCCCTGTTCGTGAAGCATCACCACCACAAGCACACCATAGTTAAGCACATACACCACAAGAGCGGGGGAGGCGGCGACGACCACTATGAGGTCCTGGGTTACACGTATGGGGAGCCGAAGGCGGCGCCACACTTCGGTGGCGGTAAGTACTGATCTGGATATGATGAGCAATCGATCAAACTATCAACTGCATACCTATAATCTCTCTAGTAGTAAATTATTGATGAACAGAAACAAAATTGAAAATAATGGTCTATGGAGACTGCAAAAGAAATCTCGTTGATTTGAGTAAAGCCTCCCTTTTAATATAGTACACTAATCGCAAGGATTCTTCGCACAAGGATAGATTCTAAAAAAGGAGGTCCTTAAAAATCCAGATTCTCAGAACTATTCTCAAATGGACAGAATGGTGCCTGCAGTTGCAAACACGACAAACATTGAAGAAATTGTCCTGATGGGAATCAGATCCCTTGCCAACCGATGCAGTAAGCCAAGCT
Source organism: Notodonta dromedarius (assembly GCA_905147325.1). Lineage (NCBI taxonomy): Eukaryota > Metazoa > Arthropoda > Insecta > Lepidoptera > Notodontidae > Notodonta > Notodonta dromedarius. Next base: position 8,246,491 of record LR990160.1, on the reverse strand, counting down.
GCTCTTTAGGAATTGAAGCTCCGTATAAGTAAATCTGCCCAGAAAATCTTGACTTTGACAAATCGTCAAAACATAATTCTTTCCTATCTAGAAATTGTTGAGGATTGCAGAGCTTTATTAACTCACCTGTACTGATAAGTTTATCTTTGGTACCCCAACTCCCTCCCTAAGTAGGAATCTCCCTCAGCAGCACTACGGTTACTGTTTCCGTACCCTGTTACACCCAGGTATTATTTATACAGTACCTACTTCACACATTCTCCATCTTATCTTGGTTCTTGCTCATGGTCGTTCCAGGTCACGGTTGGGGCGCAGCGGACGAGGGTCACGACGGCGGCTACGGGGACTCGCCTGTAAGCTTCGAAGGTGGTGAACACGGCAGCTACGCGCTTTCGGGGGCCGGCGAGGACTACGGCTCCGAGCACGGGTACTGAGCCATTGGGGTCTCGACTCACTGGTTGATTGTTAAATACAGTATTATCAAGCGGACCTGAATACTCAACTGTCAGCCAATAAGCGGAGCACAAAAAAATACAAAGATATGTGTGACTTTGTCCACTCTGTGCCTATTATATATAAATTATGAAGCATACAGTGCCTATCAATAAAGGTTTGTTCGCTTAGCTGTTACTGGGCATAGGATGAACTAGATACAATTTGTGGCAATTAATGATTTTTTGTACAAACTATAATAGACCACGTGGGATTAACGCCTATTCAGTCCCCTGCCTCCCCATATTTATAATTCGTTGTGAAAGTCCCTTGGACTCATTTTGTAAATAGTTTAAACGTACGAATTGTAGTGTTATATGCATTGTATGATTGCGCTTGTATGAATTAGTTATAAGAATCGTTGTTGAACCCGGTTGACGCGGGATATGTTATTAATTTTATATTAAAAAAGTTATTGTATATTAAATTAAAGTATTAAGTTTTCAATTGTGTTTTATTTACCTTAAGAAAACCTTTAATGAAATTGCGCACAAAGCGCATGTTAGTTATTGCATGCGTAAAATAAACTATTCACTACGTAGTATGTACCTGCCTATTGATAAAACTCAATAAATATCTGTGCAAAACGTAACGAGAATCGGTCTAGCAAAAAACAAACGCCGACAGGCATCCGCCCGCCAACTTTCTAACAGGACACATCTTTGTTCGTTTTGTGATTTTCCGTGTCGAGTTCTGCAGACGTAACTAACCCAACGAAAGCCACTATTTTTTGCTTCCTACATTAAATTAGTTCCGGCACCTTGGATGCAAGCGCTTATATATGTTTCCATAGCATTCTCGCAATTGCGTCACACGGAAATAAGATCTGTATATGGTGTTTACTTCTTATTTTTATAAAGCATTAATTCATGCCATTACATAATGCGTTGCGATAGCAATGCGAGCGAGCTATGCAATGCGTGCTATAATCATTACACAGCGGAAGTAAAGTCGTACGAATGTATTGACAACGAATGAAAAGATAAAGCTCGTCGTTATCTGGATCTGACCTCAATCTTAGTGGCAGACAGCTTTTAATTAGTTGCGTAACTACCTCATAAAATATCTGGACGACATAACCCCAATTCAGGGTGAAACAGAAAGGGTATACTTTTTTATCAAAACTTAACTTTGTAATTCCAAAACTTTGAAGGAAACTTGAAAAACAAAAGGTGTTATAGGGATAGCTGTTGACAGATTTCATAAGTCTCAAAACCTTTAGTACTTCAACTGTCCCCCAGAGCCGATCGTTTTAGATTTACAAAGTTAAGTTGCAAATGAAATAGTATAGCCTTTTTATTTCACCTAGTATATGTTGTGGGCAAAAGAGCGAGGAGATGATATCAGCTCGCCGAAAACGGGCAATGTCTCTAAGAACTGAAGACTTGAAGCTACACCATCACGTCTATATTCCCTAATGGGGCCGGATGCCAATATAACCTACCATATTTATGGTAGTAGAGGCAGGCTGATTCGACTAGGGAACTACCACCTTCTCACAGAAGATCAGCGGCAACGTTACGTCAACGTCACGTTACAATCTATACAAATAAATAAAATTGGAGTGTCTGTTTGTAATATCAAAATAACACCTTTTCACTAAATGCATATGAAAGTACATACGACACCTATAGCAAAAACGCGATTTAAACTTTTTTGTCTGTCTGTCTGTCCGTCTGTCTGTCTGTCTGTCTGTCTGTCTGTGTGTTTGTTCCGGGTAATCTCCGAAACGCCTGGACCGATTTTGACGGGACTTTCACTGGTAGATAGCTGATTTTATGAGCAGTAACTTAGGCTACTTTTATTTTAGAAAAACAAAAAAAGTGGGTCCTGTCGCGCGGGCTCAGAACGCGGGGGCGGGCTTTTTGTTAAGTTAAATTCCACGCGGACGAAGTCGCGGGCTCAGCTAGTTGTTAGCTATTATAGCTGCGTTTCGTACAATATCTGAGAGAGCCGAAAGCCCAACCTCCCCCCCCCCTACCTACCCTCCCTCTTTCCTACTCCCCTTCAGGTGGCCAACGTGTGAGCAACAGCTTTGGTATTGCAAGCATCTATAGCCTAAGGTAACTGCTTGACAACAGGCGGGTCATAAGCTAGTTTGCTGACTTTGTTAGATACGAAAATTTCAGCCATATTCTCCCTTAATGCAAGAGAGACTTAAAGCTCTTTCAAATATTCAAGTCGTTGAATATCGTTTACAAAGGTAAACTTTACCTGCGTAAATATGAGTGAACTCAGTCTGAGCAACCATTTATATGAACTAAGTTCTAAACTTCCAACAAGTTATACCTACATCTTAGCTTCCACATGTTATGCTTACCTACTTACCTACCAGTAGACGTGAATCAAAGCGATGCAACAGAAATATTTAGTATGGCTTAAAAATAAATTGTTTCAGCTTTTTTTTTAAATGGTGGATTAAATCAAGCCAACTCATGGTTGCTTATCTTAACGATTTCAACTTTACGGGCAGTAAATCTAATTACCTACGCAGCACCTAACCATAAATATCCTTTTTTAGTTAACTTTTTTAACGTTGTAATATGGTAAGTTCGTCCTGATATGCACGGGTGGGTTCTGTCAGGAGATTTCGGAGCCCCTCCGATGAGCTGGAGGTGGCCACTGGGAAGACTTTATTAGGTAAGATCTTTACATACCCCAGGCTTCTCCACTACAAGCGGTTCAGGCAGCCGTTTCCTCCCCAACAACAAAAAACCTATCCTCCTGGCATAACGCAATTTATCAAGTTGATTGGAATTGATATCAATCGATATTGATATACAATTTGTTTTCTCTGTGACTTCTCTCCGTTAACGGTTTTCCATTTGTCAACAAACCCGTGGGAAAAGTTTGCAATGATACAATATTAGGCATTAATCAAGACATGATTTTTTACATAACTCAACAAAAATATGTTTACATGAATATGAACGTGAGAAATTAGAAAAATGTAAGACAGGAATCAGCGTACAGATGGCCGGGCAACTAGTTAGTAAACAAAACCAGTAGGCGAGTTTTAATCACTACAATAAACATCAACGAAAGATAATTTAATTTAAGGAGTTAGGAATAAAACCCTTTTTATTTTGATTTTATTTTATTAAACACATATTGTGTTATGTCTGTCTGTATTCCTAATATTATACTGTTAATTTGGGTTAGGCAGGTATTGCACTCCCCGAATGTTTGTACTTGATTGTGTTTTGTGTCATTAATTTTCACTTTTTCTAAGATCAATTGTTCGGAAAACTCAAGCTTCGGAGTATTTGCTACCGGTGTGAAGGTAGCTAGATTATATTTGGTTCAAACTCACTCATTAAATTTATAAGGAAAGAACTAACTAGGAAGCTCATTATCTTCGTTTTTAGTTCGCTAAGGTAGTACTATAAATTTCCGTTTCTACCTATTTGAACAATTATAATTGTTTCAAAAAAAATGTATAATTAGGTATACGTAAATAAGTAATTTTGCGACTCCAATATAGCTTAACAGCAATTTTTATTAGCTTTTATAACTGTTCGTTATGCTTTATATAAATAACAAGAATATTGCAATTTTGAAGTTACTGAATTACATTGCGTAATGTTACACAACTTTAAACTGAATACCTATTGTTTTTTTTTCTTATAAAGTAGGTATTCCATTACAGTTACATTGACACCACTATGTTTTTTAACAACTTGCGCAATTCCGGATCTAGGGCGCAACGAATCGGTCGGCGCCCGCAGTCGTTTACTATTTGGGATGTAGTAAATTACAGAGTAAGTAGTACGATGACATAAGCGCTTTCAATTGCCACTGAAATAATTACGTGTCACGACAAAATATCGGATAGGAAAAATAATCGCATTGTACGTAAATAACTTTTAATAAATACCAACAGGGTACATTTACTAATCATAATCGGGTACCTTTATAACAATCTCGCTATAATTAACATATTTTATTTAACTACTTAACACTACTTTGTACTTACAACAAAAACAATCACATATTTAAATAATAAACATTTTACCAAGCTTAAATATTTTTAAATAGATTATTTGGTACATAACTTACTAACTAGTTAATTTAATACACTATAGTTTCAACGTTGCCAGTTTTGGTATTTTCCTGTATGCCTGCTTCTCTGGCAAATGTGACCGGGGTTTCCTCGGAGTACTGGGTTTCTTCGTTTGAACCGAATGCCGTAATATCACCGCCTGTGCCCGAGAACGAGTTGCTGTTACCATCAAACCCAGTTCCTGCCTGGAAAGTCGTGGGAAATTCCGCAGACGTCTGGACGCTGGGCAGGCCGACATTTGAAGCGGGAGCTGAGGAGGCAAAAGGATCGTTCTGGACATTCCCGGTGAAGCTGTCCACGACAGATAATGATGTAGGTCCAGGAGCAAACGGGTCATGCGCTTGAACTGTGCTCTGAGGTCCCAACTCTGAGAAAGGGTCGTGTGAGGCTGGCTGCGGCGCAGCGGAGCGAAGATAGTTGAAAGTAGCCGGGAAAGTCTGATGCAGTCCATTAACTGCCGTGTAAACGTCATCATCGCCGTCCTCGCCCTCCTCTGTCACCTCATAGCCGTGGGAGCCGCCCGCGTTCGGCAAAGCGCCAGGCAGCGAATCGTACACTTTAACTTGTTTGACAGTATGCGTTACTCCATGAACTTGGGGTACTTGGGGACCTCCATAGCCGGTGTTAGAGGTACCGACGCCGAACGAAGGACCTGCAGGAGAAAATGAAGATCCGAAGTCGTCTTCGAATGATGGGACGGGGATAGGGTTGTAGCTGACGGGCGGTAATACGGGCGCGTCGTGATGGTGACCATAGCCGTGGTGCTCGTGGCCGTGGTGGCCGTGGTGACCGTGATGGCCATGGTGGCCGGAGTGGCCGGAGTGCCCGTGCTTCGTGTGATGGTGTTTATGATGTCCATGGTGTCCGTGGTGACCGTGACCACTACCTTTTGACACAGTGTGTGTCTTCGTGTGCGTGTTCTTGTGATGATGATTATAGTGATGACCGTGCGGTATTTGTGGCTTGTGGTGATGATGATGATGATGATGCTCTTTCTTCGGCTTGTGATGGTGGTGATGTATTGTTATGACCTTCTTGTGATGATCATGGTGTATGAACTCCGGAATGTGAATTTTCACATGATTACTGAAAAACAAGTTTTACATTAGTAGGATACCTGTATAATTTTATTCAGTAAGCATGTTATCTAATATGTTTAATAAGCACAATTTTCAAACTTTAAAACTTAAGATGTGAAATGAATGCAAGTGATACAAGAAACACACAAATTCGCAGTTTGAGTGGGATTGAGCTAGTGGAAATACTTCTTCACTGGAATTTTAAACACATCCAACAATATTTGGTTAAATAAACAACATAGTTTATACAAAACATGAATAAAGTAAAACTGTCGCAAGGAGAGAAACAAAGGCCGAACTCTGTCACAAAATCATCAGCCTTTCAAAAATATTAATAGGTAAAAATACACTTGCAATATATCACATACAGACACGACATTCATTGGGTACATTGTGTGAATATAAAAGCAGCAGCATTAAGCAATATGAAGGTCCTTACTGATGCTTGCTACCGCCGCCGGTCTCGCCACCCTCGAGGCACAGCGCCACCAGCACCGCCAGGTATTTGGCCAGATCCATGATCGCCTGAACAGCCACCGCCTACAGAACAACAGTCCACAACTCGCGAGAACCAAGTCAGCTCAACTAACAACTGGCACACCGGACCCACGCTCACATTTTGTTTTACATCACCGCCTAACACTTTCCTTTCCTCAGATTCTTAGTTTTATTTTAGATAAATGGAGCGACGAGCATCACAAGGCCGAACACCGCACCGCCGCCACGCCGCACCAGATTGGACAGCGCAACATCGCGAGATGACCATTTATCCAATTTCACTTAAATAAACCCGTAATATCAACAAAAAGACAACGACAGCGGAGCACGCCCGTCGGTAGACCTGGCAAGCGTCGCGGACGGGACGAATGTCGCTCTAATTACCATCGATGCAGAGTTCGTTTCGCGGACGAGGAAATGTGGTGCTAGACACTTTTTTTTGTGGTAACTGTGTGTAATAACTATTTCACTACCGTTCCAAACAACGCGCCCGATCTGCGCTGGGTGGATGCCGTAACCGGCAAATTGCACGCCAGCGTTCTCGATCAGCTGTTCAATTTTGGAACAATGTATAATATAACCTAGTTTTAATAAATATTGTGTTACGCCATTGTTACATTGAGAATATGGGATAGTTATCTATCGTCTTAAGTCTCTGTTTTCATAAGTTTATACTTATGGAAACAGAGACTTATAGATACCTATACCTACCCACTGACTGAAACTCATAAGAGTTTTTTCATTTGTCGAATAGGTTTCTGTTTCTGAGATAATATCGGGTTCAGAATAAGTGGTCAAAAATATCTTAAGGAGGATACTCAACGAAAGAATTCGCGTGCGTTATTGATCCAGAAGTCGATGACGAGCATAACATACATACTGACCGAAGAGCATTTGTTTTTAAGGTGCTCTCTCACGGGACCATTCGCCTGTATAACAGTTCAAATTCGAGTATTACATCAGTGAGACAGAAGAACCTATTTTAATGCTTAAAATTGTATCTTCATTGAAAATTGCATCACAGGCGGAAGCGCCTTATCGTATATTCGCATTACAAGTGCGCGCAATATAACGCTCGGCTCAAGGCATTGACTGTTGTCATCCTCATGTTTGATCTCCCGTGAGTAGTCTCCTTTAGCATTGAACATTATCACACTGTCGAGCGCAGGATGCTTTGTGTAATAAATAAAACTAGTAGGCGTTAGATCGTGCTCGTAAATATATCCCAGTATATGTGGCCATTAAAATATAATTATCCATTCCGTTTGAATTTATTGATTTCTTCGGGGTAACATTTTTGGAAGAAACCTTTTTTGTTTGTGCCCCGCTACAAACTCGATTTCTGTCATGAGAAATAAGATATTTATTTACCTTCTTAAAACTTACTTTTTAAAACAAACACGTTAAGATATGAACGATATTTTATTCATTAAAAAGATCGTGCAATTACTACCTAAGTAAATAAATTATTCCTAACATTAAATAAATTAATAAATCCTTTGTATAGTCTTAAGCAAACGGTGGAAAGATTCAGTCTTCCTACTTACTTTAGATATTTTATTTCTATTTGTACAATGCATAGGTATTTTACCTATTTTCTTACTAAAAGTACCAACTAAATAAGTCCATACATATATTCTAATACCTATTAAATTACTCAATTTAGAAAATTGATAAGATATATAAATTAAAACATTCAGTCCAATAATTACTTCGTACACGAAGATATGAAATCATACCGAAACCATTTTTGAGAAATGGTTTCTCAGCTCATCCGTGCCCACTTTGTGACATTATAGGCATACCTGTAAAAAAGAAGTTCCAAATGGGTATTTTTAAAATAGATACTGTCCAAGGCATTTAGTACAGTAAGTAATAAAGACGCAAATACCTAAGCCAGTTTGAAAAAAAAATACAAACATTTGTCACAATATGTATAAGCTTAAGTATTAGTATACTACGGAACGCAACAAGATTCCTTTTACAAGAAATTAATATGATACAAATATAGACTGCTAAAACATAATCCTTCCTTCTGGCTTTACCATAGTGGGATAAAAAGAGACTCGCCTAATTTTTTCGTCTATAAAGCGGAATGCTATGACGAATAGGCATTCCCGGAATTTCGCGGGCGGGCACATCTGGTATATTCAGCGGGAAATCGGGCAGAAACTCCGGGATCCCAATCCCGGGGACCGGCTGGCTGTGCTGCCCGTCGTGGGGCTCGTCGCGCAAGTGTAAGTGGTGGAAATGCTCATGTTCCTCAGGCGGCGGTGCCGAGTGGTCGATGTGGTGATGGTGAACGGTCCTGAAGACCGTGTGGGTGTGCTTCATTTTCTTCACTTTGTATGGTACGTGGATCACCACCTTTTTGTTGCGACTGAGAAAAGATAAGATGAATTAAATACCTACTCTTCTTCTTACGTTAAAATTATAAATATGGCCCATCCAGATTTCCTAATAGGTATTTCGCCAGTGTCAAGTAACAAATAGCAATACAAACACATATATATAACAATACAATACAAAATCGAGACCCTCCAATTTGGAAACCAAAATGGAGGATAAATACCAACTCATAACTATATTAAAATATTGTAGTTCAGTAGGCCTACTATAGTAACAAAGTCAGAAATAAAAATCTGTTATAATTTTATTTTAAACTTTTTTATTATAATATTTAGTACGCATTATTATTATTATTGTTATTTCAAACACAATTACAAAATATTGTTCCCAAATAAACTTAACTCAAACTTTCACACGAGAGTTTTCTTATACGTATCGTCAAAGTAGGTAAATCTGTAATTACGGTAAGAGAATAATGTAGGCAAATGTATGTGCGTATGCAGCGTGATTGTCTCATATATTCCACCATTGTCATACCATGTAATGATTACAATTTTGCGCGTGCATTCAAGTTTCAATACAACGCAATTGAGGTAGCAATGTCGTTACGGTGCGTATCGTTAGGCCAGTGCGTCCGTCACAGGCCGGCAATTTCGGGAGCTTCCTACTTCGATGCGCGTGACTGAAGCACCATGGTTTCCTGTCATTCCGTTTGACTTATCACCCTACCGAGAGAAGCTTGGATCCTTTTAACTGATTGCCATATAATAAAAAAATTAAAAACTTGTCTGTTATAATAAAATAATTTATTACAATGATTTGGATACAACTCTTCCTGAATTCGTTATAAAGTAACATATTTAATACTATATTTGATTTTATTGCTCCTTACAATCATTGTAGTTTGATTAATTAATGTGAATACACGGCAGGTAAGCCAAAGCTGTTGAAATTAATTTTTACCTATAAAGGTTAAATCAAAGTATGTTTCTTTATTTACGGCAGGTAATTTTTGTCTCATATTATTCCATAAAATTTTAATATTGAACACGAAATTATTTAAAAGCATTACCTATTTATACATGCAGGAGATTTTAATATCTAGCCGGAAGGAAATATTTTATGTCCCATTTATCACAAGTGTTCATATCACAAGCTATACAAACAGGTCTAATGAATAATAATAAAAATAGCACACTTATAGGCTTTCGCTCGGACCCTCCGGGATTCGGAACAGTAAAAAGGAATAAATATGATATGTAAATAAAATCTCTTACCCTTCTGTTGTTGTGATAAATGTGGTCAGTAGAGCAATGAGGCAAATGAAAAGCTGAAAATCAAGACAACCATTCATTATTAAGTAGCTACTGCGAGATCAAGCTCATATAGGTAGGTATTAAAGACTTTTATCGCAATAGCATATTTGAAGACATGTCCCGCCACTTTGCTAGATTCTCTATCGGATACGGATCTTGTTATATTACAAGCAGAGACTTTAATAAACTGTGCAAGGACTTGTCTTTTGATCCCTTTGTTACTAATAGTAAACAAGCAAGAAAGCAGCTAAACCTTAAGTTCTTCCAATAAATTCTGGTTTATATTTTCCTTGAATAGGTAATTAGTTCTGGTATCCCTAGGTGATGTGTGCTATTAAGTGTTTGCATACGACTCTATTGTACTTCTCTACTGCTATACGTGAAAACCTCTAATTGGCTTTCTGTTACTAGACTTAAATGCTTATTATTTTGTATATAGCTGTTGGTTTTCCATAAGTTAAATAAATAAATAAAATTATGATGTAGAACAAGGTTATAAAACTAATGTGTACTTACGTATCTAGTACATATTTTTATTTCGGAAAATAACATAAATTATATTAACGCCATCATACTTGCTAGTAAAGTCAATACTTATAACCTAACTGACGCAACTTAATAGACTCGCAGTATCGTATAATTTAATCGTACGAAGCTTTAATCGTGTCAAACAGATCTTGTACCTACTTAATTCTTGTAAACAACATGTAACGCAAATTACTTATGTAATAAAAAGTCACATCGATCGCAGAAAAACTTACCGCCGTTCGGCAATCCATAATTGATGTCTATTGTTGTATAACAATGTAGTGGAAAGCACGGCGCGCGCGCATGTGTTAACACCGCAAAAAGCTCGGATCTCTCCGCGCGTGCGAAATACAGCCGTTGAACGACGACGCGTGCGTTTGCGGAAAATTCGCACTTTCCCACCGCTCGTGATGTGCACACGCCTGACGGCACTCAGACAATGACTGTCGATACGCCTATCAATACTTATATATGCTATACATTAATTCAGTCATCCATCGATCCGCCTTATTTCAGAATTGCATCATTGTGTATGTATGCCCGACTTTTTCTAATGCTTTTCTGGGAATATTCCAACGCCTCCCGCGTTGGCATTAGGTAGCGTAGGAAGATAAGCTAAGAGGATAAGTAGATACACTTAATACATTTCCATAATATATGGTTTACTATTGAATAATGTACCTATTAAACTTAGTCGATCATAAAGGGGATGACATTTTAATAGTTATATTATAATATTAATTAATAGATAATCAGCAAGAGAAATAAGTTTACCGTACGTACAGCTGTTACAAAAAATATTACTCAGGTACTTAAATAACCGCTCGACCCGACTTTGTTTATCAAATATTTAACCGACAATTTCCAAACCGTTGCCAATAATCCGTGGTTCTATTACCCTTCTATAATACTATTTCACGCTACGGTAACAGAGCAATTCATCCAATTATACAATCATTCTCTAAAACCATTCAATCGATGTATAATATTCTAGAAATTCCGAGACGGTCGATAATTTCAATCGGTTTCTATTAATATATGTATATATAGGTATACTATCTATTAACAAATTCGTATCCTGTACCTATTTATAATTATGAAGCGGAATGTAAAAAAAATATAAGCCCCATCTCTACAATCTTACGTTTCCCAATTGTTTTTTTTCGTCATTTTGGCAAAATCAGTTATTTTACAAAATTGCGGTATATACTGAAGTATATATTATACTAGCTGTGCCCCGCGACTTCATCCGCGTGGTATTGGATTATTGGGTTAAAAAGTATCCTATATGTTATTCCCGGTTATAATCTATCTGTGTTCTCAATTTCATCCAAATCCGTTCAGTAGTTTTTGCGTGAAGGAGTAACAATCATACATACATACATCCACACTCACAAACTTTCGCATTTATAATATTAGTAGGATAGTAGGATGGACTAATATATGACAGACATTGAGTGCCGAATAAGAGCTTATTAAATATCTAATTATATGAGCTTACAAAGTTAGGGTGTAGGTAGAGCCCACATAGGCGTAATTTAAGGGTCCAAAATGTTTTACAGTATTCTATGTATTTCAGCCTTTTTCAGTTTATTTATTTAGCACGGGAGATTTAATGCTTTTTCCAATGAGTTACCCAAACTTAGGCCAGGATTATTAGCATTTAGATGATCCGAATCATTTCCATCACAATACTTACAAAGCGGGTGTTATTAAAAACTCAGACGACGACGGCTCATTAAGCGCGCGGCGAGTGAAACTGACGAGAGTCGAGCCAATTGCTCGTTGCATTGTCAACAAGGGACCTACCTGATGCAGCGATAACAAGTTTTTCTCATATTGTTTCTATTTCATTCATCTATCTATTTGAAATGAAGGTGGGTAGACGTTAAGCTAAAAACTTTTCACAAAACAAACTAACAAATAATAATAATAATAGTTTATTTAAGAACAACAGGCAAGCTATTAAGGGTTGCAGCTAGCATTCATAATAGTAATAGAACTGTGCTATGAGTGCTGGCTTCCATCTCGATAGATAATAAACGAAAATATATATGATGAATTCACAAATATATCATTAGACAAACCAACGTTTTACAATAATATGTTCGGAAAAGTATTGTGTCATAAAAATATTAATTTATAATAAATTTTCCGAGGAAATGATGCCATGCAACTGTACGGAAACGACGGAAAACTGTAACGACTATCTACTAAAGAATTCATATTATTTGCTTTCATAGGTCCACGCAAACTACTTCCTCCGATGCGCGTAATAATCAAATGAGAAACATTACCGAACAGTAGTCTATTTACAATGAATTGCATGCGATTGAACGATTTACGTAAGTAAAGAAACTGTCTGTTCAAATGATGCACATAGTCCTGGGTTGTGCGCTCGTTTCCCGCCTGGGTGTCACTGAGATCGCCGCCGCTCCAATGTGCGGTACCCATAGTACAACCGTTGCTTAGTTTGGAACCATACAGTTCGTATGTAAGATTGTTGATTTTCATTAATTATTCATAAATAACAGACTTCTATTTGGTACAGTCGGTACACGCAAAAGGTATTCAGTTTGAGCTGTCACAGAAATCAATGTTACAAAGGAAACATGTAAAAGAAATTCTTCATCTAAAACTACTCTACTTACTCGCCGTCTCTGCTAAATTAGTTTCTGAAGTCCATGGTCGGTATTTTTTTACCCAGTTTACCCAGACTCGACCTGTATTGAGGCTGTAATAAAAACAAGCCTGTATTTTCTATAAGTGATTCACATACCTACTACTTATATAGTAATAGTAATTAGTAATAGTAAGTATTATTATTATTACTATTACTATACATATAAACCTTCCTCATGAATCACGCTATCTATTAAAAAACTGCATCAAAATCCGTTGCGTAGTTTCAAAGATCTTAGCATACATAGAGGCAGACAGCGGGAACCGACTTTGTTTTATACTATGTAGTGATAGTGATAATATACTCGTATTTGATAATGAAACCAACAAAGCACTTATGAATAGTCAAATCTACCATCTAAAGGTAGCTTTGTAAGCAACTCTAAAACGTTATTGTAAAAGTTACCTGTGTATCTTGAAAATGTTTCCAAAGAGCATATCGTAATTCCCAATCTTCGAAGAAGAGCGTGGGTTTATTCCACGTGACGTGATGTCGACCGATTTGGTAGAAATGCATCATCGGCGGATTGAGTTGGGGCGCCTCCTTCGCTCGGCGCGAAATGATTTGATTCACGTAAGTGTAGAGAACGGGCGCCTTGTGCACCCAACATATTAGCGACATCACCGATATAACAACAGCGTGCATCCAGTATCTACAGTGGGCGGAGATGTTCTCTCCGTTGAGAGCGTAGTCTTGTATTGACATTGCGATGCAAGCGGCGGCCGCGGCCGTCAGCCCGCAGGGGACCTCCAACACGAAGCAACATATGTTACAGAACACAGCTTTTAGATTTAAAGAGTTGTGGCTGTGGCACTTGATGGCTTTCATCACAGATTTGTGAAACCGTTCCCTGTAGTGCCGAATAAACGCTTTATCGGACGTGTTGTAGTTTCCTACTTTGATATGCACCTATAAATAACAACGCTGGGTGTTATTGTTTAAATATTAAGGGTGACTGTCCACTTGGCTCTGCGCTTCATAGCAGGGCTCGGGTGAACCTGAGGAAATTAAGCGATCCTATTGGTTAATGCCGGTGGCCCTGCTTCATAGCACAGCTAAGTGGATGGTCACCCTTAGGGTAGCTGTACGTAATAGTGTTTTTCTAACGTTACCTACCTGTGAAAATTCATAGTACAAAGTCGGCCCCGTCAAATATTGTGCGTTTCCCTGTCGGTCCAGGAACCTGTGTAACAGCCGACATCCCACCAGGCTATAAGTGGCGTTCATACATCCCATTAAATTGTTCAACACGTGCTCTATCAATCCCTCACCGAAGCTATCGCTGTACGACTCCACCACGTAAACATCGGCAGCGTAGTCCAACAGCGACGAGAACTCCAACACGTCTTCGTCGCTCATATTAACCATCGAAAACCAATTCAGCATTGTGGTTATAACCATCAAGCGATGCTTATTCTCGACTCTCTCGAAAATGCGACGGAGGCAGACTTCGAAGCCTTTTCTTAAATACTTATACGCTGCTATTCTACTGTTACTCTTGTCTATACTGTTGGCGAAAAAATCTAAAAGACGAGTGATGAACGGCAGGAGCTTCTGCCTGTCTATTATCCAGTGTGAACTTTTCAGCAATTCATAAAGCACTCTCATACGGTGTCGGGCAGACTTGACGTCATTGAATAGTACGCAGTGAATGTCTGTTAACAATAAATTGAAAAGTGTAGTCTCGCCCCTGTTGAAATACAAAACGACTTCTAGAATTTGTCCGACGAAACTTTCAAAAGGCCACAGAGAGACCTCAGTAAATAAACTCAGAGTAATTTTAATAGTTTTTTCACTGCATTCCGGGAGCAGGATGTCCATAGTTTTTTGGAAGACGCGCTCTGCTTTATGAAACTGGCGTTTGCCGCACCAATACCAATATCGAGACGTAAGTCTATTTAGTTTCAACCGCATGCCGAAATAATACACTAACGTCAGCGAGCACTTCAGCAACTCCTCAAAGTCGGAGCTCTGCAAGTCACGGCGGTTCGTATTCTTCAGAATAAGAGATAGTTTCTTGATAGCGGTTACTTTTTGTGGATGGAACGCAGCATTAAGGTTCGCTGGAATATAGACTTCACGAAGGTTATTGATTTTCTCTTGCAAGTCCATAGCAGGTACTAATTTACTTGATGAAAACAAATTTCTGGGTTTTCCGAGTATCATGGTATTGTATTATCTTTGCCGAGTATATTTGTCAGAATTCGATCAGTCAAATCAAGGAGGACATAAGTACTACGTTTATAAATTCGTTATGTCCATAGACTTTTCCGTAAACAATATGGACCAAAAAGAATACAATTTCCGAACCAACTAGAAACAAGGAAGTTATAACTATAATAGCTTCATGTAATATAATATAATAATTCGTACAGAGTATAATTCGCAACATTTAGAGCGTTGTATTCAAATATTTTTATTTTTTTATGAAATGCATTAAAGTTAGAACAATTATTTAAAGAAAAATTTTAAGTGTTTTACAAATAACCCTTAGATAACCCCGTATAATAGGTACTTTTTATTAGTTTAATTTATTAAGAGACACAACAAGAAAATATCATTCCCAGTCTCTTTAAAAACATTGTTTTACATGCCTTACGAGTACACGGTAATCTTTACGGTAATACATTTTCATTGAGTCGAATTTAGTTTACAATTGCCTACCATAAATTCCTTAATCATAATTTATAGTTACATTCTTTCATATATTCTTTAGCAGGAAACATTATTTTTAATTACTTTAAAGTTCTCGTTCCTTCTTCACAGTCTAAATATTGTTCGCTGCATGAACTCAATACAAAATTTCGTATAAATTAATTATCCTTCGTGTAATTTTACAGATTTGTATCTGGTTATCAGTCTTCGAATTTTTCAGAAAAGTTACAGTCATCATCTTTATCGTTTGATAATTTTCAATTGTGTAAATGAGTACCTACAGAAACTTGAAATCCTGTTATCGGATAGCCTTATAACGGAATCTAAATATATATAACTCAAAGGTGACTGACTGACTGACATAGTGATCTATCAACGCACAGCCCAAACCACTGGACGGATCGGGCTGAAATTTGGCATGCAGGTAGATGTTATGACGTAGGCATCCGCTAAGAAAGGATTTTGATTAATGTTAAATAAAATTTTTATTAAGTTAAATTCCACGCGAACGAAGTCGCGGGCTCAACTAGTATTAAATAAAGCTATTAGAGCACGAATGCGAAGCATGATATAGTCTCTGTTTGGGCGATTCTATGATCACTGTGGTTCGTATAATATCGAGAGCACAATGAAAGTGTTTGCGTAATACTTCCCGCACCTTTTGGAGCGGGCTGTTCATGCAAAAAGAGGAGTAGTGCGACAAATACACCGCCGCCATACAGCTAAATTGTGCGGTTACAACACTGTTGGTACAATGAACTGGGACCGATATTGTTACGTATTATTACAATCTCGCAACTTTTCATTAATAAATCTAATGGGAGTTGTTTTTATTTATTTTATTTATCAATTTCATTAGCCAGGAGTAAATAAAACAGAATTTTATTATAGTTATGTTATTTATTTAGAATGAACACACACTGTTCTTATGCTATCAGTCTTCCTTGCTTGGAACAAAAACCTCAATGTTTTTTGACCAAAGGTTTTCGCTCCGTTGCCTACAAAGTCATAAATAAATTACATATTAATAAAAATCGAATCATTGGTGGTATTACTAACAGACGATTTATTGCCGCTGTCTCTACTGTGTATTAGTGTTTTGGGGACTGTCCACTGCGGGGAGTTGTTGCGGCACGGTATACGAGGCTTGGTTGTAGGTTTGTGCCATGTAGGGGCCGGGGCCGACTTGTTCTTGGAGTTTCTCGGCTTCTTCGGGCGCGACGGGACACATGCAAGGGACTAGTTGCACGTGTTGCAGGGAAACAGGGGTGAGGCTGGCTCCGGCGGGGACGCTGATGGGAATAGGGGCCAGGTTCTGCTGCATCGGGACCTCGGGCTGCTGGTACTGTGGTGGCGCCATCTGGTACACCTTACGAGGCTCGTACGGCATATACGAGTATTGGTACCGGTAGCCAGGCGACATATTCGGCGGCAGAGGCTGCACCCAAGTCTTCTGTGGTGATGTCTGACTCCTGCGGAGGAAATAACATTCAGTTTGACGGCCGTTTGTAGTTCGAACTTAGGCCGCTCGGCTAACGACACCGAGTGGTTGCTGGTTCGATTTCCTTCAGAGTAAATTTAGGAAACGACGTTTTCAAAATTTGCCCTGGCCTAGGTGTCACTGGGATCGCCCTCAGTCCTTTGTACAACTCACGTAGTTCAATTGTTTCTTAATTTGGGAACATACAGTTAGTATATTATTACTCTGGGTATATTTATTACTACTTATTAATTTATAGAGTAGAAAAATACACTCGCATAGCTTTAGCATGGATTTCTTGTGCGAAGATGTCGCTCCGGGATTCGACTCATGACTGACACTCAAATGCAATGTGCGTCGTCGTGAAAACAATAGTTTACACAAGTTCATGGATGTAACAAAACAATGAAATATCGTTTTCAAACGAGGAACAACCGGAAGGCCAGGCGTACACTAGCAGGCCTATACTAGTAACCTACCTATTAAAAAACCCTAAATATGTTGACACGATAATATGAACACGTTTGATGCGGATTCCGATTTTTATACACAACTAGCTGTGCCCCGCGACTCCGTTCGCGTGGAATGTGGACCACCCTTAACATTTTTCCTGAATTTTCTTTGCTATAAACCTCACGGAGCCCGAGACCTTTCCAACGAATGCAAAACCGTGGAAATCGGTTCGTGCGTTCTGGAGTTATAGCGTCAGGAAGGAAAACCCGACTTATTTTTATATAGTAGACTAGCTGTGCCCCGCGACTTCATCCGCGTAGTATTGGATTATTGGGTTAAAAAGTATCCTATATGTTAATCGCGGTTATAATCTATCTGTGTTCCAAATTTCATCCAAATCCGTTCAGTAGTTTTTGCGTGAAGGAGTAACAAACATACATACATACATACATACATCCACACTCACAAACTTTCGCATTTATAATATTAGTAGGATATCATTGAAAAAAGGTAGGTACAGTTCGTTAGTTTCACGCTGACGCGTGCTGTGTGACTCTTATAACACTGGCATATGGGTCAATTTGCAATAATGTATGCGTTTACGTGAAATGAACTGACTTTAGTATCCTATAGTATCAGACAAACCCTCCACGAACTAATATTATACCACTGTTCTGTAGACTGAAGCCCCAGGCTCGAAATATGTACCGTAGCGCAACGCTAATGTACCCAGTGTGTGAGATTTCATAATTATAAATAATAGTGACAGCTTACTTTTTCGATATCGATACGACTACGTTCAGAGTTCTTCTGGTGTCAGTCCTTGGAGTAGATACGTTCACGTGATCTTATTAGTATTCAAAAGTTATTACTATTGCTTATACTGTTACTAGAGAGTTTTATGAGGATAACATAAGAAGCTACGAAAAGAAATGGTTTTTAACTACTGCAATATTTACACCCAAGTAAAGTTTCATTGGTAACCAGAGCCTTTATATCCCACACATTATGATTTAATTTCGCATTTGCAAAGAAAACATTCGTTCGCCACAAAATTCGCTCAGCCAAGATACTTACGATGTGTCAGAGCCCCATTTCAGGAAAAATGCGTCAGAGGACGCCACCAGCGCGAGACTCAAGATCAAGTTCGTCTGAAAAGATACATCTAGTTAGATTTTTATTCAAATCAAAATTTATAACCTACCTACTTATATAAAAATACATATTTTCCTCAACACTCTCGAAACGGACAATAAGTATATGTAGGAATTACACGGGAACCAACGAGAAGTATTTAAGAAGCAATTAATAACACAAGTCTTAAGGAATACAAGACAGCATAATGAGCAAAAAATAACAAAATTAAAAAATATTTGATGTATTCTTAATTATTATTCCAATTATTTGATACTCATTACTTCTGACGATATAGGTACCTAGTACCTAGACCTATGTAGATGAAGTTGACCAATTGATTGACTATTATTACCCGGTTTCTGAAAAAAAATTGTCAGCAGTAGTACTTACCTAGAGTAACTGTGAAAACTTCATACAAAAACAACTAACGAATTGATAACTAGTAGATGAAGTTTGATAAGGTACCAGCCATACATTATTCAGGTTATCCTACTCCAAATGTACATTCCATCAGACTTTTAACCATTATAGATAATATGATGCAATTTCAGTCTATTGTATATTTAGCAAACAGCCAGATGATAGTGTGTACCTACTAGGTATAATACTGTTCCAGATTGGGGTCGGTTTACAAATAATAGGTAATAACCTTGTAGTTTTTATGGAAAATTAGATGCTAGAAAAATCTCAAAACTACACTTTTTGGAGTACTTAAAGCAGTAGTCGCTGTGAACCCTTCTTTTTCTGTTAATTACGTGAAATCTGTGAAGGAGGAAGAACCTTCTATAAATAAGAGCCTATAAATAAAAAATGCCAATATATAATACCCAATTTAGTGGAGATGTATAATAAGCCTTTGTGTAGGCAACACCCAGTTACTGAATATCTACCTTTAGCCAAGCATAATACACGATATGAATCAAAACAAGAAAATGGCGTAGCAGAATGTCGCAGTGCAAGGAAATAATAAACGCTAGCGAGGAATCATATTGATTTGAGAAAAGTCCAATAATTGAACATCCTATAACAAACATTTACATAATATTTATCACGCAGAACGCTCAAATGTTCGTCTCAGCATGCAGTCCACTGGGCGTAACTAATTCTACAAGCACCTAAGATTAATGATACCGTGTTATAAAATGTTAACTACTTAATTATTCATTCTTTAATTATAGTTTTAAATAGGGAATACGGATGTCAATCACAATAAAAATATTTACTATTATAAATATGCACCTACATATTACCTATAATTATTATTAGGATATATTCATTATTATAATAAATGTGAAATATGTAGGCCTCCAATTCTTAGGTATACCTACTTAGGTTTCTCTATGAATTATATTCGATTCTTCATAATCAGTGAGGATCCCGTGATTTACCAGACAGGAACATTAAAAAGTGATTTGTGCTCGTCCGTGAATAATCATAAAATGGACCGCGCGAGACCCAAACTCATAAATATTTATAATTTTATTCCCATCTTAGCCCACAAAATGGGTCATTGACCTAATGCTTATTTTCTGTTCCATTACCCACCATAGACTAAGTACCACTAACACCACTTAGTACATTCATGTACAATACTTGGAGTAGGTATATCAACTTGTGATCCAATTTAATTGAAAGAGGGACTCTACCTAATAAAGTAGGAATTATTTCAGAATACTATTTACATTCAACTACGGCAGCAGATGCTGCTCTACGAAGCACACAACTGCTGTCGATTTATCGTGATATCTCCATCACAATAATTTAATATACCGGCGGCGATCACAACAATGGTGTTAACAAAACGATGATGAAAGATAACACAATGGGATGACTTGCACCGCGCTCTATTCTAACAACTAACCATTCACCCTTGTTATTGCCGCCATTTAAATTGAAATTTTATTCAACAATAGATAATTATCAAGCACGACTGATGTAAACATGAAAAAGTGATAAGTTAATTCCAAACTTTCTGATCATTTATTTTCGTTACGTTCCCACGCCTAAAATGCTTGCGTTATTTTACATAATTACCTATCCATATTTAACTAGACAGTCATAAATACACTACCGATTCTATCAAGATAATTAATAAAAATATCTGGAATTTAATAATAAATCTAAAATGTACTTGCACCTTATGGTTGCAATTAAAATACGTAGGTATAATCAAATGGAAGCATATAAAATATTATTGAAAAAAAATGTATTTAATCGTATTTAGAAAAATTGTAACTCACCATTCTTTTTGTATCTGAATACATCTCACTGGTAAAGGGTCGCTTACTAAACCAAACAACTGAAACAACGTTCAGTCCCTCCGAAACTGACCTCAGGACTAGAGCTCGAAAACGAACGCGGGATTAAGGAGCCTTTACACAAAAAAATATTCTTTATTTTGGGAACGAAGATGCGTGCACTCCCTCCGGACGCGGAATGACCGATCCCTGGGGACCACTCGTTTTTTATATACGGTTTCAGAAACATTCCGTACTTAAAGCCGGTCCCCGACCTCAACTTGAGGTATAATAATAATCTTATTAACTTATCTACACTTCTATCTTTACTTGGAACGTACCGTTATATTAGTCTGATTTAAAAATAAGTTTCTTAGATACTGGCCACTTAAGTTAATTTCACACTTTTTTTCCGGAGCGGCTAAGTGTTTTGACATGGGTTTTTTTTTTCTGGACCGAGGTGTATCGATCCGGGAAACGGGTCAGTGGCGCTCGCGGTCTACTAGTGCATCGATAAAGGCGGGGGGAAGGATGGGGTTGACACTCGTGTCGAATTGGCGGGACGTGTTCATTATCAGCCGCCCCGGCCGGGCTCCATCACTTGCGCCGCTGCTTCCACCGTGAAATCTTAAAAGTTTAACAAATAACAAAATACCACAAAAACTCCAACCCAAAAAGGTCTAGTTGAATTATTTAACGACCTGTGGGAAGCTTTAATAGCTTTATATTTTATAATAGATTTAATTGAATATTGCTTTAGGCTCCAAACTGATGGGTTTTGGTAATGAGTGCGGCTTCGTTTTACTAGGCAGTATGAAGAACTCGAGTCGTATATCTAAATAAAGGTGACAAAATATTCAACGGTTGCATAAGAACCAACAAATAAATAAATAAATATCGCCAGACGAACACACCAACTGTATGGTCCCAAACTAAGCAACGCTTGTAGGTACTATGGGTACCGTACCATGGACTGGGGGAGATCCCAGTGACACCCAGACCTGGGCAAAACGTAAAGGCCATTTCCGAAATTTGCCCCGGCGGGAATCCAACCCGCAAACACCACGTGCAGTGAGCCGAGCGGCCTACGCTCGAACCACTACGCCAAGCCGTCGCGTCGTCAAGATAAAATAAATAAGAAACAAGATAAAAGTTTGTGGATGCCTGGGGCTTATAGGTAGGTATAGGTTTTTTGTGTTAGGACCTGCCTATCTAAGTTATACTTACCAAATTTAGTTCTAATACTTGGCAATACCTACTTACTATAAGAAAATGTTAAAATCTGTGTTTGCACATTGAAAATATTTTTGAAAAAAAAGTTCTAATAGACTATGATATTAATGGGTATCAAAATGGAAATCGTGTTTTTTGAATTTTGGAGATCTTGTCTGTTTGTCTGTATATTCGAGCATCTCGGGAAAGCGGCTGAACCGAGTCCATATGGGATTTCACTATTAGCCTATGGGTACATTTGGGTTGGTACCTACCAACATTCTTATAATATAGATCCATGAGGTTATAGCGTAATCAATGGCGGATTTACCAGCAAGCTGAGTAGGCTTGAGCCTAGCGGGGGCCAAATTTGGGGACCGTTTTTTTATTATTTAGCATTTTTAACTGTTTGTAAGCGCAATAATGATTATTAAATTACGTTAACCGAATTTAATTGTAAGTACCTATCACATTACCCCGCCTTATTAATCTTAAATATACCCATAAACTACTTCTTGTGCAAATTCAAACAAATTGTTGTATTTCAATAATAATTTGTGACATTGTGTGTGACAGAGGCGGCGTAAGGCGTGGGCGACGTAGGCCATCGCCTACGGCCTCACACACTCCTAGGGGCCTCGTACCTCGAAGGCAGAACGAGTAAAATATTTTGCCGCGCTTAAAATGCCGGAACCTTTTATTCGTCTTAATACAATATTTATTTATTTATTTATTTATTAGAACGGTCAAATTAACCAATTA
The DNA here is from genome assembly GCA_905147325.1 of Notodonta dromedarius. Classification (NCBI taxonomy): domain Eukaryota; kingdom Metazoa; phylum Arthropoda; class Insecta; order Lepidoptera; family Notodontidae; genus Notodonta; species Notodonta dromedarius. The sequence goes on along the minus strand of LR990160.1, from coordinate 8,223,547 downwards.
CACTAATAATACAATACAAAGCAACAACAATTAAGTATAAACAAATTAGAAATATAAAAACGATCAGGCATCTATCTCGCAGAACTTCAAGCATACCGACATAATCTTCACCCATTCATCCGCAAACAAATCTAAACTTGCGTCTGAATCCAGGAGTTCATTAAGCGCAGTGAGGGTGCGGGGTATAGGGGACATCGCTCGGGCAACGGTCCGGCAAGCAGGGACAGCAAAAAGCTTATGCTTCCTGACACGACCGTAATTTTCAGGAGTGAAGAGTCGAAGCAGGACACTGAGCAAATCAGGTGCATCGATCCTTCCAGAGATTATTTTGTAAGAATTTGAAATTTGGGCGAATGCTCTCCTGACTTCAAGTGAGTTAAAGCCAAGAGAGCCAAGTAGGAACTTGGTGGGGTACAGATATGGGTAGTACCCATGAATACGCTTATACAAAAATCTTAAAAAGGCTTTTTGCACTTTTTCTAGTAAAAGAGCATAAGTCCTCTCGTGAGGATTCCAGACAGACGCACTGGTTTCCAACTTGGTTCTGACCAACGCATTATATAGTGTTTGATTATATAGTAAGGATTTACTCATCACATATTGGGTTCATCACAGTTACTACTCATTAAAATATTTTTGCGTTACCAGAGGGCCTCGCAAAATGTATGTTGCCCACATGAAATTTACATTTGGGGTCAGTCGGCTCGAGGGAAGCCAATTCCGTCATGCTGGTCTAAGTTGGCGGTCATTAAGATATACTCGTGCCCCGGCAATGCAGTAAACAGTTAGATTCAGTAACGCTCACACGGTTGGATTCAGATCTTGCTACACCACTGAGCTTATACTTGGAAAATGTGTAAGTCCGCAGCTGAGCGTGATCGCTATAACCTTGTAAGTATGGGACTGAGCCGATCGAGTTGCAGAACAAAATTTAAAATTTGTGTGGCGATATTTGGGTATAGAAAACTGCGCTAGCAAATTTGCGGGCTAAAGCTAGTTATTGTTTAAAACTAACCAACAAAACCATCGAATGTGAAGGAAATAAAAATGAAAAGTAACATTAAACTAACTTTTTTTATTTTTATAGCCTCTACTCCTCTAGGTCTGTGCGAACACAGGCCAAAAGCCTCCCTACTAAAAAAATACATTTAGTATTGAAAAACCAAAATATTTTTTTAACTATGACATCAGGACGTCTAACACCTCAGTCCCCCCGTGACCACGGTTGCTGTAAAGCAACCGAAACGTCGGGAACATAAAAAGTAAATAAACGCGATATAATCCGTAAAAATAGTTTTATTTCAACGAAAATATTTATTAAATAGACCCATTGAGGAATGATATTCAGTTCAAAAAAATTGGTTTTGTTCAATACCAAACAACATTTACCTACTCGTAGGAACTGGAAAAAATATTTACAAAGATTTATGATTTATTGTCTTTATTTCTGATGTTTAAATATATAAATTCCTAATATTTTGCCACTGATAAACATAGAGTAATAAATAGTGATAAGGTACTATTAGGTATATACAATTGTAAAATTACAACTTACTGCATACAATAACAAAATATTTGGGCTGAATTTGAACAAAAAATATTTATTTAAGGAAAACTAATAAAAAGTTATGAACCAAACAAACAACTTCGTATCTACTCATCATCAAAATTAAACCTTCTCATGCCATCAAACCGGAAGCCATAAGCAGCGGCATTTTTCACGTCTACCAGCGCTGGGTTGCGGTACTTGTAGAAACTACCGTGCCCATGCGCAGCCCGCGACGACCCGCTGGGTATACCGTGCGCCTGTCGCGGGTAAAACGCCTCGAATTTCCCGTCAGATGGCAGCACATCCTTCAATCCGTCGTCTTCTGGGTCGTACGGCCGCCCGAGAGATGGCGCCGCGATCGCCAAAAGGAAAACCGCACACAACGCTAGCTGCATCTGAAACCATGACGAATTTACACCAGTCGCACTAAACGAACGTCCAATCACCAACCAATAAACACAAATGACATCTACGTACTATTGTAAATTACCGATGCTGATAAATTATTCACCAGTGCGTTGTTTGGTCGGGAGCCGGTTACGTAATACCGCAGACGACGGGCGGAACGAAATCGAAGCGTAGTAAACGAATCTGGGTACGCTCGTTAACAGTGGGCGGCAGTCGATCACCTTGACGCCGACGTTCATGCAAATCTAGAAGTGTGACAGGCCCGAGGTGACGCGCGCTGTTCCGCAACAGAACACTTTCCCTTCGCGCGGGGCTTACGCAGTCCTAACGGCGCTGTTGCCGGCTGCCTACTCACTGGTAGACGAGACGAGTGCAGTCTCATTCATATACAATCATACGCAACGTTATTAGAACACGGGTTTAGTGCGAAGTTGGATACCTTGTTCGCATTAATATTGGTCGTGTATTACTCGTATGACAACAATTTGGGTGGTTTAAATAAAAAAAAGCAATTATCCCACATGTCATCTTTAATGAAAATAAATTCCCTTAAAGACATATTTTAACTATAGGCAAAGGACATTAGGACACTAAGGAATTTCACAAATGGGCACTATGTATGTTCTAGGTACAAGTTTTAGAAGGTATTTATGATAGCAGTTTAACACTAACGTTATGAATTTAATGTCTTTTAACGAATTAATTATACCTATTTACTATTAAATCCTCTAAAACGTTCGTTGAAACACTTTGTATTTTGCACTACAGTATTAGTAAAACAATATAGGATGCAAAATAGGTTCAGTGTCAGATACCCTTGGAAAGATCTGGTCCGATCAATGTCGACCACACCTTGCGCGGTCGGATTCACATCTCGGGGAACATTACCAGCATAAGCTGAGTTGTCTATATCAGGGGTATCAATAATAAAGAGAGCTCAACATCTGCTGAAAATTGAACCAGAGATGTGCAGCAGACCGTACATACTACTTTTGACACTTCAGGTGCTAAATTTTTCATTACTCCTACTCGGAAAGTAGGTCTGAATTTGCTTGAGGAGCGGGTTGAAAGTAATATTTTTCCACCCTAGGGAGAATCGCTTCCAAATGACAGTTGTCCAATTATTAAAAAAACTAGTTCCATTTTCATATTTCTATGGAACCATGTTCCAACTTTTTCTACAGTCACTCAATTACAGCGCGATATAAAATTGAAATAACAAATTTAAGTATTAATTAAAAAATATATATTTTTAAATGACTTCATTATAATTTAGATTCAACAATTTCTTTAAAATAACATAGATTTGGGAAAAATATTTGGCTAAGTTGGCCGGCCAACGAAAAAAAAAACAAAATAGGCGACAATCCGATCTTCATTTGTTTTTTTTCGAGTTGTAGACTAATGTTCATACTTCCTTGTATTATTTATTTAGGCAATTCCTGTTTTTATGGTTACTTTCCTTGTATTCGTAATAAAAAGCACAGTGTTTACCTCGGGTGAAAGACTTATTTTGTCCCTAGAACTATAACTATACGAACCACGTCTCGGGCCAAAATAAGTTACATTCACCCCTTGTGTAACAATGTACTATTGTTGACGATTGAAACTTGTTTAAGTCAATAATATCAGGTATAAATTTTAAATAAGTATAGCTACTGAACAATATCGATTGCAGAGACCTAAGACTTTCTTATGAGCGATATTTTGCGACGTATCAACTTATGCACACAAGAGGGAAAATATCACAGCAATTAAGAGTACGCATTAAAATTATTATAATAAAAGCAAGAATTTTAAAACGCAGTATAACCAATCTTATCGCAGAGCGCGCTTAACCTTATATATATTAATTGAGAGTGCACACACAATAGGATAATGCGCACATGATTATAGCATAATTAAAAGCACTGATATCCATTCATATCTGACACTGAATTACGATGCATTGATACAAGAATAAATATAAGACCATGATTTCTAAATATTTGGCGACCTACTACTTAAATACCTAACAACCAGATACTCCTCGTGTTTTACCTCTTAAGAATGATATTATATCAATTTTAAACCAAAGTACTTTGATAATTATATGGAAAAATAAATTAAGTAGTTATAAATATATTATACAGGGCGTTATAAAAGTCCGTAATAATAATGGAGGTAATTATATGACTGATGATATGTGGATGCTAAGTGAAAACCATATATCACAATTTCCGAGGTACGAGCCTTTGATTAATTGTACAAACTTTCGTATTGCGGACTTAGAACACATCCAATAGCGTGAATACAGTTATCGATTTACGAGTAGCAGCCACAAATATTCGTATATTTATTTATAATAAATTGTTTATAAATTGGATGTAAAAAAACTGCGAAAATGTGTTCCAATTTCGATTTTTTTACCATTTGTATCTATGCCCGATAGTCATCCAAGCTCGCCCTCTGTCCGGGTGAAGTTGTTATGGCCACTCTGGCCAACAACATATAGTCATATAAAAAAATAAAAAAAACCAGCAAGTATTCTCTTGGACATTTGGAACACGCCATATGGATGTAAAAAAATAATAGGTACTTGCTTAGAAAAACTATAAAATATGTAAGTACTAAACCAATATAGCATGTAACATACTACATGTATATCAATTCAAACACACAATGGGAATGAATTTATATTATTAAGAGCTGAAACTTCTGTATAGCTACACTGTAGGTCTGTGCAAGCAGACAAATACATTAAAAATTGGTGATTCATTCTAAAATGTGTGGTTTATCAACACTACGCACATCAGTGTCAAACTGTGATACAGTGAGACGCGACCAATAACCTAAGCCCCTTCTTCTTAATATTACGTAAATTTACAAAAACAATATCATAATTATATGCGCCTGTCAAGATGGGAATAATACAATCGGAATAATACACAATGCACTTTTAATATTTATGATTAAAAGTAATCTATAGCTTTACATAGATAGGGCCCGTTTTATTAGATCGATCGCAAGTCTGAGAGCGATCGTGGAAATGTCATCTCAGTACATTATTAACTGTCAAACGAGTACTTTAGATCTATTTCGATTTCTAGATCGATTCATCAATACGGGCCTTAGTACCGTGAGTTCATACCAAATTTGTCCCATCGATCGTACTTGCACAATAGACATCGACACGAAATAATGGACTTCCTATACACATCAAGTCAGCCTCCTTTATTAGATATCAATTTTATATTATTAAATTACTCTTGATGTGCAGTAGAGTTCATATATCTATCTATTTAAATTAAGGCTGGTATTAATATATCGATTTCACGTCCGACAGCGATCTTAACACGATCTTAAGCACGCATTTGATAAGCGCAGCGAATTTTTAAGGTATTTTCTTTTGACATGTTAGGTATTTATACTTATTTTGTACTGGTATGACATAATAATGACAATTTGCAAGACCGCTCCCAGACTTGAGATCGATTCAATAATACACACAATAGAGAGTCGTTTTTTTTAATTATCAGCAGGGATTTTTAAATAGTTAAGTAGATAGGTAAAACAGACGAACCCGTTAGCAAAACCAATATATATATATACACAATGTCAGGTTACTTTTAGGCCAATTTGATACTCAAACAATTCATAATATAGAAGATTAATTTATTTGAAGAATTTTAAAGAATACTGAATGTAGTTAGGATTATTTTATTAGGTGTACAGTTATTAATACATTCCATTATTTGAACATACATTATTGCTAAAACGGTGCAAGCTAAAGCCATTGTAAAATGGACTGTGAATAACAACGATATAGTATATTTTAATTGTTACCACTATTGCAAACCAAGGATATTCTACGCAACAAGTTCGTACATAACGGTGCAAAAGGCTTATTTAATAAATTACGACCATTTATATTCTTCACAAAAATAATGCTATTTCATTTACTTCGCATAGTAAACGTAGTCCACATTTCTCAGCTTAGGCACATGGGTGGCTTTAGACATGGCTACAAACAGACGTCAGTACTACTTCAATATTATTACGTGACAAGTTTTTAAGTTGAAGTATTTGTCACAAGTACGAATGCTACGCATTGCATAGGAGGCAAGTGTATAAATTTCTTATACAACTCCTATTGACGATTAAATTCGTGCGAGTTGAAAAACAATTTAGCATTTGGTTTGTGTTCAAGTGATTCAAATGTTAGACAAATATGACATCTATGCCTATAGCTTGAGGCATGATATGATCCAGATTCAAACTTATCAAATATACGTTCCTAGCAGCCACCTTGATACACAATGCTTTTGTTTCAATTATGGTATTTTATTTAGGTACTTAGCATAGAGGCCCCCAATTAGAGGTCCATTGTAAAATGTCTACATGAAAGCTATATTATATAATAAAAATCCTATTAAGTAGGATGAATAAGTACTATTTATTGTATTTTAACTCTATATAGGTACTTGCGTAGGTTCCTTTCTGAGTAATACTTATGTCTATGATTTATATTTGTCTTGTGTCAACAAAAAATACAATATGCGGGTAAAATCATTCCTAAAAAAACAATATAAATATATTTATATATCGCACAGATATCTAAATACTTGTATCCGGCCTCGGAGCCGAGGATTACATGTGCTATCCCGTGGGCCCACTCCTAGCAGCATGTGGTTCTGGATATTTTATAATTTGCATGACACAGTACTTTTGCAAAACATTATTATTATAAATTTTAGTGATCTATGATGATAGCAAATTATGTGCGCAGCGAATAGCAAGTATTCACGTTTATATGCATAGGGTAAGTTGCAACCATAATAATAAAAAAAATATATATTTTTTTTTTTTTTCTTTAAAGTTGCAGTGTGCTGATGAACTCTGGTCCCCATGGAGGGATTTAACTTGTGTTATGGGAACCAGTGAAGTGCTGTCTTAATTCAATAATATGTTTCATATTATTGAATTAAGACAGCCAACACTGAATCGCATGATTTCCCTTCACGGAAAAAATGACGACCAATATTAAGTCTTAACTCACAAGATCAATGCATATCAACACGCTCTATCTGAATTAAAACGTTCGACATCGTTCGCTATCATCCTTACTTGCGACTCATCTCAGCTTTAATATGATAATTTATAAATATAGTCGTACTTAATATTACGGTCGTAACGCTTTTATAAAGAGATAGCATGGTTATAATATTAGCCATTATGCTTTACAAACTCATCAAGCTCAATAATTCATTATGAAAATTAAGACGATTAAGATCTTATTTTGTAATCAGACGGTTAATCGATGATTTTTGGTCTAATGTTAACATCTTAGATCAAGCGTTATTAAACTAAGATCAATATTTAAAATAAAATGTATTATAAATGAGATTTTTTATTCCGTGGAATTCTGACATTTCATAAGTGTGGCAAGTTATACAACCATCCCACCAAGAAAGGAACACATAAAATGAAATAAAAATATGTATATGCGTTGCTCATTCTGAGACATTAGTGAAATAAAAATATGTATTTTATTTTTGAATATCTAATTTTCAAAGTTACAGTATTGGAAATGGAATTATTTTTAACAGCTGGTATCACTCACCAGTTTATCAGATGTAACAAACATTTTGTATTATTTTTTAATCGTAAATCAGCATCGCCGAAATAAAACACGATTTAATAATATCGCCATTAAAATTAATATTAGAAGGCTTAGATAATGTTTGTCCTGAAAATTGGGGGCACTTTTATCACACAACAACCATGATATCAAAGTGGAGAAAAAAAGGGCACTCTTAATGACTTCATGGACAATATCTGTGGTCCTTTATGGTTATTAATGCGAATTATGACGCTGACGAAGAAAGTGCCTGATAAAGTTATTAATAAAGTTTTTAATAAAAACATGTTTTTCACTTATGCTTATTGTACTTTATATCATCCGAACCGGATTTCGGCCACCCGCATAACCCTTAATATATCTAAATCCTTTTTCTTTTTTTACGATTCATTTGATTATGTACCTACTTAAAAATAAGAGTCAGCACAAAATATTTATTACATCTGAAATGTGAAAAAAATGATAATTTCCGAATTCCATGGAATAAAAAATCCTATTATAAGTATAACAAATTATCGACCTTGACATGATTTTCTTAAACAAATCAATTCATAAATATTGCTACTTTCTTTGCAAATACGCTATTCCATTTATTGTTCGGAAAGCATTGTTTGTAAATGGGTATCCATAGTGCACACAGCAGTGAGATATTATTTCATTAAACATTTAAATCATAAACTAGATTCATAAAATACATACGTGTGTATACGATACCCACATTAAGTTCGCACGAAAATTGGCAAATTTTCAAATTCTATCGAACATTCACCAATATGTAAATTATCGAAATTATAAATCCATTTCTTTTATAAAACCAAATTATGTAACAATAAAAATTTAGACGTAAGTAGTTCGTTCATTCAAATATACTTATTGACGGCCAAAACATAATATGATAAGTTTTGCAAAAAACCAACAGCGGGGATTTCTGCAAAGAGTTAATTCCTAATTAATATGAAATAAATACTAACATACAGACATCACCGAATTATTGCAAATTCGCGTAAGCGCTGCTCCGCGAACTATCAATTAAACTTACATCTAACATAGCAGTCGTTGTTACACAATTCCTTCAATTAGCTTTTGATACAAATGTACACCTACCTGACTTGTCATAAGGAAGTAATTGCAATAACTAGAATACTAGTAATATAAAGAAGAACTTAGATATAAGAACTTTTGTCAATAAAACAAAAAAGTGTCATGCAAGACCGGTGCAGGTTCAATTTTCGTTTTGTTGTATGTTTGTAATGAAGGCACTTAAAACTTCCAATGCTTTTGTATTAACCATTTAAATTATTGCCTACATCATTGTGGTAGACTATTCTGAATGCTTTTGTTGGTCTATGTCGGCTCCAGTTCAAAGACAATTACTAGTTCAAACGATCGCCACTGAGGATTCTATGCAGGCCTAAAGCTTCACCTCTCACTCCAATAGACTGATCCAATTCTTATGTACAAAAATTCAAGCCAAGTATCCTTACCTATCCATTAGAGAAAATAAGAAAAATGGAACCACTATACAAAATTCATCAGACAGAGTATACATCTTTTTGTAACTTAACTTTGTATCCAAAACTGGAACCATTGAAGAATAAAAGATACTGAAGAGGCATCGATTTTCAAATATTTCCAAAGAGATCAAAGATCAAAGATTTCCGAAGCCGATAGTTTTAGAGAGTATTTCTGATTTAGTTATTCGGAACCAGAGATAGATAAAGTTGATTCACTTTGTCTAAGACCTAAATAGAATAAACTGTTTTTATAAGCTTATATTACTTCGAATGATGAGATATTGATCAGTACGATGCCGCGTTGTTATCAAATATCAAGGATATTTTGCGCAAAACTAAGAGCTAAATGATATCGACCCGATTGTATAATTTGTTCCCATAGCCGTTTCCCTACACTTATTAATAAATTCCACATTTACATAACAAAAATATTAAACATAATTATAATAATAATTAATTACAAAGCAATAAATACAAACCTAAACCGATACGAACGATTATACTTTTATTTATAATAAAATCATTTAAATCATGCTTAAGGGAACCAATGACGAATGAGAAAATGAATTTGATTACTTACGGAAAACATAAAAATACCTCAACTATTCATATTAATAGGGTATTTGGGATCTTGTTTATCGTCCAAGAAAGTGAAAATTACTAATATTAGTATTTTATTCTAATACAAACACTAAAAAAAAAGTTAAATTAGATCCTTTAATTTATTGAGTTCACGAAATGTGTATTCTGTTGCAAATTCCCAGTAGTCAACACCCAATATTGGCCCTGTTTTGAAACATAGCAACTGCATTGTTTACTAAACATCCGACACGTATTATAAACTTTAAAAGTACCATTTTTTTTTTTTATATTTTGTGATTTGAACCTTTGTCATAGCGCGGAAAACTAATACCAATTATTACAATATAAGAGATCTTATACGACCTTAATAAAATAATATCCTATCAGTACACGTAAGTATTTAGTACGACATTTAGACTTCCAATCGGCAGGTGAAAGCAAAAAACTAAGCGCACTTCAATAAAAGCGTATTGCGTGAATAAATGTAGCGCGTTTCGCCCAAAGTCCGAAACAAATGACACGTATCTAGTACTTAATCCCATGCGTATCTCAGATTATAGAACAAAATATAGTTATTATTTCCAATTGTCGATGGCTCGATGAACTCGGTGCATAATAGTTTTTTGCCCAGAAGAGTTTGTAGGTCACGTCACGAGACGTATTTTTTCATGAATATAGTTCGTAATAGTTGTGATTTTTTATTTACATCACAAGCCGCCGAGTTGATCGATGGAACTTTTTACATTGTTGCATCATCTTTACTAATAAAATGTGAGTAGGTACGTTTCATTTGTGTCGGTCTGAGTTTATTTTCTTTAGATTTTGTATCTCCTCCCTTATTACGCGACCTAAATTATTCCATATAATTTATTTATGATTATGTTTATAAAGATTTTATATATTTTTAAATATATGTTATATTTCACTGTGTATTATCCAAAAAATAAGGTAAAATAATTAATTTATAGAAATATAACAGTATCTCTAATTTAAACATTTTTACCCACGACTTCGTCCGCGTATAGTTGGAAATCTTAATATTCTTTAAACGGACCCAATATGGGTCTACTCTAAGCCCTCATCGATTTCCAAAAACGATTTCTCCGCTTCACCCGACCCTAGTAGAGTATAATACTATGAATGACCAAAGTAATCCTAATGACCAATGTGACTGACATAGTCTTTGAAGTGACGATCAGATTTGATTCATGCAAGTGCAGGGGCCGCCAACAATTGGTAGCTGTGTGCGCCTGTTTAGATGTATGCAATTAGAAATCTGAATGTAAGTATAAAAATGCTTAACCCTTATCCTACAATCTAAGTTAAGCTGATGCTAGAAATAATGACAGTTAAACCACGTACTTATGTGGAAACTCGTCAATAGACCGGCAAAACCAATTTGTGATTATATTTGTAACAAGTAAAGTAATAAATGCAGATGTTTGGTTTCCTAAAAGCGTACACATCTTAAGGATTAAATTCCATTATTAGTCGCAGTAGTTATAAGGTATTATAGTCACAGTCGCCTTGATCAAATAAATCATAATGTAAGCTTACAGTTGCCCAAAACACCAAAATCACATAACTGACGATATATTAAAAATAATCAATAATATTGCTTGATCAAAATTATTCAGTACATACTACGTAATCATAAAATGACTCCTTAAAATATTTATAACAATATATTATACCGAGACCTGTTTGTGAATGACGTCAAAATAGGGCGGCACCATCGACCCGCGCGATAGCCTTGCAAATAAATCATACACTGTATAAATAACTCTCCAACTTCGTCTTCGGCGAGGGTTGGGTGAATGGCGAGAACCAGAATATGGAGAACCGCCCGAAAACTGCCTGTATGCTCTTCCATCGCGACTTGCGCACCCACCGCGCCTGCTCTTTCTTCAGCTGTTCTATACCCTGCAATGAAAATCAAAAAGAGATAAATAAAATAAATAAATAAATATCGCCAGACTGAAACGCCAACTGTATGGTCCCAAACTAAGCAACGCTTGTACTATGGGTACCGTACAATGGACCGGGGGCGATCCCAGTAACACCCAGACCAGGGCAATTTACGAAAAGGCCATTTCCGAAATTTGCCCCCAGCGGGAATCGAACGATCGCGACCCCCATGTGCAGTGAGCCGAGCGGCCTACGCTCGAACCACTCGAATAATATATAATACGTCAATTTTTGTTTTTTTAAATATTCATAGCAATGTTAGTTTATCACATTACAAGTATTCCCGTTAGCCCCTCCGGCTGAGCTTAGGAGTGGGCTCACGCTAATAGTTTAACGTGTATCAAGGTTACAAAACGTGATCAAAGCCTTACAGTTTCATCGTTCCATATAGCATGCAGCTGGGTGCCGAGCATGACCGCGGTGAAAATGGCAAAGAGCAGAGCTTCAGCTATAAGGAACAGCAGCAGTACCACGGTGGCCGGCGGCGAGTACGTGCTGCAGTCGCGCCACTCGTGCCGGATGCACGTCACGAACTGGTATACGGTCAGCCCCACTGAGTGCACCGACATCGCTGCTATGTAGAACTGAAAACGAAAACGCAACTAGAAAGTTCTAGAAGCCTTTTCCGTATTTTTTTTACATTTAGTCTATACGCTACGCATTGTATGTAAAGTGCGGTCGCGGAGCAGGAAGAATTTCGTACAATGACCTCTTTGCCTACTGACAGTGGACACAAACATTTTTGCATTAAGTGCGGTTTTGTGAATATTTCAAGTGAAACAAAAATACTAGCTTATAGCTAGCACTCAGGTAAAAGGTTTACAATCCCCGAGGACGGCGGTCACGGAAACTGTGTGAGCAAGACGTTAGGTTTACGCAGGAGTGACAGAGACAGGTAATAACACGTTAATGTACGAAATTCTTCCTAAACCGCGACCGCACTTTATAAAATAGAAAAGAGTGTGTTATAGCTAACTCAAAGAAGCATAGCTGCTATCAATGTTTTTAATTCAATTTTCGAACATATGTATGCACGACAATAGACCAGCTAGATAGTGTTTTATAAATGGTTATGTACAGACTGAACGAGTACGTTTTTTATAAATCGCCATCGCATCGTAATCGCATTTATGGTGTACCAGCCGTAGTTTGTTTACACTGATGCAATACTTGTACTGATTTATGGTAGCTATCTCTAATTTTTGACAACTCAAAAAGTTGAGATTACCGAAACAACAGGGTTTATGTTATGTAATCCTACTACTACTACTACTTATATAATCCTACTAATATTATAAATGCGAAAGTTTGTGAGTGTGGATGTATGTTTGTTACTCTTTCACGCAAAAACTACTGAACGGATTTGGATGAAATTTGGAACACAGATAGTTTATAACCGAGATTAACATATAGAATACTTTTTATCCCGATAATCTCGAAATTTTTGTTAAGTTAAATACTACGCGGACGAAGTCGCGGGCATAAACTAGTCAACGAAATAAAACTTACTGTAAACAGAACAAAGTATTTTTGGTTGTTCTCGCCGACACAATTGTTGACCCATGGGCAGTGATGATCCATCTTTCTGATGCAGCGCTGGCACACCGAACAGTGGTGCGCGCGTTCCGGCTTGATACTACAGCATTTGGTACATTTAAATATCACTTGACCTTCACGAAAACTCATTTGTTTTATAATCTCTTTAGTGGCATTTCCTTTGGGGACTGCACCCTAAAAACAATAATATTTTTTTTAGATTTTACGAAACTCTCTGCGCTAATATTATCATGATGTATAGCATAAATATAGACTTACAGGATCTGTGAACATTGTCCTAAGGTGTGACGCAAAAGCGAGGAATGTGAAACTTTGAAATATGAAGATGTTGATATAACTGTAGAATGGGTATGTGGACATACTGGGCAGTAACATGACCATCATCACTACAAACTCTGCATACAACATCAACAACCATGTTAGCACTGCACATATTATTCCACATATGTCCTGGAAAAAATGCAAGTTCATTTATTCAACACACTAAACACAATTACATTTATTAGGAAATTGAGGAGAATAAATTAAACAAGTGTTCTGGGTACATTTTCAGGTGCAGTAATTAATATTTTACATATTATAAAAGAAAAGTTATCACAATTGGTGTCATTGTCTTCAAAGTATCTAGTGGTATAAGGATGTCACATTGCTATTAATTATTCCATTATTAACCTACAAGAATGCTTCTAGATACATACTATGAGTGGGTATGTTTATGTTATGAATAACCAGGGAGGATATTACCAGCAACACGCACAGCAAGACCCATATAAATTGCTAGTAACATATAGTATACCTACCGGCTACTCATAATAGCCGCGTATCTTGCTCAGATACGCGCATATACGGCGGAAGATAAGCCCAATGTATTTCAAACCTTATTTAACATAAATATAAGAACCCTATAAGATTGTACCTTAATGCACCAAGCTTTACCGCCACAGCACCGGTTATGCATGTCACAGTCAGGACGAGTGAGCACCAAACATTCTGGATCTACCTGGTACTGACTTTCCATGTCATCTTCATCGGAACTATCATAGAATTCGCGTATCATTGAGTGCTTCTACTAATCTGAAACGTATATCATAATATTGTCATGCTTCAAATGTTCATATGCATATAATTCACATAAATAATAGGGTCCCCTGAGTTTCAATGGTGAGAATAAAGGAACAGAGCCTAAATGAAGAAATAAGACGCAATTCCCCCTTGGGGGAAAATGAAAGGGCTATTACAAACATCTATTTATAATAATGCATTGACCTTTTGTAATCGCAGAGCAGAAACATAATGAACTATACATACATATTAACACACTTCATAAGGATACAGGGTCATTATAATAATTTAATGCAAGTAATAATATTATATTCGCTGAGCAACATTCATATTTAAATTTTTAAGCAAATTCAAAATAAAAGTTTTTTTTTATATGCAAGTACAAATAATATAAAATACATATTAAAAAAAAACAAAAAAATGTTAAGTCAGTTCACAACAATATCCAAATTATATACACAATAATAATTAAGAAAGACATCCACTGTTATCACAATCAAAAAGTGTTTATTTAGGTACTTTCGCAGAATTAAGTGACCTAGTGAGTTAATTAATTCAGACCAAAAGGGTAACTAGACAGAGTTCAGCTCAATCAACACAGGTCACACAGTAAAATAGGCATAGTTGCAACTAAACTATGCTCTCTGAGATTAATCCAATACCCCCTGAGATACCTAGACAAACACGCCAACTATGTTCCAAACTAAACAGTTCCTGTATCTACTAGGTGAAACAAAAAGGGCATACTATTTTTTTGCAACTATAATTTGTAAATCTAAAACTATCGGCTTTGGAGGACAGTTGAAGTACTAAAGGTTTTGTAGACTTGTGAAATCTGTCAACAGCTGTATTCCTATAACACCTTTTGTTTTCAAGTTTCCTCCAAAGCTGATAGTTTTAAAAATACAAAGTTAAAGTTTTGAAAAAAAGTATACCCTTTCTGTTTCAACCTGTATAGTGAAAGATCACCCCAGTTCATCATAAGGTACTACAGGGGCTATCCCACCAACACCTATTCTATACCAGGACAAATTTAGATAAGGTCACTCCCAATGTGCACACAAGCTATCATATGACAGACCTGTTGTTTGAAAGAGATGAATATATATTAAAAGCACATCCACCCGTGCAGTTCACAGCGACACAGCCAAGACAGTGGGTGGTGGGTGACCAAGGCCCTTACTAATAACTCATTCTCTCAAATCTGGGTAGGTCTTGGAAATATAATTCTAATGACATCTACTATATAAAAATAAGTCGGGTTTTCCTTCCTGACGCTATAACTCCAGAACGCACGAACCGATTTCCACGGTTTTGCATTCATTGGAAAGGTCTCGGGCTCCGTGAGGTTTATAGCAAAGAAAATTCAGGAAAAAATTCAATCGAACGCGGACGGAGTCGCGGGGCACAGCTAGTATAATATAATAATCATTTAACCCTTTTGATGTCCCACTCCTGGGCACGTGCCTTCCCTCCCTACGAAAGGGATTCAGGTCGTAATCCACCATGCTGGCCCAGTGCGGGTTGGCAGATTTCACATGTCTTTCAAAACTACCATACCAGTTCAAAATTATTTGAGATTAGAGATTGATTCATTAAAATGGGACTCAATCTATTCAAGGTTAACCAGTGTTCCACATTTTGGCCAATACAATGGCTGAGAAATGGAGGATGAGAGCATCGTCATGGTTGATATTGCAGTTTAAGTGCATTTATTCTAGTAAAAGGACAAAAATAGCTCATAATTTTATTATCTTTAATACCTTGTTTACAGTTAAGAGTTTTAAATAGTTTATAAGACATGTTAGGTTATTTTCACTTACCCCACAGTAATGTAAGGTTTTCTTTCAAAATAATGCACTTAATGTATCTTGTTCCGCGTTCTACGCCGTTTTATACTTATATGTGATGCAGGAAATGTGAAATTCTATAGGATATGTAGAGCGAACCTCGCAATTCTTCAAATTCAGACGAGTGACAGCAGATCAATATGTACAGCATCTGATCGATACGTTCTTCAAAATTAAGTCACCACTTAATCATAGCAGCACAGTAATGCCAAAATCAAATGTAGATTGTGAATCTAGGGAATTCGCACCAATTTACACCAAACGAAAGAAAGTGAGGGTCAGGACAACAGATCTATTTCTATTTGTACTCTCATAATTTTATTTTACTTCTATTATTGCTTATAACAGGTTTATTTTAAATAATAAATATTTATCATTGAATAGACTTAATAAACTAGATCAGCAGGAATATCGAATAATTTAAAATCAATAGAACGAACATACTCTTTCACATTCGGCTAGGGCAGTGTTGCCATAACCAAATGTAGTAATTATCGGTCTTCAAAAAAATTATCGTATAGCGTCATATTTTGAAATAAGATTGTTTTACCGTTCTGCAAACAGTACTCTTCTGACCAATACCAACACTAATCACAACTTTGACTGTTTACAGGTTTTCTGGTCTGACAAACAAACGTGCGTATGCATACGAGTAAGGGACGCAAAGAGAGACTTGTGGTTGTTTAATTTTAAGTACCTACTTTAAGCGTTGCTCAAAATTATCATACATTTTATATAATTTAGCAATCCGCTATCGTTCCCATACCGATGGCCAAATTATCATACGCTCCAATATTTATCGTACGTTTTGGTAACACTCACTGGGCTAGGGCGGTTGGCTACTGACTAGACTAGGGCTGTAAAACCATAGACAATATAAAGCGGTAATAATTAATAAGTATATGGTGCAAGAAGCTTAGAATTATGTATAAAGTTCTTGATATGGTGCAGCCCTGTGGTGCAGCACGTAGTGTTTATAAGTCTGTGGGTATAACCAAGAAGATTACTGGGTGCATGGGTGTACGTGATATGTCGCAGCCAACTAGCTTAGTTAGCCGTTCAATCAACAGCCTAGCCTCTTTACTAAACAGCGCCGTTCAACTTGTGGTCTGAATGATATTCAGCAATTTGTTAAAACAGCTAGGCAAATGACTTGGATCGATGACGTTTAATTACTTGCTTAGCCGTTTAATTACTTGCCTATCCTGTTCATTTTAATTTAGTTCCACTTTCTGCCACCTAACGCCGAAACTCACTAAACTGTCAATATGGCGTCGGCAAAAAACAACTTTGATGGAACAATTTTATTAGGTACTTAGGTATTTTACGAAATTGTTTAGATCCACTGAACCTACTTACCGGGTGGGATTACTGTGGGGTCTTAAAAAAATAACCCTAACCTAAACCCATCCGGGTCGCTCTGCTTGGGTAGTTTTTTGAAAAAGTTTTGTAGTACTTAAATTAATATCAACCAGTTGCCTAAGCATTACCCAGCCAAACTTATTAAATGTTGCAACAGACGATACGGCTGAATATCATTTAGGCTGCTAGTTGAACGGCGCTGTTTAGTAAAGTGGCTAGGCTGTTGATAGAACGGCGAATTAAGTTAATTGGCTGCGACATATATATCATGAAATTCATTCTGATTTTTGCTACGATTTTTGCATGAACTTGAACGTTTTTATATATAGTCTGTGGTTTGTGTCAAAGAGTGAGAACTTTGTGGCAAAAAATATAAATCTCTAGTACAAGATCCGGTCTATGAAATGTATACCCTCATCTGTTATTTATTAGTGATAAGCTTATAAACTCTAAAGGTGATAAGAAATAAATGATAGATAGTATTCACATGAACACATTGCCAATTGTTTGTCTAGGTAAATTGCGCCCGAATACATTTGAAATGCGAGTGGTGAGTGAGAGTGACAAAGATGCTTTGCGCGCGCAACATCATGTGACAGCAATGATAATAATATAGCGAGTTTTTATGATGAAGATTTTTCTCATTACATAAATAATATCTATCATTTATTTCTTATCACTAATGAATAACAGATGAGGGTATATATTGCTTAGACCGGATCTTAGACCACTCGTCTTTGTGAGACATTGTGTATTCTTTGTGTATTTTTCGTTTTCCCTGTTTGTTTTTCTTCCTTATAAATAAATAATACTTATGTAAAAAGGAAGTTAAAACCATAGTAATATTCTCTTTGGCAACATCAGACCTCATCAACCTCTAAATAGTAGAATTATCCCTAAATTAAATTGAACTTACTTTCATGAATTCTCTTGTATTTTAGAACTTATTTTACACATGATTATGATTTACAGAATATATTATTATAGTTAGTATTCGTGACTATGAGGAAAGTTATATGAAATGTTACTAACATCAATACCTCATAAGGAAGGAAAATTATGTACGTTGTAACCGTGCTGATTTATATTACATGCTCTTTGTGTAGCTCATTTGTAGATAAATTGTGTCTCATTAAACACATATTGCCCGTAACGCGAGTGTTATCACAAGATGCAGCCTCTGATTTCTGTTGGTAAGGCTCCTTGTATTATTCTTCCTATGATTCACACATTGCTCAAATGTAACCATCCATATCAAAACATACATAATTGGTTAATGATCCATTCCCTGATTTCTGTGGTAAAGTCAATCTGAGTAAACCATCCATATAATATCCAGGAACTTTGCTGCAATAGGCTCACATTTGCATTTTGTCAATTCCTCAATTGCTATTTATTTAAATTGACAATAGATCAAGGTAAAAGGAATATATATTAATTATAAAACTACATTCTTGATAATTACTTAGAAAATAAAAAAATGACCTATACAGAAGCAAACCCAAGATCTCCGCATTTCCCTGCTGGATGGCTAAGGCACTCCCTGGTTTGAAGTTTAGTCTAAAGTCGATGTTCCGACTCTGTTCAATTGTGATTGTGTGATTAGAGATACTTTGTTTTAAGAATATCTGGTAACATTTTCAGCAATGCCTGCCATCAATAGCCAATATCCAACCATTGTTATATACAATATTCTATATAATATTATGTGTACACCTCATGTTATAACTTGAAATAATTATCATAATCATAAATGGTTATTTAAAAAATATACAAAATGTACAAAGACAAGCCGCTGAGTTTTTATGCCAGATCTTTTCAGTCAAGGTCGCATTCAGGTCAGGTTGTTGATTTAAGAACAAAATGTAAAAATTACAATTTGTAAGTGCCCCCTTAGGGGCTAAACATAATAAACCCTTTGACTTTGACTTGACATAGCTAACTGGGACTGGTAATAGGTGGGTAACTCCTTGTCTGAAATAGTGTCATAGTTAATATGATACTCTCCAGTACCTATGCATTATATTCATACAGTAGTAGTTGATAGTATTAATTACAGTATTCCTTCATTGTATCTGTAGATACAGTGAGGTATTATACTCACAATAACAAGGCTGACTTTAACCTTTTACTACTGATGTCAAACTCCCCAGCCCCTTGTTTCTGAGTAGTACATTAAAAGACGTTGCAATTAAATTAAATTATAAATCATGAAATGACTAATTTGGAATATCCCCTCCATTATCTGAAGTATCTTAATAGCTTCGGATTTTATTACACTTAGGTTTCCAAGAATGTCATGTGAGCAGTACCTATTATTTTGCCTAAAGATGGAAATGGACAATTTATATCACTAATAAATTTATCATATGTATGGGCATACCCCACGCATTAATCCCAACCAAATTTATAACATGCCAGATACTTAAATGAATTAATGTAAACAAAGAAACATATCCTTTGTTAGTGATCATGTCACATTTATCAAATAACACAAACTAGTATTTCGTTTCAGAGTATTATCTCCTTTACATTGAGATAACTGCTCTACATGTAAATAGGGTTCATAAATAATTTCATTTCAATTTGT
The DNA here is from genome assembly GCA_905147325.1 of Notodonta dromedarius. Classification (NCBI taxonomy): domain Eukaryota; kingdom Metazoa; phylum Arthropoda; class Insecta; order Lepidoptera; family Notodontidae; genus Notodonta; species Notodonta dromedarius. Next base: position 8,203,485 of record LR990160.1, on the reverse strand, counting down.
GTTATGGTTTATATTGTTGTACATGATAACATAATGGTGGATCTGCCCCTATACAGTTTCAATTGTAATTATGTTTCCCTTATCAGTATTGAAAATGAAGTTCCTTTAATAAACTTATTATTTTTTTAGTCAGTATACATTCATGCCGCTTCCAGTGTGGTGGGATTGTGTGCCGTGTTGACTATGTCACTGGATTTAAAGCAGATTAATTGTGAATATATTTTATCTAGTGGTAAATCATTTACAGATCATGAGTCGCGTCACAACTCGAACCGGGTGGAAAACGAGCACAGCGAGGCTGAGGAGCCCACCTCTACGGAGAATACGCCCCTCCTCCACCGCTTCCCACCCGACCTTAGCGGGAGGAATCCCGCAACCACAGTGATTGTAACCTTCCTGGTGATTATACTGATAGCAGGAGCAGTTATTGGGATTTACCTCCTTGTGCTGCAGAGCAAAGCCGGTTAGTATGTTTTTATTTTATTTTGTTCATTGACATATTATGTGTCTGTATTTCTTTGTCATTGCAGATAATAGGCACCTGTATTAAAGCCAAACGCGATTTATAATGTTTTGCGAAGAACCTTGTTTTGTTTTTATGTATCCTACTAATATTATAAATGCGAAAGTTTGTGAGTGTGGATGTATGTATGTATGTATGTATGTATGTTTGTTACTCCTTCACGCAAAAACTACTGAACAGATTTGGATGAAATTTGGAACACAGATAGATTATAACCGGCATTAACATATAGGATACTTTTTAACCCAATACTACGCGGATGAAGTCGCGGGGCACAGGTAGTTTTGTGATGAATATATGTTGTTTTGTGGTTAAGGTATGCTCCAAAAATGCTAAGAATGTATTATTTTAACCTTTTACCTAGGAGATGGTGATAATTAAGGCTAAAGCGCCCATGTAGCCCGCGAAGTTCAAATTTTTTGAGTTCTTTTAGAAATTTTTCAAAATCTAACAATAATAAAAGACAAATTTTGTAATTCGCGAAAAAGACCGTGTGCAGTGCATTTATTAATATATCCAACTTACTCTAAAACATTTCAAGAACGACAGCTATCCAGATAATCTGGCAATTTTTGTATATTTAGTGATTTACTAGTATTATATCCACCGTGATAATATTTAGAGTAAAATAAATGTATTAATAAACGCACTGCATACTGTGTTTTTCGCAAATCACAAAATGTTGTTTTAAATGTTTTTAGATTTTGGATAAACTATAAAAATACTCGAAAATTTTGAATTACGCGGGCTAGACAGGCGCCTTCACCTTAAGTACATTATTAAGTTTAAAATCAATAAAAACCTCATAGGCTTGTTGAAATTATATTTCTATATTGGGTTTGGCTTTAATATATTTTATGTTTTTCATAAGCTCATAACTGAATACTAGTTGACTTTATTTCAGGAGATAGATTATTTTACAGTATGTAGGTACATATTTGTTTTCCATTGTTGTTACATTATTTAGGTACAGTTTCTAAATATTTTGTGTCAAATTGAAAATTTAAATTTACTTTTCACTAGGTCATGTACTTATTCAACTGATTTATACTAAACAGTAGGTAAATTTTATTTCAGAGAACATACTGCCTCCAATTGAGAAACCATTTCAGCTAGTCAGCAGATCACAATGGGATCGCAGCAATGTCTCACAACTTGCTCGAAAGTCATCTCCGTGTAGGGAAAAGCAAGTGATAGTTTTGCAAACGGGTACGGACCAGTGCTTTAGTACAGACTCATGCACCACCCTGTTGCAGGCAATGCAGGTAATCAGACAAAATACTGTATATTTATTTACTTGAATAGAAGTGGTTGCCACTCGTATATGCCGGTTACGTTGTTATCTAGGATGTGGTTTAAGGCCGCAACATGATAGTTCTGACAAATATATGTTCAAAGACCCTGTAGGTAGGTACCCCAGAAAATGTGATAGTCTGTGTTCAGTAAACATTTACATATTAGCTATGGTTGTTTGTACATACATCAATTATTATTTTTTGACCCTTGGCGCAGTGGTTCGAGCGTAGACCGTTCGGCTCACTGCACATGATGGTTGCGGGTTCGATACCCGCCGGGAAAATTTCGAAAATGACCTTTTCGTAATTTGCCCTGGTCTGGGTGTCACTGGGATCGCCCCCAGTCCATTGTACGGTACCCATAGTACAAACGTTGCTTAGTTTGGAACCATACAGTTGGTGTCAGTCTGGCGATATGGCGATACAATTAGTGTGATACAATAAATGTTTCAAAAGACATAGGTCTTTTAAACATTTATTGAATAATAAATTTGAACTGGCATTGTGCAGTCAATATTAAAAGTATTTGAATTGTCCAATAGAATCACATTGTTGAACACGCTACAAGTATATTGACCTGTTTAAATGTTGGTTATTCTTTTGGACATTTCAGATATCAGACTACTTTTGATGGTGACTGTACATTAGATTTCATGTGATACTTATGATAATTATTAGGGTTGTGGTCATGAATTGTGGTTACAAAATGATGTAATACAGTGTATAAGTGAATGAGCAATTAATGAGTACAGAATTAATTGATATTATGATTCTGTTGAACCCGAACTGAAATAAGTATTTAGTAACGGAAATACCTTCGTAGTTTTAGGATGAAAGTATTCACATAATTATCGTGTTTTTTGTTTCAGGCTAATGCTACAGATGGCGTTTTGCCATATAACTTCTTGGTATCGTCGAATGGACAAACCTACGAAGGTCTAGGGTGGCATCGATCCTCCTTGTTGAACTATACTCAGTACTCACCAGCGACGCTAGTCTTAGCTTTTATTGGTAGGTATTTAATTTAAATGTACCTACCTACCTATTTGTAGCTTTCTTCAATCGCTGTATTCTATCTGGACATCCCATATTTATTTACAAGTTTATTTATTACCTTATTCTTTCCTACCGACATTATATTCTTTTGGTATTTTTACGCGTCATTAGGTTATCTGCGACATATAAGCTTTAAGAGATAACAAGACTAACAGATTTTTAAAATGCCAATTGATTGATTTTGAAAAACTTTTCAGGTAACTTCACACAAGTTTGGCCCAGCCGGTTGCAAATGGAACAAGCGAGGAATTTATTCGCCGAGTCAGTGAGTCAACAATATTTAGATCCATCGTATAGTATCGTTGGAAAAATCAGAAACGGCACACCACATTATCTATTCCAAAGTCTCAAAGAATTTCCACAGTGGAATAGCGAACTTTCTGATGCGTAAGGCGATCATAATATTGAAAATAGTTTATCATAAAAATTGACTTCTCAACATGTTTCGTCAGAGATATTGTAAATAGTAAAAGTATATTATGAATAATACAATAAAATGCTAACGTTATTATAAACAAAATATTTCATTCATTAGTTATTGAAAGTCCAACTACTTTAGAAATCGTATGTTTCCACATCGGTGAATAGATAATGTTGTATATTGGCTCATCATATTAATAAATAATCCAGGTTGTATATTACCCAGTAGTTTTACATTTTTTATTAAATACTTAATAAACATGAAACTGCAATATGTTATGAAATTAAGTGATGTTACAAATGATAACCAGGCTCTTTTGCTTGCCAATATTTTAATGTATCTCCTCTACATACGCGGTCATTATTGTTTGTATATTTGTATGTACTACTAAAACAATAGTATTTCGGTAACATTTCCAACGATTATTTGTGATATATAAGTAAGTATAAACTTAAACGCCATATACTATGCATTTACATGGCGTGGTTTACGCTGGTTGACGTCATAGAAAAGGCGTCATTAAAATTATAGTAAATTGCAATAAACGTACTTATTACTTATAAGATGTGAATTAAGAACAAGTTAAATCGGTACGTTCCGAATCACAACTATTTCTTTGCAATTAATAAGAAATATAGGTACTATACAATAGACGAGAATGATTGCACTTATTTATATTGTTAGGAAGCATTTAAGCGATATTTATTTACATTAAAATAAACAGGTTATGAATAAAGTAATGAAAACTTACTTTCTTATTTTACTCTTTAAAAATAAGCATTAGTTTTCTCATATTTACGCGAGTACTATACATTGAAATAAAACTATTATACGAGATAGGTCTTGCATGATAGATGATGCAAGACCTCGAGATACTGTGAGCACTTTCTGCGTGGATCGGACCGCGAACAACAACTAAATATGAGGGTACCCAGTTATTAACTATGACATCAGGACATCTAACACCTCAGTCCCCCCGTGACCAAAGCAACCGAAACGTCGGGAACATAAAAAAAGTAAATAAACGCGATAAAATCCGTATAATAGTTTTATTTCAAAATAAGCATTAGTTTCCCAATAGGTGAGTACCGTAGTTAGTTATATAAGCAAGGGATACGACATAAATATACTCAGGTACCTACCTATTCATATACATAAGCTTGGGCGGTTTTTATGCTTTTGACGTAATTTTGTGTTGTTACATAATTATATCGCGTATTATTTTACTAAGAGCTGTACCTAAGTATATAAGGGTCTTACCATACCAGTGCATCGATCTATGATAGATGAGATGTGTCGACATCGACCCTTGATCGATCATTAATCGACGTCCTCTATTACATTGGGACGTAGTATGGACTATGGACGAATCATTAAATACTGCACCAGCGAAATGAAAATTAACTAATTGAATATTTTATAGGTAGGTATTTCATAACTATAGTGTTTGAATAAGTAAGCCGATTTGCTGTTAATTTTAAAGTATTGTAAGTACTATAAGATATTGTATAGTATTATGATATTAGGCTATTAATGCCAACGTTTGGGAAGCTTGAAGTTTTACGTTGGTACCGAGCAATTAAAGACAGCTACAATGTCCGATGTCGATCACAAAATATTTAGATATTTTCAAGTCATACGCCACGCTGATTGTGATAATGGATACCGTCGAGCTTAGTGTTCATAGACCAGACTTCTGGGATTACTTGTTTGCGTATTCATATCATTGTAAGGCACGTACAAATGATAGCTTCCCGACATGACAAAGGCTAATGATCTTACTGATTTAAAATTAGCTGTATATACTTAGACATTTATTATAGTAAATTAGATACCTATTTGAATGCAAATTTGTCTAGATTAAATATGTATATTTATCGTTTATTTTTAAATTGTCTATTAGTCACGTAGTTAACATTTGACCAAAGAGAATAATAATAAAATGCAAACCTACTATATTATTGTGTAGGGGCTAGTAATTGCATGATTGACATGTTGAAAAAATGGATCCCTATAACATATATTTTTCCTCGCCTGTCACAATATATATGATAGTGTAATTATATCAATAGTAGTCTAAATACAACTCGATCACTCAGTTGGTCTCTGCCATTTTAGCCTTGAGTTTGACGACATAATTTTGTGTGGGCTAGAGCTTGCATATTTTAAATGTTGCGTTTTTTTTAATAGTGACATTCGGAGCTTTGTTAAAGTAAAATGTATGTTGTGGCACTTATTATAACGTCCAGAACGAGTTCTGATCGATATTTAAAGGAGCATTGGGTACCTAACGGCTAATGGGGATATATTATACTAGGTGAAACAAAAAGGGTATACTATTTTTTTGCACTTTAACTTTGTAAATCTCGAACTATCGGCTTTGTGGGACAGTTGAAGTACTAAAGGTTTTGTAGACTTGTGAAATCGGTCAACAGCTGTATTCCTATAACACCTTTTGTTTTTCAAGATCCCTCCAAAGCTGATGGTTTTAGAATTACAAAGTTAAGTTTTGAAAAAAAAAGTATACCCATTATGTTTCACCTTGTATGTATAATCTGAACTTAGGCTGACTGCATATGTGCTACTATCACTTCAGCTACTATATGCTCTTGATCAGAATTAACTGCGCCCGAGAAATCTTATCTTACAAATTGCACAAGTAAACTCGGTCACACAACATTAACGGTGTTTTTTTCCGATACAGCTAGGTCATGTGATTCGGCCCAAGACTACGTCATCGGCTAATAATTGACCTTATTTGTATAGAAGTTGTCAATCAATGACAAAACTGATCGTGACGTGGACTTAGGCCATTGAGGAAAGAGAATACTCGGTGTAGCATAATGATAAAAATGAGCTCGCGCGACTGCGGTCCGACACACATCTTCGTCAGTTTGCTCCGTATATTTAAATTGTAAATACTTGAAAAGTGAGTGATCAGTGTATGTATTGTGATTTACGTGTGACTACCATACTAAACTGCATTTTAGTGAAAACAGAACTGAAAAACTCAAAGTAATTATCAAGTTATAAGCAAAAACATTTTCAAACCGTTTTATATTTTATCATTTTTTGAGCGCGCGAGACGCTGCACGCATCACCACCCCCCCGCACCGCATTCTTTCCTCCCGCCCGCACGCTACTCGCCAGCACTGCATTTATATACCTACAGCTACGCTTTGCCTATGCAATTAAATTCCTTTACCAAAAATGTCAACTATTTGCTCTGCCTGTAATGGAAATATCGGTATTTCAAACTACATGAAATGTATCAAGTGTGAAGGAGTATACGATCTGCCCTGTCTAAACATAACGGAGGGTAACTTTAGTAAATTCTCACATGCATATAAAGCTAACTGGATATGCCCAACGTGCACTTGCTCTCGACCTAAGGGTGATAATACACTCACCCCTGCGCGCCAGGACAACACTACGCTAAATGACACTTTTACCGAACTATCGAACATCAACACTTCTCGAGGTAGCAAACCTAGAACAATTGCTTACAAAGGGAACTCCGACATTTCACTCTTATTATCTGAGATACGTCAACTGAGACAAGAATTAAGTGATATGAAACAACAGAATATGGAAATAGGCCTACTGAGACAAGAGGTAATCGAGCTCAAAGAGCAATTATCTACTCTATCAGGCTCGTTGGTGGATAAGCATTTAAGCAAACTTGAAACTGCCGATATTGAAATATCAGAGTTAAAAACTACGGTGTCACAGTTACAAGCTCAACTAAATACTCAAGAGCAATTGTCAATGAAAAATGAGCTAGAGATTATTGGGGTTCCGGAGAATGAAAACGAGAATCTCGCTCACATTGTTCTGGTCACATCACAAAAGATTGGTGTGCAGCTAAATGTGTCAGACCTTGATGACATCACCCGTATAGGACTCAAACGCCCAAATAACTCTAAATTCGCTATTACTGAAAACCTACAACCTCGACCTATCCTAGTTAAGCTGTTGCGGCGTCAAAAGAGAGACGAAATAGTTAAAGCGGCCAAAGCGAGACGGAACCTCACTTCAGAAAATATAATTAATGGAGTACCCCAAAAACTGTATATCAACGAACGACTAACTAAGGAAAACCGTCTGTTATTTCGAGAAGCAAGACTACGTGCCTCGGCCAACAAGTTTCGCTACTGCTGGGTGCGAAGTGGTGGTATTTACGTTCGCGAAAATGATAATAAACCAGGAATCCGTATCTCGTCTACCAAAGACCTGGATCAGAAGGTCGGACCCTCTGCACCAGCTTCAATACAGTAATTTAAGTCATAAATTTTTCAATACTTTCAAATATTGTGTTAACATTTTAGTTGTCCCTAATAATAATGTAACATTTTTGTGCTCAAATTATGTCAAAATATTTGAACACTTTGACAATTTAATGTATAATTTCTCAAACTTTTTTCTCCTCTTCACTCTAAACACATTAACTACAAAAAATATTTTACTCTCTACACAAGCTTATACACATACACTATACACACATTACTCATCTTTCTCAGTCCCTATAACATCATGCCTTAGTCTTACGTGTCTCAATTCTTTTAATCAAATATCTCTAACATGTATTTCCTATCTCTCAAGCGTTAAATTTGTTGTCATCCTATATCTATTTATTAAACATGGACGTGTACGGAAGCCGTCCATGATATTATTTAAAAAAACACATTTATGAATTACCTAACAGAAACAGATAATATACTGCAAATCAATTGTAATACGCTTGACAGTCTGGAAAAATGTAGTGAGGTTATTTTAGACTCTAAATATGGTTTCAAGATTCTAACATTCAACATTAGAAGTATTCAAAAGAATTTCAGTGATTTCTTAGTCGTTCTGGGACGCCTTCATGTACATTTCGACACAATTATTTTAACAGAATGTTGGCTTAACGAAAACACGCCTTTGCCACAAATTGAAGGATATCGCAACTACCGCTCAAATAAATATATTAATAAGAGTGGCGGAGTCACAGCTTTCATAAAGAATATATGGAGTGCTTCAGTAACAGAACCCGATATAGTTGATTGCAATTGTTTAGAACTGGACCTAAATTCAGATATCAGCATTTTTGGAATATACCGCTCCCCATCTTTTAATTCAGTAGATGGATTTTTGACCTCCTTGGACCAATCACTACGAAAAGTAACTCATAAAAAGACTGTAATTTTAGCTGGCGATATAAATCTTGATATTTGTTGCTACCCCCTTACTAGTCAAAGTACTGAATACCTATGTCTTATGACTGAACACCAACTTGTACCTGCTATCACAATGCCAACGAGAGGAAACGCCTGTTTAGACCACATCTTTGTCAAGAACGGTTTCTCTGGTGTAGGAATCGTAACACATACAGATATTACTGATCATGATATTTGTGTGTTAGGAATCCCCAGTAAATGTAGTAATAATGGAACACAAAAACGTACCCTAACAAAAACAGATTATTTCGCGGTCGCTGCAAATCTAGAATCAGTAGACTGGTCCCCCGTATATAATGCTGAAAATGCGGACGAAGCCGCAACCTATTTTGCTAACACTTTGCACAATGAAATATCAAATAATACCAAAGAAATCAAAATTCCCCGATCAAAATTAAATTTAAAGCCATGGATAACACCAGGATTAATGAGATGCCAAAAAACCCGCGATTTTCTTCACCTTCAAGCTAAAAGAAACCCGGCCAATTTTATTCTTCAAACAACATATAAAAGGTACAGAAATTTTCTCAGAAGCTTATTGCAGCGGATTAAGACTAACTATGAAAATGAACAATTAACCGAGAACCTAAATAACTCTAAGAAACTGTGGAAAACGATTAAAGACATCTGTAACTTTCCTAAAAACCTAAATGACTCCACGGGATTAATAAATGAAGAAGACCCCGGTAACTCTCTAAATGCCTGCAACGATTATTTTATAAATGTTGGGAAAAACCTGGCAAACGAAACACTTAGTAGATTAAACACGTCAGAAACTGATCTATCTGCAAATATCAGCCCTTTAAATGGTCCTGTACACTCTTTTTTCTTACATCCCACAGACGTAGAAGAGGTCAGCTCTTTAATTAAAGAGCTTAAAATTGGTAGTGCTCCTGGGTTTGATCGTTATACCCCTTATCTTATAAAGCTCGTCCAATCATCTATTATAAAACCTTTGACACACATTTTTAACTTAAGTATAGCCACTGGCAGATTCCCCGATGTATGGAAATTAGGTATCGTATCCCCCATCCACAAAGAAGGTAGCAAATCTGTACCTAAAAACTATAGACCTATCACGCTATTAAGCATATTTTCCAAATTACTCGAAAAAATCGTCAATAAGCGTTTAATAAACTTTCTTGAAACACACGCTCTCATCTCTGACAACCAATTTGGTTTTAGACGCCAAAAATCAGCGGAAGATGCTGTGGGTCTTTTAACAAATTTAGTTACCAACACACTTGATCAAAGCAAATGTTGTTTAGGCGTTTTTCTAGACCTTGCAAAGGCCTTCGATACGGTGTCAGTTTCAATCCTACTTCAAAAATTGAATAATATAGGCATTAGAGGCATCGCTTACGACTGGTTCCATACTTATCTTACAAGTCGCCGCCAGTGCGTTAAGATTGGAACGACCATCAGTGACCAACGTACAGTAAGCTATGGCGTTCCCCAAGGCAGCATACTTGGTCCTACATTATTTATAATCTATGTTAACGATATTCTCAATATTCCTCTTCAAGAAGCTAACTTAATATGTTATGCTGATGACACAGCGGTGCTTTTCCATGGTTCCTCCTGGGAGGCAGTGTTAAAGTCAGCTGAACATGGCATGGCGACCATTACACATCATTTAAATAAAAACCTACTTACACTAAACACTAATAAAACCAAATATTTAACATTTCACAAAACACGCGCCTCCCGACCTCGCACTTCCCATAAACTTACCATACACTCCTGTACTCTTGACGTAAACAACCATGCAATTCGTCAATCCTGCAGCTGTCCCTCCATTGCATATGCAAACTCGATTAAATATTTGGGTATCTTATTAGATGAAAACCTTTCCTTCAAAAAACATATATCTACATTATCAAATAAAGTTAGAAAATCTATCTTTTTAATGAAAACCCTACGTAACTCTGCACAAAAAAACATCCTTATGTTAGTATATAAATCTATATGTCAATCCAGTATTTTGTATTGTTTATCAGCTTGGGGCAGTGCTATTAAATCTGCAATGATAGAACTTGAGAGAGCCCAACGAGCAGTACTTAAAGTTATGTTAAAGAAGCCCTACAGATTCTCTACCGACGAACTATACAAAGAAGCCGATGTGTTGAGAGTGCGCCAATTATACATTTCGAAAGTAGCTACTGCGATGCATAAACTCACCATGAATTCAGCCGAATTTGCAAACATAGCCTCCCGACGCACCTACAGAATTCCCCTTCCATCCATTAACTCAAGTTTTGCTAGACGCCTACCTCCTTACATGCATTCTTTCGTTTACAACGTGACATGTCGGAACATTGTTGATATGAAAAACATTCCTACTAAAAAAGCCCAACGTGCCATAGAAAAATGGCTAAAGAACTTGAATTATCAGCAAACAGAACAGATTCTTGAAACCTACCGCTAAGGCACACATAAGAAACAAACACACACACACACACACACACACACACACACACACACCTTAATACACAACACACACACATACACACCACTCAACTTTTAATTTGCAAGCTTATGTAAAAGCATCTACTTTTCCTTTTAATTATTTTATTTGTGTCGAACCTGTCGCCAATTTTATTTTTTAAATTAGTTTTGGTCTCTGCGATACAGGCCCAGAGCCTAGTGTAAAGGCCGCTGCATAAAGAATATTGTTCACTTTTATTTTTAATAAATGATTTATGATTTATGATTTTTATGATAATATTGTGCCATAGGTCAAGTCAGGAAAAATATGTACCTATGTATTAAATTTGTGTGCGTTGAAATGAAGCCCTAAAAATCAAATAAAGACCGGGCAACTGGCTGCTTAAACGATGGTTGCGTATGTGTGGTCAGCCTTAAATAAAATTGTAAGTATCGTTTTATTCTTAAGCAAATATGTTTTATGTATAATCATTATAGATACACACGTACTTCATTATATGTGATTTATGGCTGACAGATATAATATACCTATGATAAACTGTCATTTATATGTTTTATTGTCATGTATTTATTCCTTTGACGACTGGTAGGTACACATCGTTTCAAAAATAATATAAAACGTGCAGAAACAGACCACATTTCAAGATCAATCTAAGGCTTAATATAATTACAAATAGATATATAATAGAATAGAAAACTCTTTATTGAACACCAATTTTAGAATAAAAATAGAAACTATAGCTAGCTCTATATAGCTGATGCACAATAATAGCTTTTATCTATCACAGTTAAGAAGTTCAAAGAACTTTTTCTAAACAATGGCCGAGTTCACCAGAACACTAACGATTGTATCAAGCAATCGGTTACACAGGCCCGTATTATTAAATCGATCTCAAGTCTGAGACCGATCTTGGAAATGTCATTCCAGTACAAAATGACATGTCAAATGCGTGCTTAAGATCACTCTCAGACTTGAGATCGATTTATAAATACGGGCCTAAATCATCGAGCAGATCGAACACTGGCGATAAGCATTAATTAGTTTATACAAAGATGCCTTGACAGTAATTTATTTTGCTACAGACTTATTAATATTATAAGAAGCTGTGATATTTTTACAAAATATTTATATACTTCCAATCAGTAAACAACAGCTCTGTCATTGATCAGTTTAAATATGTCGCAGCCAACTAGCTTAATTCGCCGTTCAATCAACAGTCTAGCCACTTTACTAAACAGCGCCATTCAACTAGTAGCCTGAATGATATTCAGCCATTTGATCAAACAGCATTTAGGCAAATGACTTGGATCGATGATGATGATGAAAAAGTTTTGTAGTACTCAAATGTCAACCAGTTGCATAAGCATTAGCCAGCCAATTTATTAAATGTTGTAACAGACGATACGGCTGAATATCATTTAGGCCGCTAGTTGAACGGCGCTGTTTAGTAAAGTGGGTGGCTCGGCTGTTCATTGAACGGCGAATTAAGCTAGTTGGCTCCGACATATACATAAATTGGGTACTGGAACACATATCAAGTCAGGGGCATTAATATATAAGTGCCAACAAACAATATATCCCTAATTTTCTCGAGAAATAACGATCGAGATAGGTAGCTCTATACAATACATATAGAGTAACAATCATTCCACAGTGTAAAGTCTTCGTGTCCAGACGCAGGTACACCTTTATCCTCTTACAAATAAAGTTTAAATTCATAAAACCGATTATTTGCCTCCCAAACAATACCTACTCTACGATAACAAAAAATAATAGTCTACCTAAATCACAATTTTTGTCATTGCTATTATAAGCTACATACTTACATGAATAATCCTACTAATATTATAAATGTGAAAGTTTGTGAGTGTGGATGTATGTATGTATGTATGTATGTATGTTTGTTACTCCTTCACGCAAAAACTACTGAACGGATTTGGATGAAATTTGGAACACAGATAGATTATAACCGGGATTAACATATAGGATACTTTTTAACCCAATAATCCAATACTACGCGGATGAAGTCGCGGGGCACAGCTAGTTATAACATAATCATGCGTTTCATGTTTGAGATGATAAGCGATATAACTATCATGCTATTAGAACGAGAAGTAAGGTTATTTCAACGGAACTTGTGAAGGTATTTCCCGTTTCCTTTGAAATCTATATTGTCCGCCTTGATTTGACTTTTCTTTCATGGAGCGGGTTGCTGTGTGGCACGCAACTGATCTTTTCAGTCAGGGGTCTTACTAGGGTTGCCACCTTTTTGCGAAAATAGTAGTTTCAAGCTCAGATGCGTAGAAATATTGAAGATAGTGTAACCGTTGTCTTTTTCTGACTAACTTTGATCGAGCTTTATGTATATTACAATATTGCTTTTTTTTCAAAAATATATGATATATTGGTATTGTATGGTGCCCAAACATAGTAGAATTCTATGTAAAGTCTTATTTTAATAATGTAAATTATAAAGATGATGAACCTAGTAAGTACATACTACCTACCAAAAAAACGAACTGCTAACCTACTTTCTAACAGGTGACCTTTGATTAAATCACTCGCTACCAACTAGCAATACCTGATATATTGCTTTGCTAGAAAGGTCATTCATATCATCTTTAGTATTTACTTAGGCGTCCTTCAAAATCTAGAGCAACACATCAGACAATTGGAATTATAAAACACCTTCCATCTTAGTTTGCGAACAGCGTGCGCGTTGTCAACAAAGCTGCGATATTCACCTTACCTATTATCATAATGTCATGGAGTCCAATAACTGCTACTCCTATTGAACTATTGACTTTATAGAACACAGGGAAATGATGTAATCTCGTTTTATTTACCTAGGTATATCAAAACCTAATTGACCACCTATTTACCATCAAATTGTCTCAAAAATTACCCATATCGCGTGACTACATTTTCAAGAATAGGTAGACCATTGACCTAAGGGTCTTACCACACTAATCGCTTGACTATCGATTGATTCGTTTACAATGGTAGAATGAGAGTTGACGTCAAACGACAGTTTCTACATAGAGTAAAGTTTGATCGATAATTGGACCTATTTATGCAAAAGGAACCAACTCACACACACTTCTGCAAACTTATACCAACCTAGAACCACTAACACAAGGTTGGTTTTGGTCTACAGTAGTGCATGTGGGTTGGTTCCGTTTTGCATAAGTAGGTCCAATTGATCCATGGCCAATCGATTGATGTGGTAACCCTAGCAGAAATTAACAATAGGAAGAAATTACTTTACATTTTAAAATGCTGTCGGTCAAATTAATCGATCTCTAGTTTCCTAAAGCTTCCCTGTAGTAAAACGTCTCCATTAACAGTGTCGGTTTTGTTGTTCCTAGACGAAATTATCCCTCTGGTGCTTAAGATTTCCATAACATCTAAGTCAATCAGTTTACTTCTTTGTTCCCTGAGCAGCTGAGAGGTATAGTTCACCATATCTTCGAATTTCAACGCGCCTCCGTACGACGTAGGGAGACACGCGGCTTCAACATGCTGGTGAAGTTGTTTCAAATTAGAATGGATCTGTAAAACCAAACAAAGTTTTTCGGTAATTGCCTACTGCGTGCGGTAGGTATGCCTGTACAAGCCATTTAAGTAACATTGTGTCTGTGCTTGAATGGTGACAGCTTCCTTGGTTGTAGTGGATACTTTATCTATGGAAAAATGTTGTTAACTAATCTATGGCTAAGAATAGTAAAAACACAAAACTCTCTCTATCATTTCTTTCTCACGACAATCATCGTTTTATTCAATTAATCCAAAAACTCATGCATCAAGAATATCGCAATCACTATCTTCGCTTAGGAGGACTTCCACGCGTAAACATTAGTCCATCTCCGCCTCAGAGAACTTCCACGCACCAACAATGCCTATTTATTAATTCTGTCACAAACTCCTTTTCACAAGTTGTATTGTTTGGGTGGTTGCAAAATATTAAATTACTAGCCGCGACTTCATCCGCGTTGGATTATTGGCTTAAAAAGTATCCTATATGTTAATCCCGGTTATAATCTATCTGTGTTCCAAATTTCATCCAAATCCGTTCAGTAGTTTTTGCGTGAAGGAGTAACAAACATACATACAGACATACATACATCCACACTCACAAACTTTCGCATTTATAATATTAGTAGGATTTGTAAGGGTGTTGCCACACCAATCGATCGATGTTAGATGAAATCGGTCGACAGTTTCTGTCTGATTAGTGTGGACACACGCTTAAGTTCCCAGGCTTATTTGTAATACTTAAGTAGTCTCGTGCTTCCAAAAATGTTGCTTACTAAATTATTGACGTAACCAATTCCTCTCGTGAGATTTAGTTGTCTGTCTTAAAAAGTTTAAGTACCTAGGTATTAAATTCAATCTTGAGCTGTTTTTTTTATAAGGCACTGATGATAAGTATACTCTTAGCTATTTAGGACAATTCCTTTAGTTAACGTTTATACGTTGCGTATTTAAGTTGTTTTTATTTTGTTTCGGAGACAATTAAGTTGCCTTAAAGGCATCAAACCTTGGCCCAAGGCATGCCGTTATGTGGAATAACCTACACATGGTGGATCTTTTTTTAACTTGGGGTCATCCTCATAGGTCGGTCGGTGGATGGTCCGGTTTCCAAAACATGGCCGCCGACTATGCCTCGATTTCGGTAATATATTATAATGTAGGCTAAGGAATATTATGTCACACGTTGCATAACATACTTACGATGAGTCTAGACGCCATTTTTGGAGTGACTTTGGCGATAGCAAAGTCAACAATATACTTGAGAGCACTGGGCACGTTTATTATGTGAACTTCCTTGTGCCGCATCGGTATCGATTGCTGAAAGAAAATATCATCTATTACATACAAACTCGATTACAAAGTTTAAATTATTGTATTTAGTTCTGAGCTTTGCATAACTTGCGGGATATTGAAATGAAGGATAGGTACAATATTTATACATTTCTGCAAGTGACGATAAGGACAAATAACTTAGTAAAAATTATACAATAGCTGTGAGCTGATTCCCGTGTTGATTTACTAAAATATTCATTATATTATTACTACCTAGGGCAGAGAGACCCGTTTGCAAATACTGTAGGTAAGTGCGCGTAAGTAATTATAGAAAAAGTGTTTAGTTTTTTAGTAGATATTATATGTGCATACTTCGCCCCATTTCAAGAGCCTGGCGAAGTCTGTCGGGTTCCATGTGGTGACGTGCGCGCCAGTGACCGCGTGCCCGTCGCCCACGTGCACGTAGCCACACATCTGGTCCACGGTGTCCTCCAACAAGCTCTCGTACACCACGAGGTGGGCGCGGCACATATCCCAACAGTTAAACTTGTGCGCGTTAAATCTACCTACAATACAGAAAAACACACGTAGATACTTAGCTATTACATATTTAAAGTACGCAAAGCGTTAACTACATGTAGGTAGTAAACTAAATAATAGGTACATTATGTAATATTTGTGTGTACAATTTTGGACAAATAGGTCTAGGTACCTACGCTTCGCAGTCTATTAACTCGCAATGTAACGCATATTGACACAAACTCGCAGTTGCATGAGTGTATGTAGTACTAATATATTACGACATACTTAACAAAAATCTCCTTACTCATATTGTACACGATGACCCGGCGACCCTTACTGTCTCGGATAGGTGAAACCGTGATGTACCTTAAAATAAGAAACCATTATGTAATACCGCCAACATGGAATTATATCACAGAGACAAATGACGCAACGGAAGAACTTCTACCAGCACGTAGAGTTCAAGGCTTGTAGTAGACCCACTTGGGAACTGTCGAGCATGACATGATAAAGCCTTTGAGCATAAGTAGAATAAAGCCGCGTTACATAACGCGGCCGTTATCTTATGGAACCATGTTAGTGGGTCGGCATTGTCCGAATTCAAAAACCAATTTCTCTATGCTAGTAGCTATACGTTGCGTTACAAAAATGCCTACTCCACTCTAGATAATAATCTTGTACCGGCAATGAGCGCCGGTTTCTAACGTAATAGGACTTGACGTTAATTGATACAATTTTGGAAAGCTATGTAGGTAATAGTTGCGTACCCGTTGTTCAGGATTTCTCTAACTTTTGCATCGTCGCAGTCGAGTTGCGTGAAGACTTCTGGGTAATACTTCCGGAGGCTTAAATATTTCAGTAGCGTCTGTTGAGCCATGGGCACACTGTATTTTTTATGACGCATGAACCGTAGTATGAATGAATCATCTGAAACCAATGATAGTTGTAATACTAACAATGTGGCTAAGTCATAGCTGCATGATATACAAAAATATAAATTTACCAAATTACAATACAAAATGACTACCCAGATAGATTAACCAACTACTATATAAGATCTATCGATTTAAGAATTTCTACAACGTATGAAAACGAATTAATTTCCATACTTCGGAGCCAGTGTGCGTGAAACATTTGATATACTATTTGATAACTGCGCAACCAATATGGAAATTGCGGTCGGTATGAGAAATATAATTATTCAAAAAGTATTCGTAATATTTATATACGCAACATCGCCTCTCTCTGGAGAAGTTCAAGGTTTCTCAAGACTTCACCTGAGTAACAATGAACGATCGCAGACCAATTAAAACATTTTTTGGTTTACTATCTATAAAACATTAACGTATACAGCTATGAAATCAGTCAATGGCTAGTTTACCTTGTCTGACGTTCTTGATTTCGTTGTTCTGTTGTATCCATTCCCTCATCAAGGCGAGCGCTTGCTCCCTCGTGGCGGGACTCTCCCGTAACTCCTTAGCGGCTTCCGCTGTCACATTCTTGATGGTTCGCCCCAAGCAGCCCCCCTCTTTGTCTATCTTCTCGCTGGAGACGTTCCATGTCGTTGTGACCGTGAGCAAAACACTTGCAGTTGTCATCTTCTCATAAATTCAACTGTAACAAGAAAAAAATATTGTAAGATATGTTGGTTTATATTATAAAAATATTTTACAAAATAAAACCAACTTACTTATTACAAAAAGTAATAAAAAGGAGCTCTTATATTACCTAGGTACCTATTAAGCTAACCATATTAGAAATTAAACCGCAAACAATTTAACCTTTGCTATCTAACAATACATTTCCGGTAGAGTCCGGTACCTACAGCAAAAAATCTTGGAAAGCTGCCGGCAGGTGTAATTACGTTCTGGAGCATCGCCCGTGGCATATGAGCGAAGACGAATGTCATGCATCCGATTGAATAACGTAACAATCGCTTTCGTAACTACATGCTCTATTATTCTTGAACATCACGGCCGCACAATACGGTTATGGATAAGGTAAATTACCTGTCTAGATTGGCCCGCATGGATATGTGTATAATTTTATTATTGCCTTGTTTATGCAATTCCAATGACGACGTCGAAGTTACGGAGCGAAATAAAAAAAAAATAGTTTTTATTGCCCTGTTTGGCGATTGCTTGTCGTGGAGTCATCATCATCATCACATCGTATAAATAGACTCGTAGATTCCTTAGATACTAGAAGGGTTTTTGCTATCCTAACTTAACCAGATTTAGATCACCCGGTGGCTCATTCTGGATAACGGAGAAGTTAGAAGTTTCGGGAACATACTCCTGCTTCATAAAAGCTCGTACAGCCTATGGTAAGTAGGCACACTAAGTTTTTGATTAGAAGCGTAAAAATAACTAAGTACTGTTATTTATATTTTTTGGAAATGTAATAAGATAATTAGTTTTTAGGTATGTAGAGATAATTAGGTATGTATGTATGTATCTATGAAACTAACCAATTAATCATGTACTTATTTAGTGTTGTGATTACCATGGTGCACAATATTCGGGCGTAAAGTACCTACCTATATAGGTATATAAAATCTATTATACAGGATGGCCGAAATAATCATTCAGATGCATATACGGCAGCTGATATATTGATCCTTAGTGAAGACAGACTCTAGGATTAAACCAACGTTCTAGAGACATATTTTTGTGAGATAAAGGCCTGTGAATATTTTCCACAACTATCTTGTTGTGGTCTTAGAACTAGTAGGCTTAGTTTATTTACGGACCCCGAACATTGCATGGATTTTCACGGAATAATCAACAGACGAAAATCCGCGTAGGTGAATGATGTCGCAGACAAAGCAGGGTTATACATAGGTCTTATACAGGGTTATTGATAAAACACGAACAACCTCTAAGGACTTATAATACTAGACTACTAACATTCATACAAAAACAAATGAAAAAATTAAACGTTCTGGATGTTACGAACTCTACGCCTGAGTCGCGTCATATGAATCCTTGTAGCTATAATCGGTAGTACGAGTACGGACGTTAATAATTGAAATTTATTATAGAGGAACACGACATCTTGAAGGTTATTTTTTGGCAAATATTTTTTTTTTTAAGTGATAGGTCAAGAGTTAAACAGAAAATGCATTTCTATAGTAATTTTTTTTATTATATAAAATATCTACAAAGATTTGAACGAAATAAACATGTCAAGTGAGTGCATTTTTGGCATATCTTCATTACTACTTTCATGATGATAGAAAACATAGCAAAAATGTGGCAGCGTATTAACCAAATATCCTGTTTACAACAGCATTAATTATTGAGTGATTGGTTAACACATCGAAGGATAAGACATCGCTTCAGTAAATCCTGTGCAAGGTATTGATAGTTCACTAATACTATTGTTGGTTGGCACTTCAGAGTCGATGTCTAGTCTCCCACTTTATTCAAATATGGTATAATATCCGCGCCCCACGCCAATGACAAAATCATCAGTAAAAATAAATTATAATTTCACAATGCAGCTATCGAGACTCAATCCTCTCTGTTCTAGTCCAAGGATATCCAGTCTAGCGCACACACCGTTACGGCTTTCCTCAGAAAATAAAGAATACATTTTAGAAATCAAGCGTAACATCGCAAATTGCTGAATTGCAAAACTACTTAATCAAAATATAAGCGTTGATGACCTTTCCAAAACACACTATTTTATATTTCTCGGTGAACTTATGAATGTGAATTATACTCGCTTCGACAATGAGACATTTAAATATCAATTATAGAATATAAGTGGTTTCAAACAGGATTTTGACGGGCCTTATTGAGTTTTTCCGCAAGTTCTTTAGGTAAATATTCAGCGACCTTGCCTACGATTTTAGTCGTGATTTCACTCCATTTTTCTGGTGTTCCGAACGCATACTTGTGGATAGCTAATTTTCCAAATTCAGTCATAACGTTGCTACTGCAATGTTGCAGCTTTCCGATTGCTGACGCGGCCTCTTTGTAAGCTGAAGGGTGAATTCTTTCTATTTCACTTTTATTAAACGCACAGAGTATTTGTCCAAGCGCTGTTAAGTCGTAATTTGTGTAATCTTCTGGTTCTTTCCCAGCAAAGTCTTCCCGCACTCGGTTGGCAATTGCCAAAAGTTGGTTTTGACCCAAATTATAATTTATCCCAAAATTCTGTATGACATCGATATTGCTTAAAGTGATATTAGTATAATCTTCTGGCTTTACAGCAACAGTGACCCAATGGAGCAGTCCAAGCACTTGATCGGGAATATTTACTATCCCTTCATAAAATTGTATGATTGATTGCCATATAAATTCCGCGTTAGAGATAT
This sequence comes from Notodonta dromedarius, assembly GCA_905147325.1. NCBI lineage: Eukaryota > Metazoa > Arthropoda > Insecta > Lepidoptera > Notodontidae > Notodonta > Notodonta dromedarius. The sequence goes on along the minus strand of LR990160.1, from coordinate 8,182,870 downwards.
CCAACCTTTCTTTACCGAGGTGCGCCAAACACATGACTATGTCTTTAGGTGGTATTGATTGCAATTCAACCAGTGATAGCTTGTTTTCTGTGGGTAATTCTATCACTTCGTTACACGTGAGGCTGTACAGTATTGTGATCTTAACTAATAAAAATAAAATGTTCCTCGTCATTATGATCCCCAGGGATGTCCTTCCTATTTTGCTGAACGTTATTCGCGTTGTGACCACAGCTGCTCCAGACAGTCTGTTATATAATCTAACGACATTCTACAAAATAGCTTACGGGGAATAGAAACGTTCTTCATTGGGGGACGGCGGACTCATAACATATTTATGTTTCAATTGCCGTGCACCAATGGAATTGTATCAAGCATTTATCATGGCCCTATAGCTGGTTCTAGCATGACTTAATTGAATAAGAAGCTATTCTCGTTCGGGTGTAATGTTAAGGCCAAAGAATGTTTAATAATGTCTTATTATTAAAAATCTTTGGTTAAGGTCTTTCCTGGCCACCTACGTAATTGTATAGCTGAATTTTTAATTGGATGGGTACCTTACCAGGAAAATTCCGGTAACATTTATGGAACGGCGATGACAAATTAAGGCCTAGTAGTATAAATGATTAGTAGAAGCAGAGACGTTTAAATATGTCAATAAATATATTTGATGTTTAGAATATTATAAGCCACGACGTCATCCACTTTTGAATTGGTCAACAATATTAAGATGCGTCTTTTGTGAACCCGGAATAAACATAATGTGCGTTCTCACTAAATATTGTTTGCCGCCTTTAAAATTCTACAAGTACGTACTCCCACTAATATTTATCAATCCAGCATACCATCAACTGGGTTTTTTTTAAAGATTTCTACCTAGCTATATGAGTATATCTCATTACTAGTAGTCCTGTTAGCCCCTCCAGCTAAGCTAATTGCTTGTGTTAGGAGTGGGCTGACGTCAATAGTTTACCTCTCAGCTACGAGGGCGGCCCCTCTAATCACTAGGCTACAGACGCCTTAAAAAAATAGAGAGTTTGCAAGAGTTTGCAACTTGCAAGAGAGAAAAATGAATAAGGTACTGACAAAACGTATCTCTATTTACTTTTGGCTCCTACTAGCAAGTGAACAGTGTTTTAAAAGTCCGAAATACTAACAGGATCAGTAAAATAGGTAGGTACTCACCAACTTATTTAAATACGTAATTTTTTAAGGCGTCTGTAAAAGGCAAACCTATTGGGCATAATATCTATCTGAAACTATTTATAGTGTCTAGGTATGTAATAGGTATAATGTAGATTGGTATAATTAGATTACCTACTTTAATAATTAATTAATGCTAATGAAATTAATCGTACTTATAAACAAGTTTTTTTTTTACTCTAGGTATGCACTGACAGTGCATTGTTGACTCTATTTTATTAAAACAAAAAGCAAATACAAAAATATTATGTTTGAAATGTTTCGGTCAGTACGAACCAGGGGTTACAAAATTCCAACGCTAAAAATAAATGCTAACATATTTGTAGGTACTCTAATATTTATAAATACTAATACTCCACATTCATTAGTTACATAATATTTTAGTGTCATAAATTCTTCTATTCCATGTTTGGCCTACCTATTTACCTTGCTCTCGGACGGAGATAAACCCCGCGTGCTAGTTATCCGTATAAACAAGTTAAACATGTAACCTTGCGGCACAACCATTACACAATAATGACTACCTTATTATATTTATAGGAAACGTTTAATATACCTTGGTACCTAACTACCTACCAACAACGCGGAATATAATTAATCATGACTTGTCAAAGAAAATACTTCATTATTTATTTAATTTCGTACATTATCTAAATCGAAGGACTTGTTTCGTTAAAATTTAAAGAAAGTAGGTATACCTACCTACTATATATAGAAAATGTTTGACCGGCATCATCGGAGATCATTGTCGATCCTGGATTCAGAAGTAATAGTGGGAGAAGTGTCTGGCTGGATTAATCCCATAAAATAAATTAGAAAAAGTTTGTAAAAATATTGCATAGTAGGTAAATACCTACTTGCGAAAACATAAAATGGCGGGAAACTATATAAAACTGTTCGAATTCATAGACCTACCTTATACCTACCTGTCTTTACTAGTCATCTTCATTTATTATCAGCTACGAAATGTAAGTAATGTGTCTAACTTATTCTTTCGAACTTTTGGTAAATTCCATCTGCCTAGCAGAAAGCCTTCTTCTGATCTGCGATAAAAATACTCACTTGGTAAATAATGAACTTGACTGTATAAAAGCAAGAATCACAATGAAAGAAAGTACATAATACCAAGTTCAAAGTCGCGAGACCCAATAAACCGCTTGTCATTGTCGGACCTAACCTTTGGCTGTGTTCGTTGATCTCGAGCTACAAAACATGATAGCTAGATACCGGAGTCGTTGAATCAGGCATGTTGCACTCACACTAGTAGACCCTGTTTCGAATGATGTAAGAACCGTAAACGAATTTTCGTAATGTCCATATTGTGTGCCTAAATTGCATCATATGGGCCACTAATTACTTAGAAACAAGGGGGAGGAGCCGGCAGATTTTTCTTGCAAATAGGTAAATTTGTATCAGGTTTAGCTGTCTACCTTCGAGCAAGCACTTAGTAGGAACCTATACTACTACATTCATAACAAGTTACCACGTAAGGTCCACCCGGATCAACTTAACCTTTTGCAGCCTTCCAGTGAAGAGCGGTGCAATAAAAGTCGTGTTCCTTCCTACTATCTACTCTAATGTCGCATCGTTTTGGGCGTCGCGTCCACGGATAACCAAGTTGTCTGTTCGCGGAATGGATCCATGGCTCACTGAACACATGGAAAATGGACTCTTCGTCATTAAAGCCTAGTTATGTAGGCAGTAATATTTATTTCCATTGGTCTGGGTGTTACTGGAATCACCCCCAATCCATTAAGTACTAACGGTTTAATTTGGGTTCTTACATGATAGGCCCTGCCTATCACGTAAGTACCCAAATTAAACCCTAGGGTTTAATTTTGCGCTATTCCCATTGTTTGGAACCTGTTTGTCTGACAACTTGTATATTATTATTTACATTACCTTACAGATACGGAAATAAAATATATATATCCATTAATTGACGATTTCTGGGTACTAAGTAATTTCCATATAACTTGATATTTATAGTTAGGTACCTACATCACTAGCAATATAAATTAATCCCTGTGATATTGAGTACTTTAGCAATAAAATAAAATAAAATAAAAGCAGGTATATAAGTAAATGTCAAATATATTATTGCACGTATGTTGGTATTTGCGTCTTATTATTTTGTGAGTTAAGAAGAACTTGATACGATAAAATACGTGTGTAAGTAATGAGAATAGTTACAATAAAAAGATGTGGCATTGTTCAAGCGATGAAGTCAGTACCTACTAATAGGTACCTACTGTTTTTTTTATTGTTGCATAACGTTATTATGTTACGGAACAATAAAAATTAAAATTTCATTTTTTTTATTATCGTGCAGTTGAAAATACCTCTTGTATCAATTTGGCCATTGAATTCAAGTTTTACCCTGTATAAACTCTGATGGCAGCGTGACATTTCATAGGTATGGGACCATTGGGTGAATTGAAATAACACCACCACTATGTTTACAAACACAGAAAGTTATATTGAAAAAGACAAAGTAGATAGATACCTAGTTACATAAAGAGGAACCTTTAATACTAGATGTACAATAATCCAACAACCTAGGTAGTAGAACAAAAATGTAGGTAATAAGTTTATCTATATACAAATAAATAAAATTGGAGTGTCTGTTTGTAATATCAAAATAACACCTGTTCACTAAATGCATATGAAAGTACATACGACACCTATAGCAAAAACGCGATTTAAATTTTTTTGTCTGTCTGTCTCGTCTGTCTGTCTGTCTGTCTGTGTGTTTGTTCCGGGTAATCTCCGAAACGGCTGGACCGATTTTGACGGGACTTTCACTGGCAGATACCTGATGTTATAAGGAGTAACTTAGGCTACTTTAATTTTAGAATAACAATTAGGGTTCCGCGTAAAAAATAAAAACACTTGAAATCAAAGAGTATCTCCGAAACGGCTGGACTGATTTTGACGGGACATTCACTGGTAGAAAGCTGATGTTATAAGCAGTAACTTAGACTACTTTTATTTTAGAAAAACAAAATTAAAGAAATGGGTCCTGTCGCGCGGGCTCAGAACGCGGGGGCGGGCATTTTTGCTAAGTTAAATTCCACGCGGACGAAGTCGCGGGCTCAGCTAGTGGTAAATAAGTAATCACGCAAGATATTTAAATATTGATGAATTAGGTATGTGATTACCTACTTTTAAATATTACGTCGCTGGTTATTTACGAAACTTGATCTTATTTTCTTTAAGTTGTGTAGCTATCTACTTAACTACGTGTTTATCTAGGCTCACGATTACACATTTAGCCTTGAATTAATGATATATGTATATGAATAAAATTGTCGTTCTCAGTCTGTTGGTAGTTACCATTGATAAGTACCATGAAAACGCAGAACCCTAATTGTTTTTCTAAAATTAAAGTAGCCGAAGTTACTCCTTATACCATCAGCTTTCTGCCAGTGAAAGTCCCGTCAAAATCGGTCTAGCCGTTTCGGTGATTACCAGGAATAAACATACAGACAGACAGACAAAAAATGTTTAAATCGCGTTTTTGATATAGGTGTCGTATGTACTTTCATATGCATTTAGTGAAAAGGTGTTATTTTGATATTATAAACAGACACTCCAATTTTATTTATTCGTATAGATTTATTATCGAAATTTGAACAAGATTTAAAAAAAACCCAATAAACAAAAGAGTTATGCATAATGGATTTTTGACAAATTATTTCTTGAATATTGATGACAGCTGCATGTAAGTGCAGTAGGTACATTGTTTTCTAGGCCAATAAAAAGGTAACTTAGAAAATATCATATATGTATAAGTAAAGGTAGTCTGTCTTCAAAGTCCACAAGCGAGCCGTTTCCAATTAAGCACATGATCCTTTTTGTTGGCTTACTAAGAAAGCTACGAATATTAGACGCAATATTCTATAAATTTTAACCAAATACCTATGAGATCAATACGTTTTATGGACAGTTAGTGATATATTATATACTAGTTGCTGCCCACGACTTCGTCCGCGTAGTATTTAACTTAACAAAAATTTCGGGATTATCGGGATAAAAAGTATCCTATGTGTTAATCCCGGTTATAAACTATCTGTGCTCCAAATTTCATCCAAATCCGTTCAGTAGCTTTTGCGTGAAGGAGTAACAAACATACATCCACACTCACAAACTTTCGCATTTATAATATTAGTAGGATCTACGTATACTTACGTAAAACAATTCCCGAAAAACATACTTCCTAATAAGCTAATATAGCTAAAATATGAAAACTATCAACCAGTTACGTACTTAATGGTAAAAATCCGTAAACGTCAATTTCAATACATTAAGTACCTATGTACTAACGACGATTTATTCTAAAATAAGTAAGCTCGTTTTAAGTAGTTGATAGGTAAGTACGTTCATATTTTTAATACTTTACATTTAAAATGTTATATTTTTGTTAATAAATTGCTACCTGTTTGGAGAATTGGATGATCAAGAATATTCTATAATGACGATAAGTATATTTCTCATTATTCCTATTATTAATTCAAAATATTGATTAAGGTTTAATATAGCAAACACATAATAATCATATAAAAAAGGTAACTCACATTAGGTTTTGGCGCGAAATGTGTGAGCAACGTGCCACTGCCGCGCTCTGGACGCCGCGACGCACAAACACGTAATGTCCCACCCTCCACCGGCGCCCGCGTCTTCTACTAGATATCATTACACGCAAACTGTGCAATAATGCATTCGTAACTCTACACTATAGTGTTACAAACATAATTTGACCGGTGGCCAAAAGAGGAACTAAAAATATTCTTTAGAAAAATAACTCATTTTGACAGTCTTGTATCGACACTAGCGACGCTTTCCAGTGCCAACTTATACTTGACAGTCTATAGACATTTTTGCATTTTATTATCTTCACTGTAATTTTTATTATACAGGGTGAAATTGAATTAAATGGCCAAATTAATATGATAGGTTTAGTAACTTCGGATCCTTCGGGATTCCGAACTCTAAAAGTGTAAAATCTAAAATATTAGTCACGTACTACCGTAGAGGTATAATATATTAGTAGGGAGTGGCTTACATACCAAAATACCTATACCTACAGGTGTTTAATAAGTTGACAAAATAATGGTTGAAAAGTGTAATTGAAATTAGACCACATATTTTTTACGCCAAAGGGGGCGTCCATTAATTGCGTAAGGTATTCTAGGGGGGGCGGAGATCACGCTAAATCTTTCTAAATCTATTTTAGGGGGGAGGGGGTGTCTTGGCAAATATCACGTAATTATTTTTCTAGCAGAAAACGGTGTAAAATAGCGTAAAAAATATTTCTAGAATAAAATATCGCCAAGTGCAATTTTGAGTGCTTAGGCATGGAATTAGCGGGAAGTTGCAAGGATGGCCTTTAGACTGATTTCCTAATTTTTTTTCTCAATAATCCAACACCTTTACAGCCAAAACATAAAGTTTGAAGAATCTGGCGTGAGATTAGGGGACTGGTGACAGAGTTGAAGAAAATCTTACGATAACTCACCAAGGGGGGATGGGGCGTCGAAAATTCTAAAAAAATGACTCACGTATTCAATGGACGCCCCCAAATTAAAAAAAGTTATAATACCTATTATCTCAAGTACCTACGCCATTTTTACGAATAATTTCTTGATAGTTGTTAAATAGACACTTGAAAGCAACTTAGGCCCGTATTTATAAAACGGTCTCAAGTTTGAGAATGATTTTGAGTACGCGTTTGACATGTAATTTTGTACTGGTATGACATATGAATGACATTACCAAGATCGCTCTTAGACTTGAGATCGATTTATTAGGTACTTAGGTATGCATTCTTTATAAGTCTTCTTTTCGTAGGTACCTAACCATAATTTATATAAATAAAATTGTACTAGTTACATTACATACTAGATTTTTATTGTTGATCCTACTAATATTATAAATGCGAAAGTTTGTGAGTGTGGATGTATGTATGTATGTATGTTTGTTACTCCTTCACGCAAATACTACTGAACGGATTTGGATGAAATTTGGAACACAGATAGATTATAACCGGGATTAACATATAGGATACTTTTTAACCCAATAATCCAATACTACGCGGATGAAGTGGCGGGGCACAGCTAGTATGAAATAAATTGTATGTAGGTACTTAATTGGGTTATTATCAGGGTTCGAAAAAATCCGATTTTTATAATAAATATCAAAAATCCGATTTTTTGATATATATCCGATATATATCGGATATATATCCAGGCTAAGAAAAAGAAGCGAATTTCATTCTGTAAGGGGATCAAACATTTAAAAATGTGAAAGTAATTTGTAAAATAATATAAGCGTCAAATTACCATATATTTTACACATGTTTTATTTAAAAAAACTTAAAAAAGTAACAAAAGAATTAGTGTTTATTTGAGAATTTTTTTTTTTATGAACTCTCAACAAAACAAGTAGGTACCTATTATTATAGTAATCTTCATTTGTTTTTGAGATTGGGATTCCCTAGAAAGTGAAAATTATTAACGCTCTAGGAGCACCAGCGAACACCTACTTTTTAATACCTCGTAAAATAAACCTTATATGATATGAAATTAAGGTTTGAATTTCAATAAAAAGTTAGCCGTACGGGTAAGTTAAAGGGGATTTCCCCAACTTTAAATGAGGTTGCCATTTTGGAAAACAATCAAAATTATTCTGAATTGTAGTTTTTCGCTACGTGTTGCCAGGGTAAACATTAATGTCCAAATTGTTTAGTTCAGAAGACAGGAAAAAATCAATTGATATATATCAAGATAAAAATCAATTGATATATATCGTGATATATATCATGATATATATCAGCTGATATATATCGGCGAACCCTGGTTATTATAGATTTCTTGTTTCAAAGAACGTGAAATATACGGACTTGGTACAATGTTTAACATATTTCAAAAAGGTCAAGATTGTCAATAGGACCCGCCTTTCATTTTGAGACTTATTTAAGTAAATCTTGACTCAAATGAGTCATGAGTTCATGATTGCCAAAATTTATTTTCATCACATTCATAATTAGGGTACTTATATAGGAAACGATATACTTAGTTAAACAAAACCATTACAATGTTAATAAGTAGGTGAGATCACCAAATAAAAAAGTGCTTATTTATCATTAAGTAATATGAATAAATACTAAGTGCCCACTCTGTTACAAAATCGATTTAAACAAAAGACCTTCACAGTAACGACGTTTCTCACAAAGTTTGACAATAAATAATCATGAAATAATACGACAATATAACTTACCACATTAAGCTCCAACAAAATAGGTAATCGATAGGTAGGAACACTAGATATGCAATACATAGTAGGTAATAGGTATTACAGCTAAGACATCAATTTAAACTATTTGGCAAAACGTAGTAAAATAAAATAAACTTGAGTTAAATCAAATATACTTTATAGAGGAATTGAAAAATATTCGTCGTTTAAATATTTTATTTACTTACCTTTTCTTAACTTATATAGGGTTTATTTATCACGATGTGATTAGGTACCTATGCCACCCTCATGATAAGATCCAGCAATGTAAAACTTTATTTCTATAAGTAAACAACTCTAGCCTAACTATTTCGGGATACCTACCTTCAGCATTTGTATTTCCTCGGAGGTTAATAAAAGGTGGGTTCGCTTACTTGACAGGTTTCAGTCAATGCAAATAGAACTAGTAATTACCTAGATAATCATGTTCACCTGAAAGGTGAATCTGAAGGTTTTGTTCTTAACACGTTAAGTGCGAAGCGAGGCCTAAATCACCCCTGATGCAACTTCCCTGTGGTGCGGCAAGCAAAAAAAGTGAATTTCTCTGTCGTGCGAATGGCATAGCTTTGGTTTGGTCCAGTGTAGGAAAGAGATAAATATATCGATACCACCCACGTAAGTTGTTGTATGCCACAAAAATGCCATTTTGCGTTTTTACTGAAAACGATCCTAATTTGTATTATTGAATGCATTCAAAGTGAAAAAATAATGAAAACACGAATTTTTCAAGGTTTTTCCAGACGTATTTTGTTGTAACTTTTGAACGAGAACGGGCTACAACGTTGTATATACCTTTGCAATGGTATACGCGGGGTGCGGCAGAGCGGGAATCGCGCGCTCGCGTGTCGTATTGGTCACATAAAACAGACTACGCCGGACTTTCAACCGACCTACAATGTTGTATAGATTACTTACAACAGTATACGTCGTTTGAGCATTCATGAAAAATGTTGTATGTAATACATGTACCACTTTACGTTTACATAAAAATAAAAATATTGTTGTATGTATTAAATACTACATTTTACTTCGGGAGTTGTTATTCAAAAGTTTGTTGTATGGTGACATACTATATTTTACGTTGCTATTACTTTTTTTTTACTTCAATTCAATGTTGTATGTCGAAAGTAATTTCTAAAATTGGGTCTTAAAATGCTTTGCTTAATACATCATATTTTAAATAAAAAAATTCAACCGACATCCAATAACTTGGGTGCACTAAAAAGCTAGAAATAACCACCTTGTAATTTATTTCATTTGGAGTCGGTGCCACTATAATTACACAACGTTAATACTACTTCTTACCTACTACCCCTAATTACTTGAATTGTCACCGACCGAATTTAGGTTCTGGTCTGATAATTGTGCCGGTCAGAACCGCAATCGCATTGTCTTTGCGTTTTATGTATATATTGCTCATAAACTTAACATAACTATAAAACATACCTTTTTTCGAAAAAGGTCATACACAAGCAGAGGGTGACAGCTTTCACGCTGTCATAGAACGTTCATCTAAAAATAAACTTATTCATACACCTTTGGAATAGTTTAGCTTGGTTAGATGAGCTAACCAGGATGGAAGACAATATAATGTCATATAAATTAAGCATAGTGATTTATATAACTAAAAATAACTTTTGAACTGGCGTAATTGGGCGAAATCTTCTACTAGAGAGAGCATGTACACCGAGTTCCATAACCCGCGAGACTGCTCTAAAATCGGTAGATTATTTAGTCCGATATCTGTCGTTTACAAAGATCTTCTGACCGAATGGCAATCCAGATGGGATACAACAACGAAGGGCCGCCAATTCCACCAATTGTTTTCATGCGTAAGTAAACGTCTGGAGAGAGCGTGGTTGGAGGTGGACCACTCAATTTATAACTAGATGGCAACTTTAGGAGCAAATTATTTTACTTCAAATTGGTTCCTTTTCCTTTCTGTCAATGTTCGACGCCGCAAAACAATCGTGAACAATCTGCACATCACATCCTGTGGGAGTGCAGTCTCTGGCACAACGAACGGACTACTACGCTAAATAGCCTGCAAGTGACATCTGGAGCAGTTTATTACACAGACCTTGTGGAAACCAGGGACAATTTCCGTGCGTTCAAGCGCATGGCAAAACCTATGTTGCGGGACTAGTCCTAAGAAGGGCGTAATTGGTCGTAAATAATAAGTGGAGACGTAGTTAAATAGACCGACATAATAGAAGAGCCGAAAATCCTTTTAAAATTGACGACTGCAGTGGTTCGAACGCTGGCCGCTGGTCTCACTGCACATGGTGGTTGCGGTTTCGACTCCCGTCGGGGAAAAAATCAGAAAAAAGTCCTTTTCGTAATTTGCCCTGGTCTGGGTGTCACTGGGATGGCTCCCAGTCCATTGTACTGTACCTATAGTACAAGAATTGCTTAGTTTGGGACGATACAGTTAGTGTATCAGTCTGCTGATATTTAACATAAAAATAATTATATCGTTACGATTTGGTAAACAGTAATGCTATTGCCATTAATACCAATACCCGAAGACGTCAAAGAAATAGTATGGCAGAGCTATGCCGTCTCTATTCCAAACATATTCACTTAACAAAGGCAAAATATGATGACTTAATGAGTCTCTTTCACAGTGGAATTATTCCAGCCACTTATCACGACTTTTTCAGGAGACTATCTTTGTTGCTGGTTCTCATAATGATGATTATTTCTGATTCAGAATTCATTAGGAGGTAAATTAGTATTTTCTTTTTTAAGTTATTTATATTTATTTTAATTATGCGTCTTCGTTTTTATTTGCTTCGTTTTTTACTGATTTAAGGCTACGCTGCCGATAATTACAAATGGTTACCTGGTTTCTAGTTATCTTCATTTTATGTTTCGACATGTTATTTTTTATGATTATATTTTTTGTTCTTAAAAGAAGTATTTATTATGTTAAAATATCGTTGAGAGTGAGCTATGTTTAAATTTTGTTATTTTTATTTTGTTTCTAAATAACCTTATCAGTGTTTTCATTTAGATTAATTTTATTACAGAGTAATGGAAGACATTACTGTTTTTATTATAAATTCAATTTAAAAAAAAAAACATTATTTTTAAATATGTCATATTACTAAAATGAAGACATTTATCCTAGATCATAATTAATTTATATTTTCTTTACCTATAATTTGTTCACGTGCAATAACACACTCAAATTTATGTCAGATTTATATGGTTACTGTCACATACAACAACTGACGAAATTTAAACTTCGCGGTATATTGTTGCAAGTATGATATACGACAATTGGCGCAGCCTGTACTCCGCAGTAAAATGTTGTATATATGACATACAACAACTGGCGCAGCCTCTACTCCGCAGTAAAATGTTGTAAGTATGACATACAACAACTGGCGCAGCTTGTACTCCGCAGTGAAATGTTGTATGAACAATATCTCATAAAATATTAATATTTTCCAAAATTATCTTTCTACATAGTCAAGAATACTATAAATTAAACTTATATACCAAATTTCACAAAGATACAATAATAAATGCAGTTTTTAGTGCAATTTGAATCTTTAAAACGCTCTCCTGTTAAATTACGTTTTTGGGGATACAACAACTTACGTGGGAGGTATCGATATATTTGAGATCACTAATGGTTCCGGACTCGGTGGTGTACCTACCTTGGTACCGGATGTCTTAGGCCTCGTGCCGCACTGAATTAATATAATTTTAATGCAGTGCGGAACGAGGCTAAAACGTCCCATATCCCCCCTGACCTCGTACCGCACTCAACGCGAGCTTCCCGCGACCAGTGTTGTGCATCACGTCGATTGGAGAGCACGTCCTTTTACAGCGCCGAACATGTCTAAACGATGTCGGAAGAAGTTAATTTTAAAAAACCCAGAAACAGAGCCAAAACAGAAAAACTGTGAACCGCATTAAGATTTTCATATACAAATAGAAAGATAAACCTTATGCATAAACCGTAATCCATTATTTTCCAATAATAAGTCTGTAATAGGTGCCTCTTAATGGTATAGAATGGAACGCTTCGTGCGCGAGTCCGACTCGCACTTGGCCGGTTTTTTTTTTCTTTATGGCGCCATCAAGCTCAATTTAGATTATTAAAAAAAAATGTATCCTTTGATAGCTTTGTGTTGTTTTGCCAGGTTTTGCCCTTAAAACGATCTAATGAGATATAATTGATCAAAATCGGTCAAGTCGTTGCGTAGTTAAGACAGTTTAAAAACGTCGATATTATTTTTCCCATCACTAATCGCAGCGAAAATTTGCCCTATTTCAGTGCGTTACGAGGTGTATAAGATCCCATATTTTGTTTTGCTAATAATTCCTAAACTAGCCATCAGATCCCGGGGCGACGGTGGATTAGGGTTCATCAATTCACTGTCTATATCAATAAGGACCAAAATTCTCATTTATCTTTGATTTCGCGCCAGAAAATGGATTTTAGTCTGTAAAAGGAGGTGGGGTCTAATAGACCGCGTGTCGCCCTAACGTCTGGTCACGGTACGGGCCGATTATACCTCGTGCCGCAGGAACGGAAAGTATGCAAAAATTGGTGCCGCAGCTAACGTGTTAAACCGCAATAGAATAATTACCTATCTAGTAGATAATGATAATATGTTGAACTCGTAATGGCTGAAAATTATTATTTTCAGTAAGTTTCGTAATCTAAAGGAATAGGTAACACCGCAAGTACCTAGTTGCTACTTAAAATATATTTTTGATCCCGACACGGCGCGCGGCGGGATAAAGCGGATTATTAATAACTAGCTGAGCCCGCGACTTCGTCCGCGTGGAATTTAACTTAACAAAAAAGCCCGCTCCCGCGTTCTGAGCCCGCGCGACGGAACCCATTTTTTTTAATTTTGCTTTTCTAAAATAAAAGTAGCCTAAGTTACTGCTTATAACAACAGCTATCTACCAGTGGAAGTCCCGTGAAAATCGGTCCAGCCGTTTCGGAGATACTCTTTGATTTCATGTGTTTTTATTTTTTACGCGGAACCCTAATTGTTTTTCTAAAATTAAAGTAGCCTAAGTTACTCCTTAAATCATCAGCTATCTGCCAGTGAAAGTCCCGTCAAAATCGGTCCAGCCGTTTCGGAGATTACCCGGAACAAACACACAGACAGACAGACAGACAGACAAAAATTTTTAAATTGGTTTTTTTTTATAGGTGTCGTATGTACTTTCATATGCATTTAGTGAAAAGGTGTTATTTTGATATTACAAACAGACACTCCAATTTTATTTATTTGTATAGATGTATAGATGATTAGGCCAATACAACTTGCGCTTTAGTTACCTACTTACCTACCACCTACTTTCATTTTGGTTTACCTTGAATCTAATGGCGAACTCGAGATCAACTATTGAGAGTAGAGTAGGTAGCCTACATGCAAACTTCTTCAAATCTATCACCACACTGGCCCCTTAGTACGGGTTGGCAAACTTCACACTCCTTTTATTCAACCTACTTTGTGTCCTGATTTACCTCTCTTTTTTTGTACTTACTTACCTACGGCTCCTACGAGTATACTTACATCTTAAATAAACTGGTCTGTTTGTTAAGTCAAAATAACAGGTTTTTACTAAATGTACCTATCTACAACGTGGCGCAAAATTAACCACTCTATCGGAAGATGTTATAATTTTTGCAAATGGCGTCGTTCGTCTATCATAATTATTTGATATTTGTGAACTAGACAGATGAAGAATACAAACAGACAAACACTGGAGCTCCTATACTCCATCCTTTTGACTAATAATCGGTTGGTGGTGTTAGCGCAACGTGAATTTCGACGTCGATTTGGGGCCATCCATAAATTACGTCACACGTTAAGGGGGAGGGAGGGAGTCGACGAAGTGTGACATTGTGTGACATGGGGTTGGGAGGGGTCCCTTGTAACATCACATTTAAAAAATATATATTATGTGATATCTAAGTATAACAACACTAAATTTAAACTACATAACTAAGTTCTAAAGAATAACATGAAAATTGTTGCAACTCTGCATGACTATGAATTATTATATTGTTTTGTTTTTTTAATTTTCATGCCTATGTTTGATTTGATGTTGATTTTATTGAAAAATAATTTAAATGGAAAAGAAAATAATTTCGGAACACTGCTGTTTTAATTTCATACATTTCTAAATGTTAAATTGCAAAATATGTGACAAGGACGGGGGAGGAGTCAAAAAATCATTAAAATTATTGTGACGTAATTTATTGATGGCCCCTTTCCTAATTGTGTCGCGCCAAATGGGCGAACGTTGTGGTGCTTAGCTACTTGACTCGAACAGACTGGAACCACAGGAGACTTTGCAGGGCGTGGCCTCCACCGGACTGGTTGTTCAGCCGAGAATATCGCGGCGGTGGCTGCCGATGTCGCTGAGAACGAAGAAACATCAACCAGATGACGGGCCACGCAATTGGGCATCACCAGACGGACCCTACAGCGAATTTTATATCTGAATATATCTCACCGGAAATCTAGCCGAAAGTCATGGAAAATGCGATAAAAGTAAAACAAATGTGTAACAACACTGGCAGCAGCCACTTGACGGATATCATCTTTTCCACTTAACGGAAAAAAGTCCAAGTAAAGCTTTCCATCACTCAAAATCTTTTTTTAAGTTATTCTAAAACAAAATTGGATGATTTATTTTGCGCCACCTTGTATATGAAACTAAGTAAGAGTATATACATACGGTACGTGAAACAATTTTTAAAAATGTTTGTCGGTCAGTCTTGTTTTTCCAGCTAATCTCCGAAACGGCTGGACCGCTTTTGACGGGACTTTCACTGGCAGTTAGCTGATGTTTTTAAGGAGTAGTACATAACTTCAGCTACTTTTATGTGATCGAAGTACCACGTAGGAAGAGCCGTGGGCAACGACTCGTAAAATACCTATAAAACAGTAAACGTATATACCTCATATACCTATAGAGGTAGATGACAACTAGAAGGAAGTGCGTTTACCTGGAAAAAAACAAAATAATCTTAAGTCGTCATATAAAACCGCAAATACATGTATTATTTCAGCAGTGTGCGCGGTTAACCTTCAACTCTTGGAAAGTTACTGAACGAGCACATATTGTACCTA
The DNA here is from genome assembly GCA_905147325.1 of Notodonta dromedarius. Taxonomy (NCBI): domain Eukaryota; kingdom Metazoa; phylum Arthropoda; class Insecta; order Lepidoptera; family Notodontidae; genus Notodonta; species Notodonta dromedarius. Next base: position 8,167,259 of record LR990160.1, on the reverse strand, counting down.
TGACAAAAACATAAAATCCGTATGAAGGTAAATTTGTTCCACCATATTATAAAAATGTTGCGTCTAATTTTAGGATAATGTCCATCTTTTATTCATTGAGTAACCATCGAGTTTCTTGCCGGATCTTCTCAGCAGCATTGCGAACCGGTGGTAGATTCTGACTATTTATATATGCTGTTGGCTTACATGAATAAAAAAAATTTTTGAGTTTGAGTTTGGGCATTGCTATCTACAAATAAAACTTGAAATAAAATATAATAAAATCATTTATTCCTTTAGGAAGATTGATTATTTTTTAGAAAGCCTTTGTACACGCTGTTTTTACCTACATAAACCATAGACCATACCGTACCTAAAATGTGAAAAAGTTAACAATTGACAAAATCCGAAGTATACGAAAATACACACTATTATTTTTTAACGAATCAATTTGATAAGAAAGTATGTTACATTACTACGTTAAACATAGTTATATATTATGTGTGTAGTATGAATAATATGTATGTTTGGTATGAATGCCTGAGATTAATAATCATACTTCATACTAATATGATAAAGAGGAAAACTTTGTTTGTTTGATTGTAATGAATAGGCTCCGAAACTACTGAACCGATTTGAAAAATTATTTCACTGTTGGGAAGCTACACTATCCCCGGGTGACATACGCTATATTATATTTTTTTTAAAATAGGGATCCATACTAAAACTCCAATAATGTAACCGTAATGTACCCGTGCCAAGCCGGGGCGGGCCGCTAGTGTGTAATAATTCAATTGAATTCATTTATTGACATAACATGAGAAGTCTCATTAGGTTGTTACTACAATCGATTCACCGTCTATTGACCGTCGATCGACGTGGACTCATTATACCACCACCGATCGATAAATCGAGGCTAGATCGATTGGTGTGTTAGTATAATAGACCTGCCGCACTCAAGTGTCCGAGCGATGTGAGGAAAACTAGTATGACAATATTATTACAACAATTTTATAAAAGGAACATTAAATACAATAATAAAAAATCGATAATAATCATTAGGTAGATGTAAACAGCCAAACTATTGAATGCGTTTTGATCAAACATAATGAACATTTGAGCGTCAGGTAAAGAAGTACCTAGTAAGTAGGTATACCTACAATTATTTTCACACTGTGTAGGCAACCCAGTAGGTAAGTGGGTGGACGGTGTAATGAGAGTATAAAAATCTCTGTACAAAAATATACTGCGATAACCATTACGTAATTAACTAATTAACAAATAAGACTGCGAAACATTTTGCAAGTTTTAAAGTATTTGCACTTCATTTTTATTTTATTGGAAAAAATTGAAATATGACAAAAACACTCATAACAGCCTAGTACGAACCACACTTCATTGAACCTAATTATAGTATACTAGCTGTGCCCCGCGACTTCATCTGCGTAGTATTGGATTATTGGGTTAAAAAGTATCCTATATGTTAATCCCGGTTATAATCTATCTGTGTTCCAAATTTCATCCAAATCCGTTCAGTAGTTTTTGCGTGAAGGAGTAACAAACATACATACATACATACACACATACATACATCCACACTCACAAACTTTCGCATTTATAATATTAGTAGGATAATATATAAAGTTAAAATAAAATATATATACGTGGGTATATATTAAGTTAATTAATGTAATCATTATTGTAAGAAACATTAATAAGTTGATCCGCTAAATTGCGAAATTTGTCAGTAAATCCGAATATTATATTATGAACATGAAGTTATTTTTAACATGTTTCGAAGAGCGTGCTACGCCAGAAGAATATTCAGACATGACATAGCTAAAAAAGAGTGTTGTAATCATCTTCACCCTCATTAATAAGCGTGGTTTAGCGGTCGTGTGATAACACTACGTTTTGTCTTCTTTCGAATGTCAAATTACTAATTAAAGAAAGAGATGATAGGGTGTATAACTATTCACCCGCGTTTCACCATGTTTTTAAATAGGGGGGCTCAGTGGCGGATTTACCAGCAGGCTGAGTAGGCTGGAGCCAAGGGGGGCAGATTTTTGGGGCGGCAAACTTGGGGACAGAATTTTTAATTTTTTTTGCTACCTCATAGAAATCAAAAACATTTCTGAATGACGGTTTTCTGATGTTTTACAGATATAACTCTGCAACAAATTTTCCCGATGACTAATTTGACGTGCAATTTCAACGAAATTTTTGGATTGCAAATATTATCTAGGATATGACAATTGTAGAGGCAAAGGCGGCAAAAACTTTACAGCGTGTACCTTGGAAATTTGTAAACCGGCCACTGGAGCTTGAGCTTAGGCTTAGACCCATGTTTTTTTTGTAAACATATTTTGGATCGATGTCATAACGATCTTCTATACTTATCTATGTCAACTTACGAAAATATTCTTACGTACGTACCTCATAGGCGGTTGATACATTTGTAAATTAGACTTACGTAAATTACTTATGAGAAATTTACAGATGTAAACAACTTTGTAAGCTAGTTACAGCGACTTACAGCTTACGTAAGTTACTATGACAAGCTTAGAAATGTATCGCCCGCGGCCCGTCTTATGTTTTATTCAAATAGGGAACATAGGTATTATTTTCAAATTCTGATCTGCCGATTAACTAGAAAACCTGTAAATTAATTAATATGCACGGCAAAACCATTTCTTGCCTTTTAACGGATTTGCCTTTTTTTTTTTTTTTTTTTTTTTTTTTTTTTTGAATTGACTATATGTTGTTGGCCAGAGTGGCCATAACAACTTCACCCGGGCAGAGGGCGAGCGCAAGTGCGCTCCAGCCAGAGGGGCAGGGGGGCAGCTAGCTCAAGGGCGCCACAAGGGACACGACCTCGGCTTGGGCCGCTGCCAGGAGAGGTGGCGAGGGTAAATCTACCACCGGATCGGAACGGATTTGCCTGGTCAATGTTTGTCTGTATGTCCTTTATGAGATCATGTTATGATCTTCAGCAAAGTGTTGTGCATGAGCCCACAAAGGTTTCCGAGTTGGCACGACCAGCGTAGCAACGTGCGCAGGGTGCTAGTGTGTAATATAATATGTATAAGTAATCTTATTTCATAATTGTTCACAGAGTATAAATATGAAGGCAAATTAACATTTATTTGAACAGTGCTTAACATAGCTTGACATTCACAATGTGTCCAGTGTTAGGTATATTATGAACGGTTTAAATAATTCCACCATACCATCTTAATAATATTTTAAATGTGTAAACAATATCAAATGCAATAATTTACGATTGAAATTTTTAACCTAGAGGTTTACAGTGTTTTGGTGACAAATATCTTTATTACATTTTAAAAATATAATAGAATTTGTATGTAAATGCTACATACAAATACAGAAAAATATAAATAAAACATATTTTTATCTATTTGATTGAAATCATATTCTGCACAATACATACATTTGATTTGTTTATATAATATAGAACAACATAAGAAAGACTTTAAAATAGAAAACAAAAGACATTAAAATAAACCCTGCCCACGTGGGATCAAATACATAATATTGATTAAATTGAAGTAAACACTAAATATTTATTTACATTATTATCTAAGTATATAAATATGCATGAAAAAAACAGCCAGGTCAGGAAGGTAGTAGTAGCAAAAGGGGTTTCTGCCTCCCACTTGAAATACAAGTGTGAGTATAAAATGGACCTACTTATGCAAAATGGAACCAACCCACATGCGCTACTGTAGACCAAAACCAACCTTGTGTTAGTGGTTCTAGGTTGGTATAAGTTTGCAGAAGTGTGGGTTCCATTTTGCATAAGTAGGTCCAAATGTGCATTTACTTACTTACAAATTTATTTCACAGTAGGCACTTATTTATATATTTGTTCATTGTTGATATCTCTTCATCTTTCTTTCAAATTTCTTTCTCTTTTTCTCGTCTTGTTCAGCATCCTGGGGTGCTTCTTGGAAGAACCATGGGCCGAGGAAATTGGTCCACACCAGCCAAAAGGCTCGCAATGGCAGGAGAAGCAGCATCAACCAGAAATAATTGGACACAACAGCGAGAACATGAGTTATTGATGACAGTATGACAATGTCTTTGACATGCCTGAAAAATAAGAAGGATTGTTTCATAAGAAAAAAGTTGAAAATATCATTAGTTATTAGATCCTCTTCATATTTATATTATTATTATTATTAAATATAACGTAATTGAAATTGTACAATTCCTTAGTGAGCCAAATTTGGTTGGAGAAATGCAAGCATATTAGCTATATTGGCTTTACCATGTTCAATAGATCAGTGATATCAACTCTGTTTGCACTGAACAAAACATATTCACGAAACATGTTGTCTGTATTTTATGACAACAAAAATAGAGATAACAAACTGTTTTGTGTACATGTTTCGTCCAGTGCGATCATAGGGTTACTTAATTCATTACTGGCTAACATTTTGGTACATAGTTTTTCATTAATTTTCAGGATATTTTACAGGTTAGTTTTATAATCAATGTTGCAGTAATACAGTCGCTAAAGCCCACACAACAGTCAGACTAAATACTTTGGACAAAGTATATAAGATTCTACACTAATGATAATAATATAAAATATGCTATACGTTTCTTCGCTTAGCATTCAAAATATCAATTAATAATACCCATATTCATAAATTTTTTTTAAGAGGTTTTACTCTTGCTACTTATTTATAAATATTTAGATACTCACTCGCCCATGCCACCCTCCATATTCAGATCTAGGCCGGGATCAATTAGTTGGCTGTTGTCGGAATAAGTTGGCCGGCTTATATACCTCATCATTTGGTAGCACCCCATGTATATTGACATGACAAAAATATTCAGGAACTGAAATAATCATTATATATTATAGTAGCTAAAAGGTTATAGCATAGACCAGCCCTTTGAACTCTACAAATAATTTGAGTCAAAATAATTCCCAAACCAGTTCCGGGGTGGCGCAGAGACAATGCCATTGTTATTGGTTGGGAACAAAGGCAACGCATTGTAATTAGTCCATTGAAAATAATCATGAATTGTTATTGGTTTGTTGGAAACTTTATTCACCTTATTAAGTGTATGTTTTGGAACATTTTCTATGAGAGTGCAGAATCCAGACAGTACTTGGTCTGTGAGTTGAATACATGGAAATGATAATAATTAAACTTACAATGACCCATCCTGTTAGGTTTTCATAGTAAAATAGTGCAGTGATAAGCCCGTTGAAGCAGCAAGCCCCGAGTGCCATATTGCGGTAGAAGTTGACGGTTGCAGTGTTCTCAACTAAGATCTGCTTCGCACCTTTCGTAGGCGCTTTGCCCTTGGGAGCCTGCAGTAAATAGGTACATTTATTAAAATACTTTTAGTAGTAAATTAAAAATAGAACAATATTACAACATTGTAACATTCTTCAGTATTATACTAAATTCTGCCAGATTGTATCCTACATTCATTTTTGTGGAACCCAATATACGCTAAGTAATTCTGCTATAAGTACCTACATAATATTTTATCAGTTAAAATATCCATTTCATACAGATTTCTGTTTTAATTATATGCGCGGACGAAAAGAAGTCAGATTTTATGAAAGATATTTATATGGGTTTTATGAATAAATCGTAACTTACCGGCGCCATTATTATATAGTAATTCTTCGGTATAAAAGTATACTCCCAGCTGCAGTGGCACTGCTCTTTGTCCGCTAATAATTAATAAATTATGCTCTAATTTAGCAAAACTGTGAAAAAAAATCTTCCATTTGGCAAACTGATAGTTGACAATTGGTTGACAAGTTGACTGTACGTGGATGACAATTCGATGTGACGTCCTTAATTGTCAATTTTTTTTTCTATCTGCTTGCCTTGGTTTTGGATTATGGGTGTTTAGGTCGTTTAGGTAAAGATGCATGCATATCTCGACTCTCGCCGTTATCAAAATATTAATAACGACGCTATCTTAAACAAAAAAAAATGTTTTTTGTTATTAATTTGTAATGGTTTAACAAAGTTAACAATGTTATTTCTATGGTTGACTCTATCGAAGCGGGTGTAATTCCACAGCAATCTGATAGATGGCGCACCTAGGCGCTGGCTGGCGGAAGCTAGCTGAGCAAAGGTAAAGTCAACGTGAACATTACCAAGGAGGGTACCTATACCTTTGATAAAGGAAGGTATTTTATCAAAGACCTATACGCAATCGAGGAAAAGTTTCTGTGTAGGAAACAAAAGCTGCCTTCCTTCTTTTAATTTATTTGTAAAATAAAGATGGAAGCTCTGGGAATACCCTCCTCCCCCTCGATGTCTATCTCGCTTCGATGATGTTCTATTCGCGCGTAGATGGTGTAGGTAGGTACAGCTTTCTGAAATACCTATTCATTTCGACTTTTTCTCTTTTCAAGCCACAATCTACGGCATCGCATCTCAAACGACGTTATTCCGGCTGTCTAATTCTGCACTGCAGCTTCGTAAGTAGGTACCTAATTATTTACCAAGGAGTAAAATGCTGAATTTATGATAAAGTCATTACATAAATATATTTAAGTAGGTAGTGTAGTAGGTACTTACCTAGCGATAGTTCGCTGATGTTAATTAAAGTAGGTACCTATCGACACTAGCTTACTAATAAATAACCCCCTAAACTTACCTATAATTGGACACAGTTTTGCAAAAAGGAACCAAACCATACATTCGTCTGCAGACCAAAAGCAACCCCAGTGCGAGTGGAAGTAGGTCGGTTCCACATTGCAAAAGTATGTAGGTTAGTCACATTCTGCAAAACTACGCCCAATTCAAGTTGCAAACATAATGCGATACAGCATTATTTTTGTGTTAGATCGGCTGGAAGTGTAGATACATTTCCAGCCGATCTAACACAAGAAAACTTTTACTCCTATTTACTCCAAACCTACCTCTACTTTTTTTTTTATTTTAAGACCTCCGAATACCTACCACTACTTAATACATAAGATAAACTACCTACTTATGTTACGAAATGTGCAGGTACACTTGCTAATAAGGTGACTGCGCAATTTTACGCGCTCACAGCCGCCAGCAGGTCACTTTCTTTGTTACATAAATAGTTATCATCATTCAACATAATTATTATTCCAAGTTCACTAAATAGGTAGCGTTACGTTTTCGTGGCCATTCTTTCTTCATCCTAATGCAAATGATGATTCATAATCTTGTCACCTACTTACTGAAGTAGAAGGGCCTGTGCACACCACGTTTTTTAAACGCGCTTTTATCCTACAGAGTAGTTTCTTGTAGTTTGTGTCGATACACACGCGCGTTAACATTGCGTCTGTATCGCTACAAACGCGCGTCGAGGGCGCTCTTTTATCCTACTGAGCAGTTGGCATCGCGTCTGTAACGCTACAAACGCGCGTCGAGGGCGCTCTTTTATCCTACTGAGCAGTTAGCATCGCGTCTGTAACGCTAGAAACGCGCGTCGAGGGCGCTCTTTTATCCTACTGAGCAGTTAGCATCGCGTCTGTATCGCTACAAACGCGCGTCGAGGCCGCTCTTTTATCCTACTGAGCAGTTAGCATCGCGTCTGTATCGCTACAAACGCGCGTCGACGGCGCGTTCAAAAACGTGGACAGGTGTGCAAAAGTCTACAGGCTGCGTCTGACTCGCATGTGTATCGCGTCTGTCTCGCTACAAAAGCACATCTGCGGCGCGGGCGCGTATAAAAAACGTAGAGTGCATAGGCCCTAAGTAAAGCGCGAGGTGGCTCACTGCGTCCCCGAATATTCAATGGCCGCGGGTTCGATTCCGCTGGGAACATTACGGAAATCGTGTTAACTGGGTGTACCTACCTAAATGAGATAGGCCCCATCACTTTAGCCGCTAGTCTCTCTATTGTACCTAAGGTACCCATAATATACGACTCCTAAGCCCCGTATTTAATAAATTGATCTCAAGTCTGAACGCGATCTTGGAAATGTCATTCTTATGTCAACCAGTACAAAATTACATGTCTAAAGTAGCACTCAAACTTGAGATCGATTTATCATACGGTTCATAGTCATTGCCGTGATTGGTAACTAGCGTATGTTTGGTTTGAGACGTTTGGGAATACCAATTGGTTATATTATAAACATTATTTTAATGCAAGCCAGCGTGGTAGGTAAATTAAATTACTAAATTAAACTAAATGACTCCTTATAACATCAGCTATCTGTCAGTAAAACTCCCGTCAAAATCAGTCCAGCCGTTTAGAAGAATAGCTGGAACCAACAGACGGACCGACAAACAGACAGCCAAAAAAAGGGTTGTTTTATAATTATACTAGCTGTGCCCCGCGACTTCATCCGCGTAGTATTGGATTATTGGGTTAAAAAGTATCCTATATGTTAATCCCGGTTATAATCTATCTGTGTTCCAAATTTCATCCAAATCCGTTCAGTAGTTTTTGCGTGAAGGAGTAACAAACATACATAAAGACATAAAGACATAAGACATAAAATTTATTCCATTATAAATCACATAATATAATTATCATTGGAACTCAAACTAGGCGCGCAGGGCAGCCTGTATCTTGAGACCAAGAAACATAATTAAAATTGCTGAATAGGTTCAGTGAGGAACGTATGAGTTTACAAGTTAGTACACTTAGTGTTGTCTAAGAGTAACTGTTAAAAGAATATGTAGTGTGTTTGTGTGTAGTGTGTTTGAGTGGGTATGTAGTATGTTTGTGTGTAGTGAAGTGTGTGTGAGATGTAATGAATATGTTAGGGTGTGTTTGTGTATGTGTGTTAGGTACGTCAGATGATGAAAATGTAATACTACCGAAGAGGTTTTAACATGTCCTCCGTGTCGTTATAAGTAAGTGTGAGAAGCCACTGTATAACAGATTTTTTACAAGAGAATATGGTGCTGGATTTTATATTACAAAATTTGCAAACTATATTATAAGTGTATGGAAGTGAGTACATGGGTGAACGAGTTGCGAATAGGGATTTTACAATGGGAACTGGGATTCTATATACTCTTCTCGATAAAAGCAATACATAGTCTGAGCTGTTAGTAGAAATACGGTGTGATTTTACATACATACATACATACATACATCCACACTCACAAACTTTCGCATTTATAATATTAGTAGGAAGTACCGTATATACCTACTTTCAAATACAGTTAGTAAAATGCTGCTATTTCGACATTACAAACAGACACTTCAATTTTATATACAAACTAGCTGAGCCCGCGACTTCGTCCGCGTGGAATTTAACTTAACAAAAAAGCCCGCTCCCGCGTTCGGAGCCCGCACGACAGGACCCATGTTTTCATATTTTTTTAAATTTGGTTTTTCTAAAATAAAAGTAGCCTAAGTGACTGCTTATAACATCAGCTATCTACTAGTGAAAGTCCCGTCAAAATCGGTCCACCCGATTCGTAGATACTCTTTGATTTCATGTGTTTTTATTTTTTTAGGCGAACCCTAATTGTTTTTCTAAAATTAAAGTAGCCTAAGTTACTCCCTATAACATCAGCTTTCTGCCAGTGAAAGTCCCGTCAAAATCGGTCCAGCCATTTCGGAGATTACCCGGAACAAACACACAGACAGACAGACAGACAGACAAAAATAAAATTAATCGCGTTTTTGCTATAGGTGTCGTATGTACTTTCATATGCATTTAGTGAAAAGGTGTCATTTTGATATTACAAACAGACACTCCAATTTTATTTATTTGTATAGACTAGCTGTGCCCGCGACTTCGTCCGCGTGGAATTTAATTGACAAAGTTTCATACAAACTTTCTTCCCCTATTTTATCCCCTTGGGGGTAAAATTAATCAAAATCCTTTCTTACCGGATGCCTTAGTCATAACATCTACCTGCATGCCAAATTTCAGCCCGATCCGTCCAGTGATTTGGGCTGTGCGTTGATAGATCACTATGTCTTTCAGTTAGTCAGTCAGTCACCTTTGAGTTATATATATCCTATAGATATACTAGCTGACCCGACAGACGTTATCCTGTCTTTTAGGGGTATGAAAAATAGATGTTGACCGATTCTCAGACCTACCCAATATGCACATAAAATTTCATGAAAATCGGTCGAGCCATTTCGGAGGAGTTTGGCAAAAAACACCGCGACACGAGAATTTTATATACTTACCTATCAGAAGATTTGTAAAGATATAGATGTAGGTACTAATAGATAATAATATAGATAGAGATTGATAACGCCGATGATAAAACACTCACGCACGGCACTGAACCTGCCGCGCGGACGGGATAAGTATTCATGTACCTTGAACCTACTTTTGCAAAATGGAACCAACCCACATGCACTACTGTAGACCAAAACCAACGTTGTGTTAGTGGTTCTAGGTTGGTTTCAATTTGCAGAAGTATGTGTGGGTTGGTTCCATTTTGCAAAAGTAGGTCCCTATGTTCCCTGAATGGGTATCTTCACACTGTACGATAAGAACACCGACCCGACACAATATCGGCGGTCGGCGGACAGGTTCTTGAATGAAGCTTCCTTTACCTTCGTTTCGATGACAATATAAAATTTTTCTCACCCAAAATCTCCGTTACGTTTTTTTTTTTTTTTTTTTATCTGACTGTATGTTGTTGGCCAAAGTTGCCATAACAACTTCACCCGGACAGAGGGCGAGCGCAAGTGCGCTCCAGTCTCCGCTACGGTGCGTTCGTAATATACCTAATCTCATTCTATTCATTTTATCTCATCATAAGCTCATAGTGGCTTTGTCTATTTAAACCTACCTAATTTACTCGACGATTTTAGTTTTCCGATCATTATCATAGCGACTGACCTTCTTGTGTGAGGTTCCTTTTTGAGATGAATACAGCTAGTGTGCGAAGGTAAAATGCATGAGAATCACAGACTTATAAATACTATGTATAAGATGAGAATTTAAACAATGCGTCTATGGACCTTACGAATACAAAAGATGACAGAAGATATTGTGATCATATTTTTTTATTAAGTATTATTATGTTCATTGTATTAATGCATAAGTATGCATTAATACAAATTACGGTACTCATGCAAATCTACATTAACTTTATACCTAAGGAGGTACTTCGCTGTCGTTGTCTTCATATTCAAGAACACCCGCCGACCAAGCTTTGTTTATAGATAGTTAGCTCTTTTGCTGTACGTTGTATGTGAGCGAAATTAATTTGGATTTGCGAATTAATAATGGTAGCCCGTACAATATTTTTGGTTGAATCTGAATACAATGGACACATAATCTGCTCAACCAGGATTTTTTAATTAATTTGTTGGATTACGCAGAGCACAATGAGGTGCTTTCTGTAAATAATAATGTTGAATACGTTACGAACACTGATAAGTCAGTACACAAATTGTACAGTAAGTATATTTAAGTATACGGGTTGGATTAACCGCGGTAGTACAACCCTCACATAGAAGATCAGCCTAAAGTTGAAAAAGAAGGCTGACTCCCTCTCCCTCCCCCGCCTTGTATCCCACTCCCCTTCAGCATCTAGGTATAAGGTACAGTAACTACTTAACATCAAGCGAGTCATAAGCTTATTTGCCAACTTTGCTTTGTAATAAAATTGATTACGGTATATTATTCCATTACGAATAGGTACCACATGATTTGTTCTACAATGATGGAGAGCATCCATATTTCATAAACGTCTCATGATCGGGAAGACCTAGCTAAAATGGCAAGAGAAAACCAAATTACTAAAAAACAAAACAATAATATTATTTATTTCATTGGCTCCGCAAAACTATCTACTAAAGACTTATATTAGAAATTAACGTAAATATAGATTACCTAATATACAACAAAGCATAGCATCAGTGGGAACATACCTGTAGAGACATACAACTTCTCATGTCGATAAATGTATATGTACATTGATTAACAGTTACGACAACATTAAACACAAGCTATTAAGACTCATTCACGGTAATTAAGTATTATAAACAGATACTGTTATAGTTTACCATAAATAGTGTTCATTTTTGCGTGCTTCAACGTACAAAGTAACAATCGCATCGCTGGCTCAATGTTCGCATCGCAAGAATATAATGAAACAGTTATTAATTACCAGAGCTGAGCCATGATGTGATCGCTCCTTTGTCGGGAACGGAAGCCTTTGCAACTCGTTTGCAGTCTTGACTTATGGCATAAACCGCTCTTCCCAAGCGTACAGTCTAATCCGAACATCGGACAATTGATCAATAATTAAATGTAAGTCTTATATATGTGGTTAATACTACATTATTTGGGGAATTGCCACGATTGCTGCGTCTGCTGCGCCTGTTTCACTGCCGCTGGTTGCGGAGCGGGCTTCACGCTTTGTGATTTTTGGCTTGCTGCTGTAATGTTGTCGCTTCTGTCCCAGCCGTGAGACTCGTGCACATGTTCGTGGTGGTCCGGCGACGGAAACCATTCCGATATCCACACGGGCCTCCATATTTTCTTCACGCCTGGTACCCAAATATCCTTCCAAGCTGGTACCCAGATCTGTTTCCAGGCTTCCTTCCATTCTAACTTTTTGTCAGGCACCCAGATGAGTTTCTTGGAAGGCTTCCAAATTTGTTGCCATGCCTCTTTCCAGACCAACTTCTTATCATCAATCCATATTTGCTTCTTATCCGTTTTCCAGATCTGTTTCCATTCGTCTTTCCAGACTAATTTCTTGTCAGGAATCCAGATTTGCTTTTTAGCCGGTTTCCAGTACTTTTTCCAAAGTGGTTTCCACACGAGTTTCTTCTTCCATAAATCGTGTGATGTGTATTCCCAACCATCATGGTCTTTACCCAAGAATTTCTCACCTGGAATACCAACCTTAACCCACTCTGGAATCCAGACTTTCTTCCATGCGGGAACTTGAATTTCCTTCCAGCCGGGTACTACGATATCTTTGTATACTGGGACTGTGATTTTTTTCCAGTCCGGAACCTTTATCTCCTTCCAAGCCGGCACTTTAATAGGCTTCCATTCAGGCTTGTAAATCTTTTTCCAGTCCGGTACCTTAATTTCCTTCCAAACGGGGACTTTTGTAGGTACCCACACGGGTTTCCATATCTTTTTCCAAGAAGGTTTCCATATTTGCTTCTTGGAAGGCTTCCATATCTTTTTCCATCCAGGCTTCCAGATAAGTTTCTTCTTCCAATAGCCTGGATCATGATGGTCGTGGTGATCGTGATGATCCTCGTGGTGGTGCTCGTCGTGGCTCTCATCGTGAACGTGGTGTTCGTCGTGGTCATGGTAGTCGTGGTGCTCGTCATGGTGCTCATCGTGGTGCTCGTCGTGATGCCCGTGGTGTTCGATCACTTCGTGGTGGTCGTCGTGAGGATGCAAATCGTCATGATCTTGGAATGGATTGACTAGGTCTGACGGTGGCGCTGGGTAGTCATAACCGACGCGCTTCTGCGCGGCGATCTCACTTTGAGACTTCTGCTCCACTAGCTGCTGTGCTTGTTGATTTTGAGGTATTAACGCCTTTCCCGAAATCAGAGCGATTTGTGTAATTACCCCTAGGGTAATCTGGAACAAATAAAAACATTGGTGTATAAAATAAGTGCAGGTAATTATTCGTACAAGCGCACAGCAGAATAATTAAACCGACAAAGATAAATATCGCATTGCTTAAAAAAATACAACGCAGCTTTCAACTTAACACACAACAAAAAGACAAATCTACAGAACAACAAAGGCAGTTAGTTCGTATGACATGCACCTAATTGTGATACCTGTTGGTTATCTCGAGGCTGCCATCATTAAGAAGACATAATATGTTTTCACAGACCTTTGTTTAGTAGTTTATTATTATATCAAATCGTTCTACAGAATGTTACATAAGGCTACATCAATTAATAACAAAAGGAAAGTGAGCATGAGACCGGGCTGTCTGGCAGGGTGGGGAGTACTCGCAGGCTGTCTAAATCGAAGCTCGAGGCACTACTACTTGAACCTATTACTTCAACGCACTATGCATGACCTCAGCCCGGTGAAGATGTTAAGACAACGTTGATACATGAAAGCGCGTCGGTAAAAGCTTCGCGGCACTGTCTCTAAACGATAAACAATATTAAATAACTGCATCAACTGAGCGTATGGGAAACCCGTTCACAAATATACAACCCGGATTCATTAAGTTTGTCAGTTATGTAAGAAAACGATGTTTTGGAAACGCCTAAGTGTGTCATACTTACCAGTTACTTAGTAGGTTATTTTTAATATAATGAATACAAAAAATATGAGTTGTTCTATAATGGTGTGCATGGAGTTATCTTTCTATTTAGACACGGTCTAAATTACGGTTACTTTACAGGTAATTTACCTATGCAAATGTAAGTACCTGAGTAGGTACCTACCGAAACTATTACAAAAAGTTTAGGTAATTCAATGCAAGTCGAAAAACTAGATTAAAGCGGCGAAATTTGATTTGAGTCAGCAAAATATTACATAGTGAAAGTGTAGGTACGTGTATACCTGCTACATTAGCGTAGTTCACACATGGGGCTAATATAATAATACAACAGTCGGCCGACATTACGCAACAGTTACACAAGCGATCGACGAGCCATCGCCGGCGACCGTTGACAATGCCGATACATTTCGCTAGCACAATATACGGCGCATCTCCATTTAGGTGCGCGTACGGGCCAAAATAGTCGTCGCTTTAAAAGGAAATGAAGGAATACGTTTTGAAGATTATAATGTTCTAAAGTCGTAACATGATCTTATTGACCGACTTAAAAAATAAGGAAGTTCTATGTTCGTCTGTATGTCTTTATTTATTTTTAGAGCTGTGTTTTACACGCATTAATTAGTGCTTTTAGATAAAATAACATGTAATTCAAATGGATTTAATAAGTGTAACATCCGGCAATCTTTATAATTTATTTAATGTTCCAAAATGCAAATAAGCAGATAATATTTCCGTTTCCGTTTTGTATCTGAGCATATTATGTGCATAATGTAAGTAACAGATACTTTATAAGTAGGTAAGTATATAACACGATTACGTTATGCATCGGATCGCTCTCACTCGAGCACTCCTTGTAATCACCAAAAGGAGGCAAATCGTGACACGACTAATGTTCAAAAAACGGAAGGCGACGTTACGCAACCAGGTCGAGTTCATCGTCACTTATATGGAGAGATCCGCCACTTATTACAGGTATTAAACAACAATGACGGGAACTCGCATCGAGAATTGAAACCTTCCGAGCGAACAAAAAGAACCCGATCTATTGTGGTGATAGGTATGCGATCGGGGTACATTCGTCAATTGGATTTCACGAATTAAAATTTGGAATAATGACGGGATTGATAAATGAATGCATAAATTTGATTGGCAGGCCAAGGCGAAGATGGTGCGACGATTTGAACACCTTTGCAGGTAAGTTGTGGCCACAATATGCCCAAGATAGGGACCTGTGGCGACAAAAAGGGGAAGTCTTTGCTCAGCAGTGGGACATAAAATAGGCTATAAAAATATTATCAATAAGACTTGAATATTAGAGAAGAATTGAATATTAGAAATGCATACAATTAATATACTGAGTAGGTAATTACTGTATTGAGTGTCCCACTTTTTAACCGACTTCCAAAAAAGGAGGAGGTTCTACGTATGCTTTCTGTATGTATTTTTTATGTATCTTCACCAATTATTGTATATTTAACTAACTAAGTACTAAGTAAAACGATCACGGTAAGTATCCGGTCAAACACTCCTTAATAACCTCTTTTAACCACCAAAGCAACACGAAGAGGAGTGTTATTTGTTTTACCCCATCGTCTGTCCGTCTGTCTGTGGTTTTCAAACGGATGGACCATTTTCAAATAAAAGCAGATTTTTTAGTTCAATAGCTGGTGACCTTGATAAAAGATTTCTTCCTTTATCAAAGCTCGTGACAGCGTTGAAATCGGTTCAACGAATACAGCCTTTCTAGTTATGTTTAATAGAAACCGGTGCAGCCTTTTTCAACATAAGCGCATTGCTGATTTAAGTTATTTAAATTTAACATTTACACAATTTAGCAGTGATAGCCGATTGGAGCAGTGATAGCCGATTGGTTAAAGCACGCGTCTTGCGGGCACCACGTCTTGGGTTCAAATCCCGGCTCGCACCTCTGGATTTTTCGAAATCTATGCGCGAATCATAATTTCTATATGGCTTACGGTGAAGGAAAACATCGTGAGGAAACCTGCATGTCTTAGATGATCTAACCAATTTTCGAAAGACATGTGAAATCCGCCAACCCGCACTGGGCTAGCGTGGTGGATTGTGGCCTGAATCCCCCTCATGTTGAGGGGAGGCCCGTGCCCAGCAGTGGGACGTCAAAAGGGCTAAATTATTATTATTATATTTATTATTAAATTTAAGTTAATCAAAAACAAAAAAAAAACAAAATTACAGTGCTGATGTGTGATTGGTGATTGCAAATAATTATGTAAATGCTAATTACCACTTCAATGTTGTAGGTACTGCATACAACGTAAAAAAGATAAATAAATATTGATGTTAGCGTGGCTGTCAATATTTACATTGAACTGCTACTTGTTCGTAAACTATTTACTTAAGTATCACCGCCTCGCTTGGAATGAATTGCAATTTGCTTTGAATGCTTGACGGACATACAATACACACTTATTGGTATCTATTGAGTAGTAAATTTGATCAAGATCATAAAAATATACTTATAACCGATGGGAAACTGATGTTCCTTTAGGCCCCTTATTGATTGAATTGTTTTATGAATATTATTGTTTGAGAATTAATCAATCACGAAATTTTCACATTTTTTAAGTTCCTATTAATAACACTCCTTACCGTCAGCCGAATATAATACTAACACTTTATTTAACCTTAAAAACAAAACGAAATTGATAAAATTAAATCCTGCTATAGAACGTTTGAAATATTCTGAACACTGACCACTTTGCTCCAGATCCCTCGCATGTTGGGGCGGGGAATGGCCTTTCTACTAGCTAAGACGCCGGAACTCTTTTTACTCTATTAGTTTACCTTCAGTATGAGTTTATATATGAGCGAGCCCACCCCGTCGGGTCGCCGGTGGGGCGCCGGGCGCGGTCGCGCGCACTTTCGCCGGCCACCCCGCGCCGCCGGCGCCGCCGTCGGGCCCGGCCATCCGCCACCGGGACGCGTGGGATGATCCGAAGATCCATTGGGTACAAGCATTGTCTTCAACGTATGCTGTTAACAACATCTCATCCTCAGACAATGCACTCAAAACTATTGCTTAGCAGATATCTAATAAAATAATAAAGTTAATTTGCTCGAAGGTTTACCAGTTTCACCAAGGAGATAGGGGGATAAGTACAAGATAGGGGATTGTAAAAATCTCAGACCAGATTTTTGCTGAAAGAGAAAAAAAGTTTTCCTAATTTTTTTTTTATTATATTTGATCTTAGAATGTAGAATTTTGGGGAAAGAAGATACAAACAAGTAAATACTTACTTACCTATTTACTCACAGAAATTAAAAAATAAGCATTCAAGAGACGATTCATATTAAGTACTTAATCATATTTATAAAATATCATCATTATAAAGCTACAACAAGAACCACGGTTAAATTGATTGGTTTTGCGTTCCTTGAGCTACTAGGCATAAGGACACAATACACACTCACAATACACATAATACACTCCCATTGCATAAATTTGTATGATACAAATAAACATTTCAATTTGAAAGCTTTGCCTGGTCAGCGTATCACTGTCAATACACTTGAATGTTTACAACTGCAATCCAGTTCAATACATTATATTCACATAGGTACCCGTTTGCGGAATTGCCGGCGCATCTGACATTCATCAATATTATCCCGCGAACAACAGCCACTGAAGCGTGAATATCGGAATGATCCGACATTGGCGTTTTATTAAAATACCATTGAGCACCACGTTTCGGGTTTCGGCATACAACACGTTAGCTATTTACCTATAGACCACACACATAGGTAATTAAAATAAGTGACTGCCACAGGCTTGTCTGTTCATTGATGGCACAGAGTACCGAATTGCGAGAGTTGAAATGCTCTGAAAGCATTCATACCCTCGCAATTTGATGACACGTGAATTTAACTGAAACGTAGTCGGGATATAACATTAAACCTTAGAAAAAACAAAGCATTTAATATAAAAACAATCTACCTATTTATTTTATTTAGTAGGTAGTTGTAAATTAGTTCAGTGATTCTAATTTATTTTTTCTAAACACATTGTAGTTCCATGTGTCCAGTAATTTCTCAAAAGTACGTCTATATCAATTATATGACACAATTAAACAAGCGTTAAAGATTAAAATTAGCTCTTAAACTATATTTAATATCTAATTCTTAAATGAAAACCTGTCTGTCTAATCATGTCCAGCAGGCTCTGCTACAATAGAGCCAACTTAATAATTTAGTTGAGAAGTTTACTGTGTCCCTAAAGTACCAAATCATGGCCATTATCTAGATTTATTTATGTACCTTACCTAGTAGGTAGAGCCACTACCAATTACTACCAATCTCCAGAAGGTAGTAAGGAGTATTTGTACCATGAGGAAATAGAAGCTAAAATACCCACGTATTCAGGTACTACACATAGGTGCATTCCTTGTACTTAATAATAATTGAAATGTGCTTGCGCAATTAAATAAGAAAACAAAACATTTGTGATTACTAATTTCTTAAATCTTCAATTGAACAGTTATAGCTCTATCTATTATCCAAACGGATACAATATTTTATAAATGTGAAAGTAACTCTGTCGGTCTGTTTATTACCTTTTCACGCTTAAACCGCTGAACCAATTTAGATGAATTTCGGTATGGGGATAGACTAGACCTTGGAGAAGGACACAAGCTATCTATTGTCGTGAAAATAAAACTTGAAGGAGGTGAAATAGGAGCTACCTCCAATTGCATAAAAACATTTAAATAAAAACTTCTACAAGTTTTTTATGTAAATGCCGTTCCGCGGACTGAATCGCGGGAAAAAGGTAGAGAGTTTATAAGTTTGCTAGGGTCGCTAGTCAACTATCGAGCGTATAACTCTTGGTAGAAGCTACCGGACCCTTATGAAATTCATTCTCTACCACGTGTGAAGTGAGATTGTATCTCCAGCTTTGTGCGCGCTTAATGCGTGTATTGTATGGCGTGTGCTATGGCGCTGCCTGCCGACCCACGCATTGTTCACCTGCCGCTACTACCTATTCTCAATCCATTATATTATGCCGTATTCAGATAAATAATTATTACATAATCAATGACATTTCCGTTAAACATAATATAGCTATTAAATTAACTGGGTGAAACGGACATTGATTTTCATTCAAATGTAAAACTGGTAAACGATGGGTACTGTCTATAAGCTTGTGTTTTGTAATTTAGTTCGGATACGAGCATTGAGTTAAGTGAGTTAGGGGAACAGAGTATTTTTTAGGGCAGTAGGTATTGTATTGTATCATAATGATCATAATCGAATCTTGATTGTTACATTACAGGCAAATGCTCCCGGTGAGGGACTGCCTTTACAAAACTTATTGTGCATACCAACCATTGAGTCTTTGATTTTCTCAGGATAAGAAATAAAATGCTTGCAACGTAAGGTTAAATTATTTTTTGTGGCATCATAGCATGTCATCGAAAGCGAAGAGTAAATTCTCTCAGTGAAAAAAAGCTTTGGTTATTAAGTAATTTAGGTCACACAAGTAAGAGGCACGTAATAAAAATTATGTTACATGAAAGTTTTAAACACAAACCTGTCAGGCTGCCACACATTGCCGGAACCATGCAATGTTCCATTCCTGTTAAGCGAAATATTCACCTGCCAGCCAACTACAAAAAAATTCATACTGTATTTCCACGTAAATAATTATTTCGGCTTTTGTGCGGTTTGTTCAGGAAGTGAACATCAGTCGCGGTGTTCAGCTCTGAGTTTATTAAAATCGACGGGATATCACCAGTCACACGCTAGACCACGACAGGTATTCTGGATTTTGGTTGGTTTTACCAAACAAATGAAAACAAAAGGTTTTTTTTTTTACTTTATTTGTATGATACCTAATCAACTTGAACGGTTTTTCTGGATATTTTAACTTAGATTTTAAATTTTTGGACACAAGTCAGGAAATCTAATCCAGTAATTTTTTGCCTAAATGCTAATCATACCAAAAAATGCAGTAAGTTAATTTGATTGCACTATGCATTACAGAATGTATTACTATTGCATAACTGTGTAGGTACGTAACAACTCAGTTACGCAACTATTGTTTTATAAAATTCATTTCCGTCTCGTCGTCTGATGCATATCCGCTTTAATATCGTGTTTGTAACTCACCTGAAACCTGAAACAATTTCTCGTGTCTGTCCCTAGCAGGTAATAACGAAGTTACTATCCCAGAGCGAGGCTCTGCTTTCGCATTGCCCGACGTCAACCCTATTGTGTTCCCTGAAAATTAATTTACTGGCGCTATTGCGTTTGTGCAGGCAGCAGTAAACAGACGTGCAATATCAAAAGATCAAAGGGTAGGGTAAATTCAGTGCTGCCATTATACAGGGTGTTTCAAAAGTCCGAAATAATGAGGGCTTTGTTTCAGATACGAGTACAAAATCAAATAGTATTTATGAAAAATGTATCGCAATTCGAATACCATTTCTTGAAATATATTTCCCCGCCAATGCTCAAAAAGTGTTCCATCTCATGTTACTATGCAACATTGCCATAGTTATATGAGATAAAACAGTTTCTAAAACTGGCTGTTACCACCCAAACCCCAAGTATTTCGGATTTTTAAACATCCTATATATATAGACTATCATGATTTATTAATCATCTATTGATACAGACTACAGATTTTAGTCAACTATCATACAAGTATGACAGATTAATAATAATTAACATGTCAAAAATTATTGTATGAATTTATCAAATTAATTTTCAATGTACAATTCTAGCAAAACTGTCCTTATTGTACAAACACGTAGGTTAGCCTAAATTAAAATATTACGCAAAATAGTCCAAGTATTTATTTTACATATTTTATACAGATCTTTAACATAAAGTTAGGTACCGACTACAGACTTTAATCATTTGGACGCAAATAGATTTTATCCACGTTTAGGTAGACATACTCGTAAGTTGACAGATTTTTAGCTCCGGCCCAATTCATGGCCCGGCCACACATTTGATAAAATTCTTGTCAGCTCATGTTCTTTGCTGACAAGTACATGCACTATCGGTAGGTATCGAAGCGAAATTTTCCAAAAGGTTTCGATTCAAAGAAACAGTAATAATAATAATGTATTACAATTTCTTTGATAGGTCCGATCAGTGTTAACTAAACTTGTGGGCTGGAGGCTTCGGACTCCGGACGGCTTGTACCTAATCCATGCTTGAATCGTTCGACTGGGATCACTATGGAACTGAAATGATACCATGAATCCGACCAGTAAAGTCACAAAGAAAATAATATTATCGGTCTTATTTGAATAATGCACGATATTTTCCATGTGCCCTAGAGAATGCTTAAAATGATGTACCTACCTACCCATGAAAAATATCGAGTATTATTCAAATGAGACCTTATAATAATTGGGTGATAATATTTACGTACCTTCACTTACGTCTAAATCATGTGATATCTATCTAACGCTGCTGTGTTACCAACAGATTATGCAAAATATAGGTAGGTACTAGGCAACAAAAGTTTCTCTAGCGTATGTGTGCATGAGCAGGGCCTACATACAAATCTGAGGTGTGAATCAATGCAAACTGCCAAACGCTACAATTTATGTAACTGCCAGTTACCTATACCCGTACAATTCGAAAATAAATTCGCGTTTATTATGCATGCCTAATTACATCTTCGCCTTTCTGGTAAGTACCTATAACTACTTATTTACTTACACTCTTTATTTATTATTTAGCTTAATCATCGTTAAGATGAGGAACCGGTTTTCTTTTAATTGAAATATGTAAGAACGCACGCACCAAATAATGGCAAGCAAAAGGAGTCGGTCCCCAGTGGTAAGTTTTCGCGACGGCTTGTCAGGAAGTGCTTGATGTACAGGAACTAAGGTTCTGGGTGTGCGCGGGCGCAGGCGGGAGGAACGCGGCCTATGAACATGAAACTTGCGGAAGAGGGTCCCAACGGAACGGGTCGAATGACTTTCTCAGCGAGTGCACGGCCCACCTTATTGCCTTTAGCGCAGTTTAGCGAACTGTTGCGCAATGCCGGATAGCGCAACAAATGTAGTGCGTGTTTGTTGGTACCGGTCATCTCTGGCATGTTGCAGCCCGTCAAGGTTTGGTTATTTGTTAGACCTGTTTTAATTTTTAACCGGCTCCAAAAGAAAGATAGGTTCTCAATTCCATTGTATTTTTTTAATGTTTGTGAGTCCAAATGAAATAAATTATTTGATCCCTAGTTATTTCCAGCTTTTTAGTGCACCCAGGTTTTTTTGAAGTCCGATCGATTTTTTATTATTCTTTTATATTTTATTATTGATTCGTTTTATTTTCAAAGCAGAGTAAATTATCTCCATATTGATAGCCTCTACAGGAGACAAGAGGGCGGGCTCTTTCCACGCATAAATAATCAATATTACGATGTTACAGCTAGCAAATTCAGTCAGCATTCTTGCACCCATTCCTGTAATTAAGGTAAGTAAATAAGTAGTAAGAATAAATAGGTACACTATGTACAAATAATAAAAAATAAATAACTATAAACTACCCAGGTACACTTACTAACCTTATAATTCTTATAAGTATAAAAGTTTACAAAATAAAACTCTTGCCAGACCGGTGTATACCGATGGTAGTATAACTTTTTAATTCTGCCCAGCGTTATGAAATTTAATAATATCATACAAATCTGTTTAGCCGTTTTTCCGTGTTGCTAATTCAAACTTACAATAGACATCGAGGTAACCTCCAACAAACAATGGTTATTTTGATTGTATGATACCTATCAGTGCTTTATGTATGTGATGGGAAATACCGCGGTAATGTTGAATAAAGTACCTTCTTATCTTTATTTTAATAAATAATAATAAATATCGCCAGACTAACAAACCAACTGTATGGTTCCAAACAAAGCAATGTACTATGGCTGGGTACCATATCCTGCGTGCTATCCCAGTGATTCACACCAGGACAAACTACGAAATGAACTTTCCATAATTTCCCTTGACGGGAATTGAACCTGCGACCACACGGAGCAGTGAGCCGGGTGGCCTATTCTTGAACTCCTACGAAAAGCGGTCGTCAAACAAGTTTTCTTTCCACCGGACTTAGTAACGACAATTACTAAATTACATTAAGGTGAAGGCGCCTGTCTAGCCCGCGAAATTCAAAATTTTCGAGTATTTTTATAGTTAATCCAAAATCTGAAAACATTTAAGACAACATATTGTGATTTGCGAAAAACACAGTATGCAGTGCGTTTATTAATACATTTATTTTACTTTAAATATTATCACGGTGGATATGATACTAGTAAATCACTAAATATACAAAAATTGCCAGATTATCTGGATAGCTGTCGTTCTTGAAATGTTTTAGAGTAAGTTGGATATATTAATAAATGCACTGCACATAGTCTTTTTCGCGAATTACAAAATGTGTCTTTTATTATTGTCAGATTACGAAAAAATTCTAAAAAACCGCAAAAAATTTGAAATTCGCGGGCTAGGTGGGCGCTTCAGCCTTAAATTAATTCTTAAATGACATAACTGATAGGTACTTCTACATGTATCTATTCCGAATATTCTTAAATACCCGGGCATTCACCTTGTAAAGTCCGCACTTGTGCCAAATTAACGTAACTAAAGATGCTTACTAATATTTCCCCTTTCCATAATTTTGGCAAATAAGCGGTGAAATCGAAGCATTGCATGAGCAATAACCGCTATCCGCAGATGTTGCGACAGCATCATTGTTTTGAATGGATCCTTGACGCCCAGGGTTGTCGACCAATGAAAACATAAGAACAATATAATGTAGGTGAGTGAAGGTATACCTAATACCTACTTATTGGATGTGTATTGGTATTGAGATTTATGTCTAAATTTAAGTTGCTTTAATATAGAATATAATTATGTAACTAGATAAATAGGTACCAGTAACTAATAGACCGATGAACGCATCTAAAGGTGTTTCAAAAGTCTGAAATAATACTTGAGGGTTTGAATTAGTATCAGCTTTAGAATTAAATGGTACTTATATTTTTTTAACGAAATAATAATATTTTTGATGGCCTTTTTTTAATGTCATAAATAAAAGTATCTCAATCTTTTTCTTGAACATAATATAAGTATTTTTATTTAAGGCCAATGGATTCGAAGCCCCAATAAAAAGTTCTGATAAATAGATATTCAAAGTCCTTTAATTCTGATAATATGATAGTAAGGTACTTCTAGTCTCTCTTTACGAGGCATCCACATACCAGCTACCGTACCGTACTTACCTAATTATTATTTCGTACTTTTAAAACACCCTGTATAAGCCCTTACTCATCCTCGACTTATTCGCACCTGAAAACTGAGCGGAGACAACCCTACCCATGAGTGGCGCACTGTGGCCGGTCACGTCTACGTTAGTGCCGGGTTTGTCCCGTACCGCTCGTCCTATCTATCGCAATGCGCTGTCAAACAAGTGTCATGAATACGTCACCCGGCGATTATGTACGATTTATATAACAGTGGCGTGTCGCTCTGACATACTTGACAATTGACATGCGTGCACCTGTAATGGCACACTTTTCGATAAATTGAGACATGACCCTAGACACGTTTAAGGGGATTGGGGGCACGCGGCCTGAACTTGGTACGCACTCTACGCTCCAACTAGGTAGGCACTTTGTTTTTAAAACAGATTGAGTCGCTTGTTATTTTTTTTAAGTTTGTTTTATGGTGTTCATCTCTGGGGTCATGGAAGATGAATGGAATTTGGGACAGAATAGACAGTACCCACTAGTTAAGTAAGTCTCTAGCTGGAGAAAGATACTACAGGACTTTGGTGACAGACTTGCCGTTGTTTAGGTACATGCTCAAATACTAATGTAGGTAGGTATCTACCAAACAATTCGGTACTACCCACAGAACTAATTTTTAAAACTGCGGTGTTACTATTTAAAAGAAAACAAAAGATTCAAATGTCCAACATGTGCAAAGAAAGAAGTAACATAACAATCCTCCTACGACTTAGGCAGAAAAAGTAAAAGTCGCTTTAAAAATACTAATGATTTTATATCTAGCTAAGCAATTAAACGCAATAATTATAACTAAAATCAGTCACGATAGTTTGTTATTCTGCATAGAATCCGAGTGTTTACTTGCATTATATAATATTTTCCCGCGAGGAACCGGTCCGGAAATTATCTGGTGCCGCGCGCATGGATACAACGAGAGCAGCAGAAATCTCGCCCTGTGGCGTCACGCCGCGCCGCAACTGCATTAATTTGCGTCCACGCCGCACACGCGCTACGCGTTTAACTAGATAGCTAACTACTGATAATGTGACCACGATCACTAGTACTCGTATACTTATTGAAGTATTTTATAAGACAAAGTAGGCTGTGTGGCTCAATTTCTGACTGGGCATGGCATCTTTAGGAGCAAATTATTCTACTTCACATTGGTTCCTTCTTCTTTCTGTCAATGTTCGACGCCGCAAAACGATCATGAACAATCTGCCCATTACATTTTGTGGGAGTGCAGTCTCTGGCACAACCAACGGACTACTATGTTAAATAGCCTGCAAGTGACACCTGGAGCAGTTTATTACACATACCTTGTGGAAACCAGGGTTAATTTCCGTGCGTTCAAGCGCCTTTGCCATACCTATTAATGGAATCAAGTACAATCAGCTCACGAGTTTAGGTCCAATTAGTCTAATTAAGATCCGTGGTGCCTTACCACTGGTCTTCAATCAGCTGTAACAGTCATGCTTCTATGGCAATCAGCCCATTCCAGCTATTTTTGTCTCCCGCTTTGCACCGGAGGGAAATGGATTTTTTTTCTTCCAACTCCTTCTATCATTTCTTTTTCAAGACAATTCCGGGACTCATCGAGGGTCAAACCTCGATGTCATTATTAGTCACCATTGTCGATCCTGGTTTACAGAAGTTACTGTGGTGGGAGTGTGTGGCGAGACCAGTCCCATAAAAAAAAGACAAAGTAGGTAAGTAGAGTACCTACCTGTGTACAATTCTATTTAAAACCTATACTAACTGAATTATCTCAGATACTTACTTACCGACGTACTGACCATTGTCTATTATTATCAAACATTATTAATTATTATTCTTCGAGGTTATCGGATATTTAATTTATTGCAAACAGTAGGGACTTACATATATGTTACGTAATATGGACTGTCCGCGCGGATTTCCAAATTGATGTCACAGTGACAGTAATTCGATTCAAGTTCAGCACGTGGGCATCGGGCCCTTCGCTGTTTTTAATCGCCTCGCTTGAAATATTGCAGTAGGTAAGTAATAATATTTAAGCAATGTGTGGGTAAGCAATATTAAGTAGGTAGGTACCTAGTTACGTACAAATTACGTAACTACTTACATTATTATTATCTAATAGGTACATACTAGGTACTTACTCACCTGCTTATTTATATCAATTGGCTTATTGTGAAATAGACAGATAGGTAAGTAGGTACTTAACCAACCACGAGCTGTTACCTACCTAGATTTATTTTATTTACCTATTTGTATTCGGGATAAAACATAGTACATTTTTTACCGACTTCCAAAAAATAAGGAGGTTTTAAGTTCGTCTGTACTTACGTCTGTATTTTTAGACCTATACGTTCATCGATTTCTCCGTCAATTATTATGCATCGATTTGGAAAATTCATTCTTTGTTTTGATTAAAGGGTAGGTAGGTATGTCTACTCCAGATAGACCGATAGACATTTCATCAAAATCGGCACAGTAGTTTGAGAATATGGACTATATTTACGGTAAGGTTAGGTTCGGTAGTCAGACTAGTCAGTGGATTGTGTATCATTCAAATGGCTATCGAAATTTGATTAGGCAAACTTAAAAAAAGCTATTGTACTTTTATTTCACTGTTTTTGATCTCAGACATGATTCGATTACAGAGAAAATTCGAAATAAAATACCTACTGACGTTAAAAGTTTCCCCATATATCGATTCAACGTTTGGTTCGCCTTTCGCATTTAGCCAGTGTTAAGCACAAAAAGGCCCTTAGCTGTGTCTCTAATATATCCTCCAACCGTATCAGTAATGTGGCGGATACTCACATAGCGGATACTTTACTGACAAACTACCTGACTTCTTGGGAATACATAAATAAAACTTGAGAATATTATTTTACTTGACAGTTTGACAGTGGCTAAATGCGAATGAAAATGAAAAAAACTGCCTGTCTGACTGTCAGCTGATTTTTGTAGGTTAGGTATTGGTTGGATTTTATTGGGTTCCCCAAGGAAGGGGTACTCAAAGAGGGAATTCTTACCAAAGACCTACTTTTATTCTGTGTTCGCTTAGTACATGCAAGGTTTATTAGGACCTATCTATATTTTTTAGTAAATCATATTATTTTTACTATCTAACGTGGTGAGGAATTTAACAAACAAATGGCTAATAAAGGAGTAGCGATTGCAGAGTTGTTTGCTAAAGCTGTTGCATCTACTAAAAGTTTCGATCAAAATCTCCAAAAGGTAAACGGTGTTTTAAAAGCAAACGCATAAATTAAGTACCTAGGTATTATTTATCGCTTATGAAATTCAAAAGTTAATCCTTTATAGTCCTGTTCGGAAGGGGTTACTACATTTTACAGTACCCTACACACGTTCAGAAATAATATAGAGCTGTCCTTACGTATCTATATTTCCATTTGACAAATTTTACCAAATATTTGGTACATACAAAAAAAAAATGTACTTAACCATGTCCAACTGGCCTGCTATCATTTCCCTAAGTGGTGGAGTCACTCCAACCCAAAGAGTTGAAGAAAACCAAATTCCACTGCTGACCAATTGAACTAGCCTATTAGACTTACTTTAATTTATTTAAAACTTGCGGCCTGCCCCGGCTTCGCACGGGTACATTATTCGAGTTTTGGTAAGGATCCCAAATTTAAAAAAAATATATATAGCCTATGTCACCCGGGGACAGTGTAGCTTCCCAACAGTGAAATATTTTTTCAGATCGGTTCAGTAGTTTCGGAGCCTATTCATTACAATCAAACAAACAAAGTTTTCCTCTTTATAATATTAAGTATAAAAAACGATTACTAACAATGTGAGTTTATAATCTTACTAGAATTCCCGTTAGCCCCTCCACTTGAGCTAATGCTTGCGTTAGGAGTGGGCTCATATCAATAGTTTAATGGCCAAGATCAAACCTGGAACCTCTCAGCTACGAGGGTGGCCCTTCTAAACACTAGACTATTAGTGCCTTAAAGAAATAATTACTTAATATATTTACTATTTACATGTTTCAGCTGAAAGTGATATCATGTGGTGATGGAAAAATGGTGACAGAGTTCAAAGTTGGTCCTGAGCATTTGAATCAGAGAGGCACCCTGCACGGGGGATTTATTGCACACCTGGTGGATGCAATCTCTACATATGCACTCACAACAAATGAAAAAATTGATACCAGAGGAGTATCTATAGATCTAAGTGTGAGGTGCGACTTTGTTTGATGCACTGACTTTTGATATAGTTTTGTTACTTATGGCCTCTTGATTGAGTGATGATAATATGATGATGATGATCTCGAACACAGCCCTTCAGTTTCTCTGCTAACCATGTTTTTCCGAGATAACCTTTCTTCACCTTACTTTTGATATCTTGTATCTCAAGCAGGAGGATTTTGCATGAGCATAAAAAACTTTCAATATATTTTGTTCTTATTTAGTGTCAATTTGAGTGTAACAATTTAGGAATGAAATATTCATTCTTACACTCTAATTGACATAAATAATATGAAATTTAAAAATTTGATGACATTTTTATACTCTTACAAAACTTTACCTTTTATGGAATACAAGATTGAGAAAGTACTTAATGTGGTGCTTTGTGTTATACTTACTTACATTGTATAATCTATTTACAGCTACATGAGTGCTGCCAGAGAAGGTGACAATATTGAAGTAGAAGCAGTCACAATAAAGACTGGCAAGAAAATAGCTTTCCTGGAGGTGGAGGTGCGGAATAAAGATAAAAATCAGGTTTTAGCCACGGGTAGGCACACAAAATATATTGGAGTTTAAATTGATAGCTCAATTATTATACTGTCTGGATGCCTTTAAGGTAGTTTTATCTTGACAATATTTATTTTTACCATGGTAGCTTGCCACTGCCCTCTACCATACCATTGCAACGAAAATGTTAAGTGAACTGAGAGCAACATTGTTGCATTTCACAGGATGGTCCTATGGAACTAACAATTATTAGAGCATCAATCAGTTAAAAACTGAAGTGTATATAATTATGTTCATAAGTAGAATGATTTACAATGAAATAAAAAATATTCTAGTCCACAGAGTTGTATTCTTTTCAGATTAGGTATGCCAAAATAAAATAACACTAGGTACTTTTTGAAATTTTATTGAACACTACATGATTTATTGATTACACACAACACTGAGAGATTGTTAAATAAGTATACCTGTACTACTGTACTACTGCGCATATATGTGGCATTATTATTTTCCTCTATAATGTGGACAGCATGTCATCTAGGATGGGTTGCGCCCATTATACTAGTATTACCACCAATTCGACAACATTTTTATCTTTCTTGGTTTTACCACTCTTCTTTTGTTTTCTTATCCCTACAATCGGTTAGTTATATCAGACATTTATTATGGTTATTAGCATGACTTTAGAAATAAAAATAATCCAACGTTAAAAACAATACAATAAATCATGTAAAGGTGATAATAAGTAATAAACATGCAAAAATATATGTAAAGTTGTGTGTAAGGAATTCATAATTTTAGCTGGTCAATAAAATAATTATAAGGTAAGTACTTAATAATTAATCCGCTCTTTATTAATGTGGCAGGGATTGCTACATCTCAAATTGCATTAAAAAATGTGACTATAAGATTTTTAATAACTCCATGTAATAGTAAATCAATATTTAATATTGGTTTATTATTTATCAAAACAAACGCCACTTATTTTAATGTATATCAACCAACCAAAATGCATAGAAATTCATAAAAAATCATAATGCTTAGGTACTTATAACAAAATCAATTGCGTGACAAATTATAGTTGGTAGGTTAGGTAGGTAGGTAAATATGCAAAAAATACACAAACATGATATTATGATCTAATAAGTTATACTAAATGCTAATCAACATGTACCTACTGATTTAACGTCATACATTTTTTTCAGACTAGACTAGGTAAGTAGGTAATTATGTTTTCTAAACGACAAATGCAAGTTAAAACTAGTGAGTAACTAGATATTAGTAACAATTGTTAATAATAGTTGAATGAGCTCGATGAAAACTGTAAAGTTGTTTGTATATGCAAGTTCAATATTGTTTAGCTAACATTAATATTATTTGATTAATAATAAGTAATAAGGAACATTTAGGTTTACGTTTAAAAACGTAGGTAAAGGTGAAACAATCTTAATTAGTTGGACCACAAGTAGGATTTATAGGAACTTCGCCCGTATTCATAAATTGATCTCAAGTTTGAGAGTGGTCTTATGACATAAGAAAAACATTTCCAAGATAAATCTCGTCTGAGATCGATTTATTAATACGGGCCTTAAATAACATAAGATATAGGTAGAAACTTTATAAAATATGGTTTAAATATTGTATAGGTAGTAGGTAAATCTAAAACCATTCACGTAGGTACGACTTTTAATAGGTATACCGTATAAGTACTTATATTTTTTCTGCTTTGCAATTAAGCTCGAGATATTCAATTCGGTTTTTCAATGATTCGATAGTTTCTAACAAGTAATGTTGCGAGTTCTCGAGATTGTTTAAACGTTCATCTTCGATGTGCATTAATTCCGCTCCAGTGTCCCTGCGCGCGCGCCGGTTCTGCCGTTCAGCACTGTCGTCGTCGCCGCAGCTCTCGCAGTCTGCCCAGTAGCGTAAATCCATGGAGGGTAAATCTTCGCAAGAGATGAGTCCATCCTGCACATCGGGCAACAGGAACACGTTTTCCCCAACAGTGTCTATGTTGTCGCCGTTGTCACACAAAATACGAGCTAAGCTTGTCTCTTTAATCTGTCGCAATTGCTCCGGCTTAAATGTCGTTGGATTTTCGTACCAAAACCTGTCTCCATCTCGCAGTCGTTTAAACTGTTCCACTAATAGGCATCTGAATAGCGGTCCAACTTTTCCACCTTCTACTTGATTTTCTAGTATACCACCCACCCAAACATCAATATTATGCACCGAACCATAAAGCTCCTTTAATTTCTGACGCACACTGACGTCGCTGATTTCTCCAGTCAAATCATCGAAATCATCTACCTCGGACATGTTGCAAAATTGACGCCATTTTGTGTAAGGGGGGATTGCATGATCACGACTTCTTTGAATGTTCATTGCTGCCAAATCCAAAGCTACAGCATGGGCGCTATAGAAAAGCTGTTCGGTCAATTCAGAGTTGAGGTTTTGCGTTGGTGTCTTCAATTTAGCGGGTGTCATGAACATTCCCCTCAGCAAAGGATCTACGCCACCCTCCTCAACTAAGCGCCACGGTGAGAAAAAGGCGTTACGGAGTAAAAGATGACCTTCGGGAATTGTTTCAAAATTTTGATCATAACGATGCAAGATAGGATTAATCATGGAATGTCCGAATCTTAAAGCAGCTGTTGCGAAAACGTTTGAAATCGATGGATTAAGATTTGGATCATATTCCTTGTATTTTCCTAATTTATTATAACCCTCGGGTCCGAGGACGATCGGCAACCAATGCTCGTAGGTTATGTATTGTATCTGGGCACCTATTATTTTCCTTGCCTCCTGAAAGACTCTGTCGCCATCCCAGATTGGATTGACAACTTTTAATTGAACAGCAATTCTATTGTGTTCCCTCATCCAGATGGTATGCATGGCCGCTAATCCCATTTGCTCATTAGCCCTGATGTCACCAGCGACAAAGCATTTTCGGTTGCTTTCATTCAAATTAAGACGACAGTCCATCGCATTCAAACCAACCGTTGGGAGTAGCGGTTTTTTGCCAGATAATGTTATTCCAACTCGTAGGAGACCATTTTCATTGGTCATGTCACGTAAGTCTTCCGCTACAGATTTTTCGAATCCATATACTTGAGATGCGTCTATAAATGAAGTGAGTTGATTGATTTGCTCCCGAGGTTGCAAGGTGCCAAAAAGGACTGAAGTCAAGCCGGATCCGCAGACTGAGCTCGTCCTTATAAAGTCAATGCAGCGACGGTTGGTTATTCTTGTGTCATTAGATGGTACATCAATAGGAAAACATGGAGCGGCGTAAGCACAAGTCTTTTTACAATCCACACCATCCCACGTTTGCGAGCTTACCGACGGTAAAGCATGGTCTAAATCGTGATCCAGCCACTGACCCCATTGCATAGCCATGTGACTTATCTCGACGTCTTCCGATATATCATTCGTTGTGATAATAGTCGTTGAAACTAGACGAGCACTCGGTAATGTGAACCCGTTGTATTTCACATCCTTGTTCCACCCTACAGGTTGACTGAAGCCGTTTTCATAAATAGGAAAAAGAATTCTTCTAAACGCACTCAAAGATGTTCCCCAAGTAGGATGTGCAAAATTATTACAAGTTCCATCATAACTACGATACTTACTATGAAAACACATATCCGAGCAGTCGTCTTTCTCCCTATGGGCGACACAACCAGATAAACGTGCAATTACTTCGAGGTGATCGTTTGACAGTATATTTTGGTAATTAAAAGGTTCGGCTGCCGTTACTTTATGTCCACTCTGTACGAATTCTCTGACTTTATCGAGGGTCCTTTCGTATATTTCAGCAGCACGAGCCACTTCCCTTGCCGGGGCGTTTGGGAATCGAGTAATTCTATACAGATCGTGTATATTTACGTTTGCACTTTGGTTGGAGAATAGTTGTGTCATAGTTCTTTCAATGGCTTGATCGACATCCTTAGTGGCTTCCGTCAAGGCGATATTAACGTATTCATCTCCAGGTAATACACGATCTTTCACCGTCAGAAATGCAGAGGCAGTATCTCTCCCGTACTCATTATATACGGAACATTCATATCTGCCGGTATCTCTTACAGTCAAGTTTTTTATTACTAAACTACCAATAACAGTAATAAAATATTTTTCGTTCGGCTCCACGTAAGACCCATCTTTCCTCCATTCGACTGAACCTGGGGGTTCTGATTCAGCCTCGCAAGGTAATTGAACTGACGTTTCTTTAAAAGCGTCTGTATCTTCAGGTTTCACTATAATATGGGGCAATATAATTTCAAAGTCTTCAACTGTTAAGTAAGCAGATATTTCAATTTGTCCCTCGGGATTTTCCGCTCTACAATGGTATATGCCGTCATCGTCAGTTGAAACGGTCAAGATTGTCAAATTTTGGTTGTCGTTGCTGAAAATTATATTATCAGATTCAGGTAAGATCAATGTGTTTCTAAACCAATTAATAAGAGGCTTAGGCACGCCTTTGCTTGTACACAACAATTCAACCCTGTCTCCGACTTTGACAGTTTTATTGTTCGGCACGACGATAAACGCGGGTGGAACTAAAACAATACAGAGAAGATAATTTTAATAAACTTACATCATCACTGCAAAAGTAACTTTTAATTAAAAAAACATATTCTTGAGGACTTTTTTGTAGTCAGATTGTTAAAAAAATTAAGATCCGTTGTAATATATATAAAGCTTACCCAGTACTTCGACAGGGACAGATGCAGAGACTATTCCATGGACGTTTGAGGCTTGGCAAGCGTATTGGCCTGCATCGGATTCTTGAATATTTTTTATAACTATAGACCCGTTAGAGCGTAGAGAAATACGTTCGTTTAATAAAATCTTTTGGTCATTTAATAACCATACAATATGTGGCTTGGGGTGGCCGTCTGCGAGACAATCGAGGGTGACATATTCTTGGCCTATCTTTGCAATTTGTCGACTTGGCAACAGAGTAAACACCGGAGGTACTGTAATGAAAGGAAAAACATTATAAGACAAACATTACTTTAAACTTAGTACATCTGTTGTTCAAGTAATTACCCCTTTCAGCCGGGTCGTTCTCGTGTAAAATCATTCTGGCATCCCTGTTGCTCAAGTTATTACCATTTTCACCTAGGTCATTGCTGTGTACCATCATTCTGGCCTGCTTAGAATGGGCCTGGCCGATAGAATTTTTAGCCATGCATTCGAAATATCCGCCGTCGGAATCATTGGTGGCATGAACCATGAGGGTTCCATTATCAATGATCTCGTAATGGCTTCCGTCTATAGATATTTCGTTAGAATCTCGTAACCATACTATTTCGGGCAACGGATCACCAGTGGCGACGCAACTGAAGACTGCAGCTTCTCCAAATTTAACGGTGACATCTTGAGGTTCCTTTTCGATTTCCGGAGGTTCTGAAAATCATTGACACATTATTTATTTGGTTGGAATAAACTGACTCGTTAAGTTATATAAACTATAACTTACGGCACTGGAAGTCACGTTCACCCATTATGGAAAGGGGCATTCCAGTAACTTTAGGGGGTTGATAGCAGGTAGCATCGATGTACAGCTGGTGGTGCTCCGTCATCATGCGCACCAGCCACAGCATAGAGCAATCGCAAATCAAGGCGTTGCTGTCCAATCGTAACTTGCTCAGTCGAGGCATGCCCGAGAATGAACCAAATGGGATAGTCTTTATATGGTTATTATGCAAGTACCTGAAAGGTAATGAAGGTCACTTGTTAATAAATGTGCAGTTTTACTCCGCATTTTAACAAAAGTAACCTCAATACTTACAGTCTATCCAGACGAGGCATATTCGAGAATGTTTGAGGCTCAATATGATGGATTTCATTTACATGCAAATATCTGAAAAATAATAAGTATTAATTGAATAAATAACCATGAGAAAATATTACGTTCAGAACAATTATCATTTTAAATTGTCACAATTATATTTAAATAAATGAGCGATATGAATTGTCTGGGCCTATACTTATACCGTGCGGTGAGTATGGATGGGAAGACCCACATGCTACTGGTAGAAACAGACTGCTGGAATCGTCAGCCAGTTTCAGTCGATTAGTGATAAGTATCTCGTATCTCATAATAGGCCACGATCAATGATTTAATTTGGGATTCGAGATACTTAGCTTAAATACCTAGCAGTTATGTCGAAGTTCTGAATTATGGCAGGGACATGTGTCCGTCATTCACTGGTCTCGGTATCTGATTCTAGCTTCCAGCTTAACTTTCGTTCATAGCTGTAGTTTACGTACTATATTTATAGTCAACATTTTCAGTAGGTACTTGGCGTTTGTTAAATTTTTAATTAAAATACTTTCTGTAGTATTGAAATAGATTTCAATATTCATTGAGTGACTCAATGAACACGAGAACGATCTCCTCTGACTCCGACGGCGCATCTCCGCTGAATAGCCAACTTAATTGATTACTTAGGGAAGTAGTTATCACAATCCTACAGACGACGGTTGCACGGTGAGATAATAATAAAACTTATCACATTATTAGGTATACACACATTATATATATGTACGTATATTATAATATCCCTTATCTGTTTATAACACACACAATCTCAGTTTCAGTACCAATTCCTGGAATCGAATCCGATCTTTAGTTATACCAACATAGTCGAATACTTTCTATTAACTGCTTTACCTAGCTACCTAAAGCAAATGCTGATTCTAGAAGTTTGCTAATAGCGATAATATTGTACCTATATTCTGCAGCTTAACAAATGATGACCTTTAATGTGAAATACCTATTCTTTGGTCGGTAATCTAATGTTTTTGTTTACAAATTAAGTAATCAAAACTACGGTCCAGACCCGGCTACATATAGCGACTTGCATGCGCAATAAGTTTGGGCAAAAACAGAGTGCATTGTAAATTGTACTACCTGTGGCTATATTTACGCGGTGTAGCGATGTGCCCGCTTGCTTGCACAAATTGGAATTTGTGCAAGTACGAGCGTGTAGCCGGGCCTTTACGCTGGGAGCATAATAAAATCAAAACAGCCGCGCCATCGGCCCAAACGCTCCTAATCGAGTAGCGACGTAAATCAATCACATTAATGTGGATTGTCAATTGCATAAATTATAATTCATGAGCGCTTCGAATTGGGAACAATTTAGCGTTTGAGTTAATTTAAAAATGTTATAAGTACAACGTTATAAACGCAACGTTATAAATGTTATAAACGCGGTAAACGCACTTGTTTGCCTCTCACTCGCTTGTAGTAGTCCAATTTCACTATCGTTAAAATAGGCATTCAAATAAAATAAGAATTAAATAAATAACTACACATACCTATGGGAAATAATAAGTCACGACCTACGCACCTATATGCATAACAGTTACGTTTGTATGTCAGTGATAATACGTGGCATAATACCTAGTCGCCATATAAAACAAATAAACGTGGGATGACGATCTGCGAAAGACTGCAGGCAGATGCTGGATGCGGCAAGCTAAAGACAGGGCGCTATGGCGCTCTTTAGGGGAGGCCTATGTCCAGCAGTGGACTAGTATAGGCTGATGATGATGATGAAAACAAATAACATATCTTAATATATTTTTATCCGTTGGCTGTTCAAATACCTACCTATCTAGGCACATATTATGTACTAGCGACCCGCCCCGGCTTCGCACGGCTCTAAAATTATCAGTGTTTTTCTACTATATTATGCATGTATTACACATATAAACCTTCCACTTGAATCACTGTATCTATTAAAAAAAACCGCATCAAAATACAGACAGCGGGATGCGACTTTGTTTTATACTATGTAGTGATGACATAGTAGTACAAATATCTACTAACCAATGCAACTAATGTGATCGATATCGATTACGCTAGTAGCGTCGGATCTAACTGTTATTCTTCCAAAGGAAAAATCATGATTTATTTTATATTTGTTTTTTTTTTCACTCCATTCAGCGCACCGAATGAATTTCATATTTTCCTTTGCTTAAAACGCCACGGCGCGGCGCCCCGCCAAACTGTTCCGATCCAACTGATATTGGATTTATTTGAAAAAAAAAACCAGAAAAATTAGTGCACGGCTATTCCCGGAATACCAACTTCCTGGATTTTTATTCAAAGCGTATAATTCCAGAAACGACACCGGGAAGATATAAAATATAGTGTGCTGAAAACGAAATAATTCGATACCTACCACTAGGTACCACTAGGTACCTACCTAACTAGTTAATTATTTTAGGTTTTATCTTTTACATCACGTAAACTATGACCTCGTCTTATCTTATCGTCATAATGGAGTTATTCATTATTATTAGCTTGTAAGTTGTAGTCACGCCCGCCGTCTTTTTATTTTGTTGTTCAATTATAAACTACTGCTGCTACAAGACTTAACAGTGTGAATCGTTATTAGTTCTGCGACGACAACATTGAGGAAGTCACAATTATAATAATTCCAATACCAATAGACGAAGGGATTAACATTGCTCGCCATGATGCATGGTATGATAAACAATTAGATAATGTGTATGTATAGGTAGGTAACTAAGTAAGTGGCTCCACGCCTAACTGCAAGCTTGACGAGCCTGCAGTTACCGTGTGTAGTCCTTTGCCAGACCGTGTTAAAACTCCTTTGCAATCGTCGTTTGAATCGCAACATGAACGTCGAAGAATGTGACTGCGATGTGAACTCTACAGATATGTAAAGGGGTAAAGGGAGTATTGCAAACATTCTTCCACCGGAAGTATGCAGTACTAGCTAGAAAGTTCAAGCTAGTGAGGAGGTAGGTCAGTGGTGGATTTAGCAACAGGCTCAGTAGGTTTGAGCCTAGGTTGCCAGATTTTAGCGGCAAATTTGGGACACCTAATTTATTTAGGCAAACTGTTGTATTGTAAAAATAATCTAGAAACTGTAACTTGTAGAGGTAGGGGCGGCCTGGGAAATAAATGCATCGGTGCGTTCTGTTAGGACAGCGGCTCCCAAACTTATTTTCTATACTGCCCACTTTGAGAATAATTTATTTTTTTGCGCCCCCATTTTTTCAATTACTTAAAAACCACTATAACGTAAAATTAAGTTAATTGATTATTGTGAGTTAAACAACGCCCCCATTTTTTTTCTGGGTCTCTTACCGCCCCCCTTTAGGCCTGCAGCGCCCACAAGGGGGCGTTATCGCCCACTTTGGGAAAGGATGTGTTAGGAGATCCCGGAGCCCCGACGATGTGCTGAAGTGCGGCCACCGGGAAGGTTTTAGTGGGTAAGAATCCTACATACCCCAGGCACACTCTCCCACAAGACATCTGGGACATCTTTCAAAGATTTCCTCCCCGTCATAAATAAAAGGTAAGTATCTATAGACAACGATTCCGATAAGAGTACTTAATTATTTTTCAAGAACAGTCTATCCTGTTGCGGAACAAGTGTTTAATAGTTTTACCAGTCATTATACGAATTTTATAACTATTAGAATAATTACGCATTTTATTGTTTTATTGCATTCTAATATACTTAGTTATTTATACAATTAGCCGACTGGTGGTTGCGCAATTCGTATTTTAGTTTCCCCAGTGAGATGGGTGTTTGGTACTCACTATGTATAAAACAGTGACATCATTTTCTGGGCAAATATCTACTTGGGTCTATAGGGTTGCCATCGAACACAAACATCAACATGACATCAACCATTTGTTTGACAATAGTAGGTACTATGGTACAATTATTTATAATTCTTGGTACCTAATATCAAAAGGCAACACACTGGAGCTATTATAATATTTATATATCTACTACTTTGTAATTTTTATTATAAGCAACTGGCGATAAAAAAAATATAATGACATGTAAAAAGACAAGCCCGCTGAGTTTCTTGCCGGATCTTCTCAGTCGAGGTCGCGTTCCGATCCGGTTGTAGATATAAGAAAAAAATAATGTGAAATTGACAATTTGTAAGTGCCCCCGTAGGCCTAAACAAATCAACGATTTGAATTTGAATTAGTCGTTCAGGAATTTCTAAGAGTCTCAGAAGTCTTGCTCTTGCATTCTGGTTTTCCACTATCGTTCATTCTAAAAAAACAGTAAAATGTAGTCTTATTTCACGCACTCCTTTTCTTTATTCAAAAGTATAAAGTATGGTTGGCAACCCTATTCGTATGATCGCCGTAGGTAAGTCACGTGGCTTCATTAAGTACCTACCATGTGTTTATTTCAACATTTTTGTCAGCACCATTCGATACCCATTGTTCGTATTGCAAACTAATCCATTCCAAATAAATTCATCGCCACGGTATTGCAAACCTTTTAGAAAATATGAATTTTGGTATTGGCAACGCGTTGTGGCAACGTTACACCGTCTGGACAGATTTTATTTCCCTGGAATTCCAATTTTATTTGGTTTAAACCGAATTCCAGATCGAGGAAATACACAAGTCCCTAGTATCTTATCTCTGCAAGAGCCGGGCCTTCAATTATCTACTCGCCACCCGATATCGAGGATCCACACACCTATGCCATACCTATATACATATTTATAAGGGCAAACATTCTAATAAGTAGGTAAGTAGATATGTATGCCTTTGAGGTAATTATAGGTAAGTATGTATATAATGGTTGTTGAGAATTGTTTCGAGTGATTGTATTCCTGACTAGCGGCCCGCCCCGGCTTCGCACGGGTACATTGCGGTTACATTATTCGAGTTTTAGTAAGGATCCCTAATATTTTTTAAATATATTATAGCCTATGTCACCCGGGGATAGTGTAGCTTCCCAACAGTGAAAGAATTTTTCAAATCGGTTCAGTAGTTTCGGAGCCTATTCATTCCAATCAAACACACAAAGTTTTCCTCTTTATAATATTATATTAGTATGATATAACTCAATAGTAGGTTAGTAGGTAACCAACTGATTCAGTGGCACTGCTAGGTCTCTACTAATAACGAGAAATACGAGCGGATTGCAGGACTAAATCTTTTTTGTTTTTTTTTTATTGTCAGCGGGGTGTTCTCGTTTGTTAAAATAATAAGCGCATTCCAGTACATCCCTACAATACCTTCCTATATCCATCCCTAGTACCTATATCCGACGTGCTTGGCACGAATTCAAATTCCGTATTTTATGATTTTTGTAGGAAGACATAATTTAGGAACATGATTCAAATCCCAAACTATCCAATAAATCTTAAATAGTTAATTGTTCTTGTAACTATTTTAAATAAAGTAAAAAATAAACAAGATTTGCCAGATCCAAGGAATTTGTAATAATTAGATACAAATTCTTTGTCCAGATCAATCATTCAAAAGCATAAATTGTCTAATGTTCTACTGGCTACTATCGATTTATTTTTTAAAACGAACTCAAGTTTTGTTGTACCTAAGTATTTATATTCATATCTCGCATTTTAGGTAGATACTAACTGGTTGATAATAAATACTGCTTATTCCACTTAACTCAAAAGCCATTGCTTTCAAAACTTTGCCGTTCATAATTCTAGTGCTTAAGAATGAACTGAAGTTCAGAGTAGTTGAATAAGATTCCTATCGTATTACCTTAGGAACTTACGTCAGTTTTAAATGTCTGCAAAATGTTTTGAGAATCTTTCTGAATTCGTTGCAGGAAAAATAACGATAGCACTCGGTTGTAATGCATTCATGATTGTAATCGATGATGCAGCAATTACAATTACAAGATTAAAACCTAAAAATACCTACCTAGCTCCTACAAATATTCGTGAACTAAATTGTTGAACTGAAAGTATTGAAAACTTGTAAACGCTCGTTTAAAGTTAAGTTAAAATGTAGATAATAACTAATCAGCCATCATAAGTAAGTAGTGAAATTTTACTTACAGCTGTTCCAAATGCTCAAGGTCCTGGAAGACGTCGAGGTGGATGTGTTGGATGCGGTTACGATACAGGTAGAGATACTTGAGGCGGCGCAGGCCGTGGAAGGCCCCCGAGCGCAGCGCCACCAGCCGGTTGTCGTTCAGAAGCAGCGAGCGCAGTGCGTGCAGGTGGCCCAGCACGCCGCCATGCACTTCATGGATCTTGTTGAATCTGACGTCTCTGCACAAAACATTTCACACTTTTAATTAGGGCGCAAAGCATTAAATGGACTAGGTAGGGAGACGCGTGACTATTCCTTCACCATTTGTACAATGAAGATACAGATACCTATACAACTTTGTACTATAATCGTAAAAGTCTGTACAAGTATTTTAGTAGGCAGATAGGTTATGCAAATTGTGTCTTTCCACTTATGAATTTATCATATTTCCAATTCGCGGATTGCGTGCGACTTGCTTTCGAAGATGCTTTCTTATTACGTAACAACAATTTTAAGCTAATACTTTAACAGGTCAGCTTTTATCGCGCTCCAGAATTACAACAGGGGCGTTATATGAAATGTGTGTTATACAAATTTGTTTTATAAAATTCCAACGGGCGATAAAGACCGAGCACGACTCATGAGAAGAGCCTTTTATAAAAGTGTTAATAGCGATTCATTTTATCCGTCTGCGCTCCCTGATCTGAAAAGTGTGTGTAATTAATTACGTAGGTATACATTACACAACACCAGCAAAATATCGAATAACTTAATAAACCAACATTCCATCCCTTTGCCTCAAAGGTT
This sequence comes from Notodonta dromedarius, assembly GCA_905147325.1. Taxonomy (NCBI): domain Eukaryota; kingdom Metazoa; phylum Arthropoda; class Insecta; order Lepidoptera; family Notodontidae; genus Notodonta; species Notodonta dromedarius. Next base: position 8,125,451 of record LR990160.1, on the reverse strand, counting down.
AGGCAGTACCTACCTACCGTAGAATGAGAAACATGTATCAAATAGCGCAGGCAGGTATTTGGGTGCCTAGATAGATACTGTACTAGATACAGAGCGACGAATCGGCCTTTGTATTTCGAACAGTGATTTCAAAACATGTGAATCAAAACAAATCAACGAAATATTCGCAGGGATAGCTGCATATTTTTTGTTTCGTAATATGTTGGAAATTCTGCGAAGCTAGTTTCATCGAACAAATGTTTTTTATCGTGCAGAAAATATCCGGATACCAAAAGTATTCTAAAATGCTCAGACCAATAAATAAGTTATTTACCAATGTTATTGGTTTGAGTTAATATGCGTATTTGATATAAAATTAACACTTTGGCGTTGTGAGGTTTTGCATCAAGGCAAGGACGCGTCTGGCTGCCATCCTATATATTTTGAACATCGATAATGGGCAGTTTGCTAACGGTAAGCCGCAGGTGCTTTATGTTTACACACCTTCATGGCTTCAATCATTATCAATATTGAATGACATATTTTGCCATACTAAGCAAGGACAAGATACAGACCCGCACATTTGGTGATTAATGAGAAAACTGTTAAAACAACCGCCAATATTATTGTGTCCAGTAGTTAGCTCAATCCACAACTCCATGTGTGTACACGGCATGGGCATCGAAACGAGTTTTGTGATTGACCCTTGAATGTTTACAACTGGTCAGAAGAGTCGGAATGATACCGATGCCCCTCTTGTTTTATTTTTGCCGGCTAGTCCGAGGCAACAATCTGCAAATTCACTGTGCAAATTCGCCGAGCGATATCACGCAATATAAAATCTAAAACATACACAATATTATTGGAATTTCCATGGAAATCGTTACAGAAGTGAAGCAGTGATTTTATTTTTCGTATTCGCTCCGTTTATATCTTGCTTTCAATTGCACTTGTTGCATGTCGTCCTGCTTGAAAGCTCCTTGAAAGCAAGCTATACAAATAGTCTTACAAATAGTAAAAGATTTACTCCGGAGCGAGAAGCAGAACTAAACTTCACTCGATCGTTTTTTTTGCCTCTATACTAAATTCTCTCTACCGCTTGCTTTCAAATTTAGATTGTTTTATATGTTTCCTTTTAGACTAATTCCTAAAACCTAAAAAATACGTGCCTACTTTTCATTATTCTTGATAAGAAAATGTTAATTGAATCTTTTCATCAATTTACTTATATCTATTGAATAATTATTACATTCAGGGACCTAAAATTCCAACTCAAACCGTTTATTTTATTAAGGCCTACGGGGGCTCTTACAAATTGTCATATTAACATTTATTCCTCAATTATACCATCAGATTGGAACGCGATCTAGACTATATAAGAAGACCCGGCTAGAAACTCAATTTGACTTTTTTTAAATCGCCTTCAAGTTATGTTTTAAATACTTAATTATGTAAGAACTAATTAATTACCAACTAGGGTACCTAGCAGTCTCCTGTGAAAATATTTTACAAACTATCAATGCTTTTATTGAACACGTATCAAACAACTTCCGATAATAACGTGTAGTATTTTAAAAATGTTTTCCACTGCGATGGCGGGCATTGGGAACACATCACACATGTGTAGACATAATACATAAGTACGGTAAGCTTCTAATATAACGAAAGCAATATGTCGGTCCAAGAACAATGTAGGATTCCGTAGCCAATTCAATAACGAAAACTTATCGTAAGTATCTAGTTAAGATCATGAAATTCAGGCAACCAAGTTTTATTTGCGGTTTATTTCTGAGTGTAGGTAACTGTTGTGTACCTTTGTTTTATCTTTTATGAACCGTCTTCTATGGTCCTTTATTTATAAGTCACTAGCTGGGCCCCGCGACTCCGTCCGCGTTCTGTCGAAATTTTTCCTGAATTTTATTTGCTATAAACCTCACGGAGCCCGAGACCTTTCCAACGAATGCAAAACCGTGGAAATCGGTTCGTGCGTTCTGGAGTTATAGCGTCAGGAAGGAAAACCCGACTTATTTTTATATAGTAGATAAGGGACCTCAAGAGTTGTCCACTTAAATTCATGTTCAAGAACCACTAGGCCCACCTACTTAAATAAAATTTACACTACTCATTTAACAACAAAAATAATATTTAATTATTCCGGTAGGTATACCAAAATAACATAATTTTTAAAGATTACTAGCGGTGTGTTTGTCACATTACTAGCCTTTAGCCCAACTAAGCTAATGCTTGTTTTAGGAGTGGGGTCACGTCAATATTTGAGTGGCCAGGATGGGGATCGAACCCGGAACCTCTCAGCTACGAAGACAGCCCCTCTAACCACTAGGCTATTGACGCATTTTCAGTACAAGAACCACCATCACAGAAACGCAATTATTTAGTTACCTAACCACATTGGAGTTCTGAAAAGTGAGTCATAATTTTCATGATATAAAAAAAATAAAATCATAACTATTATGCTTTAATTAGGACGCTGCTAAATATAACAGATTGTCGGCGGGTCGCCGCGCGCCGGTCGGTCGGTCGCAGATGCAGTCGCCCTGTATGTATGTAGGTAACACTGATAAGTACATAAACCGGCCTCCATAAGTTTCATGAGGATGTGTAAGAGCAACGGATGCATTGTTGCGAACTATACCTACGCCTGTCTCGGTCGTGATATCAGCGCGCTGCAAAAACAATCCTCTACACTGCGGATGTCGAACTCTACCTATAATAGGTTTAAACGAAAACCTTTAAAATGTTTAGAGTTTCGAATCAAATCTGCAGCTATCCATAACTGTGCTTGTCACATAACCAGTAAGACAATTCAAATTGGTAATTTCAATGTTTTGCATGGTTTCCCTCGAAGTTTTTATTGTATTTTCAACTCCTTTGTCTGAAGATGGAAGAAAACATACAAACAGTTCAATTCAAAATTTAAAGGTAGGAACGTGCTACGGAAACCTGGAGAAAACCTTCACACAAAGCGGAAAGGTAGAGTTATTAAGGTGAAGGCGCCTGTCTAGCCCGCGAAATTCAAAATTTTCGAGTATTTTTATAGTTTATCCAAAATCTGAAGATATTTAAGACAACATTTTGTGATTTGCAACAAACACAGTATGCAGTGCGTTTATTAATACACTAGCTGAGCTCGCGACTTCGTCCGCGTGGAATTTAACTTAACAAAAAGGCCCGATCCCGCGTTCTGAGCCCGCACGACAGGACCCATTTTTTATTATTTTTATTTTGTTTTTCTAAAATAAAAGTATCCTAAATTACTGCTTATAACATCAGCTATCTACCAGTGAAAGTCCCGTCAAAATCGGTCCACCCGTTTCGGAGATACTCTTTGATTCCATGTGTTTTTATTTATTTATGCGGAACCCTAATTGTTTTTCTAAAATTAAAGTAGCCTAAGTTACTCCCTATAACATCAGCTATCTGCCAGTGAAAGTCCCGTCAAAATCGGTTCAGACATTTCGGAGATTACCCGGAACAAACACACAGACAGACAGACAGACAGACAAAAAATTTTTAAATCGTGTTTTTGCTATAGGTGTCGTATGTACTTTTATATGCATTTAGTGAAAAGGTGTTATTTTGATATTACAAACAGACACTCCAATTTTATTTATTTGTATAGATTTATTTTACTCTAATTATTATCATGGTGGATATGATACTAGTAAATCAATAAATATACAAAAATTGCCAGACTATCTGGATAGCTGTCGTTCTTGAAATGTTTTAGAGTAAGTTGGATCCTACTAATATTATAAATGTGAAAATTTGTGAGTGTGGATGTATGTATGTTTGTTACTCCTTCACGCAAAAACTACGGAACGGATTTGGATGAAATTTGGAACACAGATAGTTTATAACCGGGATTAACATATAGGATACTTTTTATCCCGATAATCCCGAAATTTTTGTTACATTAAATACTACGCGGACGAAGTCGGGGGGCACAGCTAGTATATTAATAAATGCACTGCACACGGTCTTTTTCGCGAATTACAAAATGTGCCTTTTATTATTGTCAGATATTGAATAATTTCTAAAAAACCTCAAAAAATTTGAACTTCGCGGGCTAGATGGGCGCTTTAGCCTTAAGTCCAAAACTCAGTATGATTTGTGTAAGTAAGTACCAATTTGTTTGATAGTTTGCCATTATGACATAAGTAACACAGTATATTTATTTATTTTCTAAACATGTTTTCGATCCATGACGCTACGTTACTTTAATCCTACCTAAGCCCGTTAATGGTGTTCACGTGAAATAGCAACTACAAATAAAAAGATAGAACGGGGAATAAAATCAAATCTAGATTCGGATTGTTAAACTTCAAAAGAAGAAGCTGTGAAACGAGGATTGTAAAGTGACGCTATAAGCTAGGCAATAGCTGAACTGCACTCCTATTATTCAGCAGTATATATATCTTGGGGTACGCTCGGTTCAAAGGGTATTAACCGGGATACGGGAGCGCTTATGCATTTTACAAAGGCGCAATTTTCTATAGGCCAATATGTCCAGATGAATGCGTATACGTAAACGTGGGACAGATTTCATGCACGGTGCATTCAGCAGCAGGTTGTACACGGTTATTAAATATATTTTTCTATGAGGTCATTAAAATTAATAACTTCATTGTTACAAATCTTCATTCAAAATAAGCATCGTTTTTTAGATAATAATGGTAATTTCAATTCAACACAGCAAACTTCCGACGTTCGCCGGTCCTCATCATGGCAATGGCCGCACCGATCGGTGACGCAATGTACTGATTTAATCCAAAGATAAATTATACATGTCAATGGCAACGCTATTTTTGATAGCATTGTAGAAGATGGGACAAAGCCTGGGCGCGCCGCGGACGCGCCTTGGTCATGGTCCGTGGAGCCGGCACTAGGGACAAGGACTACTACGTGAGGCCGATATCTTTAACTTAGCAGTCATAAAATACGATAAAAATTGAGCTAAAATGTTACTTTATGATGTACGGACCGGTTCTTGTTTTAAAGGGTCTATTATAAGCCGCCTACTCTTACCACTGTCAATCTTGTGGCGAGGATCGACAGTGATCGACCCGGAGGTCGTACAAAACATAGAAAATGATTTTTCATTACTCATACTCGGAAAGTAGGTCTGAAGTTGCCTGAGGAGCGGGTTGAAAGTGATACTTTTCTGCCCTAGGGAGAATCGCTTTCAACTGACAGCTGTCATATTATTAAAAATAAACTAGTTCTATTTTGACATTTCTATTGAACCAGGCCGGCAACGAAAAAAAAACAAAATAGGCGGCAATCCGATCTTCATTTGTTTTTTCGAGTTGTAGAGTATTGTTCATACTTCCTTGTTCAATCATTTTTTATTTAGCTTATTCCTGTTTTTATTTTTACTTTCCTTGTATTCGTAATGAAAAGCACAGTGTTTACCTCGGGTGAAAGATTATCTTCACCCCCAGGGTAACAATGTACTATAAGTTAACTATAACACGGAGTGGAAAAAACAATGTGTGTCCGCTAGTTAATATCTCCACGTTAATTGCCGTTAGTAGGTACTAGATTTGTTTTAAAAATTTAATGGCCGTTTTGTTTGGACAACATTCACGTTTTAGATAAAAATCTTTCCATATGATAATGTTTGTCCTATCCAAATATCACACATCAGCGCAATTTTTTTTTAAGTACGGATATTGAGGTCATTGAAATGTAATAATAAATTTGGCCTAACTCAGTGACAATCAGCAATTCAATGGGTATATCTCACCACAGTAGCTTAGTGCAAAATGTGGATAGAGTTGACGGTATTATTTGTGCCATGTATGGACTACTTATGCGTAGGTAGTTAATACATAATTCATTCTTAAATTATAAGGTAACTGTACCTTATCTTGGACTCCGCACTAGGAATAAATTGAATCAAAATAAATCCGAAAATAGTTGCGGCAAGGGAGCGGAGGTAACGCCATTGTGATTGGCCGATCGTCAATCTTATCCAACTACAACTACTGTATTTAGCGTATGTGTTTCAGGAACAGATGCCCTAGAGTGCGGACTCAAAAGGGTGGTTGGTCCCTGACTGTATAATATGGTTATGGTTAAAATTTAAACTCCTTAACAATGAGGAACGTGAAGACATTCATCTGAAATGGGATAATATAGGATTCTTAATTACCTACCGACTTATAAAAGATAAAACATATTCGTCCACTTATTATCATTATAGTACCAGCCAGAGCCGTTCGCACATACCACAAACTATAAATGTTACATTAAAATTTTCCGTGCCGAATAATTTACATTCTGAAGAAATCCAGATTGTATATTTTGTTAAAACTAACATGAACGAAAAATTTTACAGCACTCGGAAATTTACAACGAGTTAGACATGTTATTATAATCAAAAAGAGCTATCAGATGTATGAAGTCTGTAACAGAAAGCGCATCCTGTGCCCCAGTGGAGCACCTGTCCAGTTAACTAAGCTGATTGTTTTATCGACCCAATAGATACCTAGGTATGTTGCACACGGTCTTCGAGATGCTGCCATCGCATCAACTGTGTGCGATCATAGTTGTTATAACTTGATATCTGTCCGAAATAGATAGGTAATTTTAGATCTATGAAGACAATATAAGTACCTAAATGCAAAAATTAACAAACTTACAAATATTATATTTAGTAATAAACGACCGCTTGGCGCAGTGGTTCGAGCGTAGGCCGCTCGGCTCACTACACCGGGTGGTTACGGATTCGATTCCCGTCAGGGTGTCACTGGGATCCCCCCTCAGTCCATTGTACGGTACCCATAGTACAAGCGTTGCTTAGTTTGGGACCATACAGTTGGTGTGTTCGTCTGGCGATATTTATTTATTTAAATAATAAATTGGTTCATAAGTACGTAGGTATTGGTATTGATACTTAAGGTAGGTAACTGGGTAATTTAGAAGAGTTTATACATGGTGCACCATGAATTTATATCTCCAATATACCTATACAAATAAATTAAAATGAAGTGTCTTTTTGTAATAAAAAAAAAACAGCGTTTTACTAAATGCATATGAAAGCATGAAATTATGATGTATGATTTTGACAAGACTTTCACTGTCAGATAGCTGATGTTATAAGGACTAATTTGCGCTACTGCTTTTATTTTATCGAACTACCAACCACAAGGGAGGACTCGCGCGCAACAGCTAGTGTTGTAACATACCTATAAACGGTAATTAATACCAAATTACTTAATTAATTAGTAATGTATAAAAGGACATATTGTAAACGTTATAGAGCTAAATGTAAAAAGCTTACAAAAATTATTAATTACTTACAACCAAACAGGTATCAACAAAAAGTAGAACGTTAAGACTAAAGCAGGTTTACATACAATTCCTGAATCGTCCCTAAGAACCTGTCACACAAAGAATCCTGATTCATCTTATTTTATGTAGGCAGTTAATTTTTTCATTTTTTATGGCATGGACATAAGAATATAGATCTTAGGAATTTCTGTACAAAGTACGGTCTATCTACAATCTAACCTTTTAAAACATATTTAATAGATGTGGTCCCGTGGATTTGACAAATTTTGTTGTTACGCTTTGGATATTTTGTATTCAGGCAAGCCTATCAAGAAATTATTCCGTCGGCAATGGCGGCGACTTGGTAGGTATTTGAAAAATATCGTGGAAGTTCGATAACCTGAGACAAAACACGATAGGTAGATACTTTTACTATTGATAGGTATTCTGTAACCTGAAAGTATCTGTAGTAGGAGCAATAAGCATAGAGGTAGGTACATAGGTAATCTATACAAATAAATAAAATTGGAGTGTCTGTTTGTAATTTCAAAATAACACCTTTTCACTAAATGCATATGAAAGTACATACAGAACTTATAACAAAAACGCGATTTTTTTTTGTCTGTTTGTCTGTCTATCTGTCTGTCTGTATGTATGTTTGTTCCGGGTAATTCCGAAACCCCTGGACCGATTTTGACGGGTCTTTGACTGGCAGGTAGCTGATGTTATAAGGAGTAACTTAGGCTACTTTAGTTTTAGAAAAACCATAAGGGTTCTGCGTAAAATAATAAAAACACATGAAATCCAAGAGCATGTCCGAAACGGGTCGACCGATTTTGACGGGATTTTCACTGGCAGGTAGCTTAGGTAGATAGCTAAGCAGTAACTTAGGCTACTTTTATTCAGGACCAAAAAAAAATCTATAGATCACAAATGCTGCCTGTCGCGCGGTCTCAGAACGCGCTAGCGGGCTTTTGCGATAGGTACATCTAAATATATATAACTCAAAGGACTGACTGACTGACTGAATGACTGACATAGTGATCTATCAACGCACAGCCCAAACCACTGGACGGATCGGGCTGAAATTTGGCATGCAGGTAGATGTTATGACGTAGGCATCCGCTAAGAAAGGATTTTGATTAATTCTACCCCCAAGGGGATAAAATAGGGGATGATTGTTAAGTTAAATTCCACGCGGACGAAGTCGCGGGCACAGCTAGTAATAAATTATAAAACACGAATTATCGAATCGCAAACAGAAAAATTAGATTAAACTTAGCATAGGTATTTTTTATTAACAGAATTATTAACTTTTCTTAAACTCTGCGAGCTAAACGATATTTTCGTTAAATTAATTTTTTTGTCCACGCGGACGAAGTCGCGGGCTCAGCTAGTATCTATATAAATATGTTTTGAAAGTACACAATCGGCTTTTATGGGTGCTTGCATAATCATTATCTCCCCAGATACTAGCCACCGCTTAGCCAATACCTAGATAATGACAACAGGCACTGTATGACATCACTGGCTCTTCCTTGACGCCTGATAAGGCGGTATACATTTTTTATTTGATAATTTCACCAAATCTAACGCCGGAATAGGTAGGTACCAAGTTACCAGGGAATTACGTAAAGGTGCTTTTATCTACCCATATAAATTAGTACTTATAAAAGTCACCAATCCGGTACTAACTAATCGGATTAAAAAAAACATCTATGCTCATAGGCAGGTTCCTATTTTTCGACGTTGTTAAAAAGGTTGATTAAATAGTTTTATTAATTCTGCCACCGATTTCAAACTATAAAGACTTGAGTTAGTGCCTACCAATGTTTTGATATCCGGTTTGCTGCTACTTATCACAAAAAACGTGTAGGTAGACCTATCAACCTAATACATCAAAACCTTGAAAATGCCATGGTTATTTTATGAGACTAAATCTCAGTTGCAAAGACCATTTTTTTAAGTTTACAAACGTTAATCTTTCATGAAATGTACCTACTTTAATTATACCCATCAAATCAATGGTAGATAGCAAATCGTCTTAATTCTGTCGTACACTGAGCATAGCGAGCTTAAAATAGAACTAACAAAACAATGACACTGTAAGTACCTAGGACCTTAGTACTGCGGTGAATAGATGTCATGTAATGTAAACCTTAACTAAATGAGATTCATGTCCTACTAAGAGGCAGTTGTGTGTTTGCATTGGTCTATTCAAAATTGACAACTGTTTAATGTAACCTATCTTGCTTTTGTTTGAACAAATGCAGTAATTTATTTTACTTTTAAGTGGGTGTACAGTCATAGGCAAAACTATGTAAACACTTTATTTCCACGTAGGTAGTATACCTTCTAATATTTCAGAAATTTCAAGGATTTGATGTTCAGAACTACCTACCGATGCGACTGTCATGTAATTAGTTACAACATTAATTATGTATGTAGCTGTTAAACCTACTAATCTACGTACCTAAACAAATTTTTGCCCGTGACTGTACAAAGAAACAGTAAATTTAGGACACAACATGTATCTAGGAATTGAATGTTTCGCAAAGCAGGTTCACGTAAATTAGGTTGAAATCAGCTTTAAACGCCGACCCTGCATGGAACAGATGCTTTCGCAACAATAACATTTCGCGTTGGCTTGCTCGCGGCCGCAGCTGTGAATCTCACACTTATTTATAAAGCCCTAGTAACAGGAACAAGACGTTATACCTATATAAATAAACCGGCTATGCAAAACTTGATAAACTTACAAAGTTTTGGTGTCGGCCGGCGTCTTCGGTATAGTCAACAGATCTTGATGCACGCAAGTTACTTTGCCGCGCAAACATTCACATTTCGGGGGGCAATTCTTCCCGAAGGAGAATGCGACAAAGTTAAAAATTAGTAAAAACTTAAAAAAGTATATGGGTCTCATGATGTTGAAAGTTTTCGTAGGGGTCGGGACGAGTCGCGCGCGCCGCTGCTGTGATATCTGCGAGCGGCAGTGGGCGAGTGCCGACTGGCGGGAGTGGCGTGGCGTCCTGTCCTGCCTGCCTGACTGACGCGACATAAGCCGCGCACCGCGCCGCTGACCGAACACCACTTCGGACAATCCGCCTCCGGAGTTATGTCTATGGCCGGCCCAACCAACAATGTATCGCTACTCGCCACCATGAGTTTCTGCTCAGAAGATATATACAATAGGTATTGCTAATTTAGGAGATAAGTACCTATCTACATACTTACCAGGTTTGAACCATGGCACCGCCAGTAGTACAACTATCGACATTCCCAACCTAATAGTCATAAGTTCATCTTGGTAAGTAAGTTGTACCTACTTATGACGATAATGGACGGGCTCCAATATTGGAATCGTAATTTTAGCAAGCGACATAGTTATTTCCCATAAAGCTACCTAGGGACGTGGCAAGTGCATATCGGACTTGCACATTGAGGGTTCCGAACATTGGAGTACAACAAATAAGCTTTTCCGAAATAGGGCATTTAGGTCATGTGAACTTAATTTGACAATAACTTCTCAGACTCATATGTCTGGGTTCATGGTTACGAGTAACCTAACAAGTTCGCTCGCTCCGCTCGCTCACTAACCCCCATCATTCCCGTCGTACCTAACCCAGCCGTGTGCCCCGTCATCTCGTTTATGCGCCACACAGACCAATGGTTAGCCTAATGAACACTAAATTGTAGCTGAGTATTCTAAAATAGGTTTTGTTGGTTTCACTCATAACTTCTTTTCTAATTAAATTATTGTTAGTATTTGTGGCTTAACTACAGGATATGGGTAATATGAAACCTATATAAATAACAGATTTACACATAAAGCCGTTTATGTGATATAGAAAATGAAACATGCAGAAAAATTAAAATTTGATGGACCCCCAAAATCCTTACTAATATTTTAAATGCGAAAGTAACTCTGGCCGGTCTGTCTGTCGCGCTTTCACGCCAAAACTACTGAACCGATTTAAATGAATTTTGGTATTTGTAAAATAATTAGCCTAAATAATTAAAAATGCTATGAGTGGAATAGTGTTTTTGTTCCTCGCGGACAAAGTCGCGGGCACAGCTAGTTTCTATATAAGACCAATAAAAAACACGATTGTACTTACTCCGCTCATCGAGAAGGGTTCCGGACCTTAAAAGGAAAAAACTGAACCCTTATAGGATCACTTTGTTGTCCGTCTGTCTGTCTGTCTGTCAAGACCTTTTTTCTCAGGAACAGATAGAGATATCAAGTTGAAATTAATATCAAATAGCAAACGCTATGGTCCCTTATAGGTGTAAAAAAAAATATGTTTTTAAGACAACGCAATCAAAAGATACGGCCATTTGTCGCATATTTTGGTACTTTTTGCAAATTCACTTATCAAAACAAAGGATTCAACGCACAGCCCAAACCGCTGGTGTTAGAGTTATGAAATTTGGACAGTAGGTACTTTTCATACCGTAAATATCCACTAAGGAAGAATTTTGTAAAATTCCACACTTGTATAAAATAGGGGGTGCAAGTTTGTATGGGTAAAAAAAGTTTAGCTTAGAGCCATGAAAATTTGTATTAAGGTTACTCATTAAAAATAAAAAATATAATTTTTAGCGTTTTATAAAACTCCACGCCTAAGTGTCTGAAATAAGGGTAAACAGTTTGTATTGGGGTCCCGAATTTGTTTAAGCTGAAAACGTGGCTTTAGGTAGTTTATTCTGCAAAAACTTGCGACACTTTTCAGAAAATCTAAAAAAATGAGGACTGGTACATGACACTACATTGCAATTAAAATTATAACAGGAGAAATGGGTTCACTAAATCACGAGCTACAGCCGACCAAGTTAAAGTTTAGTTAATTCCCCGTCGTTTCTGAATAAACTCAATACTGAGATTCAAAATACAACCGCAAATACAACTTTGTTTCTTGTGTTTCACTACTTTGGTTATAGGTACCTATAACCAAAGTAGTGAAACACAAGGTACGATAAATCTTCGCTATTCAAATGGGTCCGGAAGCCTTCATTATGCATGTTCTGATGTGCACTTGTCCGGTTTTTTTTAACTATACCTAACAAAATAATATTTTTATCGACTCCGCCTCCGTCTATGCGAGCCTTTAATTACTTATGACGCACATTTTATTATGATGTGTTTTCCTTATTCAGTATGCCATGGACTAGCAAAACAAAGATAGCGCGCTAATTCCGACTACAGCAACTATACTTACTTTAAGTAAGTAGGTACTTAAATTACGACCTAATAAGGATAAGGACAGCTCAGATTTATTTCTAGGAATCTCAAAGCGTAAATATAATAGACGCCCTCTAGAGGTAATGTAAAAATTTTCTAACAGTATTGGTATACCTTCCTAGGTCAATTTTACCAATGGTGGTGCATATGATTGTCAATAGGCATAGCCAGTTGAACGAAACGATAGCATATCCTAGGTTTTCGGAATCCCACTAGAGGTCACTCTATTCGTGCTATCCTTACTTAAGCGTTTGGTTAATTAACCTGTAGTAATACAGGTTGTTAGAAATTACAAAATTTCGAGTTAATAATTCAGAAACAGGTACTTAGGTAAGTTGGCTAGCCTAACCTAACCAACGTGGTAAACTATAACCCGATCCCCCAAAACAAGGAGAACCGCCTGCCTGTCCCTAGTAGATTATTAGGTACGTTATTATGTCTAATTGTCTATTAACGATTTCGTCGTCAACGTAATAAATTAACTTACGTACATACTTACTTATTTATCCCATTTTAGTTATCCTCTTGAAAAACATCTGCAATTCCTTAAGGCTAAAGCGCCCATCTAGCCCGCGAAGTTCAAATTTTTTGAGGTTTTTTAGTTTTTTTTCAAAATCAGTCAATAATAAAAGGCACATTTTGTAATTCGCGATAAAGCCCGTGTGCAGTGCATTTATTAATATATCCAACTTACTCTAAAACATTTCAAGAACGACAGCTATCCAGATAATCTGGCAATTTTTGTATATTTAGTGATTGACTAGTATCATATCCACCGTGATAATATTTAGAGTAAAATAAATGTATTAATAAATGCACTGCATACTGTGTTTGTCGCAAAACACAAAATGTTGTCTTACATGTTTTCAGATTTTGGATAAACTATAAAAATACTCCAAAATTTTGAATTTCGCGGGCTAGACAGGCGCCTTCACCTTAATAAAACCATTTCCGTTGTTTAATTATAGATACCTATGTTATTATAACGTTCATTACCATAGTAAGTACTTACCTACCACTAATAGTTTCCAGATGGGCGGTGTATACTGATACAGGTTGTTTCAGAAGACCGAAATAATACTAACGGAACAAAATAAAACATGTTATAAATAGTAATAAAGTAATAGTACCATACAATTTATTTAGTTTTTATTGAATACTGCTAGCTGCTAGGTAAGTATACGTAAATGCACTGCTTATTTTTTTCTAAGCCTCAGTACGTTTTCTAAGGAAAAAACAAGAAAGTTATGATATATTCAAAGGCTCGTAATTCAGAAAATATGATAGCTTAGCTACGTATATTTTAGGCATCAACATATCAGCCAATGTACGTATGTATTTTTTTTAATAGCCAGTAATGCTGTCCCACTCCTGGGCGAAGGCCTCCTCTTTTACCTTCCACGCTGTTCTGTCCAGGGAAATCTCCGGCCGTCTTTCCCGCAAAGGTGTCTAAGTCATCCCGCCACCGTCTTACCTATACATATGTGCCAAATATTAAATTCCGTACTTTTCAATTACCTGTACCTAAAATTTTTTGGAATATAATTGGGTATTTACTTTTCTCGAAAAATCCCACTTCTTTGTATTACTTCATGTATACAATGTGCATTAATTAATTAATGTTATTGAATTATAGCCTAACTATACAGCCATTATCACTGACGATTGCTTACCAACAGGAAGAGGCCAACGGTCTTGAAAGATTATCGCTACAATTACATGTATTTTTAAATGTTATTACATATATACAAAATCACGCGCCAGTTATTGTTATATAAACATGACGTATTGTGCTGATAAAGGCTGGGAGTCTTAAGATCGCCTTCTCTGGGTGATTCAACAGTACGATGTACTTAACTAGCTATACATTGTGTAAACCACGTGATGCGTGATTATCTAATAGTGTAATCGAAAATGGCACACCCTGACCACCTCGGCCTCCTTTTTTTTTTTGTGCCGAAATCATGATCATAGGGATCCCCACATTTGCACACAACAGCCACATAAAATGGCGCGTGCTTTGATTGTATCTGTATATGACGACTGTGTCTGTAGAAAGGATAGGTTCACGTTAAATAAGATAAAAAACGCTCCTGCTATGCGACAAGATATGACAAGTAAGCAGTAACAAGTCTCAATCATTAGGCTGTTTAAGAGTAGGTACGTTATTTAAAATGTTCACAAAATTACTCAAAACCAGCGGTAAAATGGGAAGATTTTCGTTCCATTTGACCTCCAGTGGAATGATTTGGTGGTGAGATGGTCCGAAGCGAGTTTTGCTGAGACTTCAGGTACTGATTAACATGTCACAGCGGATCGCTTTGCAGTATACTTGTCTAGATACATACTTTAATGGCGACAGAATAATACACTGAAATCCTTACGATCTTTATGTCCACTGAAAGCTCAGTTGTGTGTAGTCGGTGGCGTACTATCACCGTCTAATTATGATATAGATACTTAAGATTAGATATTGACACGATAATTGAAAACCACAATTACAATTTGAATGAATTAAGATTACAAAAAGTAACTTTTCCAAATTACAAGTTATGTTTAACTTATAGCTCTCTACGTTTCTAATAAAATATAAACATACATAGTACGACGTACTTATACTTACTTAACATTACAATCATTAGGATTAATTTGTATAAGTATAGCTACTAACTTACAACAATATAAGTTGAGTATGAATAATTAGGTATGTCATATCATTAATTATAATTATTACCTACCGTTATAAATCGGACTTATTCCTACGCAGAGACAATAAAGAAAGCTCGATAGCTTTCGATTGTTTTATCAATATAAATTATCCCGGCGCCATTTTTCTTAGAGCTGTATGATCATAATGTCATCTCTTATTTTTTCATGTACTTTATAGTTAAATGGACGACCTTTATATTTCTCTTTCCTTACTGTCTCCGCTTAAACGTTACATACAAAGAAATTGTAATATTATTATTACAATAACTTTGGTTACATACAATGAATATAATATTGTCCAATAACTGTGATGTTAACTTGGTTCTAATTCTATTCGTTCCTCGTAGTAGACATGTACAGTTCTAAAATTACAGTTACCTAACGACGATTTGACGCTGACAAAAGCTCTCCTGACCGCTCTACGTAGCGGTGGGACGCGCGCTCTGCACTACCTGTTCACCAGCAACCCGATGGTGTCGTGTCGCTTTGCACTGAAACAGGCTCCTGGGGGTTGCCGCACGGATGCCTACTACAGAACTGCAGCGCCGTTACCTAATATATTTAGCATCTTATTCTTACCTTCTTACATCTGAGACTAATGGCAGTGATGGTCAGCAGTTGTCGGGAGGGACACGTGGGTCGACCTTACCCCAATAATCGAAATTAAATCTTACAGTTGAAAACTAATTCTATTTTATCCTTTAACCTGGTTTACTTACTAGGAGCGGTTTTAGGCCGGTGTGGCCCGGCTGCGACCCTCTAACATTCCTTACTCTTAAACGTCACGTTCGACTCGGTTACGTGAACTAATACTCTACGATTACCGGTTAAATGATATTTATAATGCATCAAGTTCAGAGCTACGGACTTACGATTAATATACCCTAACAATGATTAAAGGTATCGAAATGTATCGATGTCAAGACGGAAACGAAAGCACTTGTATTAAAACGATACGGCTACCTAATGACAGACTAAATTCGACCAACTACTATCAAGCCACGATGCGACACCCTTTCTTTTTATATTTATTATTACAAGTATTAAGATCATCACACACTCCCTCGACGGCACCACGCGAATGGATCGAAAGATGATGTGTGAAACTGGAATGTACTTTTGACATGTATTATTATATAAAACATTAACAATAAGCCTGTTTCAGTGACTAACGCCGCTATATGCCTTAAACCAATTTTATTTTAAAATTATTAAGGATTGAATTCAATCGAAGTATAGAGTAAACGGAATGTATATAATAAACTCGTAACCATTCATCCAGATATTTCAGAACCATTCCAATAATAAAGTCACAAAGATCGAATACATATCTGCACTGACGCCGACTGCCGAGACCGAGAGTCTGCAGTGCTGGGGCCCAACTCTGTTAACCACTGACACTCAACGCGCAGTACGTCAAAATTGACGTCACGTGAATCTGAATACGTCAGTTTGGAGTATGAGTCGAGTGTCAGCGGTTTACCAAGTTGCGCCCCAGGTCACGTGCGAACTGACATACACACTCATATTAAAGAACAGGTAATCATATATTTTATAATCAAATCTCGTACGCCATAAATTTTGAGTACATCTTTTCTAAACCTTACAATTACAATATCAAAACTTTATGGACTATGAATTATTAATAACATGAAAAAACAGTCTTCCAGGCTTTTTGATTATCAAAAATTTGTAAATTGTAAATTTATATTTGTATAAGTAAACCGATAATGTACAAGAATCTCAAAACAGTCTAAACACATCCTGCTCTTTCGCTCGAGTACAAGAGCCGGGGTCGTGTCAATTGCATAATACTTTCCAATTATCTAATAAACATCATCAAATTTTTGGTATCAATTACTCTAGCCTTAACAAAGTTGTAGCGTACATTATTTCAAAACATCAGAGCGCTATTCGCCGTCAAATATTCAGAAGAAATGTGGATTAATAGAACATATAAAAATATAATAATTATGTTTCGTAAAAAAAGTGTTTACAGACGTGTCTCAATACAAGATGATTATTATTATTTCATAGAATATCATTCGTAGCCCTGTTAATAACCCTGTCGAAATATTATGGACTTCTGATGACGTCAAACAACACAATCATAATATCAGCCGGCGAGACCGATGTTTAAGTCATGCGAGACATTTGAGCGCTGTTTTGCGGCTAAAATACGGTTGGCACTGTCCGCTAGCCCCCACAACTACCCTCACCGAAACGAGAACACGCCAGCCTCATCAAGACATCGAAACTACTAATCCCAGTTCCATACATAGCGTAATGACCCGACTCGAGTGATAATATTTAAGAATTATTACAATAATACATACGCTAGTTTACTTTATGTGGGTAAAACGTTTATCTAATCCCGTAAGTACCTTATGAAACGTATTACTTACCCGACATATTTAATTAATTCACAAAATTTAATAACAAATCATAAAATATTTTAAACACATAAAGCATTGTAACATTACACATACAATCACTAGATTTTATATAATTATAGAACTGATACTTTATCTATGTCAACAAATGTTCACGACACGACATCGAGCAAACTATAATTATTATATTTCATAATAATTAAAGTAAAAGCACAAATATTATAAATGGGACGCATTGGCGTCCTCCTCAACTGAAAAAACGGGAAAGACAAATGGATTTACACGCTTATAATTTACAGAATCTATGACGAGTCTGACTCTTAAGTGTATAATTCAACTTGTTAAATATCGGTTTAATATTATACCTACTGAGCTTCGACGCCGAATGGGTTCGTTTACTTTTCTTTCTCATCTTTCTCTGGTTTATCTTCGGGCTCCTTTTCCAGTTCTTTTTCTTTCTCGTCGCCCTGTAAAGTTCGACAAATTATTAGAAGGGAATATAGATTCCAATAAAATTGCCCAATGTGCATAGGCACATTGGGCAATTTTACCCCTTCGACATGATATATACAATGTTTTGAGTGTATTGAAATACCGATATAGTGATCATGTGACATATTCACCAGTAAAACGGTTATTCCTGTCCCGCTGACGGCGGCGTTTAAATGCTCTCATGTAGTGTATGGAACGATTCGCATCACTCAATCGGTATTTGATGCAGTCATAATTTGTATTAACCCCTCGAGCGTATTACCTTGCCTTTCTCCGGCTCGTCGGGGAGCGGCTGCTTCTCGGCGGGGCCGGTGCCTTCCTTCGTCTCCTTGGCCTCCTTGGCCGGCTTGGGGGGGTGCGCGTTCATCTCGAGCGTGTTGCAAACATCATCCCAGTCTTGGAAAGCGCGCTCCTTGATGCGCGACACCAGTCCCACCAGGTTGGGGAACGACTCGTTCATCGCGTCTCGCAACGGATGCTCCACTTCTTTGTCGATGAAGTGCAGTTGTGCGAGATTCGCGAACGCCACTACGTCCAGCTGTAGAAAAAGGAATGATACTATTTTATGCATCCGTACTATTTATTATATGAAGGTACGAAACATTAACGTATCAAGAAACTGTAACAAATGTGGGCATCTCTTTAATGGGTACATTTTTTTTTAAACAGTGCATTGCGCTGTTCTCCCCACTGGTACTGGCAATTACTGACGGTCCCCGTGTTGTTATAAAGTCGCACGACCTTGTAATGGTATTACACAAACCCAGCATAGTGACTGATATCATAGGATACACTTTATCAGCGAGTTGTATAAAAAAATATTTGCGCAATTTTTGGCAATAAAAGCTCAGTCCCTAAATATTTTGGCGTATAAGTAATTCATCATTATGTTTTTATTATTATTTATCCAGCTGTGGACAAACTGTCCAATTACATAGATCGTCTGCTCATATATCATAGTGGGCCATGTAGTGAAATAATAAAAAAAATGTTTGATAGCTCGCTATCGACACCGACGTGTAATTCTCTAGACAAAAGTTGCGTCCACTAACTTCCCCGGAGATACATACATCAGAAATTTGTGTTAATCCACATGTATAATAAAAAAAAATCTAAGTTTGTGCTTACAATGGTAGGTTCATCGCCGAAGAAGAAAGGTCTGTCGGAGAGCAGGTCAGAGAGTACGCGGAGATCGTTCTTGCCGAACTCGATAATCTCCTCCTGGCTGTGCACGCCGATCCCGTGGGCTTTAGCTTTCTTCATGCCCTGTAATATTATGATAAGATGCTATTACACAACTATCACAGGTGTAGGTACCAATGGCTGTTTATTCAGGATATTTAAAAACATGTTACGACACGTTGATCTATGTAGAAAGAAACTGTTGATCGATGTCGACTCATCTCAATCTACAATCGAGTGATGGCTTGTTCAATTGGCGTAACACCCTAATATACAAGGTGACACATAATGGGTATACTTTTTTTTCAAAACTTAACTTTGTAATTCTAAAACCATCAGCTTTGGAGGGAACTTGAAAAACAAAAGGTGTTATAGGAATACAGCTGTTGACCGATTTCACAAGTCTGCAAAACTTTTAGTACTTCAACTGTCCCACAAAGCCGATAGTTTGAGATTTACAAAGTTAAGTTGCAAAAAAAATAGTATACCCATTTTGTATCACCTAGTATAGTGCAAGTATATACGTACCTATCACTATACCTATCACTTAAAATATACTGGCACGCATTGAATAATGTGTTTCGTCCAATAGTAGTGGAAACAGTTTAAGTGAGAAAAAAAATTCTAACGCCCATTCCAAATCAACAAATAGTAACACAATGGAATCATTAAGTGACTTTCGGTGTTTCTTTCCACAGAGTCAACGATATATTGCCATTAGTAGTCACCATGTCAGCTAGTAAATTACTTACTATTATTCAATATAAGCGTTATTATTATAACTTACCTTGCGTGCCGAAGTGAGTTTGTAACAGAAGTTGAGTATCGGATTCGGCAAGCGAGTGTTGAGCGCGTTCTGGAGATTCACATGGTATCCCTTGATGACACTGTCAGGATACTTGGCGCGCCACCAGAGGATCACCCAGGACAGGTGATTCTCGATCATGGAGATCATAGCGTGCGCCACGACCCGCTGGTCCGGCGTCAGCACTAAATGTAACATATAGGTCAAGTAAGGTTACGGCTGTACCTCCGAAAGGCACATGCGCAATGTCCTAGATCTATCTAGGATACTAGGACTCCAGCTCGCCCGGATATAAAGGAGGCGTGACATAATTCCCAAAATAAACGCGATCTCCGTCTGAACAAAGGATGACCTACTCTATAGGTGTAGGTTGATCCCGGACTGACGTCACGTGAACAACGTGACAAACAAGACAAGGAGCAAAAATAAATACGTGATATATTTGAAGTTGCGGGTTGAATTCCCTGGATTTGATTTCACAATACAGGTACTTATGGATTTGAGTGAACGAATTAATTAATAATGTATCGTCCTTCCTAAATTCTTACACTCAAATTGACACCTATTCACCTATATTAAACTTAGACCATTTAATAATCTAAGATATTAAATAATATGAAATAAAATTAATATTAAAAAAGATTTTTGATGCTTCTGCAAAATTCCTTTTTGAGATAGCTAAGATTTTGTGAAAGTAAAGCGACGATATTGGACTCTGTATACCTAGACGCTGCACTAACGTTGATTCGATAATCTTTAACTAGAGTCTGCGAGCCCTAGTCGACACTAGCGCAGGCAGACTACAAGACAGTACTCACCCGCATCGAGATCCTTATTGTATTTTTCGCCGAGTTCTTTAATGATAAGTGTGCTGTCAGCAATCTCTTCACCATTCAACTCCACGAATGGTAGCTGCCCCTTTTTGGATCGGAATTTAGCTTTGTGGTCCACGTTCTGTAAGTATAAGAAAGAACGAAAACACATATAAATAACTGCCTATTATTAGATGTTGAGCATATAGGTACATTACACTAGACACGAACATATATTTTAGTGAACGCTTTGGAAATATTTTTCTTTTGTTCGCAAATGGCAATCACGCCTCTCTACCACAACGGTTTTCCGTCATAAAACGTCTGATGACAGCTTTACTATAAAATGTCGGAAACAAGGATCTGAATAGGTGTGTATACAAATAAACTACGCATAGCAGTAACTATAATGAGTACTAGTATATCTAAAGTACTAGTCAGGAGGTTACAAAGTACTCTGTGGCACTAGTCCGCAAGCTATCTTGGAACTCGAGTTACGGCTAGGAATTGACTTTGATACTAATATTATGTTAATTGTTTCTAGTACGTTAATACCTACCTCTACCTAGGTATTAAACATGTCAGAAATTTGGCTAAATTACTATAGTAGGATTTGTTTCGGCAATAACATTTTTTGCTACCTAAGTAGTTATTATTGAGTAAAAGTTTATAAAGCAATCGCAGTGCATTCATAAAATCCCTAACTTTACCATCATAATCATAGGACATCGCAGATTGCAACCATAACGCTTGATCTTCATAAGATTTATCCACCTAGGCTGCCTAGCCTACCTAGAAATATTCCCAAATCACCGTCTCAATTCAAAAATCAGATGAAAGTAGTTACCTATTGATTGCTGAATAAGTACCTACTACGACATTAATTTTGAGTTGTTCAAAGTTGAAAGAACAGTTCGTCCCCGAAATATGACCACGTGGCGACAACAGGTTGTAGGGTTTAATGTAGAGAAAGAGAACAGTTAAGTATCAATAAGCCGCTGTGTGTGGGAATGAGTCGGGCGCGAGGGGGACGCGCGTGGCGGCCGGGGCGAGGGCGGCGGGGTTCCACCGACTTGGTTTATCTGGCACGGTATCCATGACGACGGGCTCCAGACGAGCGCAAGCTCGCCCGGCGGGGAGAGCAGCTGTATTGATTTCGACTAGCAAGGTTCAGCGGCCGGCCCGCCCCCGCCTCCTCTCGGCTCGTCGCTAGCGAACCCCGGCTACAATTTATCAATCACGCAGATAAGTAGGTAGGTCCAAAAACACCGTGTTTTTAAAATGTTACTGTGGATTTTGTAACTAATAAAAAATACCTAAGTATAGGAAAGTATAATATGGCAAATTATAACCAATAACATAATATTATGGTCGCTAGAATAAAGTAGCCATGTCACTGAGTGACCGACTTAGTTTGCCTACGGAACCCAAAAAAATCGTCAGTTGCCTGCCGTACATCTCAATATCCAAAGGCTCCAATCCAAACGAAATTCAATTTTTATGCCAACACTAACTTGAAATTCACTCATAATAATAAAATCTATAAGCTTGAAGAAAATGATTGAACTTTTTTAAATTAAATGAGTTTCCGATCCTTTACATGATGATGATTATACAGGATGGAAAGAAGGCCATGGTTAGAGCCAAGTACCGTTAATAAATAAAAACATACTATATACTGTTTTTATTGAGTGAAACTGCATTCATAGATTCAAAGATTTTGATAAATCACCTGCTTCAGACCGGAATCGATATGATGAAATGTGAAAAAGATGTATTTTTATGATACCGACTGAAAGATAAGAAATAAGCTTACGATTTTCTATATTGTTAATTTTAGTGAACCATCACATTGTATGAAGGCTCAATAGGAGTCCATCTCAAATAAAAAACTATAATTATATCTACCCACTAAAACAAAAACAGATCTTGTTATTTGTATCGAAGGAAAATAATAGATAGTGTAGGAATAGAACGTTAAAAATATCAACTCAATGAATACCTATTTATTTATCCACAGCCTAACAATAGGACATTATAATCACGTATTATTAGATCAGAGCGGTATAGCCGTCCACATAATGCTTATCAGTGTGCGATGTGATAAATGTCGAATAGCTAACGGAAGCTTTGACTAATTATATTTAATGAACGGAATACAATCATTATTTTTTAGGGGTTCGTAGAACTTACGAGGAACCCTCATAAAATCATCCAGTGGTTCAGTCTGACCGTCCGTCCGTTTCAGTCTGTCACAGCTTCACCATAACTTTTAGTTTCTGATGTAAGTTGAAGGATGAAATTCGGTGCAGATGCCTGGTAGTTACCTGGAAAGTGGGGCTACCGTTGAAAACGTATTTAAAAATGAAATAATAATTATTTCCTTACATTTTGTCAGTCGAGCCGTTTGCGAGATTTTTGTTATTTTTTATAACCACTATCCTAGCTAGCTAAATATAAGTTTTCGTTATTGAAATGACTACGGAACCCTATATTGTGCGTGCTGATATGCACTTGGCCTGTGTTTGTTTTTCTGTGAGCAGCACAGCACCGTTCCCAAATAATAAATGAAGAGCTAGGGCGCGCTGCTGTGGTCCCGGGCGGGCGGGCGGCACGGGCGGCGCGGGGCGGCGGCGGCGGGCGCACCCCGGCCGCGGAGATGCGGGGCACGGGGTTGGTCGATGGCCGGCCGGCGCGGCAGGTCTCGACGGGCGGGGTCGCGCAGGCGCTCCTACAATTCAGGTCGAAGCCCTCGCGGTTGCCGACCCCAGCGTCTAGGCGCCTGCTCATGGATTAATGTCATTTTCTCCCACCAATAGATCATTTCACTGGCATCATTATTACGAATAGATTTAATTATTGGGACACTTGATTTTCTTTTTAAGAAGCTTTGAAGTTTTTTATTGCCATCAATTAAATTTGTATGGGGGCCGCCCTTCTCCTGTTCTTTGTTGGTAGTATCCAGTACCTACTTAGATTTATTTCGTTCAACTAAAATAACGAGGCGTTTAAAACCCTATGGTTCAATTCATATGGTTCAAAACTATCTCGTGAACAATTAACTCTCTATACAATTTGCTTTATTTTAGCTTATCGCTTCCACGCGAGAATGACTAATAAATTATTTATTCACTGTTTTAAAACAAACGCCCTCTGTATTTCCTATCACATTTCTATAAATACGCGACCATTTGACTATTGCATCCTGACGTGGCCTCGTAGGTATGTTCGGTACTCGGTAGCTAAGTATTTAAGTACATCATATGCTGTGTTATAAACTTGCAAGATACTCGTAAACCGATCGTTTGTTCCCGTTCTGTGACGTGCTAATTATGTGGTAAATCCGTGGTATGTGGAAGATATGGCATTCATTGAAATAACGGCTAATATTAACAATGTATGTTACTGTTAAGTATCGTGTGCTAAGTGTAAACAACGCAACATCACACAATGTGCTACCGTTACTTAAACGCAGTGTTCCACGAACGATCAAACCATTGTACTGCTGTTTCAGTGTTTCAGCTTAGTGGTTTGTGTAGATAACGCATGCGATACGCATTCCATGGGTGCCATTTAGGCTTCTCGTAGGTAGATATATCTAAATAGTAGGTATAAAACTAAGTCATTACCCGCGTCTATCTGTGTCTGGTTAGTTTTTCTAAACTACGCAACGGATTTGGATGCGGTTCTTACTAGAATTTAGAGAAATTCTTTCAAAAGTTAAGTAAGTATATATAATACATTATAATTCAATTTGCGAATCCGGGGCAGGTCCTTAGTTATTAATAAATATTACATACTGATAAATTATTCAATATAAATTATAGTTGTACGGAACTTTATGAGTTTGCAAGGAGCATGTTATCGGTAATGTCTTCACAATTAAGTTATTTACAAGCTTGTTAAAGTAAAAGTAAGTGTACCGCGCAAAATAGGTACCTACTGTCAGGGATGTGATAAGAGGTTTATCTTATTTACGACGATTTCTCAAAGGAATATTTCATATACATAGAATATACTCGATAAGTATAGAATGTTTGTTAACAACCCATGTTTCGGTTTCAGGTGTCAAAGTAAAATTACAACATACTGCAACAAGAAAATGGTGATAGCATCACATTTAATAATGTGATGCTATCACCATTTCCTTTTGGAAAAAGAAAATTCTTGTTGATAGCTTCTATCATCTACTAACAGGTGGTATACTATATCGAGTTTGGCTATAATATAAAAACAGGTAGGTGAAAATCACTGGTCTATTTCTATGTATTTAATTTTCATTTATACTATACGCATAATGCCAAAGAAAAAGTAGGCATTTATTTATGTGTTAATTATCTACTATTCGGTGTTAGGTAAGTATATTACAGGTGTTATATTATATTCGTATTTGCTCTAGACAGCTGCAAGTAGGTATTTCATTTATCTTATTAATAGGTGCAATGCACGTAAAAGTCCTACGTAGGTGGGTACCTATATTGAAAAGAACAAGAAAGATTTACACACTATTATTATGGTGACGTTGGTATGCTTAAATATTTATTGTAAGCTAATAGACGAGTTGTACCCACATTGACAGCATAAATTATATTTAAATATTATGATCTATGAATTAATATCCGATGAGTCATTTAATGGTCGTGCGCAATACAATTGAGGTACCTACGTGGAAGCCTGGATGTACATTCTTTGAATATACAAGAATAGAGATAAAGACAATAGTATTAAATTGAGTAAGTAGGTAGGTATATTATTTTTTTATACAAACTCATAATAGGTATTTCGAGTCCCTATGTCCAGCAGTGGACGCCTTCCGTCTGATAAATTTAAGCAGTAAGTACTGTAGATATTGCCAGATTAAAAAAAATAAAATTTAATTATAAACCTATTAAAGTTTGGTAACATCGAGGAGTTACCAATTTTAAAGTTATTTTTGACAATTATTTCACTGTTTGTAAATCCTATACATATAAATTGTTAATGTACATCTAGCTGTTGCCAGTGAAGGTCCCGTCATTATCAGTCCAGGCGTTTCGGAGATAAGCCGGAGCAAACAGCCAGACAGGCAGGCATTTTTTATAAGTGCCGTACTTATGTACTTTAATATGTATTAAATAAAATTTATCTAATAGCACAAAGCTGTTATTTTGAACTTACAAACGGACACTTCAATTGTATTTATTTGTATTGATTATGCCATAAAATATATTAATCCAAACCCTATTCTAACCGAGTACATCTCTTAGCCACGGCTTAAAGTACCTTAAATACATACCTACCTAATATGAAAAACCTTACAGATTTTGCTAAGCACATCCCAACTGCATTCGATGTATTGTAGGCAAAGTAGAAACTTAATAAACTGTTCCTTTTCCTAAAATTGGTCATTAGACCCAGCTATTGGGATTTGGGACTCCCATGTTCAATGTGACACATCTAGCCAGCGAGATCTTGTGGAACTCAGAACGGCGCGCGTCGGCGCCGGCCAGCGTCGAACCGCTTTGCCCGGAACATGAGAAAGTGCAGTCGACATACCGTGGCCGCACGATTTCATAGCTGAGTGGCTAACCCGCTGCTGCGGTTTCTCGATCACATTGCAAAACATGTGTTACCGATGTGAACTAAATCATTAGTCATCAGCCATAACACAGCATCGATCGTGAACTTTATTGATGCTCATTTACGTTGAAAGGGGTTGTTTCATCCTTTGGCCATATACAACACAACTTATCTCTAATAAGTATTAATTAACTACATATGTCAAAATCTGATCTAAAATCTTATTGTTTACTTACTAAATGTATCGGTTCAGGTACTTTGAACGTTGAACAGTTCTGCTTAAGGTACCTAACAAGTATAAAAAAAGAGAAAAGAAAAATTGTATCCATGGAGTTTCTTGCATGTTCTTCTCCATAGGATTTTGTTTTGGAACATGCACCTAGCTCAGGACTTTATAAAAGTGCCAGTAAATCTGGCCTAATTGAGATAAAAATATTTGAATTTGAATTTGTTCGAATATTATAAATAACAAAGTCGGAAATTAAATAGTCCGCAATACAAGTCACCGTTTAGTTAAAATTGGTAGTAGATGCATAATAAAACAGACTAACCAGGTACTTAATTTTTAACCAACTTGAAAAAAGGAGGAGGTTATATGTTCAACTGTATGTTTTTTTTCTAACTGTATGTATATTCACCGATTTCTCCGTCAATTAGTGGACCGATTTTGTCGGTGCTACTATCTTTACACTGCGTTAGGTAGCTTTTTAGTGCACCCAGGTTTTTTTTAAGTCAGTTATTTATTTTTGTGGCATGATATGCTGATTTTAGTTTTGGACTAACATAACTCCTACCTACGATTGCAAGTTACGGTTATTCTAAAGGTACGATACCCATATGATTTAATCACGATTAGCATCCTAGACGTGACAATATAAATGATTATGTCTGACATGCCCACATTAATTAATTGGGTCATTGTGAAACCTATGGTACGTTCGCGTTCCTTACAGGGAAGGTGTTGCGATAATAGTTAATGAAGGTCATACTGTAACGGTGCAGGTGCTTGTATTAATATACAGAACAGACTGAGTGGAATACGAATCAACGGCTTTGCAAACGCGCGCACTTCCGTTGCACAAATGTAGCTTAGCTTGGTTGGACGGAGGGCTGGCGCGCTCCCGCCCCGGCCCGCCAGCCGGGGCCGACCCGCATTCCACCACCAAATATGTCGCACGAAACACGACTCTCAGTTGGAATAATAAACGCATTGTTGCCGATGCTTCAGTCAGGCGAAATCGATTACATACGCATAATACATTCAACTATTTACGCGATTTCATATACATTGATGGAAGTTTCATATTATGTTCTTAGGTATTGGTTGTTCTGTAAATACCAAGTACCTTCGACATTAACTTTAATATTCAGATTAAGACATTTAAAAACAGCAAAATGTATAAGTTACTTTGCATCATATGGATCAGTAACTTGTGATGACGAAAGCATGCTATTCCAGTTTTCCAGTATCCTTTTTGTCAGGTAACTTTTAAACTGCACATCTTTAAAATACTTGTACAGTCAGCAAATTTCTCCCTTTAGCATGTCATACACACGTAACGACCAGTGGTGTAGTGGGTGGCAGGCTGTGAAGGACGGTGCAAGCCACACCACATGCTTAATTTTAGGCAGCTTTAAAAATCGTTACCTAATTATACTATGTATATGGATGCACTCTACGATGCACTATTCAAAATTTCACGCTCGCTCCTCTCGCGTTTTCGTTTGCGCAAAAGGGCAGCGTAAGCCGCCTGTCGTGCCCGGCTTTGTGCGATTTTTTTCATAATCGCTTTGAATATGGTATCGTATCCTATTATGGATGCATTAGGTATAAAAATACCGCGCTCGCTCATCTGTAAACGATTGTGGATACCTAAATGCGCCCTGTAAAAAACGTAAAAAGTTTGCGCTCGCTGCGCCTTTCATTTCTAGTTATAGCTCAGCTTGGTTTGATATGAATAAATGGGAATATGATCGCTATTTTCTAGTCCCTTTTATTTTTAATTTCCGAACTGGTCTTAATTTTATGTTTTCAATGATTTTATTGATTCCAAAAATAAATAAACGTGTTTCATTATTAACAGATGTTTCTTTTCTAACGTCCATTTATGGGGCTGTATACCTTATAGATCCAGAGCGCCAAATCTTCAATTACGTCACTGATACCGACAATAGCTCTTTGCATGACAAACATTATGGCAATCCTACTAATATTATAAATGCGAAAGTTTGTGAGTGTGGATGTATGTATGTTTGTTACTCCTTCACGCAAAAACTACTGAACGGATTTGGATGAAATTTGGAACACAGATAGATTATAACCGGGATTAACATATAGGATACTTTTTAACCCAATAATCCAATACTACGCGGATGAAGTCGCGGGGCACAGCTAGTTACCTATATAAATGTTAACAATCCGTAACCCGCTAAACTACCTATATAAAAAGTGCGCGTGTCACTTCCTTTGTTTCTAGAAAGATCGATGAAATATTTTGCGAAACTGTCCACTAAATGTTATTGCGTGCAATAATCGGCCTAGATTGTGTTGGTTGGAGTAGTGTAAAGTTTGTGATTTAGGACTTTCAAATTAAAATAACCCTGAACACGTAAGAAATATTTCAAAATACGATTTAGGTATACTATACCTACAAAAGCTAAATACGTAACTCATTGGATATCTAAGATTCTCGCTGGCATTACGAAATAATGTGCGTAAAAAACATAATACCTATTATCCGCCAAATACTCGGATGCAAATAGTACCTACTAGGTACCTGTAAGAGGGTAAGCGGTGGCCGCATCACGTAAGTGAAGTCACTTACGTGATGCGGCCACCGCTAAAATGATTTAACCATCATCCTAGGGCCTATGCACCTATGCACAGAATACCTACTTTTATAGTAAGAGCTTCAAATACGTAATTATATAGTGTTGTACGTAGTGCGTTCATTGAAACCTAATCTTCTAAAAGGTATCCGAGACATTGGTCTGAAAAATAAAATGCGTTCGACCTTCATTAATTAAAGAGCTTCGTGCGTTAATTAAATTGGATAATTATATTTGACAATAAAGATATAAATGGGCGTTAGCCTCTGTGACACCTCGCGTGACAGTGGCTACTAGGGAAAATATTATGACTATTATGCCTTTGGGCCTGAGCGGCACAATCCCGGAGGCAATAACGAAGCACGCGAACTAACATAGTAATACTAATAAGTAAAATAATAATATTAATGATAACAATTATTTTGTAAACATAGTTCACAAGTATATCGAAATGAATCTTTTAAAAACCCCCGTTTAATTCTGATAATATAAAATTTCGAAACAACCACTTGTGAATTGCAAATATTTTAAACTTTTACAAAATTAATTGAGAGACCAACGCGAACGATATAAACTGTTTACTTGTACAGTTTGCACTAATAGGCGTTTTCTACTATGCTCTCGCTCAGTCTGGAAACTTTCATTGGAAAATTAATGCGAATTGCGAACGCTTGAATGGAGGTAGGTATGTCTCACAGCTAAAACGCACTTATGCAAATTACCTCGGTACTTACATGCAGCATGCTTAGTAGAACCCATGGTAGGTATTTAGCATTACGGCATTATCGACCAAATAGATAGTTGGTCAAAAGTAGTTTTCCGATGACATTATCTTAACATTTAAATCAGCTATTACAAATAAGCAGTCCTCAGTAGCATTTCAAACCGCAGAATAAATTGTGATACACAAATAAAGAGTACTTGTTTACACAATTTGTGTAAGCACTATTTAAACCTAGGTTATACCAAAGAAATTGTAATAGTAATTAAAAAAAGGGTTCTAAGAAACAGTCCCTTTATACTACCATTACCTACTATAAACAATATTAAAAGCTGTTTGTCACATAGGTATAACATACAATGTATTACCCATACTGTCTGCAACTGCGACGCGACAACGCAGTGGCCCTGAATTCCTTGCACATTACTACCTACTCCCTCCGAGACAGACATACAAACAAGCTGTTTATTTGTACCTTATTATAAATACAAGTAGTATATGTATAAATAAAATGGTAGATTTATAACAATAATGTGGTTTTAATTTTGACTCACGAACATCGTAGTTATAAGTCAGTGAGACGAGACGATCAATTAAAATAATTATAAAATAGGGAAGTCCCTAAGTTATGTTTATGCCACATGAACTCTGGCTGTATCACGAACCGAACATTTTATTCTAAAAATAAAAATGGCATAGATGGACTCCCATCTAATTGAATAGTCAAATTGTACCTACCTAAAATTTTATTAATACTTAATTAGTAGTGACGCCTAACACAAGGGTATGGATTATAGTTAGGTAGGTGACAACTAAAACAAAATCTGTTCTGGATTCTGGACTTCATTATTTTTCACAGTAGGTACTGAACTGAACTGCTGTAACTACATAGGTACCTACATTGTTAAATGTGTTATTGTATAAGTATACAATTTATTCTATAAATATTGATTGATAAGGATGAGTGGCTTTTGTATGCACTACGTTGCTAAAAATAAAATAAATTAAATTACTATTTTATATCTTAGTAGTAGGTACCTATTGTAACTACGTGCACTAACCTATTTTAATTAACTTTTAGTAAAATTTCAAATAATAATAGGCACCTAGCCAGTTATCTGCTAGTTCAATTCAAAGTGTAAATTGTCTGGTATCTTTCAAATTAACGACTGTCGAGGAGGGAGTCTCTATTTATTAAATTGCCGCTCATTGGAGCTTAAAAGGTCGATGACCGTGCCTCGTTGTGGTCCACACAGCTACGGCTCGTCTTATTTACTACTTATATCTCGTGTAACTTCTCGAACGAGTGTCGGAAACGTAGATCATTATGTGAAAGCGATTTAAATTCATCAGTACTCAACAAAAAAGTATACTTGGGCGGTCATAATTGTTTAGGTAAGGGTGTTTTCACACCAATCGATCTGCAATCGTCGATCGATGGTAGCATGAGATCAGTCGACGTTGATCAACAGAGTAACGTTCAAAACTAGGTACTTATTTCGTTCAGTTTTATTAATGCCTAGCTTTCCCTTGCGACTTCATCCGCGTGGCTTTTACAACGGAATAGGTGCCTACTTATAGGGTCCATACAAACTTTCATCCCCTTAATGTGGATTTTTCCCAATCAATCCTTAATCTACTATATAAAACGTACCTTGCTACCTAATTTACGAAGAGATAAGGAAATATTTTTCAATTGGTAACGCCAATGAATGAAACTATGGGGGAAATACAGTAGGTACCTAAGGATGAATGTATTCACAAGGTTAATAATAAAGGGCAATGGCCGCAGCAGACACCGCACGTCCTACATTAAAACTTTGAGACAGAAGAACGTACAGGGCACATCTTAATGGTATCTAATAACAATTTTACAATTATTAAATACCCACAACAATTTTCATTCGTCTCCATCCATTGAGCTTTCTACATATTGCCTTCTCATTGGAATGCATCTCAACATTTTTATACCAACGTATTTAAATTTTAGGTACCTACCTACCTACCTTAACCTGGCGCATAACCGTAATGAGCCAGCATTGCATCGCGTTGGTGCGAATATTTTTTAGGGCGTTACCATACCAATCGTTCGGCCGTCGATCAACCCATCGATCGATGAGAATGAGAAGAGAAAATAAATCAACGTCGATCGTCAGTTTCCTAATAAAGCAACGTCCGATCAGTTATCGTTCTACAGTCGATCGGTGGTCGATCAATGGCTAAGTAACCCCCAAAGATTTAAACTAGACAGCTAAATAGGTACCTACATTCTTAATTTGGAAACCTGTCAAAAGGAACCGCGGACTGCAGTTTTGTGCGTCCCACACTTGGCATTTGAGCATACAAAGCACCTACCTATTTACCTACTTTGTGCTTTGACCCACATACACCGGCATTTAGGTACTATAATAGGTACCTAAAACTCCCCTTTCGTTGAAGGGCAAACAGTGATGCGACTAAATACTTACCTACCTACAAAGATGCATTGTAGTTTTCTTCCTATAGCCCGAATAAGATCCAGGGGTGAATAGAAGTGTAGAAACTATCGATCGAGGTTGGAGACTTCTAATTATACCGTTGATTGGTGTAGGTGGTCCTATTTATAGGAAACAATAAGGTAGGGAGGCTCTCTACCTGTATGTAGGTACCTAACTGTATGGTCTGTAGGAATGCAAGTTTGTGACACAGGTACTTCGAGACTTTGATTATCAACAAAAAGCATAAAGCTTAGGTAGGTATGGGTAACGCCGAATACCTAATGGGGTAAAAAATAAAATGATTGTATTGTACGTAGAGGTAACTTGTATGATACCTGTCTGTACTATGTAATAGCTGGTCGTAGCATAATACCTACAAACCCCTCAGGCTGCAGGTATTCCACCTCCACGGTTTGGTTTCGGTCCAATGTACAGCAAGTGGAATGGTACTTAGCTACTTAGATAGCTACTAACTACCTACGTAATGAGCTTTTAGAAACATCCAAAATCATTCGCATAGCAATCATTCGCCAAGGCACTTACCTAACTAAAAGGTTTATTTTTCGTACCTATAAACATAATAATATATGTATAGGTACCTATCTGTTTATTCTTAGTACCTAGCGTACGTACTTATTAATAATGTAGGTACCCGTTTTGATTGAACTATATTAAAAGTAAATGAATACACCAAATGAACGCAAGCAAAATGATCTGAACAAAAGAATGCAATAATGTATACACTTACCTCGTATTTGATGCCCGCTAAGCGGAGCCATGTTTCAACTTTCAAGCAGTACGGTGAAGTCGACGGTAACAAAGGAGTTCGGGGGAATTGGAACAGATACACGATTTCTTTTTCGAAATTGGCTTTGTGAACTGTAGGCTTGGGAGGAACCGGTTCAACCTTTTTCTCTTCTGGCTTTTCTTCAGTTTTCTCAGCCGGTGCTTCTTCTTTAGTTTGGCCATTGTCTGCCGGCGACGCGTCCTCCTTCGCTACCTTTTCCTTGTCAGGATTTTCCGGAACGTTATTAGTTACCTCAGTGGCCATTTTAATTATAAAATATCTTCAAACAATTGAATTCACACACTAAAAATACACAAGCAATAGAAATCGTGCTTCAGTTTGTTTAACGGCGACAAGCTACAGCACATTCACCGCAGTGCGAATTGACTGACTAACTGCCTGCCTGCGGCCACCGCTCTCGCCCCGCACACCCCTCCACGCCTTGCTGTCTCACCCTCGCCCGTCGTCTGTGGCCGCGCCCAGGCAGGCAGGGCCCAGTCAGAAGCAAAAAGGACGCGTTCCAAAACGCAATATTTTTTTCGCCCTTAAAACTAGGGTTGTCACTTCTACTATAATATTTAGTAGATAGTATAGGTAATTTTATATTAAAACAAGACTCGATATAGAATGTTTGTCAAAAACCTTTTTTTGTATTTTTTATCGTGCTCAATATTGTAATTCAATTATTAACATTTCCTATTTGTACTCTAAAAAATACTTTTAACCGACCGACCGATTTTTAACCGACGAAACGAGGAGTTTCTCAATTCAGTTGAGGATGATGCAACCGGATGGTAGGCACTGGAACTCCGTAATAAAACAATGTAACCTAGTCGTTTTTGGGCTTAGTGGAATTTTCATGAGATGCATTCTGGCTATAATTGTTGTATTATATTAGTATAAGTCGTATATTATGTGTTTCGTTTGTTAGATTTTTTCTACGAGGAACCCTTATAAGATCATCCAGTCCGTTCGTCCGTACCAGTGTTTCACAGTACCATAACTTCTATAGTTTTTGTCGGAAGGTAACGAAATTTGGTACAGATATACGGGCTTAACACGTGCATTTTAAAAACTGTTCAGTTGAATCGTTATGTTAGATTATGTATTTTGGCCGCCCTGAGGTTAGTTTCAAGGTCAAACGGTTGCAGCTCGGTCTTAGGGTGGCTCTTAATAAAACTGAGGCACTGTGCTTTCACAGGCCTCGGAGGAAGCCGCCCTCTGGAGCGCGGATCACCATCGGCGGAACAGCGATTGAGGTGGGGACCCAGATGCGTTATTTGAGTCTCATTCTGGACGGAAGGTGGACCTTCAAATGGCTTGCCCCCAAACTAATAAGGACAGCTGGAGCAATGAGCTGTCTCCTGCCAAATATGCGAGGCCCAGGTGCGAGTTGTCGTAGACTGTACACCGGGGTGGTGCGGTCCATGGCTCTTTACGGCGCACCTGTGTGGGCGGACACCCTGATCGCCCATAATAAGACCTTGCTGCGAAGTGCGCTGAGGGTCATGGCAATCAGGGTAATACGTGGGTACCGCACGGTGTCGTATGCGGCTGCCTGTGTGTTAGCGGGAACCCCACCCTGGGACTTGGAGGCGGAAGTCTTAGCCTCAGTCTACCGGCGAATGGTGCAATTGCGGAGCCAAAGCGACGCTCCGCCGATAGACCTAATGAGATGGCGAACACAAGAACAGGTGACTGCTCTTAGCAGATGGCAGGAGCGACTTTCGGAGCCGAGTGCCGGCCACTCAACGATAGAGGCAGTGCGCCCAATCCTCAAGGAGTGGGTACACCGTAAGCAGGGAACGCTTACCTTCCGGTTTGTGCAGATCTTGTCTGGGCATGGCTGCTTCGGCAAGTATCTGCATAAAATAGCCGGGAGGGAGGCGAATCCGTCGTGTCATGAGTGCGGATGCGACGTAGACCCGGCACAGCACACCCTTGAGGTCTGTCCAGCGTGGTCGCAGGGGCGCAGCGAACTTACCGCAATAGTGGGCGGGGACTTGTCCTTGCCGACTGTTGCTGGAGTCATGGTTGGGAGTGAAAGAGCGTGGGAGGCAATGATCGCCTTCAGCGAACAAGTAATGTCGAGGAAGGAGTCGCTGGCGAGGACCAGGGAGTGTGATCCCCTGGCGCATCCGAATCGGCGCAGGAGGCCTGGACGCGGGAGACGGGCGGCAGCCGATTTAATGCCACCATAAAATGGGCGTGCGGGTGACAGGATAGGGTGGCTGTCGCCTGCGCACTTCAACGCCCTCAAGGAGGAGATAATTGCAGTAGCCAATGCTACGCACGAAGCAATTCCCTTCGTCACACCATCTGGCGGGGGACCTTTGGGGTTGTGGACACAAAGAGCGGGGGCCCTGCGTGTCAGTCAAGCAACCCCGAGGAGGACGGCGGCGTGGTGTGGCCCACGCCACCGTGAGGAGGAGGTGTCCGTTCGCGCGGGCAACCGCTGCTAGGGTCTCAGATGTGTGCGAAAGCTTGCCTGTGGCCCTATCGCAAGGCGGGAGTAAGTCCACGTGGGGTTTTAGCCGGTAAGAGTCCGGCATAACCCGCAAGTCTCCCCCGGGGCGTGCGGGTATCCATGAGGATTTCACCACTATAAAAAAAAAAGTTCAAACGGCGTCGCAGTAAATGTTTTTCAATAGCCGAAATGTGGAATATCCATTTGCGATGACGCTTGCAGTAGACCTAACTTCAGCGGGAGTATTTTAAATCATTCGAATCAATATTGGATTCGGAACCTTTAAACATCTCTATTTTTGCCAACCTTTAAGTTATTTTGTGTTATTTCACTGTTAGCAATCGTAACACATACTTAGGTATTTCGTTAATAACATTCAAATAGTTTTCGAAATAATTTAAAATCGCCAAAAATACAGACGTTTTAAGTCTAAGAATCCGTTTCCGATGTCGATTCGAATGATTTAAAATACCCCCAGATCGGCTCACTTACAGCGCGGCTACTGTAGACAAAAATGAACACAGACAACTAATCAATTAGCATTAGATAAAAAATAATGTCTAGGTATAGCAGAGAACTGTACTTTACGTGTGTGAATACTTTGTCTTATCCATTATTAGGTCTTTAATTATTATATTCCTTTGGAACTGGTCTTCAATAGATTGATATGAGAACCATTATTGCAGCAAACTTTTCTTCTTAGCCTTTCATTGTTTTATAAAACGCATAATAACCTAATCATTTCCAAGACATCATCAGTATAGAAAAACCTGCAGGATTGTAGCCCGCTTAAGTTGGCCAGGTTAGATCATATTTAACTCTTTTTAAACCCACTCAGAATAGTGCCCGTGTAATAGAAAAACAATATTTTTAAAATAACAATGTGCTTAAGTTATTTTTTATTGAACTTACCGTAATGACTTACTAAATTACAATTAAAATAGGTAGGTAGATACATAGTAGATGCAAGTATATCAATTATTATTATGCCAAAATTGGAATCGTCCATTTACCCTAAAACTCTCCTTAGTTTGATCCAGTGTTTAAAAAAGTATGTTAAGCCTACACAAAACTGAGTCATCCGTTGCATCCAACACTGTAGGCTTCAGGCTAGTGATTGCATAGTAGCATATAAGTACCAACTATACTTATTTATTTTATTGGCCTATTGGGCTTTCCCACTTCTGGGCAAAGGCCTGGCCCTTTCCTCTTCCGTCCAGAGCAATTTCATGCCATTTCCCACAAAGATGTCCAGGACATACCTCGTCTATTTAATACATATAAAAATGAAAGGATAGCCGAACATAGTAAAAGACATACACAACTTTTAAAATCGGTATTGAGTAGCAAATGCTCATGTGCAAACGGCTACAGGTGGGGCATTTAAAATAATTCGAATCGATATCAGATTTAGAAAATTAAAAAAAGAAGTACTTATGTCAATTGCCAATTTCAAAATGTCGATTTCTATTTGGAATAATATTAAAATGTTAGTAGGTAATCGAATATGTCAAGACGATTACTAACAGTGATATTGTTTCGAATGAGTTAATATACCCCGCTAAACAATAATAAAAAAACACCAAGCTATAATAGTAAACCACTTTCTTACTTAGTTATAAACAGGTACCTTAAGGTGAAGGCGCCTGTCTAGCCCGCGAAGTTCAAATTTTCTGAGTTCTTTTAGAAATTTTTCAAAATCTGACAATAATAAAAGACAAATTTTGTAATTCGCGAAAAAGACCGTGTGCAGTGCATTTATTAATACATTTTTTTTACTCTAAATATTATCACGGTGGATATGATACTAGTAAATCACTAAATATACAAAAATTGCCAGATTATCTGGATAGCTGTCGTTC
The DNA here is from genome assembly GCA_905147325.1 of Notodonta dromedarius. Lineage (NCBI taxonomy): Eukaryota > Metazoa > Arthropoda > Insecta > Lepidoptera > Notodontidae > Notodonta > Notodonta dromedarius. The sequence goes on along the minus strand of LR990160.1, from coordinate 8,087,839 downwards.
TTGAAATGTTTTAGAGTAAGTTGGATATATTAATAAATGCACTGCACACGGTCTTTTTCGCGAATTACAAAATTTGTCTTTTATTATGTTCAGATTTTGAAAAATTTCTAGAAGAACTCTAAAAATTTGAACTTCGCGGGCTAGGTGGGCGCTTTAGCCTTAACTAAACGCAAGGTTAGGTAAACGAGTGTAGACATAACTACAATAATAATAATAATATAATTACAATCAGTATTTGCAACTACAGTTTTAAATGATACTACCTACTATAAGCGCATACTGGGTAACTATCCCTTGAATGCATGCAGAAAGCTCTTCTAAACCATTAGAATAGTGGAAATTTATTGCTTTATTTCCGTTGCGCAATTTTATACAAATCATGTCTAAATTAGTTCATACATAAATTAGGGTTTTTTATCATAAATCGCAGACTGTACCTAATAAGAACAATAAAAATCTTTAAAACACTGATTTAGCAGGGTGGTGTTACATACATTTTTTATCCAACTTTGATTATTAGCTATATAAAACATTTCTTATTATAATAATTATATAGAATTTAAAACTTAAATGTAAATATCATAGCGTGTGTTATAAACAATATTACAGTCAATATTGTTGAATTAAAATAGGTACATAAAGATTTTGCGCAAAACAAAAATATCGCACATTACGTCACTCAAAACAACCACTTGTATTCATAATTTTATTTTAATTTTATTTTTTTATTTCAGATTACATGATCCAACTAATTACATTACATTATACAATATTTTAAGAACATAAGTATACTAATACCGATAAAATAAAAATGAAAATAATATATATAATTAAATAGCCGACAATAAACCTAGGAACTGTAAAAAATATTAGATCACACATCTATTTAAAAGTAAATTATTAATTAATACTTCCGTTTAAAAATGAATACAAATCCAAGTCGCAAGTTAAGAACCTTTTTGAATGAGTTAAAACATCCAATACACGTACCATACAACCAAATTTGATCATAGTTAATCTATATCCACAACATAATCACAACTAATGTCATCTTCTATAGTAAAATAATTAAAACCTACCTAAAAACATTGTGTTTAAAAATTAAAAAAAAACATCAACACCAATGACATATTGTTTTATAATCTGTACAAGTAATTTAAAATAAGGATGTTTACCAATACTTGCTTATTATTTAAAATGTATGCAAGTATTAACAATTTAAAACGCGAAAGTATAATGAATTTTATTCCCATAGATTTAAAATATTTGCTCACTAAGTTATTTCTATTTATTTTACTCCTCAATAAAATTAACAAGTATCGGATTCTGTACCATATTCATTAATTTGTAATATCCTTTGCTTTTTATAATTCTTAAATAACTTGACTATTTATGCAACACTTAGGCCGGGGGCACTCATATCTCATGTGCCGATATTGTTGAAACAAACCCGAAATGTATAAAGACAGTAGCCGCGTCACCAACAGAAGGCCTTACTACAAAATGCCAGCAAATAAAACTTATATCGTTATACAAGCCTTTACATAAAATAGCGTACCATAAAGCCTTTATTAACATATTAATATGAATATAATATCTTATAATATGTTAGTCTTTATAAAAATAGTGAACATTTGTTCGGGTAAACAGAACATATTCAATGTTCTTCTCATAAATATAGTAAGGTTTAACCTTAATGTATTAATTTAATACATTAATATTGTGATTACGTTTATTGCATTGAAATGTATTACATTTTATCACCGTTTAAACAACTAAATTGCTTTAGGGGAATATTTATTAAATATAGAACTGCCCGAGACTACGATTAAAAAGAAGGAGCAGTCGGTTGCAGTTATTTAAAAGCACGCAATATTTACAGATCACTATACCATAATCACATCACCTCAAGTCTAATTAAATACGGCTTGTAAAACTACATAAAATTGCTTAGTTAGAAAATACTTAAATAACTCTTGTTTAGTCTATAATTATTGCTAAACGAAATGTCGGCGTTTACGTGTAAATGTTTCTATATCGCGTCTGAATTGACTTTATTCGGAATCTTCAACTAGAGTTTGAGGCAGTCTGTTTCTTATTCTAGCAGCTAATTGAGTTGAGGGTATAATTTGATCAGTCATGTGATTTTACATAATTATTTTATAACACAAGTAAGATTGTTTGATACACCTTAAGTGCGGTCGCGGAGCATGAAGAATTTCGTGCAATGACTTCTTTGCCTACTGACAGAGGTCACAAACATTTTTGCATCAAGTGCGGTTTTTACATAATTATTTTATAACACAAGTAAGATTGTTTGATACACCTTAAGTGCGGTCGCGGAGCATGAAGAATTTCGTGCAATGACTTCTTTGCCTACTGACAGAGGTCACAAACATTTTTGCATCAAGTGCGGTTTATATGAAATGTTACAAGAGGAAAAAAATATATACTAGCTTATAGCTAGCACTCAGGTAAAAGGTTTACAATCCCCGAGGACGTCGGTCACAGCAACTGTGTGAGCGAGACGTATTAGATTTACGCGGGAGTGACAGAGACAGGTAATAACAGGTTAATGTACGAAAGTCTTCTTGCTCCGCACTTTAGTAACTTCGTGTTTACCTGGTAGTATACTACAGCAGTACCACTACTCGGAGCTGGAGCTCGAGCTCGATGGCGTGTAGCTGTAGTAGTCGTTCTGCTAGGCGGTGTTGATCTGCTCCACGTTCAAGTGCGTGATGAAGCGCAGGCGCATCTGCAACGCGGGCCGCAGCTTGCGAATCACACATTCCACTTCGTTCTTCATTGTATCGCCCACAAACATGTATTTAATATGATAACTGAATCATTTATTAAGGAAACACCAATTCTATGAACTAAAAAAATCAAATCAAATTGAAATGTCTCTCTTGTCATCTCGTTGAGATGTATTAATATAATAGCGACTCCTGCCCCGGCTTCGCACGGGTGCAATAAATTATCAGTGTTTCTCTACTATATTATGCATGTATTATACATATAAACCTTCCTCTTGAATCACTGTATCTATTAAAAACTGCATCCAAATCCGTTGCGTAGTTTTAAAGATCTAAGTATACATAGGGACAGCGCGAAGCGCCTTTGTTTTATACTATGTAGGATTTACCACTAACAGAAAAGTGACAATTGGGTGTTTATCTTATAAGAACAAAATTGCGTTGAAGTTCAAAAAGGATACAGCAGATCGCATATAGGGTCGATGTATTGCAAATGCGGCTGCGACTTGTCGATGTGGGACAGCAGCTCGTAGAGCGTGATGGTGATGTCCATCACGGCGCGCGACAGGTCCGAGTTGAACCGTTGCAGGAACGGGCCCACCAAGTGGCACAGGAACAACAGCTGGGTCTCTGTGTGGATCTCCACTGACAGCTTTTCCTTTACGAATCTGTGAACAAATGGCATACATTTAAATACTAGATCGAAGCAAACGTACAGTGTCTGCGTACTTTTTCTAATCCGCAGGGCTAGCACGCGCACCAAAGTAAAACTTTTGTTACGGATTATGTCGCAATAATTGAGTTACTGTAGAAAAACTTGGAACATGGTTCAATAGAAATGTGAAAATAGAACTAGTTTTTTTTAATAATTTGACAGCTTTCAGTTGAAAGCGATTCTCCCCAGGGCTGAAAATTATTACTTTCAACCCGCTCCTCAGGCAACCTCAGACCTACTTTCCGAGTATGAGTAATGAAAAATATATTTGTGATAGGCCTGCCGGCTATAGGAAAACGATCGTCATAACTGTAACGATTGTACATCGCTCCATCGACATTAATATACTCACTGAGGGACCTGCATTATTTGTCCAGCGCCGGCGTGATACCACACAGCATGTGCCAACGCCAAAGTCAAGCTGTACTTGTTTTCGAGCATAGCATCGTTGGTCGTGGCCAAGTTGAACAATTGGAAGGGCGTATGTGGATACGGCCATTCCGTCATCTCATTGTTTGTCATCAGATCTAGAATGCGGTCGTGAAGAACTGTCCAGTAGGGGTCCGGCAAGGCGGCCATAATGAGGCCGATTGCGTTAATCCAGAGTTGTATTTTAGTCGCCGGTATGACGACGAATCCTTTGGTGATTACGTCTAGAAGGTTATTTCCGACGAAGTTGGGCGCCAGCGGTAAAGACATCAGTTCGACACACGTCACATAGAGCGAATGCGCCGACGGATTGGGATACTCGTTGAACCGCCAGTCAGTGTTCGGGAAGTGAGAGTTTCCCGTCATAGCTGATATTAGGTTAATGAAATTTGATATTTATTAACATGCTCGCATTATGTTATGATTATCACTTGCTTACGGTGAGAAAAACATATTGGGGAAACCTGCATGACTTGGAATATCTATTCTATTTTCGAAAGACGTGGTGATTTATGGATTTCCACATGATTGTAGTTGTGAAGCGCACATGATTCCCGTTACCCGGGGTTGAAGGCGCTTCGGGCTGACTGATGGCATTAGATGTCTCTACTGAACAATCCCCTTTGTTTTCCTATGTTAGCCTTTTTAATGTCCCACTCCTGGGCACGGGTCTCGTCTCAGTGCGAGGGGGATTCAAGCGATCACACCTCATAATCCTACTAATATTATAAATGCGAAAGTTTGTGAGTGTGGATGTATGTATGTATGTTTGTTACTCCTTCACGCAAAAACTACTGAACGGATTTGGATGAAATTTGGATCACAGATAGATTATAACCGGGATTAACATATAGGATACTTTTTAAACCAATAATCCAATACTACGCGGATGAAGTCGCGGGGCACAGCTAGTATAATAATAATCCTCATCTATAAAAATGAGTTGTTTATGACGACCGGCGCAGTGGCTCGAGCGTAGGCTTGCCGGCTTACTGCACCGGATGGTTACAGACTTTGGAGCATCCTGTACGTAAATAACTCTAGCGCAGAGGTCATCTGCCGAGGTCAAAGATAATAACATTTCTTCGATGAAATTAAAACGAAAAATAAATACTATTAGAAATAATAATAATACTATTAGCTCGCCCCGCTCCGAGTTGTAGGTAAGAGCGTAAGAGTAGCTGAATGAATCGGAATTCAAGGGTGATGCCAATTTAATTACTTTATTTATTATCTATTTTGTTCGAAAAATTTTATTTTTCTATTTATAGACTTTTATTTTTTTATTACTATTATGATTATTTACCACTAGCCCTACCCGTGTGTTAAATTATAGTCGCCATGGTAGCGCCAGGCTGTATATTATAATTATTTCAAAAGGATACTATCAACCATTCTGTTGACTAATCCGAGATAGTAGTTGAGATCCGGCGTCCAGCCCGTGGCGTCGGCTTCGGCGGTGGTGAGGTAGGCTTGGAAGGCGTCCGTGGTCGCCCAGCCCGCGGGTCGGACGTCCTTCAACGACCCCAACACCGCGGTGACCAGTTTCCTTTTCAACAACGGTTTGTCCCGAAGCTTCGTCTCATAATAGTGTAGTGTGTTGTATAAGAATGTGACGGGGCGATCTGTAATGTGGCCGTTTATGATGAAGTACCAATGTAGTAGACACCTGCTGAGTAAGACGTCCTCATATTGAGATCACTGTGAACCCAAGCTCAGTTAAAAGTGCCAACAGGACCGTTATGTATGTAATTACAAAAAAATGAATAAAAAGGGATAGGTATCAAAAAAGTTGGAATAATCGCAATCTTTAGATGAAAAGAATAAGATTGACAGAGCGTGTAGAACTATTGTGTGAAACCTGAGAAAATAATTATAAATAGCAACATTCCAGTATTTTTTTAAAAATTTGCTCATAACGTGTTTTTACTTATTTTTACGACGAAATACAGCATAAATACGATTATTCAAAATCTAATTAAAAATATTTATATTCGTGTCCAGCCCCACAAAGCTCGGAATCTACAACAACGATTACTTTTTCAATAGAAAATATGGTTTACTTTCTCAGGAACAGCAACACCATTGAGTTGTTGTTCCTGAGAAGGTACACCATAAATCTACTATATAAAAATAAGTCGGGTTTTCCTTCCTGACGCTATAACTCCAGAACGCACGAACCGATTTCCACGGTTTTGCATTCGTTGGAAAGGTCTTGGGCTCCGTGAGGTTTATAGCAAAGACAATTCAGGAAAAATTTCAACAGAACGCGGACGGAGTCGCGGGGCACAGCTAGTATACAATAAAAATTTCATGTGATAAGAAGTACACTCCAAATGGGTCGCAAAAAGCGATAAGCAACTCTAAAAAAAATATCTGGCATAAATAATTTGTACTAGTTCAACACGCTCTGGCTAGGTTGCATGCAATATTAACTAACTGGATACGTTATTTTGGTCACGTGAAGGAAAATAAAGAGATATCATATAATTAGCATACAAACCATGAAATTTGTACAGATATCCGAGATGTTCAAGTAGTTGTTCGAGATTCTTGCTGACCTGGGGGATCTCTAAGTGCCTGTGTACGACAATGTCTAGCACTGGAATGAACCGCAGACATACGTTGCTCAAATAAACTGGTATGGAACCCCCGTACGCATTACCGGCTTCTTCGGGAGCGAATTTTTCAGGGTATTTTCTGTGAAATGCTAGATGTTTATCGTGCCTACGCAAACAAACGTATTGTTGATATTAGCTTTACAAACAATTTAAATTTATCCTTACATCAATATGATGAGAAAAAATTACCAATTGTTTTGTTTCCAATGCTCGGGAGAGTTTTCCTTAACGAAATCTTGAGCTCTGTTCCTCAATTCGGAGCCCTTCAATAGCAATAACTGAATAATATAAAGGCACACTTGGCTTTCATTTCCATCGGGGTTGGGGCGTAGTACCTTAAATCATATTGATCAATAAAATGTTTGTCTTCTTTGGGGATCGAAAACCTTTGGGTACCATGTCTTGACTACTTACTTCTGTGAGTAAGAATATGAAGCAGTCATGAACATGATTTATGTCAAAGTTTGCAAATAAACTTTGACATAACTCCATTTTACCACATGTTTAATGTTGTTGTAATAACACTGTCACTTTTTATAGAATCACGATAATATGACTTACCAAACACAAGACGAGCTTATCGATAGTGACGATATTGTATTTCCATATGATGTCGTTGATGGCGTCGACGCACTTGTTGATGTGCGGCCCGCCCGCCGGGGTCGTCACCTCGAACACGAGGTAGTCGCAGAACTTGCGCAGGTGGGCGGACAGAGCGCGGGCACCGATCCGCTCTAGGATTCTGAGGAAGTATTCATAAACCATTCATTAGACTTCGCTACATTATTAGGCTCTGACTACGTGCAACCGGAATCTAATCGCATCGGTCGTATTGATACAACTTTTTTTTTGGGACTAATCCCGCCACACAGTCCCTCCTCTGTAACTCCTGTAAGCCAGGATCGACAACGGTGGCCGATAATCACATCGAGGTTTGACCCTCGACGAGTCCCGGGGAAAAGTTAAATTGTCTTGGAGCCCGCACGAATTTAATCGAAAGAAGTTATAGGAGGAGTTGGAAGAAGAAATTTCCACCGTATTGATACAACTAGGTACATAAGTTATTAAAAGGAAAACGCCCTGTTATACCCATAAATAAAAAAATGATCGCCCGTCTAGTTCTGTTAAACTAAAGTATGATCCGATTGCTTACTGGTGAAAACCCAGATCGTGTGGCCCTGGACAGTATTTAGTCGATGTAGGAAAAAAACATTTTTTTCCTGGCACATTCCATCCGGAATTGATGCATTTAGCCTGAACCTTATATAACTAAATCCAAACGCGCCTCTGCCCGATCGAGCTGATCTTTTGACGTCTTCCACTGACAACTCTATAATATGTATAGTTGCCAGCTTCATTCATGCCTTAATAGCGGACAATGTCTGACAATTTTCGAACGACGTCAAGCGTGCTACTACTATTCATTAAGCTCACGACCACTCTCCCAAGAGTGTAATGACAATGAGGAATGGGTCTTGTTTACGTGGTTTATCCTATGCACGAGTCATAGACATAGTATCTCGTCTAGAACCAACATTATAAAGGTTAAAATAATCGCTGTAAAAGTTCATTATGTGTATACTTACACTGTTTTTATGGTCGCAACCTGTTGTAAATTAAATTGTATTAGACTACACTCACAACCCCAGAGGTTGCCAGCCATTTGTATATTAAAATGATTAATTCGATATAATACATTATACTATAAACTCTATAAAACGAGTCTTATGATAACTCACTGAAAAAAAATCAGGGCCGTATCTACAAAAAATAATTGTCTAGGTAAGACTAAGTTTGTGGAAAATTAGAAATTTCACGCGCACTGTGAGATCTCATAGTAATGTTCGTGAATATGGGCGTTTGTGAACAACGACAGTCATGATAACTTGAGGTAAGTTAAAATATTTATTACTAGCGACCCGCCCCGGCTTCGCACGGCGCAAAAAAGTCTTTATTTACGACATCACATTAGATTCATTTTATCTATTAAACAAACCGCATCAAAATCCGTTGCGTAGTTTTAAAGATCTAAGCATACATAAGGACAGACAGACCGCGGGAAGCGACTTTGTTTTATACTATGTAGTGAAATGAAATATCCAAACATACACTCACTTGAAAGCGACAGGGTTGATCCTGTTGGTCTCGAAGATCATCTTCCAAAGCAGGCAGAGGAAGAGCGGTGTGCCGGGCACTGAGAAGTGCGTAATAATATCGTTATCGTTGGCCATCGACGTCCACTTGCGGTACTCCTCCTCAACTGACTTCTTCAGCACTTGCTTGTTCTCCTTGGGGGCTGGGTTCTGCAATTCAAAACTGTGCATTCAAATACTAACTACCTTTATACTCCCGACGCACGGTAAAGTAAGAAGTGGTGATGAAGTTTCACACACCCTTTGTGTGCGAGTGTCACAAATATGTAAAATAACGTGTGTAAAAAAATATAACCTGCGCTTAGGATTGGAGGTTTACACTAACTTAGTACTAACTAGTAACAAGGGTTGCTGAGTAAATTCTGCTATTTAAGTATTGTAGAATTATCTACTGTAATATAAGTTCTGAAACACATTAATTGAATATTGCTTGTAGGAATGCTCCTACAAGCAATATTCAATGAATGTACAATATTGATGAGATGGGATGAGAAGCATATGACTAAAAGAGTGATGAATATGAATGTGGATGGATACAGTGCGAGAGGAAGGCTCAAGAAAAGATGGATGGATTGTATCAAGAGTGATATGAACGAGGTTGGAGTGGATGTGAGTATGACGGGAAAGCGCGATGAATGGAAGGAAAAGACATACTGCGCCGACCCTAAATAATGGGAAAAGGTAAGGCAGATGATGATGATGATGATGATTGTGGTCCATGCGTACCTACCTACACAATTTTCGATATCTTAATTTGGTTATGTGCATAAATACGGCAAATACCTGTGCAAAAAACTCAACGAGCATTGGCGGGAAACATTGTAGCGTGTGCTGAGACCACATGTGCGGCGTGTTCGTCATTATCGTGGTGAGCAACTCCTTCACCGCGGCACCGTCGCTGCCTGACAAACACAAATAGCCGTGTACCGACTGACCGAGCAGCTTCGCGAGCGAAAAATTAAAAATTGAATGTATTTTACTTAACGAACTGATGAAGAAAACCCAGCCGTTAAACTGAAGCTTATGATGGTTACATGTATAAAATTATACATGACTAGCGACCCGCTGCGGCTTCGCACGGCTCCAAAATTATCAGTGTTTCTCTACTAACTTATGCATGTATTAGCCCTCCTCTTTAATCACTCTATCTATTGAAAAAACCGCAGCAAAATCCGTTGCGTAGTTTTAAAGCTAATAATAATAATAAATATCGTCAGACTGACACACCAATTGTATGGTCCCAAACTAAGCAGCGCTTGTACTATGGGTACCGTACAATGGACCGGGGGCGATCCCAGTGACACCCAGACCAGGGCAAATTACGAAAAGACCATTTCCGAAATTTACCCCAGCGGGAATCGAACCCGCAACCACCATGGGCAGTGAGCCGAGCGGCCTACGCTCGAACCACTGCGCCAAGCGGTCGTCAAAAGATCTAAACATACAAAGGGACAGACAGCGGGAAGCGCCTTGTTTTATACTATGTAGTGATATACTTACCGGTACCAGTCATGTAGATACCACGTGCTAGAGTGAGAACTAGAACGCGATTTAGTTCCTCGCTCTCAGACGACACCAGGGATTTAGGTTCCGAGACTACTCTGGACATCTGCAGCTGAACACCGGAACTGCCCAAACTGGTTATCAGCCGAAGCGCTGTGCTTTCGAAACTGGAATTGTAAAACAACTTCTTAACAAGTTACATAGTTATCAACATCTATCAATAAAGATAGGTTATGTTTAAAATAATGTCATCATGACCTCATGATGACATTATTTTAAACATAACCTATCTTTATTGATAGGCCAGGTGGCCCTTATCCCACACTAGGTGGGGTCGGCGCAGGACGTTCTCTTCTTCCATTCAAGCCTATCATCCGTCATCTCTGCACTCACTTCCTTTTCGCTCATACCCTCTTCCACGCAGTTCATCCACGTCTTTTTAAGACGTCCCCTACCCCGACTACCGCTCACTCTCATACCCATCGTCCCTTTGACCGCATGATCATCCTCACTTCGCATAACATGTTCATACCACGCATAATGCCTACATGTTAATAAATCGATCTCAAGTTTGAGAGCGGTCTTGAGTACACTTTGGACATCTTGTCTCTTTGGACATCTTTGGACATCATCATTTTGTACTGGTATGATATAAAAATGAAATTTCCAAAATCACTCTCGGCCTTGAGATAGATTGAATAATACGGGCGTAAGTCTTCAAAAATGGAAAATTACAATTTATGAATAGGATACTTAAGGCTAAAGCGCCCATCTAGCCCGAGAAGTTCAAATTTTTTGAGGTTTTTAAAAAAAAATCTAAATCTGACAATAATAAAAGGCACATTTTGTAATTCGCGAAAAAGACCGTGTGCTTTTATTAATATATCCAACTTACTCTAAAACATTTCAAGAACGACAGCTATCCAGATAATCTGGCAAGTTTTGTATATTTAGTGATTTACTAGTATCATATCCACCGTGATAATATTTAGAGTAAAATAAATGTATTAATAAACGCACTGCATACTGTGTTTTTCGCAAATCACAATATGTTGTCTTAAATGTTTTCAGAACTTGGATAAACTATAAAAATACTCGAAAATTTTGAATTTCGCGGGCAAGACAGGCGCCTTCACCTTAACTACATCTAAAATAAAGGTAGGTTGGTTTAAAATTAGATCAAAGTCGTCAAAAGTGGGTAATTGGATAATGAATAGGATACCTAACCGAAACTTTGGCCATGTTCTTTCAAGGGAAATGTCTCCGGGAACTTCAATAGCTTACCATAATTGCAGCTGCGTTTGATTAGCTTGCGGGTAAGCCGCCAGAGAGTGTATGTTCGACAGTAACGTCACCCTGTAATGTGGTTGAACGTGGTGGATCCGATACGAGAACATATCCAGGAGATTGTGCAATATCCCCCATGCGTGGGACTTGAATACATTTGGCAACAATTGGTCTGTGAACATAAAAAAACACCATTCGTAAGCAAACAACCTGGCGAGGTATCCAAAGGTATTTATGTCGAATATTAAGATTTAGTAAGACGAACGAGAAATTTACGGTTTTCAGTAATCAAGCAATGTCTATTTTCCCAGTAATATCAGATTTTAGCTGAAATATAAAGCGGGATTATATTTTTAATGAAAGGCAATAAATTTAAATAAAAATATGGCATGCACAAAATGATAACAACTTACGAATAAATCCTTTTATTCCCATTGATTCTATTTCAGTATAAACTAGGAGCCGACTGTAAGTTTCCACCAAAGCTGGTGCCATCATGTTACTGCCCGGAATGTTACTTTTATTCTGAGCCAGCTTAGCAACATGCGTTACTATTGAATGTATGAGGGACATTTTACAATGCAGAGTCAGACTGTCCAAGATACACATTGATAAAGGAACCGTTGGTAGTGGGGTTCCAGGGTTTCCGTTCGGCATAGCCTTCTGACTTCCAAACAAAGTCTCTATAATGATTCCCATTGGCCTGGCATAGTACTCTTGGTTTGTTGAATAAGCATTGCAAAGTAGAGCTATGCGAAAATCTGAACCTATTAATGTCGGTGTACTGCTAGAAGTCATCAGATGTTGAAGAAACCTGTTAGGAAATAAGATAAATAGTTAAAATATGAAAATCACAAAGCTATGTAAGTATCGCACAACATTTTCTAATGAATAAAAAATCTAGAAGCACACAATAACAAATAAACACATACTCATACTGTACTTTTAAATTTTGTGGCATGGACATTGTTTTGTGTTCAGTTTCAGCTTTCTTCAATAAATGCATCCAGATGCACACAACAGCCATTTGGTGTGTACAGTGGGCTTTTGTGCAATCTGGCACTGGCAATGGTTCCTTTTCAGGGTACAGAAGCTCATGCAGCTTTATAATCGGCAAGAAGTTGGACAAGGGATTCCTTTGTATGCTCCCAGATATAAATTGCAACAAAACCCACATCAAGTGATCTCTTCCTTTCTTCATGTCATGTCCAATTAGTTTATTGTGCAGACCCATTACTATGTTAGGAAATGAAGCAAACCCAATCAGTATCAAGTAAATAACTTGTGAAGACAAGTGGAGCCAGCACCAATGAGAAGTTGACATCTCATCATCCTCATTTTCTTGTTCACTCCTTTCCATTGGTACAATCATTAATTCAACAAGCTGATCTTCTAAAGCTATACAGCGCTGTTTATGTTGTTTTTGTAAGCCGAGCATAGAGCACATCATGTCTCGTGAATATGGCTGTTGTAGGACGTGTCTCAACAGAGCTATCTGAGGCTTTAATAGTTCTTCATCATATGGTAAATTGCCTTTTAAAGAAAATTTTAATGTGGAAGGGTCCAATCTCCAAGGATTTACCAGATGATCGGCATAACCGGAAAATTCAACCACTGGCAACATCTGCGAGTGCCCTATTATAGATACCATTTGAGCACATGGCTTGAAGCTCTCCACAAAGCTGGTCAATAGTTTAGCCAGTTGCTAAAATAAGACAACATAGTTACGCACATTTTTGTTGGAAACATATTTCTATTTAATAGAGATGACTTACCCAATGTGGCCAGTGGTTATTGTCAGGATAGTCCTTTTGTATTTCAGTAACAATAAAGTATGCTGGGAGCAAAGAAGCGTTGCGGTCAAAAATATATTCTATTACATTGTAGAGGGCTTTTAGTTGAGGCATTGTGCTTGCATTTAATTTGACTGGCAATGTATGTGCTTTTTCTCGACAACCCTGAAAAAAAAACTTCAAAATTAAATTCAACACCTTACAAGTATTGTACTGTAATTATTTCTGTTAATAAAATTCACACCAGATATAATAGCAAACCTTCATTATTTCTCTGACACCCTTATAATCAACTCCACCAATTATTCTTCTGATCAAATTAAAACACTCTATCCAGTAATCAGCATTCAGATAGACCAGCTTCTCATTGGTTAAAATGCAGTCACATAACATTCTGAGAATAAAAATACCAACACTATATTGCATCATTGCATGATGAGTTAAAAGGTCTATGGATTGTAGAGATCAGTGCTTCTAGGTAAGTCATATATGGAGTACTCAATTCCTTTATAATATGTATAGTATCTATGTATCTGTATTTTATACCTTTAGTATAAAGAAATCTCATACAAAACAGGTGCTTTGACATTGATTTGTGGACACCGCCCGCAGTAGAAGGAGAAGCTGACTGATCTATCATTACACAACCTAAACCACCGGAGTTAGGAATGTGAACTTTTCAACTGCAGGTGTTAAATTTTAAACCATAGACATGGATTGATTTAGGAACTTCCACGTCTAAAGGATTTAAATAGGGGGTGGTAGTTTGTATGTAAATTCAGTTATGAGATCCATATGAAGAAGGCACAGCCAAAAATTAGTATTAGGAATATAGAAGTGAAATAACTTGAAATTTTGCATATTATGTGCCTTTTCAGCTGAAAATTCTTAAAAGCTTTTAGGTAGGTGCTTGCTGAGAAAGAATTTTACCTAGTGCACACACATTTCCAAGGAACAGTCAAGTTTATTGGCACCAGCAAAATTGTTTTATTAACACTTGCAGGAGTTTATTTTTTATTAATAAATAGCAATATAAATCAATTGAAATAATCTCCAGGCCTCACCCTAATTGACATCACTCACATTAAAAATTCTTACCAACTCCATACCAATTGAAATTCATTGAAATGTTTGTATGAGTGATATCAATTAGGGCAAGGACTGATACCTAAGAGTGTCCTTCAGGTTTTTAAGAATTGTTACAATTTACATAAGTATTAATTAGTGAGAAAAGGTTAAGTAGTTAATAACAGACCTTGCTTGTAGTATATTGGTATTGACCAAATTTTCCAACAGGGTCAGTAATTGTTTCATTTTGTATCTGTTGGGTAGGACGGCCGTCAGTGTTAGATATTGACGTATGGATGACTCCTGCAGCTCCACACTTAAGGTTGTTATGATACCACACAATTTCTTTTGATACATAGCCAGCCTTTCATTTTCTTGCTCTGGTTTATGAACCAGAAAGCAACTAAAAGCCTCTTCTACAGTTTCCACCCTCTAAAAAATCATATTGTAATAATTATTTAAGTATCTCACCTGTAAAACAACTGTTATAACATGAACAACAATGACATGAACGCCGGTAGACTGCTGTAAGAAGCTGCTGTAGCGTATTCAGCTTTATTATATACCATTTGCAAACAAAAAACAAATGTAACACTTACCAAAATCTCATTGACTACATTCGCCACTTGCGAATCGGCCATTTCTGTCGAATTATTCATTGATAAATTGTATGAAGTAAACAAGTAAATAAGTCACACAATAGCTAATATCGTGAAAGTTATACCTAGCACTGTTTGTACCCAACTACTCGCCATAAAAATATTTCTACCTTCTACGAAGATGGAAAGAGATGTAGGTACGAGTGGATTGGCGATACACTTGTAGAAAGATGCAATAAACTACCTACTATTTATTACGCGCTGCTCTATATTTTTAATATTGATAAGGAAAGGGGAACAAATAACATTTCAGGATATTGAATTTAAATGCAAAATATTGCAAAGGGAATCGCAAAGAATCATAAAGGAAAAAATTAAAATTAAAATTTGATAGTGACATCGATCAAAATTGATTGATTGACTGAATTTGACTGCAGCAGAGTGCAGCAGACTAGATATGGGCGTTTTTACAATAACGATTCCGGGCATCAATGCCACTTGCAGATACCGATATTCAACACCATGTTATGTTGACAACAGATGCTTATGATATTTTGAGACCAATCTCAAGTCTGAGAGTGGTCTTGAGCACGCCTTTGAAATGTCAATTTGTACTGGTATGACATAAGAATTGCATTTACAAGATTGCTCTCAGACTTGAGATCGGTTTATTAATACGGGCCTTAATGACAGGCGCGCGGCGTACAAGGTTGAAAACTGAAAACGAGCAAAAACTTAAACTTAAAGTGAAGCTTCTTTACGGATGTTCGGGGCACTCGCCGCGCAGCCACTCTATCCGTGCTAAGCGTCAGTAGCATTACACGACATGTACTTATATGGGTAACAGAGAGCGCGCCCGTGGCTGTTTTTAATGCTTAGTTCCTACGGTTTATACTATAAAGCTTTGCTTCTTTCGGGCGTCCCTAGACGGCACTGTTTTATAAATTGTAATAATATTTTAGGATAAATATATTTTATAATTATTTACTTGAATTCATAATCGTTTAATTTTAGTACCTACTTAATATTTCAAACAACACAAATACGCATACATTTTCGATTAGATGATAAATATCAACAATGTATCGTATCGGCCACCGATAACGATATGGACATTAGGTAGACACACTGGTAGTTATTGATGTCAAATATAACGATACCGATATCGGATACCGCATCTTTGATATCGATTCGCATCAGACTCGACTGAGCGAAGAGATACATTTTATGTGGTGCGTGGTGTGAGGGTACATGTCTATGGTAGGTGTATCCCAAGAAAGTTATACACTGTATATAGTTATAAGTAGTTTCATGAGGCGTCCAATATCTTTATTATTCTATGTTTAATAATGCAGTTTATGTTCTAGGAATGCAAGGAACCTTTTTTTTATTTCTCTATGACTGACTATGATGATGCTCTCTCAGTCCGATTCTCTTATTCTCTTTGGTATAGAAAAAAGTAAGCAATGAGAGTGCAATGTATTTTCCTCAGTTTTTATTGAAAATATACATTTTTCGTCCATATTTGTTCATGTGAAAATATTTTTTCAATAAACATCTCTTGGGTAATGGAGTCTCCGCCCTTCTCGACCCATTCAGAGGCGCCTCCATTAAGTGAAGATAGTGGTCTCCTTATTACAAGTGGTTCTTTTTCAAGTGATTCTGCCAGCGGATGGCATCACGTCGCATCCGAGGTGAGCTAATCATTTAAATTACTATTCTACCTATTCATTAGAAAAAAACGAGTATTTTTTATACTTTTTGGGGTTTCTTTGTTATTACGAGTAGGTAGGTACCCTTTAAGATCCTTTATTCTTACGATACGATTACGACGACCTCCGACGTTTCTTTGCTATCAATAACATACGTATAGGTAGTATGGTAGCTGCCTATAGTTCTATGTATTATTATTATTGTGTCCAAGTATTGTGCATTTTTTAACAAAAAACCTTTGAAGTGTACAGACTCAAAGACTGAAACTCGAGGCTACCAACATTAATAATTTTAATAGTACCTGCTCACGGGTTAAGTTAGTGTGATAGGTTGTAGTAATTACCCCTGGTCTAGATGTAAATGGGATAACCTCTATCCAGCCAATTTGGTGTCCATAATATTAGCATTGATCAATTAGTTTGGGACTAAGTATATGATTGATATGTATTGTCTGGCAGTAGTTATATAGATATAATTTAATATTTATACAGCTCTTGCACATAGAATTGCGAATTTGTACCAATTTCATATACTTTGCCACTGTAAATAATGATATTTTATTCCAAGCCCTTGCATCCTCCATAATAATTGCATGTGCTTCTACAGGATCTAAATTGTATTTTTTTTAAAAGCTAAGCTATGCAATGTCACCTCCAAAGTGTGCCAATTGTCTATACACATCTCTATGTATACATTTTTTGTACAAGCCCTTCTATACTATATCTGCAAACATTTCCATTCTAATATCAACACTTATTCCAAAGTAATAGGGTGACTGTTACCGTGAGTTCACACTGGACGAAACGTGTACACAAAACATGTTGTTGTCCCTATTTTTTGTTGTCATAAAATAGAGACAACAATATGTTTCGTGAACATGTTTCGTCCAGTGCGAAGTCACGGTTAGACAAAATACATAATATTAGACACACTCCCAGACTTAATATTACTTGTAGCTTAACTGAAAATCCTTATGACATCATAATAGGTAACATCACTTGACCAACCATTCAAACGGCTATATTTAGCCACTGTGACTGATTAACACTTATTTGTTGAATTTACATACCAGCTACGCTTACAGGTAAATTAGAGCAAAAATACCTACTGTACCCATATCCAATTTTTTTTATTTATTATAAATGTGTGTTGAACTCATTTAGCGAATGTTTAATATTTATTTGATTATTTAAAAGAAACATATATACAGCAAAATTGTGTGGGTTGTTCAAATTATTTACAAATTTTCCTATTGTTTTACTTGTAGGTACTTTGATTCAGCCAGAAATCCATGATTCATTATATTTTTCCTTTTTTTTTTTGTTGTTTTTCATATGAATTGCCTACTGCATACCTATTTAAAATAAACATTTTTTGCGAATTTTTATTTATTTTTATTAATTTGCTCACCATTATGTTTTGCGAGCTTTAATTTATTTTTATTAATTTCCTTTTTTTCTTTAACTGAAACATTTTTTTTATATCTGAAATGAAGAAACATTCAGACATTTTTGTTACAACTTTATTATAATGAACTTTTCTAAATAAGAAATATCAATATGAGTATTTATTTATATTTAGCAAAGCATAGCGAAGGTTGTTAGACAGTTATTAAATTAAGTACCAAACATTTGTAAATGAAATCAATTTCATATCAGTTTCTATGATTGTCCTTTACAATGAGGTCTTGGTAAATGTACCCAATGTAATTCCGGATAAATTATAATGTGATGATGAAGTCCATGCTAGACATTTAGTACACATAATGATATAGACTAGTAAGTCTATCACAGGGGTATCCCTGTTACTGTGAGGGGATGTATATCCCTGTGTACAAAATGATAAACCACAGATAAAAAATGATAAAAGTACTATTTCACTTCTTTGTACAAACAAATACTAACAAAGCCTTGTTTTATTATTTTTAACAGTTGCAAGAAAGTGATTTCGATGAGAAATCGTTGTCACTGTGCGAATCAACAGAGACCTCGGAGCGCATGTGTGGTGATTTTTTTAACACTGTGAAGAAAGGACCCGGAAAAGTTGTTCTTACTGCGATAGAACCGCCACCAGAATTTCAGGTAACCTACCATGCATAATATAGAACAATATAAATAATAAAAGTAAAATAAACAATAAAAGTATTGGAAATAAGTGGCTTCACCCTGTTAGTCAGGTAATAAAAAAATGATTAATTTTAAATATTTCAAAGCATGTAGGGAATGAGATCCAGATGTTTTTACCACCAGCCAGGGTGGCCCTATGTTGGAGTGGGCTGACCTTGACTGACACTTGACAGCTCTGATTTCTAAAAGTCTCTTGCTCTCTCGCCAACAAGATCTATGTGTATTTGACCTATTCTTAAGAATAATGTAATCATATGCATATCTAGCCGCACTAAATGCGCCGCAAATTCAGCAGAACTGCGCCTCCTGTGAGGTCAAATTTATCTGCTTAGCTTAAATATTTTTAGTACAACATATACACAAAAAGAAGTAGGTAGATGTCTCATAATACAGCGGTTTTTATCTTATGGTATCATATACTTTATAGGAAATAATAAATGATTTTATCTTACTGAATGTTTTCATTTCCAGGATAACCCTATCCCAGTTAAGGTAGACCAATGTACGGCTGTATTTTTGTCTCCGTCTGTTGTTTTTACCAATGATACTATAAATAAATGTCAATCATCAAGCTTAGATATTTCAATGAACGCGAGACATGTCTCGCCCATCTATCCAAGAAAGTTAAAACCAGAATCTTTATATGAAAGGCGTCAATGTTTGAATCACAGGTTCGCAAGTCCGCGACTGCTCCATCTCAGTCCGTGCCGCGCCACCCGACCTTCTTCGAGAAACTCACTAACCTCTCGGCTGTCTAGCAGTCACAATTCGCTGGTAACTCAATTCCAAGCTGACGATTCTAGCTTTATCACTCAGGCAATATCGCATGACACACTATCCGCTAAAACATCTGATATAACGGATATGTACAATGTTCCGTTTGATAGCGATATTTACGCGGTTCCGATTGACATGGTTCGCCCTACCCAAAGCAATATGAGAAATAAAGGAAAGAAAGCACCCCGAAATAATAAAAAGCGTGGCAAAAGTGCACAACAAATTACTATTGTCAATAATTTTACTACTGAAAAAACTCACAGACCAAAGGAAATTGTTAGACATAAAGATGTAAAAACTAAAAGACATAGCTTACCGAGTTCGTCTTGTAAGAAAAGTACTAGTGATTCCGATACAGATTCACTTCACTTGACCTTGCGAGAAATGAGGAAATATTTACACACACTCTATTCTAGTTCAAGTGATTCGGAATGTAGATCGACTATAAACAAAAAAAATAATGCCATTGTCGCGAATGTCAGCATTCACACGAAGCAAACTAATAAAGAAGCAAATACAGCGGTATTTTTAAAAGAGACTAATGAAGTTTCTAGACCAGTGGAGACTAACAATAATCACAGGAAAGCAAACAAGAATTCCTTTGGAATGAATGCAAAGAATAAGAAACATAAAGAGAACATTACTAAAGACGTAATAGAAGTGGATAAAAATGAGAAGTCAAGCAAAAAAAATATTTCTAATCAAAATCAAAAAGTTAAAATGTCTCCTGTGAGAATTCTGTCAATAAATCTAAAGCAGAGTTTTTGCAATTTGTTTCGTTGGCGTCGACAGCCGGTCGTAGAGAGCCCGGCTGACGTGGAGAGAGTGAGTACGGGCAGGGGGGAGTCTCCCCCCGCGGCCGTGCGGCGGGCGCTGCCGCCGCTGCCGCAGGCTCCGCACGCTTCCCATGTTGCGCGCAGGGTTGCCAACGATGAAGATACCGTCATGGATTTCGCTACTTCTATACAGAAAGTTAAAGACGTGAGTTATTTTTAATGTCTATCTATAACATTAAAGTATAGATGTAACAGGAAGATTTTTGTATTTATCGAAGATTATTTTAACTCGGCAATGAGAGCTAAATATGTCACGAGGCGGCGCCACGTTGTCATGGGTGTTATGGTGACGTTGACAGTAGTGAAGTGACAGATAACGACAGGCCAGTCTAATCAGCGAAATCTGATGAGCCGAAATGTTCGTGAAATAGTTTACCTTTTAAAACCATTATACTTTCGACTGTTCTTAGTTAAGTCCTGCTAAAACTACTTGCCCAATTTCAACAGGGACATTTTTTTTAACTTTTGACTGTCAAGAACCACACGCTATGACAGTTAAAATTCCAGCGACAATCCGATGAATTACGATATGGGTTTTACTCACCCCATATAGCATTAATACTAGAATTGTTTTACAGTATGGCTGGTATTGGGGTCCGATATCGGTGGAAGCTGCTGAGAAGATTCTGTCAAATGAGCCAGACGGCTCGTTTATAGTTCGCGACAGCAGTGATGACCATTATATATTTACGTTAACCTTTAAGCTAAACGGTCTTAGACACGTAAGGATAGAACATGATCAGGGTAAGTAATAATATTTTACCACATTAATTGCATATAGGGATGTGAAAGAGGCACTGAAACATGGTTGTTAACCATGGGCCTCATGAGAAGGCTCAAGTGAGGTCACTCAGAGAGCTACATAGAGGGCTATGCTCGGAGTTTAGCTACGAGATCGAATCAGAAATGAGGAGATTCATAGACAAACAAAGGCATAACCCGATATAGCCTTATGGATTAGTAGTCTATAGGAGGCTGTATGATAAGTAGCAGTGGGAGGCGCACATAGCCCGAATAACCGATGGCCGATGAGACGTAAAGGTTCTCGAAATTGCGACCACGCACCGGAAGACGCAGTCTGGGTAGGCCCCCATAGGCCACCTATGGTCCACCTGGTGAAAGTCTGATGCAAGCAGCACAGGCCCGGTTATTGCGGAAAATTTTGAGAGAGGCCTATGTCCAGCAGCAGTCGTCATAATGGCCATAATGGCTCAGCTGCACATATCCTCATAATGAAGTCAAAGTCAAAGCCTTTATTTTGTTGAGGCCTAAGGGGCCACTTACAAATTGTAATTTTTACATATTTTTTGTCATATCTGCAACCGCATCGAAACGCGACCTCGACTGAGAAGATCCGGCAAGAAGCTCAGCGGGCTTGTTGTTTTGAAAGATCATTATTAATGGTATAAATACTAATTTGTTTTAATATTGTTTTAGGTAACTTCTGCTTCGGTGGCTGCACTATGTTTAAGGCTCAAACTATAGTGGAATTTATAGAGAACGCTGTGGAAACCTCGCGCAGTGGACGTTATTTATTCTTTTTAAATTTGAGGCCCGTGCTGGGCCCAGTGCGAGTGCAACTCTTGTATCCTGTGTCCAGGTTTAAACGCGTGCAAAGCCTACAACATATGTGCAGGTAAATATTCAGTATAATGTATAATTCAAGTTCAGTATAGTCAGGAATCCTCTGATATCGTCACGGGAATAGTATGTGAATTTTATATCATTATCAAATATCATACTAATATTATAAAGAGGAAAACTTTGTTTGTTTGATTGTAATTAATAGGCTCCGAAACTACTGAACCGATTTGAAAAATTATTTCACTGTTGGGAAGCTACACTATCCCCGGGTGACATAGGCAATAATATATTTTCCAAAAAATTAGGGATCCTTACTAAAACTCGAATAATGTAACCGCAATGTACCCGTGCGAAGCCGGGGCGGGCCGCTAGTAATATAATAAAATTGAAAATAGTAATGATAAATATTTTGAGAGGCTAATTGGTAGCTAGTAATTTCATTTTATTTGAAACCTCACACAATAAATGAGTGTTGAAATCTCAAAATCGTATGAAAAAAAACCCCTTTCCATGTCTGTCTATTTGTCCGCCTAATTATTTTAATCTACGCAAGGGATTTTGATGCGGTTTTCACTATGATTTATAGAATTTCTTCCGGAGGGTTTATATGTGCCTGGGAGGCCATATGAAGTACTTTATTACTTTAATAAGCAAGCAAGAATGGATTATTTTGATTATTTAAAGTTCCAATTTGTTTTGTTGCAGATTTGTGATATTAAAGTATGTGCGGCGTGACCTCATTAGTAACCTACCTCTACCTAGACGTCTCGTAGACTACCTGAGTGCCACTCACTACTACTCTGAGCTTCTCGCTGAAATATAGACACGCCCACGCGAAGTAGGTTTGTCATCTTATTCGCAAACACATGTCTCACCAATACCATAGAAACGATTCAATTTTTTTGTTCATCAAGAATCGTGTTAATAAATACGAGGACATTTTTGCTTCAACAGCGACCACGGGCGACGGATACGTGAAATGTTGCGACATGGAGGATTTTAGTGAATCTGACGAGTTTGTTTAACCCAAAAAATCTGTATTATGGCCGTTGTTGTGTTCTCTATTAACTATCTAATTATTTTAATGCTTAATTCTCATAAATATGAGTTCTAGATTTTCGATCACACAATTCACTTTAACTATATATAGCGTAGCGGCGAACTAAATTAGCTACATGGTGTTTAAAAGCGGCTTACTATCAGCTGGCTTGAAAATCTAAACGCCCGAAGCATTTTTCGCATTCTAAATATATATTTATTGTATTACCAAATGTTGAATCGTTTTCTCATGAAAATAATGTCTTATCTTGCTTGAAATAATGTTATAGGATTACCAACAAATATAAATGAAAAAATATTCTAAATAATAATATATGTATTTTGAATATTGCTATACCGGTAAATGGTTGCTCATGATTATTATTATATCACATACCGCCGATTACTCGAATGCAACTTGGTGCAGCCAGAGATTAAAAGTCCCTACGTAGCTCGAGGAAAAAATAATTTTGAACCCGAATGATACCCACTACCTTTCATCCTCCTCTAAAAAAAACAATACTCACGAATTGATAACCTCCTCCTTTTTGAAGTCGGTTGATAAAAAGTTGTATACATAACGCATTTTTTAAATGATATTTTCGTAAGATCTCCTTGGTCGCGAAACCCTACGAAACTCAGATTAAAGAATAATTTAACGAAAGGGGGGGTCATTTAATGTCTGCTACGTAATACTATATATAGGTACTATATTGCTACGAATTCATATTCCAAATTCAGACTCACTACTGCCTTTAAGTCTACTCTCTCAAGTCTAGAGGGGAAAATACCCCTCTATAAATATAGGACGCACTTATTGAATCATTTTTCAATTAGATGGGATGAAAAAAACATTATATGTAGCCAAAGATTAAAAATTGTATTAGTTCCGTAATTCTTACTGATAAATTATTTGATATTACCATTGCCTATGAACGTTTAGTTAGATAAAACGTAATGTTGAAGAGGTAATCATTTTGTCGCAGCTTTCGGAGCACATTGATCACAATTGAGATGATAGCCGTCAAATAATTTTATGTGCATGCCTTTTAAGACCACCGTGACAACTATGTTGTAAGATTAACATTAAGGTAATACAAAAAAGTAAACATATCACATCACCAAATAATTGTTAAAAGTACTACTTTGCATATTTAAATATAAATGCCACCAATTGTATGCTGTTATTATGGCACATACATTTGAAAAGCAAACTTGATTTTTTTCTGGAGGTATTTATTTAAAATGTCGGACACATCATAGCTAAAGTAGTATAGTTTCGTCCAAAATGACACGCAAAGTTTTGCAAGTTGACCTACAATATGTGACATGAACTAACTGTATTAAAATTGCTATTTAAACTGCATATCGTAGTTATTTCACAGCTTAACAAGTATGTAGAACACCGTGATAGTCAAAGCAATCAGTCTTTGATGATGATAATATACAATAAAAAATAATAATGGTTTATTCTTGACTATAGCATAAAACATCTTTAATAATAAATACCGTTAATTACTTCTTGTAAGGCGCTTGTTAAGGCGCCATTTTGTTATTAATCTTGCTTTGTAATAGAGAGCTCATTATAATCATCGGCTGATCTACACACGCGGGAACAGACGACACTCATTATCAACATGATAATTTGAATAATACACGTAAAGTACGATTCATATCTAGCAGAGCGCATCGGATGCCAGCGTCCACTGGTATGCGTAATTATATATTCATATTAACAGTCATTAGAGTTCATATTTGAATGGCATTTGTGTGCATCGTAGAATACGTGCGATCGTGAGTATTCCAAGATGCATAAGATCTAAGGAAATATTAACTTTAATTACTGAAAAGACACTTCAGTTTGTTGTGATGTGAATCAAACTTTATTGTACTAATTTGCAGGAATTGATTTGTTTCTATAATTTCGATTGGGGAGACATGACTGCCCTGAATATACTATCGAAGCTCTATAATACGCACTTAAGTACAAATAGAATTCTTGCCAGTATAGCGTAATGATATAATATCTACAATTATAACCAGTCATATTATGTACCACAATGCAATGGCTTTTATATATTCTCAATAATACATTGTAATATTTGCCTCCTGTCTAACTAGACAACGTGCTAGTGCCTGCATATTATTTAGAACTCTACTTACCTAATATAATGTAGGCAATTTGATGCCGTATCACCAATACGGAAGCACTAAAAGAGCTTAAACTCATCTTCGTTCATAACGTAACATTAAGGGTGTCCACGCTGTTGGGTGTGTAAGTTATTTAGGGTACCCGATTTTGTGACATATTTTCATGATCACTTATGTAACAAGTGATGTAGGTTTTGACGTCTTAATAATATAACATTTGAGCTGTGTAATCCATAGGTTACCCATAGGCACATACCAATAATCAATAGACACCGCATATCCGGACACCCCAGCTCGCTTAACTTATACATTGCCGCTGCATATGTATAACAGCACCGGTAATTTTGAGTGGTCCATTCACGGCTCGATCTTGAACGGACCAATCAAAATTCGTCGTCTTCTCCGATACCCTGACAACTTTTGACGATTGTATTCTCATACAATATTGGATGTAAGTGGTGTCTTGTTTTATTGATCTGTGCCCATTGGTGATAGGACTATCGGTTGTGAATCCAAACTAAATAAAATGGGATAAAATACAGCTGACCCAGGATTATAATGGATTATATTGTATTTGACTCCCTCAGGGCTATAATATGAGGTCTTATTTTAATAATGCATGATATTTTGCATGGCGGTTTAGTACTTAAATAGTTACTTAAAAAATATGTATCTATCTGCCACAAAAAAATATCTGATGGGTTTTTGAACTGAACTTTTTAATAACTCGCTACCAACCAGCTGTGCCCAACACAGAGGATTTATACCTTCAGATTCATGGTGGTAGGTATACCTACATTATTTTACTATCATTTACTAAGGCGCGAAGCAAAATATCGCGCATCATCAAAATAAGACCCTACTTAATGGTCAGTTATATTGGATTTTGCCACAGTATTGAGTTCAGTGTGAATGAATATGTTGCGGTGAGTATTTCGCTCCGTAAGTATTTCTTTGAAATCGCAAATCTGGTTGTGTACCAATTTTCTCGTAATGTATCCAGATAAATGATGATTGCCCGCTGCGCGCATTACATACAAAACTGATTTTATAAGTCCGGTAGAATACTAAAAGGATTAATGTTTTTTTTCTCGTACGAAAATGTTGTCAAGTTTTACGTGTGGTCACCACACATAGAACAGCATTGGTTACAAGAGATTGGCGACAAAATCAGCCGCGTGTGGGGCGGGTGGACTATTGCTTTGGAACTTTTATTTAAAAAAAATAGCATTGGCTGTGGCTAAACCGAATATTATAGGTATAGGTAATTCCGATGCGTTTATAAGTGAATAGTAAAAATCTAAATATTTATTTTAGTACTGTGTAAATATGTATGTAATCTATCACATAATGATGTATCAATTAATATTATAAAGTAATGTCAACATGAAAAACACTTATGGTCAGAAAGTTTTGAAAATGTTATTACAAGTACAAAACACCAAAAATAAATTTGTATAATATTTTGACGTCGTGAAGATTATCGCTTTTATATAGTAACTGTATTTTTTGCTCGGATATTGGAGTATATTATTGATTTCTTGAATCGTAAGTAGATACCTTCATACTAACATAGGTTGTTGCTAGTAAATTATATTCGAAAATAGTTATTTCAATTATATATATTTATATACAGTAGTTACGTATTTTAATAAGAACGTTTGAAAGCAATACTTCTATAATTTGCGATGAATATCACAACATTGAATATAACCAATCGTATCACGAGCGTGGTGAACTTAATCGCATCCTTATGTACTATGCATAAATAAAAAAAACAGCAATCAGGCAAAAGCATAAATTAAAATGTGGTGATAAAGAAAGTATAATGTAGGTACTCATCTAATCTAACTTAATATAATGTGTGTAACGCTGATGGCATGTGTGTACCGAATTACTAGTTTTGTATATACCCAATGTGCGTAAATATCGCAGACGTGGAGACTATTACACGTAACAAGTGATACAGGTATTGTTATACTTAGTAGAATTTATGTAATTACAATTTTGCGACAGAACTTGATCTAATCACGCAAATAGGGAATCGTTTGTTCAATCACTCATTTAAACATGGTTAAAACATATGACTGTAAGTACTAATAGATGAAAGAAAATACAAAGAACTTAATTAGTTAAACTGTAGTAGGCTTGGCTTGCAATGCTTAATAATTACGACTATGAAAATAAATAGCACGCATAGGTAACTAGCTAAAAGTAGACTAAAATTGCCTGTATAGGCAATATGTACTCTCACCTACCTACTAATGATAAGATTGTTAAACCGTCTGTAACTTAGTAATATAACTGTTAGAATGGCATTTTAAATTAAATAAATCATATACTTAAGTGTTCGCTCAGAATGTAGTAACAATGAATTAGAAATACGTCTGTTCTATTATTTCATTACAGCGCGTTCACTACGCAATGACTGAATAGTAATGTAAACTTACAACCATCTATTAATTAAATCATGATTATAATGATTTTATCTGCGGTGGTTGCGGGTTCGATTCCCGCCCGGGGCAAATTTCGGAAATGGCTTTTTCGTAATTTGCCCAGGTCTGGGTGTCACTGGGATCGCCCCCAGTTCATTGTACGGTTACCCATAGTACAACAAGCTTTGCTTAGTTTGGGACCGTACAGTTGGTGTGTTCGCCTGGCGATATTTATTTATTTATCTAAATATGACTGATACAATTCAAATATTTCGCTTTCGTATGCAATAAATAATAAGTATTATCATGTTAAGGTTAATGTTATAAATGCGGATAGTAGACAATATACATTACGCCTGCAGTGTGTGCGAGGCCGTGTCTTCAGGGGCAGCGCAGTGGTGGCACCCTTCTTGTTCCTCACGTCCGATACGACACAGATACCGCCCGAAACAACCATGTCCGGACAGCATCTGTGTGAGTCGGAACGTGAGGGCGCCGTGTCCACGCGCCAACCACTCCCTGAACACTTATTAGTAGTCAATAATTTAATTATCACTTATGAGCGGAACTGCACTGTAACGTAAGGCCCACTTCCGTTCCATGTCCCAATAAGTTGGTTTGTAATAATAACAAACGACCTGTAGTAATAATGAATAAGGTCCAATTAATCACTCTAACCGTAACATATATATGCTCGCAACAATCACAATTGAAGAATTAGTTTAGAAGCGCCAGCTCTAGTCTAAGTAGCGTCCGTATGCATGCAATCAATACCCTGGCGCCCTCTAAGCCACAAGAGCGTATGGTCTACGGAAGCCTCGCTCGCGGCCGTCACGCGGCGGCGCGCGGCGGCGTCCCCTAACACCCTGCACCATAGGTAAAGCCAGCATTGGTTTATTAGTTGACTTGACTTATTCCACATAATTAGTCCGCTTTCATTGCAAAGCACATGCTTGGAATTCATAGAGATAAAAAATGTTGGACACGCAATATTCTTTTCTCTTTTTGGATTTCCACCAATCAATGTCTACTTATATGTAAGATCTACACGCAAAATGTGCACATCGAAAGCTTGACGGAATGTTCATTTCATAATTTATTATCTACCTACGCCTTCGCGCACTAATAGGTAATGTTATTTTTTATAACTTAAATAAATATAGCCCTGTTGTGGAATTTCTAATTACATACGAATTAGGTTATATTGCTAGGTTCTACGTTATCATTGACAATGAAACGCTACCTTACCTTACCCACAGAATTAACCATGTATTTGATATGATTTGGATTCAATGAGTTTGGATTCAAAAAAAACAACTTATAAATAAATATGTGGGTACTAGCCACATATTTATTTATAAGTTGTTTTTTTTTATTTGACTTTAATATAGATTGTGTTGTAGGTAATTTTCGTTTGTTTAAACATTACCCACTATTTGTGTGTGCTAACTTGGCTGACGAAGAGTGTATTTTATAGTCTCTCAGTTTATAGTTTAGTTATTTGTATGGGTAACTTAACACATTTATTATTAGGTACAGCGTGGATTATACCATATGCATAGAGTAGTGTTGCCCGCAAATTCTTATAATAACATTGGTCACGTTTATACAGGATGCTTCAAAAGGCTAAAATAATAATTGGGGGTTAGATGAGTGCCTATCGGACGGAAAGCTGAAACAATTATTCGAAGGCCTCTAACTCAGGAAATATGGTAGTTACGTATAGTCTGCCTTGACTATGCATCTACATAATATCAGCAAACGTATACCTACATTATTTTTTGCACTTTTGAAACACCTGTATACTACTTACATATCAATTATAATATTTATAGGTAATCGCACCGACGACGTGCCAATAACTCTTGCGCATCTTGATTTTATCTTTGGGTTATTTGAAAAGCACATATTTTTGATTGTCTAATTAATACATAAGGATATGATAACGTAATTCAATCTGTAGAAACTTATTTATTAACGTTGATGGAACTAATTACTATGTAGATATACCTATATGTTATATAAAAATATATATTACGGTTAAGATATTATCGCATGTAATGCACATAATGTGTAACAACTGAAATGTAAGTTGATGAAGTAGTTCATTCTGTTTTATAAAAATGGAACTTAGTACCTAATAAATAGGTTCCCAATTAGAAATGTCGTTTCTTTTAATCCTTCAAGTTACTATTGTGAGACGCAAACTATTTACCTACAACGAGGCCTTTCTCACCCCCTCCGCTCGCTTGGATTTCGAGGATAAATAAGTGGCCTCCCTGTTATTTCAGATCATGGTGTGTCTGGCTGGCAATTATTTTGTAATGACGTAATTAGGTTCTGTTGTTTCTAAAATTAAGCACTGTTTTGGCGCAATTTTGAGCGCTAAAGTAGCTTTAAGTAGATCTCGCTCTAAAATCTAACGCACTGTGCGGAAAAATCTGGAAAAATATCAGGATACAGCACGTGATACTAAAACACAATGAAAATTTTAACAAGTCCAACTCTTGTCATCACTAAATCACAAGCCACAACCGACCAAGTTGAAGCTAAATAGATTTCCCGTCTTTTATAAAGAAACTCAATAAGTACTGAGAGTCAAAAATGAACCACAACTTAGTGTCTTATATTTCAATCACTATATTATCGCTATTTAAATAGCTACGAAACCCTTCATAGTGCATAGGCCGACGTGCTCTTCAACGATTTTTAAATCGGCGAGAAAAAAATTATACTAAATTTTAGGTCCGATACTTACAATTATATTATTTTGAACTTTTAAACAGCCTGTATTAAAATATTGATGATGCACATCAATTTTCAAATATCTGCATGTTTGAAATAATTCCCGATAGCCATCTTGTTCCGATAGATGTCGAGGCGGGATCGAGTGATAGTCGAGTCGAGTAGGTATCAACACTGATCACGGGCCCATGCCCAGGATCCAACATGCAGACGATTTGTTCATACAAATCCAGTGAAATTCCTCTCCGTAATGGAGTTATAAATTTTTTTCTTTTTGTTGGTAATGGATCGGCAGAGACACTTGACAACTTAACAGAAACAATGGAAGCCCGCACCTGATCAGGAATAAATAATGAAAATTGGAATGAAGCGAGTAGGCACGCCCATTGAACGTCCGCCAATCGAGGTTTGCAGTTTGGGGGATGATCGTACGCTCCGCCCACGCAGTGAGCCCAGCGCCCACCCACCTATCCACGCCCAGCCCCGGCCGCAGCAACCCCTAGTTGAGGAATATTGACGCCGACGTCATAATCACGCAGTGCCACGACAGATTGATGTGACTGTCCATTGCACTGAAAACTGAAGACAGCGCCGCCGGTGAGGTGAGTCCAAATTGTGTTTATATTCAACAAAGTTTTACATTGAGTTTTATTTATAGGTAGTATGCTGTGCACATTGTTAGTCAATACATGAGTGTAATTATTTACTATAGGTAAAGGTACCTACTTTAATTAACCTATGGTATTTTAGTAGGTAATTATGTTCTTAGACACGTTTCATTTTATAATGGTTTCCCGCTTCATTGGAATAATTAATGTGCTAATGAATGAACATATGATCAATAACACTATGTATGCGGTAGGTGAATAATTATGATAGAATTACCGCTTTCTTTAGACCTAATTATCCAGCCACCTTCTAGTAGGTATAGGTACATAAGAATAATACCATTCGTAGTCAAATCTTCTATATCTATAAATACTTATGTTACCATTATTGGCCACTACCATTATTACCTTTGGTAAGCCGTACCTGTCTGTGGTAAGCAGACTTAGGTATACCTAGTAGTGAAACCAATTTTAGCGCAGGTTTATATCTTTCAACCTATACCTACCTAAGTCTGCTTACCACAGACAGGTACGGCTTAGCAAAGGTAATAATGGTAGTGGTTAGTGGTAAAGTACCTTCCTACTGGCTACCTATACTCTAAGAATTGATCTATACTTAAACCACTACATCTGATCTGCTTACCATGGTCTAGGTACCTATACTCACCTAGGTATAGGTAGTATTTAGGAAGATCGTACTCACGCTTAACTTGATAAACAAAGCTGCTACGCTTAATCAAAAAAATAATTAATTAAAGATAATAATGTATGTACTTAAGTAGGACCTATATCGCTACATAAGATACTGCCCTCCTATCTAAGATGAGAAATCTGTGCCAAGTTCGTATTAACATAGATATCTAAATAAGTCTACGTTCTTTAGTTTAAATTAAGATGAAATTATAAGTAGGTACTTAGTAGGTTCCTACTTGATCTACCCACATTAAGCAGGTACAGCTATTTATTTAAGTAAATTTATACAAATAGGCACCTAATGGGGCTGAGCACTAAAATTTAACAAGGTACTCGACTCCCGACGGCACTTTTCTCGAAAAATAGCTATTCCGCCGGAGAGAAAAATATATACTTATATATTATACCTAATGACAGTGATGTTCGTAACTTGTTCACATCCATACCCAGCCAATGGATGATGAGAAAAGTGGCCACGTTACTGAGGGAGCTGAGTAGGTACCTACAAATATGGGTAAATTTTACACTCCTCTACATCT
Source organism: Notodonta dromedarius (assembly GCA_905147325.1). Taxonomy (NCBI): domain Eukaryota; kingdom Metazoa; phylum Arthropoda; class Insecta; order Lepidoptera; family Notodontidae; genus Notodonta; species Notodonta dromedarius. The sequence goes on along the minus strand of LR990160.1, from coordinate 8,055,670 downwards.
CAGCATATTTTTGTTCAGAGCTGATAACTGGCCGTCGCGCGTCGTACCTGTGTCGAACAGGAGACCATACAGAAAAGGAATCTCATTTCTTTCATGGCGGAGACAATATCTTTTACATGGGCTGCCTTTCAGTTTAGGTAGGCACTTATTTATTGGAGAGATATAGGGACAAACGATAACGTATTTTTTTCTAAGTTTTGCCTACCCACCTGACAGAAACTTTGTTTTACAACAAACTAAAATGTTGCAGCAAAACAATTGAAAACAATGTGACTTGAAAAATTAAATAAAATAACCTTTGACATTCAAGCCAAGGGCATCCCAACAAAAAATTACCTTAAGTTTACTTTTAATTAATACTTATAATTTATTTTGTATAAGCCCACTTAGGTATTATAAAATACTACGAGTTATTAATTGAAACCCCCATGTTACAGTACCTACCTATCTATTTTCCATAAATTAAAATAAAATAAATCTATTTATTTCATTTTAATAAGCCCTATTAATTTCAAGTTCATCATTTCCTATCTTACTACCGAAATTCTCCACCAAGGTACCTATTTGTTTTTTTTGTCCAATCTGCCAGCTCTGGCCGGGTCATAGGGCAAAAGTCAGGGTTGGGCAAGGCGCGAGCCGTACCGGGGCACGCGCGCCGTTACTTTATCAAAGGGGTTAGGTACCTAATTACGGCTTTTAATAATTCCGACAATATGTTTGCCTACAGTGCGCCGAACTGGTTGACTATCAACCCTTAATTTACGGGCGGTTTGCTGATCACTGTTATACAATCTGTGGAGGTTCGTTTTTATTGAGGGGCTGTGTCCGTTCATTGTCTACTATAAGTAGGTACCGATCGGAGCTAGGTGACAAAATAGCATAGCTACAAATTAATTTCATGCACAATTGTTAAAAAAATAGACATACAAATTAAGTTAAAATATAGTCAGGTATTGCCATACTTGGACTTTGACTCTATTTCAGACATAAGCATTAGGTAACTAGGTGCCTATGTACCCATGTGAATTGCAGTATAGGTACTTAATAAATAATGAATAAGCAATAATGAAAATGGGTAGGTACTTATGCAAATGTTTTTCACTGATTAAGGATTTGTTACAAGTTTATAAGTAAGTAAGTAGGTACTTTGGTAGTTGCGAAAATAATTAGATCCTTCTTTTAATATGCATGGTATTGCTTGCTTAATTTCATCATGGCTGATACCTACTTAGTTAAAAATAGGTATTACTATCTGATAAACAGTTATAGTGTTAGTACATAGGTAAGTACCTAACAAGATTAAACTTATCTCGCGTAGATCTTCAAAACTATACCTACTTGTTTACGTCCATAAAATATACCTATAGGTATTCTCTCAATTTATAAAAATGCAGCACTGCATTCTTAAATCCATGAGCAATTAGTGTTATCAAAACACAAAACTACCTACTTATATAGCACGCGTTGATAATTATTGTAGGTAGCCAAGGTCCGGTAATTGCCGCCGCACATATGGTGTAATTGTGACCTATACGTCACGCCACAATTATGGAAACATGTCAGTATTTTACCGATAGTTATTGAAATCGCTTATCCGAGGGGGCACGCCCTGACGGTGTACCTACTTGCTACCTTGTGAACAATTCACATGTTGGTACCAACGCAGTGTCAATCAGTCGTTAATCGAACACACCAACTGTATGGTCCAAAACTAAGCAACGCTTGTACTATACTATGGGTACCGAACAATGGACTGGGGGCGATTCCAATGGCACCCGGACCAGGGCAAATTACTGAAAGGCCATTTTCGTAATTTACCCCAGGAGAATCGAACCCGCAACCACCATGTACAGTGAGCCGAGCGGCCTATGCTCGAACCAATGCGCCAATCGGTCGTCAACATTTAACTTCTTAACCGTCTTCAAAAAGGAGGAGGTTTTCAATTAGGTTGTATTTTTTTGGAGTCAGATCAATTTCTGTATTAAAATATTTTTACATTGAACCTACCTTCCTATGTATGTTTAAATAAACGTAAGTGCTTAGATATATATACGTATTTGTTTAGTCTAAGCCTGTATTATTTTTGATTATTTTAACATCATACCTGTAGTCCCCACAGGGGTAAGCAAAGGTATATATAGCTGCGCATACACATTTGGCGATGGCATGAGGGCAAGTCTTTTGGCCGAGCCTTTCGCTATCAATGCGAGGTGATTCGGACCATAGTCCACCGCGCTGGTCCAATATGCGGGTTGGCGAACTTCTCACGTCTTTGTTTTCCTTCAATCAGCAAGTGATAATCTCAGTTGGAAATGAGATACGCATTTGAATCCCAAAAATTCCAGAGGTGCGAGCCGGGATTTCAAACTGCTAATCTTTTGGTTCAAAGCGTGTTTCAACCACTGAGCTATGTTTTAGTTATAGGTAATTTTCACGATTATTTTAGGTACGTATCTATACAAATAAATAAAATTGGAGTGTCTGTTTGTAATATCAAAATAACACATTTTCACTAAATGCATATGAAAGTACAAACGACACCTATAACAAAAACGCAATTTAAAATTTTTTGTCTGTCTGTCTGTGTGTTTGTTCCGGGTAATCTCCGAAACGGTTCGACCGATTTGGACGGGACTTTCACTGGCAGAGAGCTGATGTTTTAGGAAGTAACTTAGGCTACTTGAATTTTAGTTAAACAATTAGGGTTCCGCGTAAAAAAATAAAAACACATGAAATCAAAGAGTATCTCCGAAACGGCTGGACCGATTTTGACGGGACTTCCACTGGTAGATAGCTGTTGTTATCAGCAGTAACTTAGGCTACTTTTATTTTAGAAAAATTTTTTTTTAAAAAAATGGGTTCTGTAGCGCGGGCTAAGAACGCGGGAGCGGGCTTTTTTGTTAAGTTAAATTCCACGCGGACGAAGTCGCGGGCTCAGCTAGTATACTATAAAATTTATTGGACGATAAGTTACTTAGGGTACCGAAGGTGTCGGTACATATTACTATCAGTTGTAAACCTAGAGTAGGTTTTTGTTATTTAGTTTCCATACGCCTATAAGTAAATATATGCACAAGATATTAAGTCAAGCGGTCCCCAACAGCTAACCGCGTGGGAACAGAGCATACGTTTCTAAAAAACAAGTATCGGGGGCATGGCGTTGAAGGAAAACCTTTTATTCCACATATAATATCGGAATAATTTTTGGATCATTCTATCCGTAGGTATCATTCTATTCTAAACTGCCTAGGGTTTTTTTTGGGGTCCTTTGACCTTAGTGAAAGGGTTATTTTTACGTCACGATTTTGTGTTTTAAGTCACGTTTTGATCGTGGGTTTACGTTGCGTTTATTTATTTTCTCTTCTGCAACTGGCTAGGGTAGATACACCAAATGTCAGCCGCCTAAGGATATTTCAACTTTGTTCCAAATTTTAGCCGTGTCATTAACGGTGTTAGGAGTAGGCGTAGGTACGGTGCGGTGGTATAATTTACTATAGGTAGTTTTGGATAGCCTGATGAATCTTGTGTTCGAAATTCTGTTACATCTTACGTTATTTATAAAGTGAAAAATCTGGGTGCTTTTAAATTGATGGGGTAAAACCGCTTATGTCGATCTGGTCTAGTCTAAACTTTGATATAACATAGGTATAGGTACCTTTTGTATTGGACAGACGTATATTCCATTCCAATTAAACGACTTTGAAAAACATTTCATGGATCATTGCAAGTGGTACCAATTTGATTGTAGGAATATTGTAATTATAAATTGTCTTAATTACGGTATTATTTCATTTCATTAATTTCTCAAAATGACCTAATGAGAGCATGATGATGTGGAAAATGATAAAACGTCTAAAATAAAAATGATCGAATAAGAATATACGCATTCAAGCCCAGAATGTAGGCACTTATACACAAGTGCCACCACTAACTCCTTAGACACGACGACGATATTATGATAATGTGATAAAGCCTCTATCAAAATCCCATTTATCTAGGCTGACATGCGAAGAGTTACTTTTTATATTTTGCCGTGTGATGTCACACCGGGCCCTCTTATTTGAATAATCAATCGATTATTAATGCCCACAGCCCGTGATGCGGCAATTCCTTTCAAACTTCACAATATTCTTATTACAAGGGTGCATACCGTGGTTTGAGGACAATTTGATTAAGTAATTGTATTCTAAAACCGTAACGGATATCGATTGCATACGCAAATGCAAAATTATTGAATACCTATCAATGGAAACTCGCCCTCTGTGATGAGTCATTCCGTCATCCGTAACTATATCTAGCTGACGAATTCTTTCACACTACATTTTAAAATTACTTTTGCACTTGCTTCTATTAGTGACACTAGTATTAATCCCACTAGTACTTACTACTTACCTAAACAGAGCTTAACATAAAAATCTTCGGGCCATTGCTCAGACCACAGTATATAGGTACCTGTATGTGCCGTGATTGATTATTATGACCTTTATGTAAGTATTGATTGGTTGTGAACAGAAGCATGGACGCGGGCGGCGGCAAGCCGGAGACGTTGTGCCGGGTGTGCGGGGACAAGGCTTCAGGGAAACATTACGGGGTACCGTCATGCGACGGCTGCAGGGGCTTCTTCAAGAGGAGCATTAGACGGTAAAATAAACTAGCATTTAATCATTCACTTACATAAGGTATACGAGAGGTACCTAGTCATCTTACTCCATATTAAATAGGACATGAATTTAAGATGTTTTCGCTAAACAATAACATTGCATTTTCTGTAATTGTATGTATGTATGTTTATTATTGTGTGTATGTATGTATGTAATGTTTGTTAAGAGTAACATCAAGTGCACAGTTAAATTAGGTATGACAGACTGACTGTAGATGAGTACCTACAAACAGACTAAAGTAGGTATTAGATTCGCGGCAGACTCAGAAGGTGATTGGAGGAAGAATTGTGGCCCACCATAGTCCTGAATAGAGACGAATGGAGGAATGGGAGGCCATACCCAGCAGTGGGACATAACAGGCTCGTAGTTTATTTATTTTATTACCCTACGTTGCCCCATACTGGGCAAAGGAACCTATTACATTAGTGGGTAAGTAGGTAGGTACTAGAATTAATTATTCTACTTACAAGTTTTTACTAAACATCTAAAGAATCAAGGTTTAATCAAAACTTTTTTTTTTATTGTTTTTTATTGCACCAATATTGGAAAATATTTAAGAAGTGAATAATTTTCAATGCATATTGTTATTAAAATTGTGTTATGAAAAGAAAAAAAAGCCTATTTTATGTTATTTATTTAAGTAGGTAGGTACTTAAATGCTTTTATGTAAGTACCTTCCTATCGTGTTCAGGAATTTGGACTACGTCTGTAAGGAAAACGGTCGCTGTGTGGTCGACGTAACCAGGCGGAACCAATGCCAAGCGTGCAGATTCTCCAAGTGTCTGCAGGTCAACATGAAGAAAGACGGTGAGTAACAGCTCTGCCAAGCTGCGCTGCGTGGCACCTGTACCTCGGTACTTATATGTAACTAGCTGTGCCCGCCCGCGACTTCGTCCGCGTGGAATTTAATTGACAAAGTTTCATACAAACTTTCATCCCCTATTTTATCCCCTTGGGGGTAGAATTAATCAAAATCCTTTCTTAGCGGATGCCTACGTCATAACATCTACCTGCATGCCAAATTTCAGCCCGATCCGTCCAGTGGTTTCGGCTGTGCGTTTTTAGATCACTATGTCAGTCAGTCAGTCACCTTTGAGATATATATATATAGATATAGTAGTGGTAGTAGGTACTTACCTAAGGGGCGGGCATTAATTACGTGAGGCATTCTTGGGGTCGAGTTGAATCACATTCAATCTTACTTTGGGGAGAGGGAGGGTCTCGGAGAAACAAAAATTGCGGGAAAATTGGGTTAAATTAACAAATAAAGTAAAAGTTAAGTTAAGTAGTCTTAAATAAAAATATTAAGCTAACTATAATTAAATAGTTTATATTGTTTTAGAATAAATCCAACGCATTTAAAATAGAAAAACGCAATTTTTAAATTGTCACTTTAGACTGGTGGATGGGGGAGGGAGTTGAGCCAAATCTCATGTAATATCACAAGGGGGGGACGGGGTCGGAAAACCAGCAAAAACGCCTCACGTAACTAATGGACGCCCCCTAAGCAGTAAGTATACCTATCAGCTAGTTCAAACTAATACAACGCAGAGCAGAAAAGACATAGGTAGGTACATGGTAGGTTTATGCGTTATCTCATAAACCTACCATGTACCTACCTATGTACCACCGTATAACATACCTAGTTCATCTTCATGTTATCAACGTGTTATCAAAGAAATGTAGGTACAGTGTACGTGGCTAATCAGATATCTGTATCTGGCTAGGTTTAGGTACTGTTATCATTGTCTCGAACACCCTAGGTATTTTATAAAACCAGGCAACTTCATTAACCGAGTGGAAGAAATGGAAAATATTTTCTTTGAATAGCTATACTTAGTTTCAGCGCAGCGTATGCTTAGGTGTGTACTGTGTAGTTAGTCTCTTCACTGTGTTCGTAAATAGTAGTTACGTAGTTAATCGAGAATGGCTATAATCAGATGACTAGCTAAAATATAAAATAGCAAACCGTAGAACTGTATTTAGCATTGATCAATAGTGAACACGGCCGCGCACTTGTATCAATAAAGTATTTATCCAGGGTGTCTCCTTCGCAGCATGTCTTTTCCATTAGGAAACATTTCAAGTATTTGCGGTAGACAAGTGTCAGTAAATGGCGCGCGAGAAAAAATGTGGGGAAAGCCCGCGCTCTCTCCCTTTCCTGTCTGACACACTTGTGCAGGTTCGCGTTCACACCAAAGGTTCACGACGAGTCAATCTATAAGTACTACACCCCCTATAGCTAGGCAGGCTAGCTATAGGGCCGACGAGAAGCAATACGAAATAGTTTTAATGTTTGCGTTCAAGTCGGACATTTTGTAGATTCGTGGTTTGTTCTGGGTCGGAAATCGTTATGTTAATAAAAAATAAAAGAAGGCGAAACCGTATAAACAATGTACCTAGCTATCGCTTGTCCCTATATAGTTCAGGTATGGATAAATAGCAAAATTTAAAATAAACGGTAAGTACCTATATTAGAATTAAGTCCTCCTTCCGTAAGCGTGTTCATAGAATCTAATTCATTAGGAAAAACTTCCACAATTTTAATTGCAAGAACATCTCCAGCTTACAGACTATGTATCTATAATTCTACTCCAAGGTACTTGGCAAACTTAAGAGGCACCAACTAGGTAGGCACCAACTAGGTACCTACTAACTCTAGGTACTTTGTTAAGGGCTGGCTTGGGTTCATTATGCTCAAAAGTCGTGCATAAAAGTGCGAAGCGTGGTAAACACCGCCGAAAACAAGCCGTCATGTGCACCCGACGCGCCGTTCACACAGATATTTATTTACATGGCAAATTGATTGCGTCCCGGGCAACCGCGGCTTGACAAACCTACACAACACTTTACACCCTAATGTAATAACAAATGCCCTTGTTTATAAAACACTTAAGCACACGCTATCACTGCAAGTTATTTTAAAAATACTTACTCATACTGAAAATATATTATATGCAGCATTTTATAATATTAAGCAAGTACTAGTTGGGTATTTAATTGTTTTTTCAGCTGTCCAACATGAGCGCGCGCCCCGGCCATCAGTTACCGCCCAACACCAACTGGCGCTACACAAGCTCGGTTATAATTTCACGCGACAGCAACCTTTCATCCCTAGCCCGACCCCGCTGGCTTTGTCCACTTTCCCACCTTTGCACACGTACGGCGGCCTCGTATCCGCCCGCCCTGACATAAATACACACAACTCCTTCCTAGAACGCGGACCTTTTCAAGATTTCTCGACGTCGCGACTTTCGGAAACGATGGCGCCGGATGTTTCGCAGTTGAATCCTCTTCTTAACTCTCAAGTCCACCCGTTGAATCCGTTCAGTCAGTTCAAAATTCCGCTGTTCTCGGCCTCGCTACCTTATCCCGTTCCGCATACAGGATACTTTCCTACTAACATTTTTTATCCCCCTGTCTTAACATCGAGTGAATGTCCGATATCTTTAGAGAGTGAGTAAAATAATTGTTATACATTTAAATGGTCTAATAGTAATAGACACCTGCATTCATTATTGGTTTTGCTTTTTTATGTTAATCAGAAAAACCAGATTCTCAATTATCAGAAAAAATGAAAGAAGATGAAGTATCAAGTTCTGAAGAAGCCTTCAAGTCGGAGTGTCTCACCAATGACACCACTACAAAAGGTAGGAATTAGGATGAAAGATTACGTATACAAAGTTTATGAGTGGGATTTGCGTAAACTATGGTTTTTCGGAGAGTTACTTATTAATTTAAGCTAGACTTTAAGTAATAATGACTTTAGTATAATTTTTAACATGCTATGGTAGATGGATGGGTATTTATTATAAAATCAGTTCTGCATTATGCGAATGATCCAAGCGCTCAGCAAAAATAGCGATTACGCAATAGTGTTCTCATTCATAGTGGCTTGATAAGCGATTGTTCCAGTACCTACCTATAAAAGACGTATACATCTAAAAACTTTTTTTTATAATTCTAATTAGGTACCTATATAATTGCCTTCCTATTTTTAGATACAAGACCTGCTCAACTAAGTTCCCCAAACAATTTTGAGCCACCAGTTCACATTGTATCAAAAAGCGCTGAAAACCACCCACGTGCGCTAGAAAAAGATTTAATTTACGTAGACTATATAAGGGAATGCCAGAAAGCTGTACAGCACGTTGATTATTCTAAAAGATGCCTTGAGGAAACCATACAAAATGAAGCGAAGTGGAAACATTCATGTCAGGATATTTGGAAAATAGAAAAGGGAGTTTCCGAATCGGCGGTGAAAGTGCTAGTCGCTTCAATTAAATGGTTGCACAGTGTTGATTATTTTGTGCAAATAAAAAGAACAGAACAGACGAGTCTACTTCATAGTTGTTGGAAGGAACTGTTCTTACTTACAGCGGCGGAATATTCCTATTACTTCGATGAAGGTACTTAACATGCCTACTTTAGATTTTAATACTAAGTCATTAAATGCTAGCTTCGTTTACGTTAAAAGCAAACATCCAATTGTGACTCATCATTTATACTTACGTAAGAATAGACGGTGAATTTAATTTACAGATCGCGATAACAAATCCATGATAAACTCAAAGCATCCGCATATCAAAGATGAAGTGCTAAAGTTAACATATCTACTGAAAAGATTGTCTCAATGTAAACTAGATAAATCTGAATACAAATGGCTGAAGTCTGCATTATTGTTTCGTACAGGTAATAATTTAGTTATAATTACAAAATGTTATTGCGAGTCTATAGGTATTTTACTTACGTTACTGTTTACAGATTCCTCAGATTGTACGACGCTGACCCACTTACAGATGATGCAAGACGAAACCCTAACACTACTGCAAAAGCATTGCTCAGCAAAGGACTCGACCCGATTCGGGCGGATCATGCTCAAGTTAGCTAATGTGTGCTGTTTGGCTAATCAAAGATTTTTAGAAAATCTGCTGTTCCCATATTCCTCAACAGATGAAATTAACACGACGTTGGCACATATACTAACGTGTACTTCAATGTGAGTGCTAACTTCATCGGTAGTAGGTATAATTGTGCCTAAAAGTAGTACTTACCTTTATAGCTAAAAAAATTCCTCCTTGAGGACAGAGGAACAGAAATGAGACACCAAATAACCTACTAGGTACGCTTAGGGGGGTGGGGGGGAGGGGCATTAGTTCTTAACCGCCAAACACCTTTTACAATTATTGAACAATAAATGTACTTAGATGATAGTGGCATAAAAAACAGAGGATAAGTATCTATGTTATGTAGTGTCAATTCTCTTCGTGAAGATAGTCTTTCCTACTCTATGGCATTAGCAAGCCTCATGATTACTGAAATTAAATTTCCATTTGGAAATTACCATTATGGGTCTCACAGAGAGTATTGATAACTACCTGCCTACGTCAAATTATTACTATACATTGGCGAGCTGAAGCATTCATTTCAGTATTTTTAACCGACTTCCAAAAAAGGAGGAGGTTCTATGATCATCTGTATCTTGTGTTTTTTTTATTAATTTTGTACATACTTATCTAGGTTAAGCGTGATTTATGTCCCACTCGAATTATATTTATTACTAGCTGAGCCCGCGACTTCGTCCGCGTGGAATTTAACTTAACAAAAAAGCCCGCTCCCGCGTTCTGAGCCCGCGCGACAGGACCCATTTTTTTGTTTTTAGAAAATAAAAGTAGTCTCAGTTACTGCTTATAACATCAACAGCTATCTACCAGTGAAAGTCCCGTCAAAATCGGTCCAGCCGTTTCGGAGATACATTTTGATTTCATGTGTTTTTATTGTTTTACGCGGATCCCTAATTGTTTTTCTAAAATTAAAGCAGCCTAAGTTACTCCTTATAACATCAGCTATCTACCAGTGAAAGTCCCGTCAAAATCGGTCCAGCCGTTTCGGAGATTACCCGGAACAAACACACAGACAGACAGACAGACAGACAGACAGACAGACAGACAGACAGACAGACAGACAGATAGACAGACAGACAGACAGACAAACAATTTTTAAATCGCGTATTTGTTATAGGTGTCGTATGTACCTACTTTCATATGCATTTAGTGAAAAGGTGTTATTTTGATATTACAAACAGACACTCCAATTTTATTTATTTGTATAGATTTTGCCACTGAATTGTGTTCTGTACCTCATCTGTCTGAATTTATTCTAGTCATAAACGCTAGTTTTTGTATAGGTACCTAAGGTTAGCTAAGCTAGTAAGGAAATAAGTATGTATTTACAGGTCGTTAGAACATGCCTTGGCATAACACTAGATAATGAATACCTCATACCTCATCAATTACTGTAGGTAAGTACTTGTAAGATAATGTAAGTTGAATCCTAAATAGGGGATGATAATAATTACGTACGTACATACAATAAACATTGTAAGTAGATATAAACTTAACGGGGGATGACGTGAGTAATAAGTATTGACCTATAATAAAAAAAATTGCTGATATATTTGTACAGGACACTTTGTTTTATTTGTGGGTAGCTAACACTGTCCCTTGTAAGTATCTTAGATAGCTAAGTAGGCACCTCATAAATACCTAACCGCTATTATAAGGGAACTATAACAAACAATGCGTATACCCGTAAGGACAGCAAAAGCACTGTGGTAGGTACATACACAGAAAGCAATGCCAACAACGTGATGCCAGAATAAATCTATAGATTATTCTGTGGATCCTGTCAACACTGATTTTCATACTAATATTATAAAGAGGAAAACTTTGTTTGTTTGATTGTACCTAATGAATAGGCTCCGAAACTACTGAACCGATTTGAAAAATTCTTTCACTGTTGGGAAGCCACACTTTCCCCGGGTGACATAGGCTATATAATATTTTTTAAAAAATTAGGGATCCTTACTAAAACTCCAATAATGTAACCGTAATGTACCCGTGCGAAGCCGGGGCGGGCCGCTATATAATATACTAGCGTCACCCGGGGATAGTTTAGCTTCCCAACAGTGAAATAATTTTTCAAATCGGTTCAGTAGTTTCGGAGCCTATTAATTACAATCAAACAAACAAAGTTTTCCTCTTTGTAATATTAGTATGATTCTGTGGATTGGCGCCTTTTTTGCGTTTGGTAATTATTAACTTGACAGTATAAGAAAGAGTCATAGAACCAAATAGAACATACTTTGAGAACCGGTTTAAACCGGGTAAAATCCGGTGATAACTGGTTTTGTTTTTTTAAGGTTATCTTAACCACTCCCGCTCCAACGTCATAATACGCTCAATCTGTCAAGTCTCGCTGTCACTTTGCCTGCCCGCGGTGGTAAATGTCATGACTCGTAAAATACCCTCTCATTCAAATTCTATTGCCACTATCGTCTTTCTGATGACTGTTTTAGTTTCTTGAACAAATAGGCTTTATGTTACAGAATAACCAATCATTTTATTACATCTCATGAATTATAAATCATCTGTTGAAGTCAGTGTACGGGATAAAATTGCATTTTTGTTGTATTATGTAGGTTTCTGAAATAATCACTGTACTAATTGACACGAAATTTTGGATTTATTATAATGAATATACATACAAGTAATCAAACAACAGCATTTTTTTACATATCTTATCGAAGAGATTTATAATAATCGAACTCAAAGTACACAGTGCGCGCGGTCGCGCATATGCAATTGCGTAGTTCAACGCATGAATGTTTATATCGTAATTAGAGTCTTGACGTGTTGTGTAGAGAAAATATTATTAGAATACTCTGCAAACATTTATTATCTAATTTCCATGCATGATTTGTAAAAATATACCACTTTTATTCACGAACTTCCGCGATTTCTGGCACAAGAGAACAAATCAAATCATATTTTTGCCAGCTGTTATTTTCCATTATCACACGTTATAGGAACTTGCAAAATGTAAAACATAAATCAAAACAATATAGCTCTTCTAATGTAATACACTCTTGCTGACGTTTTATAGAAATAAACAATGATATAGCCCTTCTAAGGTGACCCTTTTTTTGTTATGGTTTTGATGTCGATCACACTCGTACACTCCGTAGTGATGCGGGGCGCGCCGCTACGATACTTGTCGATAAGCTGACTGTACGAAAGAGCGTTTCTGAACCTACTAATGAATAAATTATTTTGTACATTTATAAAAGTATTTGTTTTGCGTACTAGCGCTTGCATTTTCAGTATTCCAATAATAAAAGGTAGGCTTTATTCGAATATTCGATTTATAATATTATACATTTTTGATGATCATATTTTAGCTAATATTTATTGACAAATATAATAGTTTATCATTGATGGTACAATGTCATTAGTTATTCCTGCATCTACTACTAATATATCGACCATGGAGTAGTTTAAAATGTCAATCTAAATGCTAAAGGCGATTGAAGACGCTATGTAGTTAAGAATTAGACGATTTTCTGTGTATTTTTTCGTGATAATATTAAATGTTTTCTTAATTTGTATAATATGAACAAAAATATAAGGTTTTCATTCAGGTTACCTATTTTCTCCAACGAACGGCTTAGGAGTAAATGACGATTAAACCTTTTTTTTAATTCTTATATGAAACTTTGGTGTGCGTGAGTTCGTAATTGTTCTCCTCCGAAACGGCTTGACCTACCTTTCTAAATGACGTGCATGAGTAGACCAGTTCATAAACTGTAATATGTTTGTTGATATAATATCTTAGATCCTATTGCTCACAGTTTGATTTGAGATGGAATCGACGTTGAAATCTGCTAAACATTTTCAGTCCGCGACTGTATTTACTAATATATAAGCCCTCTTCATATTTCATTATCCTGATTGACTGACTCATCGAACACAAAATTTGGACTATAGGTATATTTTATAACTTAGGTACCTAGGCAATAAGAAACGATTTTTGCACTTAAGGGCAACATGGCAGTTTATTTAAAAATCTAATGTATTTCGAATTTTATATGCTCATTTATATGCTGAAAATGTTAAAAGTTTATATGCTCACATATTTGCACAAATGTACCTATACATTTTACACATTCAGTATTCGAATAAAGCCTCCCTTATTATTCGAATACTGAAAATGGCCGAATATTCGGGGTATTCGGTCGCGGGCAGAAGCTAGTGCCTAACAAAGTTGTCTGTGACTTGAAACTTTTACTTAAATTCAATAAAATAAACATATTTTCATTTATTTCCTGATTTTTTCGTATAGAGTTAAAAAATATACAAGGTATTATTCACTTATCATGTTAAAGTTATTATTATAATAAATAAACAACAATATTCACAAAAAATTACATATATATTAATTTTTGCTACTATTTAAATAATTCGAATACCACCTTAAAAATGTCTAATATTCGAATATCTAAAATCATCGATTATTTGCAAGCCCTAGTGTTGACTCGCGGGGGGCAGAGCTGGAAGGACCTGGCGAACCTCGCGCCAAGGAGGTGGAGGCGGATCTGTAAAATAAAAAAGTAAATGTAGGGCGATCTGAAATAATAAACACAATTAACAATTAGTTTACACAATAATTCAAAAGTAATAAATAAAAGCACAAAAATACTAAACTATTCAAATATACTTACATTATGACCAGGTGGAGCCAACTCGTACTCCTCCGCCTCCTCCAGGTATTCAAAATATACCGCCTCGACGTCTAGGTACTAGGGTTCCTCGACGTCACTGCCCTCGGAGTCGCGAGTCCGCTAGAAGGCTCAGAATGTACTCCGGCACCACGCGTTCTCCCACATTCCATTTGGCCATTTCCTAAAATACATAAAAGACAGTAATGAAAATATAAATAGTAGTAGGTGTCATTGTTTTTTTTCCACATATTATTGAATCACTAGCTGAGCCCGCGACTTCGTCCGCGTGGAATTTAACTTAACAAAAAAGCCCGCTCGCGCGTTATGAGCCCGCGCAACAGGACCCATTTTTAAAAATTTTGTTTTTCTAACATAAAAGTAGCCTCAGTTACTGCTTATAACATCAGCTATCTGCCAGTGAAAGTCCCGTCAAAATCGGTCCAGCCGTTTCGGAGATTACCCGGTACAAACACCAGACAATTTTTTTTTAAATTGCGTTTTTGCTATAGGTGTCGTATGTACATATACATTTAGTGAAAAGGGCTTATTTTGATATTACAAACACACACTCCAATTTTATTTATTTGTATAGATTACGTTACTATTCAAATAAATCCGAAAATCAAAATAATCGTTTATCGATAATTTTATCGACATGACCACGCACTACTGGGTTAGCTCAATACAATGGCTGACATACGCGGAAATGTCACTATTGACTTTAGGAACTGTGAAATAGATAACAAAAAGTCCATTACTTACTTTTTATAACCTTATAAACTTTAAATTGGAATTGGATATTTGTACACAAAACTGTTGAAATCTACCAAATATTATTGGAAATATGAATAATAACTAGTTATTACGCTATTATGTACATCATAAAGCCACTAATTTGTAGCAACACAATAAAAAACATTCAGTGTGGCAGAATTTCTGCCGAACTCCTACAACATTAGAATTGTTAGTTCAAAAAACACGTTTTCTGGCATTGTTTTATCAAAACTAATATCTGAGTACTTGAAATAAACACTTATAATGAAAATAAAGCCACTTACCGGGTAAAAAACACAAATTCACACTAAAAGAGAGTCACTAGCTGGAGGCCGTGACAATGTTACGCGCGCGAAATGACTGAAAAATGAAACTTGATTTCTGGCTGATCACAAGCCACGATATTTATTTTATAGCTAATTACGGTCGTGGAAAATCATGCCACATCAGAACCAATTTGTTTCAAGCCAAAATACATCATAATATCTAACTAGAAAATTGAATATTGAATGCTTGTCCAGCCGACACCAATTGGTGTCGGCGAGGCTCAACGGTACGGGCGTTAAGACACCAATTGGTGTCGCTGAGGCTCATCACGTTAATTTAGTTTATTTATCTAATCACTAATCTATCTTTAAAAACAAACGGCCAAGTTATTTTTGGGTCGCGCACATGGTAGGATTTCGTTGCCATTAAACAACAAAAAATTTTCGTACCTACCAATATTCTTTCTTTCTTTTTGAGCCAACTCTAGTAACGAATTTAGGCCGCCTGAAGGCCTACGATATATCTCAACGACTATCATAGCATTAACGTCCCTCCAATTGCACGAGCAAAAGCGCTCAGTTGTAAATGCCACTAGCAGTCATCCATCCAGGTGTTTACCGGCCTTGATCGATTCTGTTTTGGGATTGTATGCGTGCGTAGATATTTTCGTGAGAAAAGTCCATTCGTGCACATCCTATACCGGGATTAGTAGCCACGACATTTGGAACACAAGCTGCCCCCTTTTCACATTGGGCTATCGAGACGCTACCCATAAAAAGTCGTGGAATATAAGAGACAATATAAAACGTTTCCGACTTACTTTGAGTTTATTCAGAATCGTCGGGACAATAAACGTGATGGATATAGCAAACCCATACGATTTCATGCGTTTTACTAGTCAAATACTTGATGGTTTATATACCAGCAAGAATAATCTTAATTAAATGTTTGGTAGCTGAAATAAGTTATCGTTACACATTTCAATGGCTATTTCCCCACATTATAGACAAAAATAACTATTTGGAATACGTTGGCTGTTCGGATACATGTTCAAGATTCAAATACATCATTGCTCTTGCATTTAAATAAAAGTAATCGGTTCTTTCAATAAAACAGGTATGTTCCGGCTTGTATTAAGATCGGTTTTATGTAAACGTTCCATCACTAGTGCAGACAGACAGCGAGCAGATGATAGGTTTGTTTGTTGTTTGGCGGCAAGGAGAAAGGTGATAACTTTTGTTCGAAATTTATTTAAGTTTACTGACTGGCGTGCTTGCAATATTTCAAAATTATTTCAATACCAACAAATAATTTGAAGAATACATATAAGATTTTTATTTTACACTTACAAACTAAAAATGTCGATTCAAAGTAAGGACGAAACAGACACGGTAAGTAAACTGTGCCTACGTATTTTAAAATGTAAGCTTCGCTTTATTACAATAATTTACCAACAACTATTATTAAGTACTTACTTTATTTAAGGCATAGCAGAGCATTCATATTTATTTAGTGACTTAACCTATACGCCACGCATGTTTTAACAACTTTTTGCCCGTGTTTTGTGTAGGTAATGTCTTTTTGAAAAGTAATGCATTTAAGCATTATATTATAAGTTATAAATATGAGTCGTAATTTTTGCTAACATCTGAAAGTATTCGATTGTTCTAGGATTCATTTTGGAAGTTAGTTATTGTGTCAGTTTTTTTTTAACTTATTAAAATGTTAATGCCAAACTTGATGTAGAATATTTATTGTTATGCTTTAGGTATGTTTGTGTAGAAACTAAATTAAACCCTCAACATGGTGGGTTAGTAAACATTCTATAGCATGTTTGGCTTTTACATAGGTAAGTACTCATAGGTAATATCAACAATTTTTGACTCATTGAAAAGTCTATTAACTAACTACAGTTCAATTTGCAACACTTACATCAACCCTTATCTTAATATATCTTGACCTCTCAAGATACTTCTGAGTATCAAGGTTGTCAATGATGTATTTATCTACACAAATTTTGATAAAATCATATTTTTATCAGCATTAAAACATGAAATATAGCATGACTACCTATGAATTTTAAAATTTCCACCCAACTACTCTAAATAGTAATAAAACAAACTTGCTATCTGCATGTTACTTAATTATTTTAGTACAGAGAATGTTTAGTAATACCTATTTGTATTAGAACATTATTGAACATTATCTAGATTTCTAACAGTGAAGTGGTGATGTTTTTATAATACATTACGTGTGTTATTTGCACCTAATTATTATTTTATATACAATGAGCTGCATAATTATTGCTTCTTGCCTGAAAAATCTGAATATGTTATTACTACCTACTTAATTCATCATATGCAGGCATGATTAATTAATTATAATTATAATGTTTAATTAATAATAAATAAATAATTTTCTGAAGTGTCTGCAGTATCTCCAATAGTCTAGTAAAATAGTAAGCACAGCAGTATCCTCCTCTTGAGGTAATTATGTTTTTTTTAAATTTGGGTTCATAGTCCTTACAAGGAACCCTTATAAGATAATCTAGTCTTTCACAGAGGCATAACTTCTATAGTGTTTAACGATTTTTTTGCATTGAATTAATGTTTACAGTTTGTGAAGAAGAAACCATGGTACAAATATATCACGGTGGAACCACCAATGTTCCTTTACATGATGGCCTACATGATCACAAATGTAATTGAACAGACATTCTATGTGTTCCAAGCGTGCACTGTGAACCACGGCCACAGCGCTGAAATATGCTATAATATAAGTGATTATACAGATATCAATAAGGAAGTACAGGTATGGGCTGTTTTGTTATGTATAAGACATGTCTTTATTAGTTTAATAATATCCTCCATTATGCTTTTCCACACTTTTCCATATTGATCATAGGGATACTTTTCCATAACTCCATTAATTTTACATTGGTAACACTTTAGGTGTGCAATAATTTTTTAATGTGTATACCAAGAAGGGTAAGTAACACAATAATACTTTCATTACAAGTTTTAGTTTTAGAAACATTATCATGTTAAATACCAATAACCATTTTTTTACTTGTTGTTTATAACCTTTTTATTAGCTATAACTATTGAAAAACTCATTAACATTTTCCCAACATTACTATGAGGCAATTTATTACCACTAAAATGATGTGCCTGTAGCCTGTACTTGGTTGTGATATTTCTAATGATAGGTTTTCTTTTGTGCTATCTGCAGAGAACGGTATCAACATTCCATCAGTGGAATGGCATTGCCAGCCACATTGTGCCATTGCTGCTCGCTTTTTTCCTGGGCTCATATAGTGACAAAAGAGGTCGTAAAATAATTTTACTTGGAGGCCTGATTGGAAAGCTAATATTTTCTGCTATGATAACTTTGAATACCACAAGAGGTAATTTTTTATGGAACTTTCTATATAGAAAGTTGTAAGTATGTATTGATACACTTTCAACTATTAAATAAATTAAGTTCTTTAGTAAAACCACATCGAAATACAGTTTTTGTAAACATTACATGCTAACGAAAGTTAATATAGGTGATCCTCAGAAATTGATATTACATGTAAATAAGACTATGTAGAAAATAAATTAATATAACATGTGTACTCTTTTTAATTTTAGCTTGGCCTGTGGAATACATTATATATACGGCTTCATTTCCAAGTGCCCTGACTGGTGCTGATCTAGCCATATTTGCTGGATGTTTTTCATACTTAGCTGATGTTACATCGCTGAAGAATCGAACCTTGAGGGTGGGCATATTAGATGTAGTTTACTTGAGCACTATGCCTTCTGGAGTGGCTTTAGGTAAGAATGGTGCAATGTGCATAATGCTTGTTCAGGTTCCATACCTCAAAAGGAAAAACATAAACTTTATAAGATCACCTTGTTATTTGGCTGGCTGGCTGGCTCTCTGTCTGTCTGTCTGTTCATTTGGCAAGAGCCTAGGTAGATCTCGCTCTAATAACCTTTAACACTGTGTAGAAAAATCTAGAAAAAAGCAAAATACTAAAACATGATACGAAATAATTAAAATTATAACAAGAAATAAAACAATTTTTCGGATTTTATCGCTTATATTAACTTTATGTTCCCGACGTTTCGGTTGCTTTACAGCAGCCATGGTCACGGGGGGACTGAGGTGTTAGACGTCCTGATGTCATAGTTAGTAACTGGGTACCCTCATATTTAGTTTAAATAGTTTTATTTCAATGTGTAGTATTCGCGTAAATATAAGAAAACAATATTATAACAAGACTTATAAGTTGAATAAACAATATCAAGCCTTTCGGCGTTATCGGGTCTGGGATAAGTACTGTAATAGAAAGACTAAACCTCTTTTCTGTCTACAAGGAATAATTGACAAGGAATATAATAATTATATATAACGTGCTTGAATACCAAGGTTAAATTATAAACCCACAAAAGACAGATGAGACACGTGCGAATAAAATTATGGAGTTCTGAGAAATTTGACCTTCACACATTTCAGTTTAGAGGGTATTACATAATGTATAGATGTATTTTATGTTGTGTTATATAATTTGCCATCGTGATAAATATCGATATAAGGTTCATTACTTTTTATCTCGGGAAATTGAAAGGAGGAACGTTTCGGGGGAATTTCAAAAAACAACTTCATAAACCATTGGACGGATTTTCCATATTTTTTTATAAAGAGTTAAAATCTGGGATATTGTTTATTCCGGCAAATAGGGGGTCTCCCCGGGATAAATTAATATCGTGATCCATGCGAGCGGAGCCGCGGGCACAGCTGTATAATGATAATGTAATAAAATAACCCACCGCTCCATTGCTTTTTTGTGATGCATTGTTACTTGATGCGAAGAATGTTGACGCAACACGTCTTGATACTTCCAAGAAGAATGTGTTGTCTTTTTTAACTTCAACGTTTTATGTTTACAGGAAACTTTTTGTGGAATAAGGTTGTGAATCGCTCCTTCACAGCAATGTTTGCTATCAACACGTGCCTTATGGTATTAGCGGTTTTATACACTGCGATATTTCTTAAATGGCAAACCACCCCTGATCAAATGACTTTAAAGCAAGCTGGCGTGAAGAATCCAATTACAGACTTCTTCGATTCTAAAAATGTAAAGCAAACAGTGAAAACTTTAACCAAGACGAGGCCTAAGAATGGAAGATTGTTTCTATGGTTCCTGCTCATATCGATGGCTTTTTACACGTTCCAAAGAGGTGAAATATGCTTGGTTCATGCAACTATTTGTTATATAAGCGGAAGTGTTCGTATTAAAAATAAAGAATTGTTTGCGTAAGATGGTGCGTGTCTGGCACAGTAAATTTTGTAGAACGTAAACCATTAATCGCCTTTTCTAATGTCATGCATAATTTTTCTATTAATTTCAGATGAGCGTCCAGTTATGTTCTTATATACAAGTAATGTGTTGAAATGGGACGCAACCACATTCAGTAATTTCCGAGTGTATCTTAGTACACTTTATGTATTTGCCATGCTATTTGGTATACCACTCATGACTAAAGTGTTGCATTGGAGAGACACAGTTAGTATTTTATTTGATAATTCCTCCCGTGTGTTGTTATAATTAATGTATGAATTATTTACTGTAATAATTCGTCCTTATTTGATGGATGTATATGTATGACGCAGATAGTTTGTAATATTAGCTGTTATACTAAACAGTTAAGGCTAAAGCGCCCATCTAGCCCGCGAAGTTCAAATTTTTTGAGTTCTTTTAGATTTTTTTCAAAATCTGACAATAATAAAAACAAATTTTGTAATTCGCGAAAAAGACCCTGTGCAGTGCATTTATTAATATATCCAACTTACTCTAAAACATTTCAAGAACGACAGCTATCCAGATAATCTGGCAATTTTTGTATATTTAGTGATTTACTAGTATCATATCCACCGTGATAATATTTAGAGTAAAATAAACGTATTAATAAATGCACTGCATACGGTCTTTTTCGCGAATTACAAAATTTGTCTTTTATTATTGTCCGATTTTGAAAAATTTCTAAAAGAACTCAAAAAATTTGAACTTCGCGGGTTAGACAGGCGCCTTCACCTTAAAAAACTTCAACTGGATTGCCAATCAATTTTCCTCATAATATACAAACTTATATAGTAATAAAAGTCGCCAGTCATAAATAATCTTATATATACAATTCTCGTGTCACAATGTTAGTTACCATACTCCACCGAAACCTCTTGACCATTTTTTATGAAATTTTATATTATGCATATTATTCAGTAGGTCTGAGACTCGGCTATTATCTATTTTTCATACCCCTAAAAGACAGGACAACGTCTGTCGGGTCAGCGAGTAATACTATAAAACAATAGGTATTGACATTACTATTTCATCTGCATTACTTATAGTTAACTAATTTAAAAAATCTAAAAGCAGTCACGCTGCAATGACATCCATTTATTTTTATTGTATAATGAGATTGTTTTATTCATCTTTATATGCACGAAAATATAAGATCAAGGATCTGCATGTCAATCTATTTGTAGGTGATCGTGATGCTGGGGGCGACGGCCCATATATGCGGGCACTTAGTGTACGCTCATGCGGCCGCTGACAAGTGGTTCTATATCGGTGCCACTGCCGCAGCATTTGGGCCTTGTGTGGCGCCTCTCATACGTTCCATGACGTCTAAGGTGCTGCCTGCAGCCGAAAGAGGTATGTACTAACTTAACACGTTTCCTGCGGGAATCACGGCTAGCGTGCTTTTGGTAATGTTACGCGAGTGCGACTTTACGCACCTGTTGTGTTCGAATATTTTTCCATACAGCTGTGCGGACAAACACGCCCTGTGTGTCATTGCCGCTACGCCACACGGTGGTTCAGAAATTGAGGTCCCTAACTATAGGAATCGAAAGTCAGAATACCAAAAAAAATTGAATGGGAATACTTTAAGCCTACTAATATATATAACATATTATGATATGGGTGCCATAGAACGCTGTATGTGCGAGATAATTAATATTTCGGTTTTTTTTGTATGGAGAAAAACAGAAAATTTGATTTTTCTCGCGACTCTTTCCAACTGTAAGCTTCCCGCTTATATGGCTTATTAGGGCCCTTACAGCGATTCAAATGACATATAGAACGTACGCCTATCGTTGCCGCTTCACGAGTTAGAGCATCATGATTTTCGGAAAATTCGGTTGCTCTAAGTTGGTAACGTATATTGATAAAAAATGCAATTATATGGATAAATTTGGTCATAATTAACTTGTTTGGAGTCAATAAACCCCAATGACCCCTTTTAGAGTGGTCCAAAAGAAATTTCTCAAAGAAATTACTCAATGTAATGTTAATATCCTTATTAAAGGTCAGTATATTTGTACAGGTGTAATAACAAGAAATAAGCCAACACCGATATTAGTGTTGTCGGTAATCATGAAACAAAACAACAGGTAGTACTAATTACCTGGAAAATAACGATAATAAATAACAATAGGACACGTGTTATAACAAATGAGGAGTCATTAGTCAGGTAACAATGATAATAGTTAATAATAGTAATAGACCGCCTAATTACATAGTGATATATTGAAGATAATTTTAAATAAATAGGGGAAATTATTCTGCACCAAGTTATTCTGCATTTGCACTTGTGCTTACGCTTGTTTGCAAATGGGGCTTTGATGGAGCTTCAGGCCAGAGCACCTACAAACAAGCCATGGCTGGTGAAGATGACTCAAGTGTTTTTATGTGCTCGTTTGTGCCTCTGCGATTGACCTGTGAAGATCAGATAATCTGGGAGAATCTAAAGCCTTCCTCAACACTATTGTGCAGGCCATTTTTTTTTAAATTCGCTCATGAAAATAAGCTGGGTATCAAAGAAGAGAAGGCAAATATTGACGCTGAAATAGAAAAACTAGAACCATCTTTAATGGGAAATAACATTCGCGTAAAGCATTCGATGCTTATGACCATGATAGATGGTAAAATAGCATCACAGTTATCTGGAACGTCAACGCAAATATGTGACATTTGCAAAGCTGTTCCTTCCGAAATGAATAAATTGGAGATAATATCAAAGTGAGTCCTATAATTTTACACGAGATAGTTTAGCAGTATTTTTGTTGTATATTTCATTAATTACAATTTTTATTTTCCTAAAAACCTATTTCAACCGAATTTTATCAATATGGTTTGTCTTCTCTTCATGCATGGATTAGAAGTATGCCTTCTGCATATTGCATACCGTCTAGACTTCCAGAAATGGCAAGCGAAGGATAAAATTTGTAAGGAGGCACTGAAGAATAGAAAAAAAACCATACAACAGAAGTTTCGTGAAGAAATGGGTCTCTTAGTCGATATCGTTAAACAAGGTTAGTTGATATTATTATCAATTCCTTTTATGATTTGTTTACTTGATCTTGGTTCAGTTATTAATTTATATATTAAGTTGCTTAAATCATGTTTCAAGAGCAGTTTTCTTTGTTATAGGGTCTGGAACTAGTAACGATGGCAACACAGCCAGAAAATTGTTTGAAGATCCTGAGAAAACAGCAGAAATCACAAATTTGAATCCTGAATTGATAAGAAGACTAGGAACTATCTTGAAAGTAATTTCATGTGGGGAGCCAGTAAATACTGAAGCGTTTGCTAATTTCACAAACCAGACTGCTCAAATGTATGTAGAACTCTATGGGTGGTATTATATGCCATCAAGTGTTCACAAAATTTTGATGCATGGTGCTGAAATTATCAAACATTTCGGCATAATGCCCATAGGAAAATTGTCAGAAGAGGCATCTGAAGCTCGAAATAAAGATTTCCGTAAAACCTGAGAAGATCACACTCGTAAATTCAATCGTATTGCGAGCAACGAAGACATATTTCATGGCTTTCTCTTATCTTCAGATCCTTATATATCAAGTATTAGGCCTGTTTTAAGGAAATCGAAGAAAAGAGAAGTCAGCCATGATATGGAGCCGCTTCTTTTAATTGATAAGCAGGACAAAGAAAATATTGAATTTGTAGACATGAGCATGACAGAATCTGATTTAGAAGATGACGATATTCTCTCATAGTTAAGCTTTTTTTGTTTATTATTGTAGTTTCATATAATTATATTATTTTTTTAATCATAACATTTATTAGTTAGGCGATCTATTATTAATAACGATTGTTGTTCTTTATTATTATTGTTATTAACTATTATCATTGTTACCTGACTAATGACTCCTCATTTGTTATAACACGTGTCCTATTGTTATTTATTATCGTTATTTTCCAGGTAATTAGTACTACCTGTTGTTTTGTTTCATGATTACCGACAACACTAATATCGGTGTTGGCTTATTTCTTGTTATTACACCTGTACAAATATACTGACCTTTAATAAGGATATTAACATTACATTGAGTAATTTCTTTGAGAAATTTCTTTTGGACCACTCTAAAAGGGGTCATTGGGGTTTATTGACTCCAAACAAGTTAATTATGACCAAATTTATCCATATAATTGCATTTTTTATCAATATACGTTACCAACTTAGAGCAACCGAATTTTCCGAAAATCATGATGCTCTAACTCGTGAAGCGGCAACGATAGGCGTACGTTCTATATGTCATTTGAATCGCTGTAAGGGCCCTAATAAGCCATATAAGCGGGAAGCTTACAGTTGGAAAGAGTCGCGAGAAAAATCAAATTTTCTGTTTTTCTCCATACAAAAAAAAACGAAATATTAATTATCTCGCACATACAGCGTTCTATGGCACCCATATCATAATATGTTATATATATTAGTAGGCTTAAAGTATTCCCATTCAATTTTTTTTGGTATTCTGACTTTCGATTCCTATAGTTAGGGACCTCAATTTCTGAACCACCGTGCGCCAGTGCGTGTTATTGAAATTAATACACAATGAATATTATTGATGTTCAAAATTACGATTATTATTGTTTTGCCGTGGTCAAATTGAATGAAAATATTAAATAACACGGTATGTATTTAATTATCGACTTCATTTGTTTCATTATTGATTTAAAAGAGCTGAAGACATGCGATGTCAACGCGATAACTAATTACGTACATGCTACTCTATACTATAGCACGCCTCCAGTGAGTCTTTTCAAACAAATTAGTATTTATAACAAATAATTGGATATAGTTTTGCAGAATGAATGGAATTAATCCACGTATACTAAATACTAATGCAAATTGAAATCAACTTACAACCGCTTGCAGTAGGGTTGGTTTTGGTCTGCAGAATTTATTCAGTACGAGGAAAAATAATAATCAGTGCAGTTCAGTGACCGTAAGCCCTACATTGTAGGTAATATTGTGCTTTTGTTTTCAGGTGTGGCGTATGCTTTTTTATCTGTGATGGAAAATGCCGTAGCTATGTTTGCATCCGTCATCTATTCGCAGCTATATAAAGCTACACTTGATACGGAATTCATTAATGCCATATTTTATCTTACGATTGCCACGCAAGTTGTAGTGTTCCTGTCAGCACTGTGAGTTATATTTCAATTTTTATACATCGCTTATGTTAATTATTGTTTATAAGACCCCAATGCCTTACGTTGACTGGCGCGGATGTAGCCTTCATCAGCGCAGATGTGAACTTTGTATGCTGTAACTTATGATTTAAACACTCTCGTATTGAGACTGGCAACGTTTAATCTTTACCAACATGCAAACAATATTATCCCCTGTTCCATTTTCAGGACAATGGAGATTTTATGTAAGGGTAAGCCCCTGGAACCAGTATTAGAAAAGGAAGATAGAAGAATGTCAATGTCATAACTTAGGATATAAAACACTATTGTGTTTCTTTATAGATAAAATTCACATGCAAACGCAGCTTACAAAATATACAATTTTAAAGACATGTTAACTAACTCTATACATTTCAATCTGACATGTGATTATTAATTTTGTTAACTTGTTTGAAATTTGACATTAAAACATGAAATTAGTTCAAAGAACATTACTCTTACTGCAATCAAAACTTTCATTATTATGAAGTGCAGGCACTTACAATTCTCAATTGAATTATATGTATATAGTATTAAAGGGTATGAAGTTCCAATAAGTTTAAAATATTACTTTATCACTGTTATTATGTTAAGGTATTCAAGGTTCAAATTAATACACTATTTTTGTTGTTATGACATTTTTTTTTATTTCCCGTCTTACAATTTAGAGTATAGAATAGTGCTACGAGCTACGAGGAACTTATAAAAGTAATAAAAAAGTCTCAAGATTGCTCAGTCTGTCCTTGTTTGTTAGTGCAATTCTCATAAAATTTTAACGAGAATTAATAAAAATTGGTTTTGGTATAGGGAATTTAATTTCCAAACATATAATAGTTGCGTCATTGGAATGTGAGCTTGTGTGGGCCACCACATTAAAAAGGTATATCACAATAAGATGATATGTTCATAGAATATTTTGCTATCAGCAAAATTAAAATTTGGTTAAAAATGTGTTATTTCTAAACTGTTAGACTTATAAGTAAGTAACAATGAGAACTATTAACAAAGAGAACGACCATTATAAAGACTTTTCCAAGTTATAAAAATTAAAATCTATATTGATAATATACAGGAACATTCTTACAGTACAACTTATAAAAAATTGGTATAACTCATATACATACATACTTACATAATAATATGAGACTGCTAAAACTGAGACTCTAGTAATCATTAATTTCAAAAATATATTTTCAGACTAAACCTGTGTTATCCAATTAGCCAGATATTGCTCAATCTCCACCCGAGCCTCTACTAGTTCGCTAGAATCATCTTTACTGGGCGGGTACATGTTGGCGCAATGTGCAGTGCCTGCAAAATGAGTAAGATTTAAAGTAGCCTGAGTTACGCCTAATAACATCAGCTATCGGCTAGTGAACGTCCCGTGAAAATTGGTCCAGCCGTTTTTGGGACTAGATGGTACAAAAAGATAAACAAAAATTTTAAACATAGTTTTTGTTATAACTATCGTTTACACTTTCATATGGATTTAGTAATAAGCTGTTATTTTGTCATTACAAACATACACTTAAATGTTATTTATTTGTATAGATTCAACATAATTACCATGAATGTATATGGCTGGAGCATCATTTTCCTGGGTTTTAGTGATTCCTAATGCATGCCAAGGATCTACAGAACCGTGGACAAATACCACCCTGCCTATGGCTATGTTCAGAGCACCATAATTACTGTTAGTCCAATCAGCAGCCGCATTAATGAAATTTTCATTATACCTGCAAAATATAAAATGGTATAGTCTTATACAAAAAATACATTATTTTTTTTTATAGATTTTCTACTAATTAACACTTACTTTTTACCAAAAATGTCTTCGCACTGTTGAATAAAGAAATCGAGTGAGAACTGGTTGCCAAATACTTCTACTTCCCCTGAGGATGTCTGGTAAAATCCAAACTCGGTGCAAGTCTGATACATCCACTGACGAGCTGTAAATCAAAACAGTAAGAAAGTGAATCCTTGCATTACATTGAAAATTATATCTTATTAACATTACTGTTGGTTGTCTGTCATATGTACACCCCTCGCAAGGGTAGGCCCTAGGGTTTATAAAAATAACCAACCTCCTTCGGAGCCCCAAGTAGTATTCCTCAACTCTGTAATCATATTGTCGTAGCTGTAATCCAGGCATGTCTGGTTTGATTTGTCCAAGATGATGGAGTTAAAAGCTGCAAGCTTCTTGTATGCAGGCTCGGACCCCGTTGCTGTTAAGATGTTACATACCTAGAACCGAACATTTTATAAAATAACCATCGCGTAAAGACAGACTGAGCGAACAGCCGCGCGAGGCATTTTCAGTTTCAATATGGTAATGGTGACGTTGCAGGCAAACCAGTAAATACGTATACCAATTCATTACTTTAAAAAACCTGTCTCAGTGTAATTATACAATAACATACAGTGTTGATGGTGAGATTCCTGTATCTGCTATCAGCACTAATTCTGTTGTCTTCATTATATTGCACCACATCAGCAAAATCATCGGCAATTGAGTTATAAAAATTTCTAACATCATTCACTGAAGCCTTTGCAAAAGGTTTACACACTCTGGAATTAAACAATTAACACATAAAGTTGATTTTAAAAAACTACTATTGTGCAGATTGTGTAGGGCATTTTTACCTGAACTCTTTTTCAACAATATGTGGCTCATTTTTCATCATTGTGACTATTTGGTTGTGTGCCATTTTTAATTCCTTTACACAATCATCTCCACCAGTCTTCTCCCGTAATGCATTTACGACAACTTGATAATATTCTGTAATTTCATTAAAATGTTACTTTATAATTTGATTTAACAAAACTGAAATGATATTTGTTTGAACTCTAATAAGAATATTACCCATAAAATTAACTTTGGCCAATAGAGGGCCACTCGAAGATACTGCTGCATACACTAGATGTGGATATTTCAGCCTCAACCATGCAGCCAATGAACCTGGATATGATCCTCCAAATGCTATCCATCGTACTTCATTATTAAGTCTGTATTTATCATTCATCGCACTTATGAAATTTGCTAAATCAGCCAGTGCTTGATATGAAGATAGATATTGCAAATTTTTGATACTCAAATCCCTGCAAAAGCAACAATAAACTGCAAACAAAATTTATAGCAATAAAATTGAAGGAAAAACTTGCACACATTACCGTGTGTTCACACTGGACGAAACATGTTCACAAAACATACTATTGTCTCCATTTTATGACACCAAAAAATAGAGACAAGTGGCCCATCAATCCCCGTTGTTGGCTAAATCATCAAAAACTACGATGGAAGCCAATCTATTTTTTTTTAAATAAGTGTAGTGAAGTGAACAAGTTTCGTGTAATGTTATGTCCAGTGCAAACTCATGGTTAAGGAAAATTATTTCAGGATGCATTAATCAAGGTCAACCAAGGTACCTAAAATAATGATTATCCACAGGCTAAAGGTAAATGCTCATGAATATCTTACACTGTTGGATGACTTTCCCCATAGTAACGATGCTCCAGGTTGATACACAGAGCTTTAAACCTTTTGGCATAATCAATCCAAGCCCCTTTGACCATCCACCTCGGGTCAGCTGGCCCTTCTCCACCGATCATTAAGAACACCGGCCCCTGGTTCTTGAAATCATAGAAGCTGTCGTTGACAAAATAGCGCTGTAACAACATATAATTAGGTTAAACTTTTGTAATGTAATATTTTACTGCAATACCTACATTTATTGCTTACTGTGGTATGTTAGTACAGTAAAATAGGTAGGTTATATTAATAAACTACTTGTGATAAGAATATGTCAGTTAGCAGAGTGCTTATCTATTGGAGTTTGTTAACTTTTAGCCTGGAAACATTTGATAGTAAGCAAGATAAGGCTGGTATTTCAACCTACTATTGTTTTATTTTACTATTTATTAAATTTGTGCCTGTTTTTGAAATACACCAGGATCTCTAGAGAAAAAATCGTAAATAAATAAATATAACATAAATTAATATTAGGAATTGACTACCTACTTTGTTTAAGTAATAAATTAACACATAATTTTTTGATACTGTACTTAATTAAGTTTTGGTAGTACAAACCTGCTTCCAAATCCTTATATCTGATGGGCTAGAGTGATCCAACTTTTGTTTAAACCATTGTGCAGGTGGAAGTGGCTCGTCTAAGTACCCTCCAGGCCCTCCCAAATTTCCACCTTTTCCTCGACCATTTCGAAAAAGTTTACCGCCCAATACTACGAAGCAACATTGTGACAACAACACCAATAAAATTATTAAACGCATAATTCGTTCGTTTGATCACTTAGTATACAAGTCTATGCGGCAACAGTGAAGAAATATAGTATTATAAATATTACTTTACAAGTGAATTTATTATTATTATCAAGGAGAATGCAAAATAGAGTTTAAATTATTTTTACAAAATCGTCGACTACCTAACGATGAAAGCCATATCTTTTTAAAAAAGTGAAGTGAAGTGAAATTATTTTTACACCATGAACGCACCAAAGACAAAGATAACAAAATGATCAAAGACTAAAGATGAGAAAGCAATACTACGTCCAAAGAGTATTATACACAGATTAGAGATATGTAGCATGGTATTATACTTAGACCATTTATCTACTCTCTGCAGAGAGGTGTTAACTAAAGGAGGCGTGACGTGCTTCATTTTACTAATAAAAAATTCTGTCAGATTTTGGGGGGGACGAGGTAACCACTACAAAGAAATGATGCACAATTACTAAAAAAAAAGTTGTGTCATTATGAATGCACACTTAAATAAATATTCAACACTAGTAACTTTTACGCACACTAATCGGTCAAATACGTCAACATGCAAGAATTTACGAGTGTAAGACACTAAGTGCAATAGGGAGATACCAATATCGATATTTCTAATTAGATATATCGATAGTTTCACTTGCTCATCATCACAAAAGTATTGCATAGATGTGTGCATTTCTTCATCTAATACAAAATATGAATTATTTTGTATATGATGGTATTTTATACAGTACGATGATCTATCGTTTATGCATTACTTTAAAAAAAATCCCCTCGCTGTGGGAATGAAACGTTTAAAATAAATAATATTTTACAACAATATACAAGGTGAAACTTCTACTACATAGTCTAGTCACAAATATTTCTACACAAAATATTACACACACCACAAACACTTCACGTATATATTATTTCAGTGAAATATTTTTTTAGAATCATGTCAGTAGAAGTATAAATAAAATACTTACGGCATCAGCTAAAAAAAAATATTGGTGCGGCATTATCTACTAATTTTCGTCGTTTATTAGATAAACATTGGAATTGCGACGAAACAAAGTGTACCGAACAAATAATACTTGTGCGAGTAGGTTCCCAACCCCTCTTTCTATTGCAAGATTTTCCCATTTGGTTTTAATTGAGGATCTTTGGGAAATCAGAAAAAATAGTGGAATAATGATAAGTTAAAAAAATAACAATAAGTAATTATATTTTTACTATATATAATTTAAAACAAATATATAATAAAACTCTAAAAAATAGAATTTTATCGATACCCGTCCGCAATCATAAATTATCCCTGCCACAGCACTATTCAAAATGGCGAACTCGAGATACCATACTACACTTTTCAATTATTTCGTACTCGATTGTTTAATCGATAATGTTTTCGATTTTTGTCACATTTTATATTTTAATTATTTTATTAGAAAAAAGGGATTAATTACACCAAAAACACTTACATATGAAACGTTACTGTGTCTTTTTGTAGATAATAGGTGTTTGACCTTTTCTTGCACAGGTTAACAGCACGGATCGGCATTTTTTACGGAGCTCCTTACACCGCGAAAACGATGTTGACTTTGATAAAATCGATTCCGTAAACAGTTTTTATAAACGTGTTAGACCTTCTTGGTCTTATACCTTGGCAGAGGGGAATGATCATGTAAAACTCGTCCATTGTTAAAAGGTCTAAGACTCTCTGGTATTATAATATAGAGGATGGCTACGTCTGGCACCAAGAAGGTTAGAACTGGCACACAGAGTACTTTGGTCTGGCATGGAGTTGTGATACCACAGAGTGATGACACCAAAGAGAATATAATAATATATATAGCAAGCTAAAATAGTGGATTGGAGGGATTGGATAACATCACGAATAACCAAGAGGATTATATATCGGATAGATAAAAGTAAGCACTTATTTCTCTATGGAAATATACTTTTTTTTTTGTTAATGGCCTCTTCTGTAATGCCATTAGATGGCAGGTGACATAAATGACATTGCAATCAACCGTAGCTCCCCAAGGCAGCCAACATTCCAACCCAATTTCCACTTGCGATCGATCGCGGACTTGGTCGGACTAGTGTGTGTGGTAGTTAGCGCTCGGCAGGTTCAAGAATGGCTCTTTTCAGGATCACATCGACCAAATTAGTAGAAGTGCAGGTAATTATCTAAACATTATAAGTTTTTTATTGTATTGCTACATTCATAACATCGCCATCCTTTTAAACCATCGCTTCATTTCGTACGTTTTTATAACCTCCATATTTTGGGTTCGAAGTTATGTAATGTGAATATAATGTATTTTGGGAATAAATGTACCCTGCTATGCCTTGTACTAGAACCTGTAAATTATCAAAGCGTGTAATAGTGAATTGTGAAGAGGACGTTATTTAAAAATTACATTTCTTCAGTAGAAATATCGTGTTCTTTGTAATTACGCCCGGTGATTACCAAGCGTGCCGTCTCAGCGGGAAAACGTTTTGGAAGTATTTTTCCACAGTGTATATTCCTAAGAAACCCCTCGAGGTTACGAGTAACGCTAAATGTCCTAGGTAGTCCTATATGACCTATATGAATTCTATTTTACGATATTTCGTTGGTCAGTTTAGCATGAGATAAGAACCTGAGTACCTACCTATATGTGCCCTTATTTTACAGTTATTTCTAGACCCACAATAATGTTCAACTAGATACTCTGTACTTACTGTATTGCCTATATTATTGTGCCCCCATGTGGTATTATGTACTTCCAATTGCAAAGCTTAAAAATTCAAGTTTAGGCAGATACATAGTTTTTATTGGTCAAGGTACATAAGTAGGTAAATCCATGTGATATATAACTAAACCTTTGGTGCCAATCCTGTTGGCATCAACTGACATCTAGACTAAATTTGACCCATATAAAAGTATATCTCACTTGCTCATATTTTAACACTCCATGTATAAAAAAACCATTAATAGGTAGAATTTTTACTTTGTTGCATTTAATTTGATCAAGTAACAAGTACTTAATTGAATGTGTACTAAATTCATTGTCTTACTTCTTATTACAGTCATAAAATACCACAAGCTAATGTAGGCATTACAGACATAGTATATTATGAGATTTACAGTACATTTATTATTAGCTCATAGGTAGGTACATAAGTAAATTGATTGAACTATAAGTATCTATGTAAGAATTGGTTTCTATAAAAGCTTATCACATCATAGTAGTATTCCTATGAGCTATAACTGAAGTACATGATTGTTTTAATATAAACCTTAAAAATATCTAATTTGAGCACATACCAAGGTCTTACAGGTACTCAAAATATGTAAAAGTATAGAACCAGCAGTTGTAGGCAACACTCTTAGAAGTGTTCTATGATATTAAGCACCTACCTACTAATTTCTGGTATAAAAAATGTTTAAATAATCGACTGTAAACAATAATCTATTCATGTGTCACTATGTCACATTTTTACACTATTCATTAAATAGTGGAAAAATGCATTATTTTACTACCCAAGTCAATTGCAAACACTTGTTGCAAGTCTTATGTAATAAGTAGGTATTTTATTATTTTTCAATGTCACTCACTGCCTACATATAGTACTTCATACATATAGAAGTGTTATCACTAACTTGTCAAAGTTATCCTTGTTAGGATTAAATCTCTCAATCTGCTATGATTGATCATTTATGGAGAGATCATGTGAGATTTGCGGCCTGTGTGTGGCAGTGGCAATGGCCTTGGTCATAATGTACTCTGATGTATGTCAGTGTCATGCACGGTGGCGCTTGCTGGCATGACGTGATAACCGATGACACTCGTTTAGACAGCCGCCCCGCGCTGTTCGGCCGCGCGCTATGGATTCAACTTCAATGTACTATAGAATGGTACTATCAACCATGAGAACAAATAATCTCTCACCAGATGTCGTTTGATACGACTGGGTGGTGTTATCTGTCACTTCACTTCTTCTAGTATCATTACAAACACAACATTATCGCGCTCACATACATATAACACACCCTCGCGTACCTACACCCTTTTGTGTTTACGGTGACCCACTAATACGTGGCGCGCCCTGGTGGCAAAAAGCCGTGATCATTCATTTGGTAGAATTTTTGATATCTACACAAAGCCCCAACTCGGACAATGAGCCTAATAAAAGAGACAACGCGGTAAGTGGATAGTGTGAGGAGAGTAGGTTCATGACTCGTGATGTAATCAAGAATTATACAATACAATGTCAGGTGACGGGTATGAATATTCAAACCTCGAGTTTATGTAACTTCGAAAATGAAACTGACACGCAAATCTCCACGCCGCCGTTATCAGTAGACTGCGTACCTATCACTATGTAACAGAAATCCTCTTCATGACATTCACGATGCGTCCTCTGTTACGGCCCAACTCTAAAGATAACCACGCGGGTCAATCCCGCGTCCGCATCGGGCACACGCCCAAATGTTCGCAAATATCAAAATATACTTATTGTAAGCGGTTGTCAATTTGTTTTGTACGATACACCATGTAAATACGTCATTATTTAATGTACATTCTTACCAATAAACGTAAACGAATCGATAGTATAGTGGATCTAAAAAAAACAGTGAACGTTGGCCGTTCCGTGACGCACATATTCAAGGTTGCGTTCAGTTATGGCTTCTAATAGTAACTAAAACCGACATAATATTACTTACTGGTGTTATGTTGCGTAGCAGATTATGCCTTTTAAATAAATAGTCAATAATAAATTACATCTATTGACTGCTCTTTTACGAGTACCTATTGAAAACCATAATAATATAACCTATTCAATATCGAATCTTTCCACACGTTTTATGAGCAGCGCACAGCGCCCCAGCTAGCAGAATTGTGTAATTAAACTTTACTGATAAAATGTATCAAAACTGGTGCTAAGCCCCTTTGAAAAGGATCCTTTCGTATTGTTGATTTCACAAATTCAGTGTTCGCGTGCGTATATTAAAATTAATTTTGTCAGTAAGAATC
The DNA here is from genome assembly GCA_905147325.1 of Notodonta dromedarius. Taxonomy (NCBI): domain Eukaryota; kingdom Metazoa; phylum Arthropoda; class Insecta; order Lepidoptera; family Notodontidae; genus Notodonta; species Notodonta dromedarius. The sequence continues at coordinate 8,020,584 of LR990160.1, read as the reverse complement.
CTATGTACATAGTTAACCACATTAATGTAATTGTAAATGTATTAATTGATATTATTATTATAAATAATATAAATGTAGTCATGTATTATTTGTTAGTTACATTGATGTAGATCTCTGAATTCGTGCCACAGCTATTTAGCGTGTGTATTTTCTAAAGAAGGCAGGCCCAAATATATCTACAAATTAGTTACTATAAGTTCTGATTTAAGCCTTTACAACTACGATTTACGTCACATTTGATAAGGATGTTATCAGATTGTATTATCTTCAAGCCAGTAATGATCTATGGCTCGTGTAGGAATATTTTATGCATGTAATGTAGAAGGTGTGGAAACGTGGTCATCTATAACTCATGCTAATTACTTATTGGTAGTTATTTGCTTTACAAAGCTAAATGTATAATAAAATTTATGGACATGGAAAAAACTTGAAGCTATTGCATCGTAAATCTGAATAATTAAATCCTCGTCAAAGTCGGTCCGGTCGACGTCGTGCACTGAATTTATTTTATTTTCGTTTCGTGTGTACATTGCAAAGGTAGCTAATTTGAATACGTAGCCACTGTTTTTAAATAAATGTACCTACTGATTTAATTTAAACGGTCTCAGTGCTGTTGTGATTGCGGCTACCAGTAGCGCGGTTACCCACGGGTTTAAAACCGTTTACTGTGGTCAGCAGTTTGGCTAGAGTGGTGGCTACAGCACCGCTGCTGGTACCCACTTAGTACGTATGGGATACTTGGGCTAATAAGTAGGTATCGTTTTATTTTGCCACAATAAGCCGCTGTTTCTATTTAGACAAATATAACAGGTTGTAATTCGTAATTTAGCCTTCTACTTTATACCTCAACAAGTTTATTATTCTTGTTATTAGCATATAGTTACATACATTCTATACAAGTTGTTATCAATTTAAAATTATGTACTTTGGTATCTGTTTACCCCAATGGGATACAGGCTTGAGTTTGTCTGTGATTAATGTATTAAAAATAAAGGCACCACACAACAGTCACTATCATTCTAGACACGTACAATTTTCCTTATAAATTACAGTGAAATTGGTTAGCGTCTTTGAGGAAAACATTTGTCTTTACGTAATTACTTATTCGGCCTTATTTCCAGTGGCCTCTGCGCATGCGCCATGCCCTCGTTCGCGATAGGTTATACACGACACTGGGGATGCCCCACAATGGGGGTAATCTGTGGAATACCCGCACTATTTTCATGCTTTCAATACCACTGGGGGACTCACCTAGTGAACACATGTCTACACTAACATTATAAAGAGAAAATATTTGTATTTTTGTATGTTTGTAACGAGTAAACTCAATTTTTTTATATAAACTTGTATTTATAGTCTGCCTTAAATAGCGATGGTTAATCTGCAATTATGCACTCCATATTGTACCTAACTACTTATATCATACTTATTTAAGATCGAACCTATCACGGTAAACTATCAATCTATCTTAAAAGATAGATAAAACTAAGTGTAGTATTTTTTGCGCTTTTGAAAGAACTAAGGAAAATCACAGCCCGGTGAAGTCACCTCAGCCTCAAAAATAATTTGAATAGGTATCTGCCTAATTTTTAACATCATTTTTAAATTGTTGTATGAATAAATTGCCATGCGTAGGAGTCTCTCAAGGCTTTCCACTGAATAACTCGTCGGCTGACTTAATTTCAGATTGTATTTTGATCTCTTTGATTATATATAATGAACATTTTAGGGATTTCAATGTTAAAACTATGTTGTTGTCATTAGGTACAACTAATTCTCATATTAATACACAGTTATAGACATAATTCGTTTAAGAACTACCTATAATATTACCGATTTAATTTTTATATTTTTCTTGCTAACTACTTTATTATAACGATACAGGAAATTATTTTCCTATTTGAAGTTATTTCATGGGTTCATAAGCGAGTAAGTACATTGTGTGACGAGACTTCTACTAAGGCAATTATCATTATAAAAAAAATACGGTAGAAGATCACCTTGAAATGTTTTGTTTAAACTTGGTTGTTTAAGAGTGGGTATCTTACCTTAGTTGTTATTTAACAAACACACGAATTGTCTGGACATAGCATACAAAGGAAATTATCCTGGAAATGAAATCTACTATCGATATGTACCTACTATTTCGGTTAGTAGGGCACATTAGTAAAGTATCCTTATAATAGAACAATTAAATAATGACGTCAGAAATATTTTATTGCGACCTTAATTAGTTTGTGGTAAAGATGATTGTTTTGGCATAGTTTTGTATAAGTACAAGTATTTCTATCTCACACAGGGCCAAGCCACTTGGTTGAGTGTATACTCACTCTTAAACATATCTCCATTAATTACTATCCAGAATAATATGAATTGTATAATTCATACTATATATTATATATATATATTAATAGTAATTAATTGTTTCTTTATTCTGTACAGAAATCATGCCCGGCAGCATCGATACTGCTCAGAGGCCTGAGCGCCGAGTCAACCAACCTGAAGAGCGTTCTTCAAGAAAAAATCCCCAAAGAACAGGAAAAAGTCAAGGAATTCCGTAAGAAGCATGGCGCTACCAAAGTCGGCGATGTCACCGTAGATATGGTGAGTCAGTCTGCTTTGTTGATACCTATTATGAAGTGAAGTTTTGTATTAACACTGAAAATATCCTTCATTGGTGTAAACCCGAAAAACAAACACGGATTCGAGTTCACGTATTACATAACAAGCTACGAATGTCGAGGTTTTTAATTGATAACATTAAACACACATGCTCATAAAGTAGAATACGGATTTTACAAAACATGTAGTATGGTAAAACAATTTTAGTAATTATGCAGCCTAATGACGTATTCAATAGCCATTATACATAATTATATTCTGTTTGTCATCTGGTTTCACTGTGTCTTGGGTGTCGTATAAAGAGCGGCCAGGCGGGAGGCCAATGAACCGCTATATGGGTCCTTGCGAGAGTCAAGATCACAATTCATAGCATTGGCACTGTAGATGCCAACTTGCCTGCACTATATTTTATGTAATAATATGTATAATTAAAATTATGGCTGACGTGCGATATTTAGTTTCGTGTTATCGATGTAATATCGACCTAAGTAGCGTGACATCTTATTAGTAGATACTTACTACCTACCTATTAATAAAGGTAACTAACCTATTTATTTATGTAGTGACCATCCGGATTGTATTTTTTATTTTTTTTTACCAAGAACTTATTATTAATATAAGTTATTTGATTCCTTGGTAGATGTACACTGGTATGCGGGGCATCAAAGGTTTGATTTGCGAGACGTCTGTGCTAGACCCGGATGAGGGTATCCGATTCCGCGGCTTGTCTATTCCCGAGTGCCAGCAGCAACTTCCAAAGGCTAAGGGTGGACAAGAGCCCCTGCCCGAAGGTCTCTTCTGGCTCCTGGCCACTGGCGAGGTCCCTACTGAAGCCCAAACAGAAGCTTTGTCTAAGGAATGGGCGCAGAGGTTAGTAGTTTCGGGTTTTCTAATAATTATTATTTAATAAATGTAGGTACCTACCTATGGTAGCCACTGTTACCACATTACGTGGAACAGGAAAATAACAGGCGAATGTTTGGATTGTACCTGTGATTTAGGCACAAAGGTGAATTGTATTTTTTAGCTAATAGCTTTACTAACCAGGATCTCATTCTAAAATGTAACTTTACGAATTTTGAAGATTCTTTCGTGGTTACGTTATCATTATTTTATAATATCTTCAATGATGTATTTCGAACGTTTTTGTTTATAGAATACGGAGCATACCTACTAAAATTGAAGTACACTTGTAAAACGGATATTGTCAGTCGTTTAAATTTCATCGGAATGCTAATTCGTGACGCCCGACGCCACATGACACCTTGCGCTCATTATGGGCGTTCCATAATGTTCGTTACGTCCATTCTTGTCTTCCATCAGTCTTACTACCGACTTGGCAAATTTAGTGATAGCCACGGATATTGTGAACGAATGTTATTCAATTTCTATTAAAACAATTCGAAAATATACGTAATAAACACTTGACTAGTTCTCATCAAGTAAATAATAATGATTTCTTACTTTTCAATGCCCATTACGTCTGTCTGTAGCCTTACAAAAACATAACGTAAGACCGATGTTTCTTCTACCGGATCTTTCAAGTCGAGGCCGGGTTTCAATTGTCGTCCCTATTCGATAAAAAGTTATTTTTCCTGCTTGACCAAGCACTTCCTACCTCTATTTATTATTATAAAGACATATCAGATATACCATTCTAAGCTCCTCTGAAGGGATATGGGCATTTTGGTGTACCTATGATTCAATTAATACGATAACAGTTTTTTTTCGGTAGCTAGTTCTGTGTCAATTTAACTATTTCCGTTTACAACAAGGCGTCATAACATTGTTGAACAAAACACTATTCAATGGAGCACTAATTAATTAAATAATCATCTTACCTTTTGTACTGCGCCTAATATAATGTGCGGTATTTAGGCTGGGCAAAAATCCAACCCGACGATATTAGACTTGGTACCAGCAGCAGAAATAGAGTAGCAGTGCATAGTCGTTTGAAACTGTCGCAATGCAATGCTTTTTATTCTTATTCACTCTTAGTGTATTTAATATTAGTTCTTACTTCGCTACTGTCTGCATGCACTCTTCGCGTATAAAGGTTCGACCACACTAAGCGGCACCGCGCTGCAATAGAGCGGAGCAACACAACGCGGCCTAATGTTTTATATGAAATCGTATGAGATAAGACGCCCTGCGAGGCATTCAGTGCCGCGAAGTGCGGTCGCATCTTAATTGAAATGCCAGTCATCATTGTAACACTGTACATTATGTACACGGTGTATTATGCAATTTTCACATCTGGATTTCGGAGTAAATTGAAACGAATATAATAATGTTAGCTCTTCAATTTAGCCGCCTTGCCTTTAGATAGAAGAAACGGACTGCTTAGATTGACTTCCATTGTCAATGTCCATGAATAGGTGTGATTGAAACGTATAATATTTGAATGCAGAGCTGAACTGCCATCACACGTGGTGACCATGCTGAACAATATGCCGAGCAAGCTCCACCCGATGTCACAACTGTCCGCCGCCGTGACTGCCCTCAACAGCGAGTCTCAATTCGTCAAGGCTTACTCCGAGGGAGTGCACAAATCCAAGTACTGGGAGGTGAGGTTCTTCATTATGTTCTTTAAACATATGTACTAAGCGGGAGAAGTAGATAGTATCTCTTGATTAATGTGGTGCTGGATGCGGGGTCATTAAAAAAACTATAATTATTATAAATTTAATTATTATCTGCGACTGTTATATAAGATTACAGAGATAAGACTGAAGATAGATAAAATTGTGTCCACTTTACGAGTCGTGTACACAACAATATTACTGCAAAATGGTTAAATTAGTTGTTAATTAGGACTTCACGAATATTTGTCGTATTCATTACGCTCAAATACTAATTTGTTACTACAATACTATTTTTCGAAGCCTAAGTATCACGAGTGTTTAGAAAAGTACACAGAAATTTAAAATTTATCGGCGTGCTTCTATCAAGCTTGACATAAATTGTTTCTCAAGAAGTATCTAGCTTGACGATAGTGAACATATCAAAAACATCCGCTTCGCCTTGTTAACAAAATTGTATAATAGACAGTACATTATATTAATATTTTGATGAACACATAGCTAAGAACGATACCATAAATTTAAGATCAGAATTATCAGTTCTACTTTAATCGACCGACATGATAATTCAGTAAACGATTGTTTTATATACAGGTAACAGATGTCTAGTATTCCAATGGTCTGTTAATACTAGATCCTTAGTAGAGTATTGGAAAGGATCTGAGTTTGGAATTTCTGATGATTACATCAAGTCTGAGAGTGATCTTGGAAATGTCATTCTTATGTCATACCCGTACAAAACGACACGTCAAAAGCGTACTCAAGGCCGTTCTCAGACTTGAGATCGATTTATTAATACGGGCCTATGTGTATTTCCACGACAGTACGTGTACGAGGACTCGATGAACCTGATCGCGAAGTTGCCGGTGATCGCCGCGACGATCTACCGCAACACTTACCGCGACGGCAAGGGCATCGGCGCCATCGACGAGAAAAAGGACTGGTCTGCGAACTACTCCACCATGCTCGGCTTCGAAGATCCCCAGTTCGTCGAGCTGATGCGCCTCTACCTCACCATCCACAGGTTAGTATACAACTACGATTCAAATAATACAATGCTACTGTAGTGCCCGTCTACACGAAATTTTGGCGCCCGTCTACAAGAATATTTGCGTACCCGATTTGACTACTATTTAAAGATCTCATAAGTACTTGATAATAGGAACCAAGAACCCAGATACCAAGAAGTGTTAATGTAAAAAAAATACATTTTGTTTTGTGAAGTAATTTGCATGAAATGTTATTTCTTTAAAATAATTGTAGCACGAACCACTTGTAACTTGCCATGCAATTTGCGCCTTTTCGGTCTGTTACAATATATTATTATCTCAATGGGTTACAGACTAGGACAACCATTTTGATCACGCAACATTAATTTCAAGGTTATGTACACTTAGCAGTCTTTAGCACATGACAGTATGGAGTAAGATTTAAACTATGTATTTCCAACAGCTCTGCTGGTTTATCACTCCCCTTGTCAATATTTTACATCATATTCGTTGTTTTCCATACATATTAACAGCAAAGCGAATGACAATAAGTAATACATATTTACTGCGAATTTTATTGCATGCTTGTATGTAAACGTCGTAATCAATAGTATTGTTAGTTCAGGTGGTCCGTGAGCTCTTGACATGAAGCCTCTTGCGTAACTTGCTCATTGACCAACATAATTAAGGACTTCAAGACTACAATGTATTGCTTAAACGTGGGGCGCCTAGGATTTATAATTATTACTATGCCATTAGAACATATATTAAATACTTCCTTGTATACAATGTTACTGGCTATTCGAAGTATTCCTTGCAGGCTGAAATAGAGGAACAAAAATGCAACAACTTTTACTTCACCTCTTTGTCATACAATTAATATCAGTTATTTCTACATGTATTCAAAATGAGTAAAACAAATAGCAATTGAGTGCTTATCATAAACTTTATTGCTATTACAATAATGTTTATTTTTCAAATTTAATTTTCACACCATGACCATCTGTATTTGTTTGCATGTACTTGCCTTGGGTGTATTTTATAAGTTACTCAAAGACAATAAACATAGAGATAAGATGGGGGACGGACGGACATGACGAAACGTTTCCTTAGCTTGACAATGGAACCGTAATAAAATGATAAATAACTGCATGATAATTTTCTTGAATTGCCGATTCCTTTTATTTTTTTCTTATGAAAATATATCTAAAAACAATAATAATTATTTCATCCGTATAGTGAAATATAACATTGCTTGGCGCTTGACTAATATTTTTTTTAAAATCTGTAAGGATCTAAATACATAAATGATTTTCATTCCTGTGGAGTTCATTTTCATTAGCGTAACGCAGTTAGTGAGTCACTCGACCATTTCCTCTCCGTGTGATGTTCAGTGTTATCTCTAGTAATACGTGGCGTTGCTGCTCCGCATGTGTCTGTATAATAAATAGCTTTGCGATGTGTATTATCTCTCTGTTCTATTATAAATCCTCTAACATTGACATTCATTGGTGTGTTTGCATGTCACTAGAACTACCATTATATTGTATGGTATTAATAATAACCCCCTTTCCAATTTTACTAAAATTATGTTGTGTATGCAAAATCCATGGTACACCTGCCACCCCCGTAACATGATTAAATTATGACATAATTTTATGCATTATAAAACTACACTGACATACTGACTCTTACTTGAATATGAAACTAAAATTATTGCGAAATATTAAAAACAAATGTTACGAATTAATTGGTATTGAAAATACAGCTTAGCGACATACGTATCTACTTAACTTTATCATTTCAATGCAGAGATGTAGATAAACAAAATGATAGCGTCCTCGGTTTAGATATAAATTAACATACATTTTTGAGCTTTGGTATGTACTGGGTTCAATAATTGGTATGCAATAAAGAAGGATTAACAACGAAATAGTACCATACAATTTTAATAAAATAATTATTCTTTAAATATACTGCTATTTTTTATTTACTATATTGTGTTAAAAATGGCAGGCATGCTACAATGCCTTCGTTAAACCACATTTCATGCAAATTATTCTCCATGATATTTATATTGATTAGTAGTGGTCGAGTCTAATCCAAAATGATTATTCAACTCACCTAGTCGCTTACACTGTTTAGTTGTTTGACCTAAGCTATACAAATATATCTGATTGACATTTAATATATGTTTAACATTTTACAGCTTTTGACCCTAACTTAATGTTGAGTTATACTTAGCGTATTATTCTCCTATTGTGCAGTGACCACGAAGGCGGCAACGTGTCCGCTCACACCACACACTTGGTGGGCTCTGCCCTCAGCGACCCTTACCTCTCGTTCGCCGCGGGTCTCAACGGCCTCGCCGGACCACTCCACGGCCTTGCCAACCAAGAGGTATGTAACTTACATTACAATTATATATAATCTCAGCTGTTGACAACCACCAGAAATATGCACACTTCACTAAACTAGCTTTCTATTTGAAATACCTAAATCTGAGTGAGATTTGATTACTATTTAGTTACAATCGTGTTGCCTGCTCACATTCTGTTGCTGTTCCTGAGAATGTACCTTTATTCATTGAAAAGATATTCATTGAGTTTCTTGCTAGATCTTCTCAGTGGAAGCAGAATTCTGACCAGTGGTAGATTCTGACTATTCATAAATGATGATATGACAAGATTTGTAGATAAATAGTATTTGCACAATACCCTAAGTACACAACATTCAATCGACACTGTAAGTGGACCAGTTTCAAAGTGAAACTGGTCCACTTACATACTTGTGTTCTTGTATGCAATAAATCATTGTAAAATACCTTTATCATTAACACAATTTGATAATAAGGCAACCTACATAAACACACATCACACTTGACGACATATTGATATTCTGCAGCATTTATAGCAATATACTAATTATGTGTACCCTTAGGTGCTCATTTGGCTTGAGAATTTGCGCAAGGAAGTCGGTGAAAACTTCACCAAGGATCAACTCAAGGAGTTCATCTGGAAGACACTGAAGTCTGGACAAGTCGTACCTGGATACGGCCACGCTGTCCTTAGGAAAACTGATCCCAGGTAAAACAACAAAGTTCTGCAAAATCTTTATTAGGGTAGGATTCAAGCTCACCTCACCCTATTAAATCCCGGAATTTCAGAAAATTGGGATGCTTGGAAATTGGGGAAGTTTATAATGCTATTTGTATGTTACACTGTTAATTTATCGTAATATTACCTTTAATCAGGAACTATTCTATGGGACTGACTTAAAAAATCTGGGGACAACAACTGAAATTCTAAGGCATATTTAAGTTGTATTTTCAACTTAATTTTAAATAATATAATTTATTGCCCTCGCCCCTCGGGCTTCTGAGTACAGAAGAGGCCATCTCATACCTCATGCAGACTGAACCTAACATAATTTGCACGCCGAAATTAAAGGCAGAATACGAGAAAAATTTTGTACATGTTACCAACCTTCTGTACCTTATTTATGCAAATAAACGATTATTATTATTATTAATTTGTAATTTTTTTTTGTAAACAGGTACACTTGCCAGCGCGAGTTCGCCCTGAAGCACTTACCCAACGACCCCCTCTTCAAACTCGTAGCTGCCGTTTACGAAGTGGTGCCTCCTATTCTGACCGAGCTTGGCAAGGTCAAGAACCCCTGGCCCAATGTGGACTCCCATTCCGGTGTTCTTCTTCGGGTAAGCTCATATGGATATCTATTATATGCTTATATTTCATTAAAAAATGTGGATTATAAAATTCCTTTTTTATTTTGCAATAATTATGATACAGTGGTAGACCAATACGATGCTACAACCTTATTACCTATACCTTGTAGCACAATCTGTAAATTTTGACAGATTTTCTAGTATCGTGGCTTGTTTTAGTCCATAACGCGACGGTAACTTGTTTCTGTGCAGTATTACGGGCTCAGGGAGATGAACTATTACACTGTGATGTTCGGCGTGTCCCGCGCACTCGGCGTGCTGGCGCAGTTGATCTGGTCGCGCGCCCTCGGCTTCCCCATCGAGCGGCCGAAGTCCCTTAGCACGGAATCGCTCATCAAACAGCTCGGCAAGTAAACCCCGCTCGCAACCACCACAAACAATACGTTCAGGGAGGCGCCCTGGCCCAGAGCCCGTCCTTACGTGTCCTGAACGTTATTGACTCAGTTTGATTCACACGTTACACCAATAGTCAATTGTATTGTACTAAGTATCATCTCAAAATTGATCATTTATTTATTTTCTGTAGTATTAAGAGTAAGTGAGCTTTTTAATTGCGTTATTTTATTATTATTATTATTGTTGACTATAATTTATAACTTTGTGTACTTATTTCTGTGATCAATATTGTTTTAATTATGTACATAATAATATGATGATATACACAATCATAATAATTGTAACTTTTGGACCATGTTTGTATTATTTTTGGTACATTGTAGATTTTAAAGCAAAATTGACTAATGTGGTGGTGTGATTCAACTACAATCCTCACTTAGCTGCCGTAAACACATTGCTGAGGCCATTTTGTGTAGGACGTTCATAGAGAGTGCAGTATGTAAACAGTTTTGTTAGTATCGAACATGATGATCATTTTGTCGAAATATATATGAATCATCATTAAAAATTGTAGTAAATTACAGCTAACTCAGTATTGTTTCCTGTTCATTGTACTTAGCTTCTGGTTGTAGGTGAGTTTTAAGGAATAGATGCCGTAATTCGCGTGCAAGTAGTTGTGGGTATTTAGGTGTGGATAGACGTCGCCGACATGAACAGATGTCACACTTCGCTGTACTTTCCTTATCAGTACGTACTTTATTATACATATAAGTATATTGTTATTTTAATCAAAATCAAAGTTATAGACCTACTTTATTTAATTTCAAGTTACCAAAGTTTATGCATGTAATGTAGTTGAATAAGGGCTATTTGTTCTACAATCCACTTTACATGTCAACACTACCGCAGCATTGATACAATCCAACTAACATACTATTGTCGTAAGGCAATGGCCGCCTCATCTGTTTTATGAGTAGGTGTATGTGTAGTTACTTGGGTATTACTGACTGAATAAAAGTCGAGCTGATCAGGACATGTTGCTGATAGCTTGTAGTATTCCAAAATTTTGGGAAAGACCTTGGATTGTAATGTGAATATTGTGTACAAATTACTTTAAAATCTATGATTGTGTTAATATTCGTGTACATTATGTATCCAAACCGTTTGTAGACAGACACCACTCAAGCAGGAGGGGAACATTATGGAAGGGTGTTACCACACCAAACAAAAGATCGTGTGTTGCTGTATGTAGACACTGTTGTTTGACGTCGCCTTATTTCATTCTTCCATCAATCGATGGATTTATCGACGGTCGATCGATTGGTGTGGAATCACCCTGATACAAAAACCACAAACCCCAAAACACAAACACAATACTACAGCTGATATAAGGAAGCAATATCCATAACGAGTTATGTAATATTACAACGTCATGTAGCCGTAGCTCTGTGAGTATTGTTGATATGATCACGATGCTATTAAAGTCTATTGTGAAGAAATGTATTTATTTAGATTTATTGGTACTTGGTATGGAGTTTGATTCACTGCATCATCATTATTATTAATATTTATATTAACGAAACGATCCAATAATTTGACAATATTAAAGTAAATTGGTACGATGTAGCAGAGTAAAAGTGTGTTTTATTTGTGTGAATTATCCTATCCAAATTTTCCTGAGACAATCCATGTTATTACAAAAAATATCACATTTTACTTTTTGTAATATTTACCACCACATATTATGAGTAGTTGTTACCCCCGGTTTGCATTGAAGACATGTATAATATATGTTGTAGATGTATTGAATAATTAAATTAGTTATTTTACAAAACGGCTATGTTATGTAAGACAGCTGAACAAGTTCCGTTGGATTGTCTAACCTTGATTGTTTAGGGCAGGATGTCTGGGCAGTTATGAAAAAATAACCCTTACATAAACCAAAGGTATAATATATAATGCAATTGAAAAATTCAGTTGTTTTACTTAACGGAACTGTTTTATAAAATAAGCTAATTGAGCAGCACATCTGCGACATATACTCCATCAAATTATGATATTGTCCCTATTTCATACTATCAAAAAATAGAGACAACAAATAAACCAGTGTTCATGTTTTGTAAACTCATGGTTACACTACACTCGCGAGTAGTTACTATCTAGTAGTGCGTAGTGTTGCTATGAACACTGGGCATATTCACGTAGAAGCTTAGAGCAGGCGCCGAAGACATACCAGCGTTTGTAAGTGCTCACCGTGAAAGCAGCTAAGCCAGAGTAGTGAAAAATGACAAATATAAACATGTTGTAAGCTACTACGCAACAATATGGCCGGCTATCAGCATAGACCTGAAACTATCTCAACTTATTGATGCTGGTTCAGATGGAAGATGGAAGTATGGGTGGCGCCTACTGCAAGCTGTCCATGTGTACACCATTGACCTGATACTTATATACTGTGTAGGTACTAGTTTACTACCCCTGTTAATGATGAATACACACTAAGTACATGAAACGGTATAGGTATATTCACCTGTAAGGAAGTAAAACCACTGAAAGATAGTGATTTTGAAAATTATTTTTTGTTTGAAAGGGTATATATACCCCCCAGGTGGTCCTATATAAATTTCATCGAATTCGGTTCACTAGTTTGAGAGAAATGATATCTTCATGAGTAAGATAAGTTACATATTTTCTAATAATATTTGATTTTGTATTCAGGTGCAAAATGAGTTGGCAGTGACTGAGCATTCAACATTCTGTTGAAAGAAGAAAATCTGGTCAGTAAACCAAAGAGAACCACCACATATTACCACTATTTTAGCAGTAAACATTGTTCTTGAGCTTGGTTGTGAAATAATTTGTAGATTTTCTTTGTTTCTATTTTATTCCTGGTAACTAGCTCAGATTATTTATTTATTTTCAAATAGGTTAGCCAAGTTAGTTGAAAATTTATTTATTTTTTGTTCCAGATCCATTACGTTTCGGCTTGAAGGAACAGTTTTATGTTCCTTGATAGTATTGTTTTGTATCGGTGTTTTACTATTTACTATTTCATTGTTTTAATAAGTATGTACTTACTTAGTTTTATTTTTTGCATTTGGATTTGCTTTTCGCATTTAGCCAGAGAAAGTCTGTGAATGTAAATAATATTATCAAGTTTCATATATTATATGGGTCAATCAAAGAAAGACCCTTGGCTGGGTCCACCTCCACATACATATCTTTTTTTTTTTTTTTTGAATTGACTATATGTTGTTGGCCAGAGTGGCCATAACAACTTCACCCGGACAGAGGGCGAGCGCAAGTGCGCTCCAGCCAGGGGGGCAGGGGGGCAGCTAGCTCAAGGGCGCCACAAGGGACACGACCTCGGCTTGGGCCGCTGCCAGAAGAGGTGGCGAGGATAAATCTACTACCGGATCGGAACGCAAACATACATATCTCCATGGGCTGGGCCTAATATATTGTATACCCCCACCCCCCAAATACTATCAGTGAAGAGGCGGATATTTAACTGACAAATTACCAGACTTTGGGGAATCTGTAAAATCAAGTTTTACTTTACTTGCGTGATTTACTACTTTTGTTCTAATTACCCACACCAAGGGTTAATGGCCCACATACACACATTTATGAATATAATGGCAAGTATTCCACAAGTTTTGTATAACTTTTCCACCTCCCGCCACAAAGTCCTTATTGTTTCTATCTCTTACGGGAGTTCGAACAACGTGTGGAACACCTACACTTGCATTTTTTTCTAGGTTTAGCGGTAGAGATAGAGCCTTGCATACCCATAAAGAAATTTTGATGTAACATCCTACTAAAATGCGAAAGTTTGTGAGTGTGGATGTATGTTTGTTACTCTTTCACGCAAAAACTACTGAACGGATTTGGATGAAAATTGGAACACAGATTGATTTTAACCTGGATCAACACATAAAATACTTAAGTCTACGCGGGCAGAACATTTTTTTTTTATATGACCATATGTTGTTGGCCAGAATTACCATAACAACTTCACCCGGACAGAGGGCGCGGGCGAGCGCAAGTGCACTCCAGCCAGAGGGGCAGGGGGGCAGCTAGCTCAAGGGCGCCACAAGGGACACGACCTCGGCTTGGGCCGGGGGGCAGAAACTAGTGTAATATAAGTACGTAGGTAGGTACTAACTACACTTTACCAGTTGTTGTTATATATAGTGTTTTATTTTCAAGAACAGTGTATTCTTACTTCATAAGTAATATTTCAAATTTCAACCAGAGTATTTTTTTCAGTACTGGCAGCCCTGTTACCTGTCAGGCACTGTCAGACTTTTTGGCGGGAAGTCAAATGAAGCGGCAATTTAATTTCTGCTAAAATTTATTTTATTTGTTTTCTCTACAGTTCTGTGTGGAAATACATATTATATAGCAACTTCTTTTCTGGGGCTCGAATAGAGTCCAAAATGAGTCCCCACAGCGACGGTGAGGACTCAACAGGTGCGAAGACGAAAAAGAGGAAACACGAAAGTACTTCTGGCGGCAATCCTGATGATATTAATAAGTATAAAACTTATACTAAACCAAATTATAAGAGATTATTTTTTGAAAATGGGAGTAGTGACTTTGTAGTTTTTGTTGAGTCAACAGAAAATGAAAAAATTGGCAATAAAAACCCCATGACTATGACAAAAATTTTCACGGAAAATGTAAAAGGAATTACAGGCGTACATAGGATCAACGCCAATAAAATAGGAGTCAGTTTTAAGAAGGCAGCAGCTGCCAATAACTTCTTAAAAATGGAAGAATTTTTACTGAAAAACAAAATGAAAGCATTTATTCCATCCTATTTGACTGAGAAAATAGGAGTCATAAGATTTGTACCGAAGGATTTATCTAACGAAGAAATTTACAAAAACATTGCTTGTGATGCTGAAGTTATCTCAATTAAAAGGTTCATGAGAAAAGTGGAGGGAAATCTTGTACCACTAGGCACCATCACAGTTACATTTGCCTCTACTGCTTTACCACAGTATGCATATATACAACTTTACAGATACCAAGTGCATAATTATGTTCCACCCCTCTTACAATGTTACAAATGCCTGAAATTTAATCACTCAGCTAAGATTTGCAGAGGTGAGCAAAATTGTTCATCTTGTGCTGGCCGACATTCATACAAAGACTGTGATGTAGAAGAGATAACATGCATCAACTGCGGAGGCAACCACTTAGCCGTTTCGAGAGATTGTCCCATAAAAAAACAAAAAATGGAAGATAAGAAAAAAAAGTTTCTACAATCATCATATGCCGCTGTGGTGAGTACACCCCCAACACTTAATGAAAAATCTTTCCCCAGCTTGCCTAATCAACCCATAAAAAAAGACAATAATTTTAATGTAAAACAAATAGCTGACAATGATATAATCCTCAATGCAATTGTTAAATCTCTAGTAGCCCTTGGCAACATGACAGATGGTCCTCTTACTACTAAGAAAATAAAAGAAATATTTCTATCAAATTTAATTTAATGGATACTTATTTAAATATACTGCAGTACAATATACAAAGTTTACAGAGTAAGAAAGCCTTATTACAAAACTTATTATCAGATAAAAACATCGACATCTGCTTACTGAATGAAACATGGCTTAAACCTACTTCAATTATTCCACATTTTCCCCAATATAATTTTATATGCAAAAATTCTGATAATTCTCATAATGGTGTAGGTGTTTTGGTGAAACAAAATCTAAAATACTCTGTTATTTCTACCAATTTCCATGAGTCGGTTCAAAACATATGTATCTCAGTACAAACATCATCTGGTCCTTTGAGTGTACTTTGTGTATACTGCCCTCCCAATAATAGATTTGATACAGTCAAGTTAAAAACTCTTATAAATACTATACCTAAACCATGTGTTATCATGGGTGATTTTAATGCTCATCATATAGCTTTTGGTTGTCACAGTGATAATGGCAGAGGAAGAAGTTTATACAATTTAATAGACCAATATGATTTGTGCATTTTAAATGATGGTTCACCAACAACTGTTCCATATCCTAATAGACAAGCTTCAGCTATAGATCTTACTCTTGTCAGTTCGTCTATTGCCCATATGTGTAATTGGTATGTACATGATGATCCCATGGGTAGCTATCATCTGCCAACAGTACTTGAGGTAAATATTCTTCCATCCATGTATGATGCGCCATCTGAAATTAGAGACAAATATATTTATAATAAAGCAGACTGGTATAAATATTGTTCTTTATCTGAAACTTGTTTTTCAAATCTTGTTTTAAATAACACTAGCCCTATTAATTTGTATAATGATTTTATAACGATATTAAACGATTTAAGAGACAAAACAATCCCTAAGCAAAATACTAAGACCGGGGTGTCCCTTTTTAGGAAACCAGTTCCATGGTGGAGTCAGATTTGTACTGATGCTGTAAATAAATCAAAAGATGCATTAAAGGAATATTTCTCTTTGTCTACTATTGAAAATTGGATAAAATATAAAAAGTTAGATGCCCATAAAAAAAGAATATTAAAAGAGCAAAGTACTACTTCCTGGCATAATTTATGTAGCAGTTTTAATAGAATGACACCAGTCTCACGAATTTGGAAATATATTAAAAAATTTAAAAGAATAGGTAGTCAAATACAAAACAAAAATATGAATGATGAATGGGTTCCTAGTTTCTTAAGTAACTTAGCAGATTCAACACAGTTAAATCAAGATAAACTCACTTATTTATTTGAAAATGCAATAGAAAATGATGTAAACAGTTTTCTCAATAACAATTTTACTCTAGATGAACTACAAGTTTCTTTGAAAAGTAGAAGAGATTCCACACCAGGATTAGACAATATACCTTACATATTAATTAAAAAATTACATGTGAATGCACAAATCATATTGCTCAATATATTTAATATGTTATGGAAAGAGCTTTTGATTCCAGAATCTTGGAAAACTCAATGTGTCATACCAATTTTAAAACCAAACAAACCCGCAAATAATAGTACTTCATATAGACCTATTTCATTATCATCTTGTTTGGGCAAACTTTTTGAGAATATGTTAAAGCTGCGATTAGATTATTTTGCTGAATCCAATAACTTGATTCCTTATGTACAGTCTGGCTTCAGAAAAGGTAAAAGTTGCTCTGAAAGCTTTGTATCATTGATAGCTGATATTAAAAACGTTAAGCTAGGTCATTCCAATATGATATGTGTATTTTTAGATGTGAAAGGTGCATTTGATAATGTTAATATTGAGGAACTTATCCAAGTACTGTATGATATAGGCATACCCAGCAATACATTACAATGGATTTATTCTTTTCTAAGTAATAGGACTGTGTTTGTTAAATATAATAATCAGTTACATGGGCCTGAGTCTGTAAATAAAGGTACAATGCAAGGAGCAACTTTATCACCACTGTTGTATAATTTGTATACTTCAGAAATACTTAAATATGTAAATACATCTAATATTAATATTTCACAGTTTGCTGATGACTTACTTGTGTATAGCACACATCAAAACATTGAAATAGCTGTAGATAATATAAATACTGCTCTCAATCAATTGTATGGATACTATCATAATAAACTCAAACTGGATATTAGCCCAGAAAAGAGTGCAGTTCTGGTTTTCAGCAGAGATGCAAATGTTCATGCAAGTGTTAAAATTCTGTATAATAATACTCAAATACCTTTAGTAAAGCATCACAAATTTCTTGGAGTTATCATTGATAATAAGCTAAAATTTGATGAACATATTAAGCACATTAGTAAAAATGCTTTAAGAGGTATTAATATATTGAGACATCTAGCAGGAACTTTTTGGGGATCTGATCCCAAAACGATGAGTATACTATATAAAAGTATTGTGAGAAGTCACTTTGATTATAGCAGTTTAGCTTACATGAATGCCAATAGGACCCTACTTAAGAAATTAGATGTAGTCCAAAACATAGGCTTGCGACTAATATGTGGTGCAATGCGCTCCACCCCAATTAATTCGTTAGAAATTGAAACATGCATACCTCCCCTGGCTTTACGCAGGTTGCAGTTGGCTGAGAGATTCTATTTAAAGATTCTCTCAATGAATAATAGTCCACTTCATAGTAAACTTGTGTTGCATCCAGAAGTCTCTCAGACAATTCCATCCAATAGTATCACAGCTTCTTCTATTATTCATGGACCATTGCCTGAAATGTTAACAATTTCCACATATATTAAAAACAATACTGAAAATATAAAAATGTATGATATATGGCCACTATACCTTTGCCCATACAAAGGGTTAATAAATTGTTCAAGAAAGTTTTATTTGGATAATGTACATAGTAAAATTGAATTCTTACAGTTTAAGGAATCAAAAAAGAATTACTATTTTATTTACACTGATGGCTCCAAAGGTGTTGACCAAGTTACAGTGGCATACTATGATCCACAGATTAGTCATAGTAAATGTATAAAGATAAACCCGCTTTGCAGTATTTTCACAGCTGAAAGTTATGCCATCTACTGTGCATTAGTTCATATTAAAAATAATGTAAATAATGTACAAAGTGTTCTAATAGTATCAGATTCTAAGAGTGTTCTTTCTGCATTGTCAAATGTAAATATTTCTTTTAAACTAAATTATTTAATTTTTGATATTAGAAAGATGTTATGGAAGCTATTTGTTGAGAAAGACATTAATGTAGAATTCTTATGGGTGCCTTCTCACAGTGGCATTTACGGAAATGAAGTTGTTGACAGAGTAACACATATGGATCACAACGAAGACCATACAGAGATTTTAAAAGTCCCATTTACAGATTACTATAACTACTTCAATGTTTCAAATAAACATTTATGGAACCAATGCTGGGCAATAACTCTCGAAACTAAAGGCAAATGGTATGCTGAAATTCAAGGTGAGATTCCGATGAAGCCTTGGTTTAACAAATTTGATTATATTGATAGAAAATTCTTCACCATTGTTTCCCGTATGCGGTTAGGACATTGCTTAACACCTGCTCACCTATATAGACTTAACATTGTCCACAATAGCCGATGTTCCCACTGTTCACAAGATAACGCCAATTTAGATCATGTAATTCTGACGTGTCCAGCTTTCAATATTCAACGGCTGATTTTAATCAATGACATTAGTGACAATAGTGACAGTGATAGAAGTGTCCCCCGCCGTGTCCAGCATATATTGTCAAATTCTAAGTACTTTATCCCTTTATATAAGTATATTTGTAAAACCATAGGCAAAATATAATATTATTTTTTGTGTAGCTGATTATTGTTAGTACGTATTATTATTACTCAGTAATTAATGTAAATTAATGTAATTTTTTGATATGTATGCGACTGAAGGACTTGATTCCATGGTCAAGAATAAATTAAAAAAAAAAAAAAAATCAGGCACTGTCAGTCAGTACTCTATATATTGTCGTTGTCTGGCTTGCCAGTTCCTAGAGGTGGTAAGATAGTAACAGTTGAATTGAATATTACGGTACTGAGTATTTACTTCTCTGGTATTCAAAATAAAATCAAACAAATACTGATAGTTATTAACAGCAATAAACTAACTACAGCTAAATAAGTAAAATTATAATCAACAATGACATTTACATCCGCCATTTAGGATCTGAGAATTATGAATATTTTTGCGGTCAATGCGCATGTATATCAAAGATGCAGCATCCGATATCGGCATCGTTATTTTTGGACTAGTGTGTGTACCTAATATTCATACGGTTACTAGCTGCCTATACGATACATTGTTGATAATACTGACAATACGCACCTATATTCTTTTTCAGATACGGAGTCCCAAATTTCCCAAATGTCTATAGAATATAACTTTGCACGTTTATGTTTTGGCACCAACGTGAAATAACTAATTAAAAACTTTAGTAAATACAAATTACATAACATAATACAACAGCAATAATGCTTGCTTTCACAATCAAAATTAACTTATTTTATCCTTCATTGAGTTCTTGAATAAAGTAAAATAATATTTTACCGCAATCCGACATGCGTTACGTACTATGCTCCATTTTTTACTTTTATTTATAGAGACGCGATACAAGGGTTCAGAATGACTATATTCAACTCGTTATTTAGTGAGAAGTAGTACGACGCGTCCTTTTGTGATATCTAACTGCAAGTTATTTTGTTTCAAACAATATCATTTACCTAGTCTAGCAGGTCAATATAATTTCACAACGCTTTCTAATTAAATATACTCAATTACGAACGTGATGTTATTGGTGCTAATCGAAACGAAATACGTTATCATAGCTTATGGATTGATATGCTCCATTCACTAGTGTTTTACAACAGTCATGTGTAATTTGGGACTTCATATTTGAAATAAAAATATGGAGTAATAGATACGTTATGAGAATATTAAATTGAAATATTTTTTAGGTACTGAAAATGAAACTACACCGATTTTTAGTTAAGCATTCAAAAATATATCCTCATGACACGATGACTCGGTTTTCGTTCCGAGTATCTACAACTAGATGGCATTGGCATCCGTTGTCAACATAATACGGCATTGGATATCGGTATCTCTATGTGGCCTCGATGCCTGGCATCATTAAAAACGCCCTTGTCTACTCAGAATTGATACCGTATTTGAAATCCCATTATCGACAAAAACTCAAAACAAAATACCTTAAGGTGAAGGCGCCTGTCTAGCCCGCGAAATTCAAAATTTTCGAGTATTTTTATAGTTTATCCAAAATCTGAAAACATTTAAGACAACATTTTGTGATTTGCGACAAACACAGTATGCAGTGCGTTTATTAATACATTTATTTTACTCTAAATATTATCACGGTGGATATGATACTAGTAAATCACTAAATATACAAAAATTGCCAGATTATCTGGATAGCTGTCGTTCTTGAAATATTTTCGAGTAAGTTGGATATATTAATAAATGCACTGCACACGGTCTTTATCGCGAATTACAAAATTTGCCTTTTATTATTGTCAGATTTTGAAAATTTTCTAAAAAACCTCAGAAAATTTGAACTTCGCGGGCTAGATGGGCGCTTTAGCCTTAATATAAGTACAGATTAAGTAGAAGCAGCTGATGATATAATATATCTGTTGCAGAAATTTTATTATAGGTAACTCAGGAACAGGTACAGACTGTTTTGTTTGTCTATAACCTGACTGTTACGTTCCAATAAATACGATTCATCTTTACTCTACCTAGTTGCCAAAACCTGGCATCTGCCAAATTGCCCTAACCTGATCGTGGGGTGTAGTGAAAGACTGTAAAAATTCTTTATAAAATCTTAGAAGAATCTTAACGAGAGGGCAAAAATGTCTTGGCTCTTCGGGTATAGCTCTAAACCGCCGCAACCACCTTCGGATGACCCGCCTAACGAGGGTGGGGGCGCTCCCGCACCCCCGGTTAACCTCTCAAAATCAGAAAAAAGGGCGATGGAAGCCTATCGTTTTGATTCTAGTGCTTTAGAAAGAGCTGCTCAGGCCGCCAGGGAACTGGAAAGATCAAGTAAGTATTGTTACCCATTCATTGACTATCACATTGCGAGCTATTGCATAATGCGACCGCATAACCTTATAAGCTAAAGCCCGCAGGTTGACTAATAGTATGAACCTACTGAAAAATTGTATGGTATAATTAAACTTTTAGTTTGACATAAATAGAGTAATCTTTATATCCACCTTGGCAGGGTTGAGATGAGGCAGCTTATTCCATCTACCGTTTACTACTGTTCAATAACTTGTCTTCTGTAACTATCTTGTCTTATGCACTTTAATTAAAATTTGATTGAAACCTCTTCTTTACATCTAACAATTATGTAGACTTTATGTGAGCTTCTTCTGATTATTTTTTTATATCAGAACATGCAAAGGAGGCGCTGGACCTTAGCAAGCTTCAGGAAGCTACAAAACAACAAGAACAAATGGTCAAAATTAAGGAATATGAAGCTGCCATTGAACAGGCCAAAGTTGAACAGAAAAAAGTTGATTACGAGGAGCGCCGGAAAACACTACAGGTTAAAATAATAAATAAATATAGCCAGATGATCACACCAACTGTATGGTCCCAAATTAAGCAGCGCTTGTACTATGAGTACTGTACAATGGACTGGGGGCGATCCCTGTGACACCCAGACCGGGGCAAATTACGAAAGGGCCATTTCTGAAATTTACCCTGACGGGAATCAAACCCGCAACCACCATGAGCAGTGAGCTGAGTGGCCTACGCTTGAACCACTGTGCCAAGCGGTCGACTGAAAGATTCATACATTTAACATGCTGTTTTATTATTTCACATAAATGTATATTTCATAAGCTATTTTGTGAATATAATTTTAGGAGGAGACGAAACAGCATCAGATGCGTGCTCAGTACCAGGATCAATTAGCCAAGAAGAGATATGAAGAACAGTTAGTGCAACAGCAGAGGTCACAGGAAGAAATTTTGAGAAAGTATGTTTATTGATAATAATATTTGTTTGCCTATCAGCTTTTCTAATTCTATATTGAAAATGTTCTTCTTCTTCTTTTGCGGGCGTTTTCCACAAATCGACGTCTATTGCGCCTGTTTTGTGTGTTGGAGGGTGGTGAGCTGGTCATTCGCGCCATGCAAGTTCAGCCAGGAAGTTCCCCAGCCTCTTGGAGGCTGCCTGGTGTGCCCAGGTAGCTTGCTACGTGAGCAGTTGTTTCTTCCGCTTATTGAAAATGGTTATAATTTACCAGGCAAGAAGAGAGTGTGGCCAAGCAGGAGGCTTTGCGCCGAGCGACCATTGAACATGAGATGGAGTTGCGTGAGAAAAATAAATTGAAGGCAATTGAGGCGGAGGCACATGCCAGAGCAAAAGCCGAGCGGGAGAACCGTGACATCACTATGGAGCAAATAAGACTGAAGGCTTCTGAAAACAGAACCACTATATTGGAAAGTATAAAGTAAGTAGACTCACCTTTACACTTAGTAACTTTTGTCCATACTGAGTTTTGGGCAAATAAAGTTTGAATTTCAAAGAATAAGTAGATTGATCATCCTTTGGTCTCAGTCTTTATTATTTGGGGTCAAAATTGTGTGTTTGTTTCCATCACATATACTAATAAATAATATCATCTGTCCATCATTCTCTTAATAATTTGAATTAGAATATTGGTTGTAGTTATAGATAAATGAAAATTTTAGCTGAGAGCATTGTATATGTTTTTGTTCGTTTCATTTATGTTCGCATAACACAGACCAATAAGCTGCTGCATAGTCAGAAGCCCCTGCTCACCTAACATAATATGCATCGCCACTGCGTATAACTACTCCTGACATTTCTATCGGTCCCTTCACAGCTCGACCTTGAACGGACCAATCAGAAATCACCGTCTTCCCTGATACCCGTCTAATTTTTAACGAATGCATTCTCATTCAAAAGTTGATGTAAGAAGTGTTTTGTCTTATTGGTCTCTGCTGTTTAATCATTGACCCATAGGGTACTAGTGAATGTTGTATCATAACATGACCTCATTACAGTTTTAGTTACTTATGCTGTGAAATAATAAAAATAATCCGCCTACAGAGGCTTACAATTTATTATTAGATTAGAAATTTGAGATCTGACAGGGATTTATGTAGTTTGAATGTGAGCATTATGGCTGTTATTTTGTGTCTTGGGATGTGTGTCAAATAAATGTTTTTTCTTTTTCTTTATTTTTGTTATAAGCCCTCACTAGATGACATCAATGAAATTTATGGGGATAATCTTTTGTGTTCTCATCTAAACATGGAAATTACATTGCGGTCTTCGCTTATTATTTTCTCAGGACAGCGGGCAGTGTGGTTGGTTCTGGGTTGAACGCCCTTGTCACGGATTGGGATAAAACCCTAGCAGCAGCTGGTGGACTATCACTGTTGGCACTGGGTGTGTACACGGCCAAAGGCGCTACATCGGTTACAGCGCGATTCATCGAGGCTCGTATTGGTATGTCCATTCAATTTAGTACATAATAAATAGCTTATTTGGCCCAGTTATAAGTTAGGAGTTAGTCAAGCAGTCACTTTTAAAATAGGGGTGGTTCTATGCTCATTCTTATCATATACATTTCATTGTCTATTGTCAAAATGGTTTTGAACCTGATCAGTTTTTTCTGAGGGATAAAATGTTATTTGTATGTTTAGGTAAACCAACCTTGGTCAACGAGACTTCAAGATTTTCCTTATTAGAAGCTGTAAAGCATCCAATACTAACGATATCGAAAGCAATATCGAGCTTCAGGAAGCCTTCGGATGCTTTAGCCGGCGTTGTTCTGGCGCCAACGCTCGAGCGACGACTTAGGGACATCGCTATTGCTACGAAGAATACCCGTCTCAATAAAGGTTTCTACAGAAACTTGCTCATGTACGGGCCACCGGGTACTGGTAAAACACTGTTCTCAAAGGTGAGTATCCATTTATTTGATAACCAAACCAAACTTTAATCATTGAAAGCAACGTTAATTTCTTTATTGTGTTTTGTAGAAACTTGCCAAGCACTCTGGAATGGAGTACGCTATTTTGACGGGCGGAGACGTCGCGCCGATGGGCAAGGATGCTGTCGCAGCTATACACAAAGTCTTTGATTGGGCAAATACAAGCAAAAAAGGTACCTATTATATCATACTAGCGACCCGCCCCGGCTTCGCACGGGTATTTTTTATCAGTGTTTCTCTACTATATTATGCTTGTATTATACATATATTATATACCTTCCTCTTGAATCACTATCTATTAAAAAAACGCATCAAAATCCGTTGCGTAGTTTTAAAGATCCTAAGCATACATATGGCTAGACTGACAGCGGGATCGACTTTGTTTTATACTATTTAGTGATTATGTTGTGTTGACAACACTTGTGTTTTGATATAGTTCAACATAGATCTCGTGTTTGTCAGGTGTACTCCTGTTCATTGATGAGGCCGATGCATTCCTGAGAAAACGTTCGTCAGAAAGAATAAGTGAAGATTTGAGAGCAGCTTTAAACGCATTCCTGTACCGCACGTCCGACCAAAGCAACCGCATTATGATGGTGCTGGCTTCCAACACACCGCAGCAATTCGATTCTGCGATTAATGATCGTCTTGACAAGATGATCGAGTTTGGTCTGCCCGGAATGGAAGAGCGTGAACGTTTGATCCGACTCTACTTCGACAAGTTCGTTCTTCAACCGGCTTCGGAAGGAAAGAGGTCTGTAAAAAGGCGTAAAATAACTTGTTTCTATTAACTGATTAAGAGTTTTATGTAGGTGCTATTTGGTATTATTTGCTAGCTTCACTCATTGATATGCGATCTACTTATTATTTTCGTCTGAGATCTTGAAATTTGTTGTTTATAGGCGTTTGAGCGTCGATCAGTTCGACTACGGGGCGTTGTGCACGACGCTGGCGGAGCGCACCGCGGGCATGTCCGGTCGAGCGTTGTCCAAGCTCGGGGTCGCGTGGCAGGCCGCCGCCTACGCCTCCGACGACGGCCGGCTCACCGAGCAGATGTGCATTGATATTTGCGATGACGCAGTCACAGATCATCGCCAGAAGGTAACATACATAATAATCTTCGTAATGAAATTATGGTCATTTATTTTGTAAAAAAAGTACAACATTATACGCGCGAGTTAGATTTTCATAACGTGATAAAAATGCCATTAAACAGTTCGCTTTTTATTATATAACTAGTTATTAAATATATTCAGGATTAATTAACGCAAACATATTTTTCAGATGGAGTGGCTCTCAGCTGAAGAGAAATCACGAAGCATGATGCCTTACCTTCTCGATTTACCGCCTTTAGATACACCCAATCTTAAAATAGAAAAGCCTAAAATAATTGAAATACCAGAGGGCCAGGAAGACAAAGACACACTAAAGACAAAGTCTAAGAAGAAGGCATTGATTAAAGAAATCGAGGAGAAGTGACACTATACACAAAGCGACTTAATAGAACGAGTGGAACCCAACATCATTTCTGCCATAATATCAAATAATACTTATTGTGATACAATCCAGAAGTTCACATATAACTTCCAAATTTACAATCACAAAAGATATATCACTTTAAATGATAGAGACATGGAAATACTGCGACAATTGTCACAGCGACAGAAGAATAAAGCAAGGAAGGGTCAACTCGTGCAGTGCTGCTGATGTTAGTGACCAAAGTTAAATTAACATTATAATGCTTATTGATATTTGCACAAATTTATTTATTTTAAATTTTCATAGATAAAAGGAATATGCATTTAATTTCGCCGTTCGCTATCACCTCTACACTTAAATTTATTTTTAATTATTGTTTTCTCATGATGGCCATATTATTATGCAATGCCCAATTATGTTTGTCACCTTATATTAAAGTACAAATAACAAATGTATTTGATAGCACAAAGGTAGTTTCGGTAACGCATCAATTAAATAAAATTGTTAATGGTAATTTAATGTGTATTTACATACATTTTGCACAGTAGGTATACAGGTGTTTCAAAGGTCAGAATTAATGTTTGGGGGTTGGGATGAGTATCGGGATATAGAATTAGGCATAACAATTTTATCGCAATAAGAAGACCCATAGACGTTTATATAAAAAAAGACTATTAGTGACGTCTACTCCTAAATGTAGTTTACACTGTTTTCTAGGCCGTAATTAAACGTGTTCCAAGCTGGCTACCATTATTATGCATAAACGGGGGTGAATCGGGTTGATGGTAATATTTAATGTTATATATTATTATATTAACTCATATTGACATATTGTAGAAGATTTTTGAAAGATATAAAATAGTACAAAAATATTAGCTAAAACTACTCAAGACATTTCACTAGGTAGTACTGTTTTCGAAACGTTAAGTATCAGTATTTTTGCAAATTTTAAAGTTATTTTGAATATTGTTTCACTAGTAGTAATCATAAGACGTATTTCATATAATTAAGCAGTTAAAAAGATAATCATCATCCCCGTTATAATAGCGACATCTTGAAATGCATAAAAAGTATAAAGCTTCACGAGTCTGACATTTGTTCGGACTTTTGTTGCATGACGACCGCTAGGCGCAGTGGTTCGAGCGAAGGCCGCTCGGCTCACTGCACAGAGTGGTTGCGGGTTTGATTCCCGCCGGGGCATGTTTTGAAAATGTCCTTTTCGTAATTTGCCCTGGTCTGGGTGTCACTGGGATCGCCCCCAGTCCATTGTACGGTACCCATAGTACAAGCGTTGCTTAGTTTGGGACCATACAGTCGGTGTGTCAGTCTGGTGATATTTATTTTATTTATTTATGCTGTGCGTTGTTTGTTTACATTTACTTTAATTATGGGTACCTTAGAGTGAAAAAAGGACCTAATATGGCTCAATAACACTGAGATATCAAATATTTTGGTTTTTATTTTCATCCAATTCTTGCGTGATTTGTTGAATTTTCTACGCATTATACGATTTTGATTTAAAACATTGGTTTGAAATTGTGATTTCAAATAAATAAAATATAATAGCTAGGTATAGTCTGTCTTACCAGGCATCTATGTAACAGATGCCATATATGCACCTGATTTATCATTTCGGACTTTTGCAACACCTTGTTAATAGAGATAGGAATTGGCGTAATTATAATACATTAGTACAAAATATTGTGCTCTGAACTAAAAAAATAATGTAACTGCCTTGATGTGACTGCCTGCTTAGACCTTAATTATAATTAGGGTACTACTTATATTAATTCCTCGGTCAACAATAAGCAATTAAAAATGCATTAGTTATTAGTGTATTTGACTAAGAAATTCCATGTTGTACCTATTTATGAGTAGCAAAAGTAATTTGGTGAAAATGTTTACGCTGATCGCGTGTGGGAGTAGTACATACACAGTACGACAGTTATTGGTATTGCGTTAGCGCATATTTTTTTCCTTCGACGTTGGTGAATTAGTTGGATAGCTCAATGTTAGCAAATAAAGGGTGTTGTTTAATTAACGAGTCTGGTCTTTATTGAAACCAATATGTTACAAAATGTCTGTTCCTTGAATAATTGTTCAATACATTGTTATTATTTTAGCATTACATTAAAAAGCCCTAATTAGACAACTTAGCTGATGCATACTATTGATATACTTAATAGTTTGTTGTTATTAATTTAGACATTGTAGTGCATATTAGAATATTGTTACCTCATAATTTTGTTTCATTTATATACCTTATGCAACAACAATAATAATTCTAACTGGAGCATTAATTACAACTATTAAGTGATTTCTCATATATCGTCAGTTTATTGTGTATTATATATTGCATTGGTATCCAGTTTCAGTGTGATATTCAGTTAGGATTGTTGCTGTACACATACCCTGCTGGACAAGATCACAGTATCACATGTGGAGACACGCAATCACCCAACACAAAGTGGAAAGAAATAACCATATTAAATATAGCATATTACTTACAACATCTTAATACAGATTAACCTTGATCCAATGCTTTGTTACAGTCACAATACATACAAAAGGATTGCAGAATAAAGTAAAATATGCCTGATCTCAATGTTGCTTAGTGAGTGAATCTTATTTTCACTATCCTTTTAATAATATAACAATGTTTGTTTTTACAACAATTAACATTTTTACACAACAAATTACTGGTTTTATATTGTACCTAAAATAAAAGTAGTCAATAATAGTCTAGAGATCGCAAAAATAAAATATTATACTGTGTAGCTGTTTTGATAGCTGCTGATGTGACTTTACAAAGTGTATTTAGGTATAATAAACTAAATTATCTATTTAGATAATAAATTGGATATCGTTTTGCGGAACGGAATCAACCCACATGCACTGCTGTAGACCAAAACCATCCTTGTGTTAGTTGGTTACAGTTTGTAGAAGTGTGTGTGGAATGGTTCGATTTTTCAAAACTACGTCCAAATATCAATGTTAATCAAGGATATCATGAATAAGGTATGCCCGGTTTCATTAATATCTATCCATTGGTATCCATGAGTCTATAGGCAGACAGACCCTACATGCAAGTGTCCACGGTGGACAGTAGTGCTGATAATGATACACAAAAGTCCTACCAATTGTTTTCTGTAGCCTTAAAATGCTGCAACTTAATAATACAACATACATATTTATTATACTGTCAACTAATCATAAAAATATAACCTTTTCAAAAATGAATCTTATAATCCTGTAGTGCTGATGATAATACATAAAAAAATACATACAGACAAACATATAACCTCCCCCATTTTTGGAAGTCGGCTAAAAAGTAGGTACCTATTGTTTTCTGTAGCCTTAAATGCTGCAACTTAATATTACAACATACCTCCATATTTATTATACCGTCAACTAATCATAAAAATATATCCTTTTCAAAAATTATATTTTTTCTTTAAAATGATCTTATAATCCTGTTTGGCTAAGTCATAATATTCTATTAATCCAACCAACATATTAATTTAACATAAATATAGCATGAAGATAACAGTACAATGCCATTTTAAACTACATCCAATAGAGCCATATATGAAGAATTTAAAAGAAATTAGTTACTTCTGTTTCCAGAACAACATGAAGTCTGTACAGGCACTTCATCATCGACAACAAGGACCTGTGATGTCCTATTCACATCAGTTTGTGTGTTCTGTGTTTGTCTCTCCAACATTTCCCTAGTTAAATCCAGGAAAAGTTCTTCAATACCTTGATTTAGTTTTGCCGATGTGTAAAAATGTTTAGCTCCTACCATATTTGCATAGCTGAAAGTAATCATTATTGATTAATAGGTATATATTAATAAGTTATATATTAATTATTAGGTAATATTGTGTATGTAATATCACAAACCTTTCTGCTTCCTCGAGAGGTACAGTGCGTTCGTGTTCCAAATCAGTTTTATTGCCA
The DNA here is from genome assembly GCA_905147325.1 of Notodonta dromedarius. Classification (NCBI taxonomy): domain Eukaryota; kingdom Metazoa; phylum Arthropoda; class Insecta; order Lepidoptera; family Notodontidae; genus Notodonta; species Notodonta dromedarius. The sequence continues at coordinate 7,990,397 of LR990160.1, read as the reverse complement.
GCTATAGTCAACACAATGTCTGACCCCAGCATTTTCTTTAATTCCTTCACCCAATTTTTTACCTATTGAAATTTATAAATTATTATAGCAACAGATTTGAACATGCACCTATTTAAAAGAATATGGCCTTAACATATCTGATGTCTGTTTATTAAAAGTTGTTAAGTGATTGAATCCAATTTTGAGCTATAAGTAAAAAAACAAAATGAGCTCTGTAAAAATTGTGAAGCCTAATCAGTTTCTTTATTAGACCAGTTAGTTACTATAAATGATAAGAAAATATCATGAACTCTTGGAAAATAACAACATAGAGAGACCAGCCTATTGGGAAAATGTCTGCATTCACATTGTTAATATAACTCATATTGGCATAGTTACACTTAATGGTCATTTAGAAATCAGAAAACCGTTTGATTAGTTAAAGGACCAAAAGTAATGGGTGTGTAAGTAAGTATGTTTATTTGTCAACTTGGCTTTGTCTTAGCTATTTATCTGTTATCCTTTCTTGAGGCTTATCACAGTATTACTATGTTTAGAAGTTATGCCATCAAAGAGATAAATTAAATACGACATTTTAATATTTTTTATACCATTCTTACCTTTCCAAAAGAATCTTCATCAGTAATATCATATACGAGTATTGCTCCATTGGAATTCCTGTAGTATATTGGTCCTAGAGCATGAAACTTCTCTTGTCCAGCCGTGTCCCAAATAGATAGATTTATACGTTTACCATTAATATTTAGTCTTTTGTTCAAAAAAGTGGCCTGCAATGATAGTTAAGTAAGTATTTTGTTACATCCTTGCATTCTTACACCTAATTATTATTTATTTCTTAGAAATTTAAATCATTTCTCCCCACATAGCATAAAAATTAAACCTGTCCTTGATAAGAATTTGTGGAAGTAGTTAGGAACTGTAAAATGTAGTTATAACCATAACAAACAATAGTATACTGAAAATTGCTTTTTTACACATTTTTCAATACTGATTAACTGAACTAATCCGTACGTCATTGTAAATGAAGGTAAAAGAAACATGGTCAGAAAAACTACGTCACAATACCTGTAGCGTCGTAAGGTGCTTATCGTTGAATTTGTCTTCTATGTAACGCAATAATAAAGAAGTCTTCCCCACACAACCCTCTCCTAACAATACCACTTTAAAATTATGTGTTCCACCCGCAGCAGTACTCATTATTACAGAATATTCTTTAGAATCCTCTTAGGATGAACTAAATTCGATTTGTAAATTATATACAAACAGCTGATGGGCCGATTTAATGAGGAAGCTGTCCACAATCATTTATAAATTGACAAACATGGTTTTCTAAATTAACACGTACGTATATACTCTTAATCGAATACAGTACTCTACTAAAACTTTAATTTATATGATAGCAATATTTCAGAGTGCCAAGCTCAGTACAAATTGGTGAAATAGATTTTCATTTTGGGTATGAAAATTTACAAGGCACATGATTGATTGAGTTGACAGTATTCGTATGACAGCTCTTTGCCAGATCTATAGGGATACTCTGTCTACAAATAAAAAAAAAACGTTTGTTCCAAAAAATTTATATATAATCTTCTTGGTTTGTTCCACACGTATACCACAGACTATAAATGGCGCTTGGAGGCTTGCTAACTTTTGGGCAAGAACTTTATACATAACACTGGATGTTTTAACACGAACAATGTTTTGAAGCAAAAAAATATGACCTTGAATAACGTCACGTGTTTGTTGCTTCTCTCTTTAGGGTGACAACATCGGATCTCAAGTTTAGGACTGACGGTTTCGGGCCCATATTAATAAATCGATCTCAAGTCTGAGAGAGCGATCTTAGAAATGTCAATGTTTCTTATGTCATACCAGTACAAAATGACATATCAAAAGCGCAGTCAAGATCGTTACAAGACTTATGTGTTAACAATGTACACTGCTTATTAGATGCTACGCATATTTTAAAGCTTACTAGAAATGTCTGATTATAGGTACATTAACAACGCCGGACGGAAATGTCATTTAAATTTATTAAAGAACTTCACATGGTGCAATTGAAAGAAGGGTTAAAATTGTCCAAAAAGTTACAGGTGGACATGTCAACTATCATAGTATAAAAATAAATACATATATGTACGTCTTGCAGCGCAGACACTCAGTTCTTCTGTCGCTGATGCTATTGATTTCTTGTGCAACAGTGGTGATCCCAATTTCAGTGGAAGTTAAGCTACCACAAAATTTATTAGAATAGTAAATAGATTGTTTGATGATAATGAATAGTCATGTCATCGTGACTTTTCTAATCTTAATCACATCACACCTGTTTTTTGTATTGTATTGTTATTAAATGTGTTTGTTATTGCTATTACTGGAACATATTTTTAAAGAAAGAAGAAGAATCAATAATTTATAAAGCTTCCAGGTCACCGCAATCAAAAGATACAACCATTTAAGTCACATCACATATGTTGATACGCGTTACAAACTCACTCGTCATAAACATATAAAAAAAAATGAAACAAGCCAGTGAAACCATTTCCAAAATTACTTAAAATTTAAAAATATAAATATGCGGTATGTATCAGCTAATATATTTCAGCTATCTGTGGAAGTCCCGTCAAAATCGGTCCAGCCGTTTCGGAGATTACCCGGAACAAACCTACCTATGTATTGTACGAGTATCTACTTGCATATGGATTTAGTGAAAAGGTGTTATTTTGATATTACAAACAGGCACTCAAATTTTATTTGTTTGTATAAATAACCCAACCGGCATTCGAGCTTACGCGCGTTCTCTGCGTGACGGTCTAACTGTAACTAACTCACAGCGCGGTACCAGCGCGAGCACGTATGCGAGCCGAACGCCGCGCCGGCTCGGCTCCTGCCTAGGGTCGAAGTGTGCAGGGGGCAAAGTGAGGTATACGCACCCGTCATAAAATAGGTACCCATTGTGATTGTGGTACTTATAAACTTAGCACAATCACAATATATGATGGGTACTCATAGTGTTAAGGCTTGAACAACCTTTTTGGTATATAGTTTCTCTTTTGACTTTATGGTGTTTGTAGCCTAGCAACAATAACAATATAGATTTTCATTAGCATATTTTCTACAGCATTTTTACTTTATCAATAACCCATTGGAGCAGGCTTGGGGACCGAACACATATAAGTGTAATAAGATGATTGACTTTGGAACATATGATTAGTATAATACTTATGTATCCTTCCTTACTCAGTAAATCTGAAATACAGTGAGATGATGGTCACCCTTCTTAGGTCAAATGTTCATGTAAAAACTAAATGAATATAGTACGAAAAGTACAACATAAACTGTTATATCATTAATCAATAGCCACACAATACTAATAATAATCATTTATTGATGTTTTATTAAAATACAATTACCCGTGTAACTTAATGTTTGAGTTTGGTATCCATACACTTCCGCAATTTTGCACAACACAATACATCGTTTAAATTACAAGAATACACTTTTATTTAAGCATTAAACTAATTTAAAAATGCGATGTGCTTGAAAATCTTTGACAGTTTGGCCATAGTGTCAAATTGAGTGTTCTATCAGTGTTGCTAAATTATTAAAATAACAGCTACCGACAATCAGGAAAGTGAACGGTTGATATATTTTTTGGTTTTCTATATAAAAATAAATACTGAAGTCAAAAGAGGATTCTCAAATTGAGCATATGTAATATGTAAATAAAATCCATAAAAAAACAGACACGAAAACCATGGACTTGCGAAATCTTGGCTCATCACACGTTAGTTTGGGTATTTTTTTGTGTTTGTCATGGCAATTTCAGATGAAGTGTGAGAGGGTCAGAGCATATGTATGTATGTAAAAAAACCTGTCTTCACTCCATAGTTCTACGTGATATCTCCAGTGGTATTCTAACCTTCTTGCTTTTGGGCGGCCATTTTATAAAGCCGTGGTTGTTTTTGAGGCGAAACGTTAAAAACCTTCATTAATTTCATAATCCTACTAATATTATAAATGCGAAAGTTTGTGAGTGTGGATGTATGTATGTATGTATGTATGTATGTATGTATGTATGTATGTATGTTTGTTACTCCTTCACGCAAAAACTACTGAATGGATTTGGATGAAATTTGGAACACAGATAGATTATAACCGGGATTAACATATAGGATACTTTTTAACCCAATAATCCAATACTATGCGGATGAAGTCGCGGGGCACAGCTATTAGGCCTATAAGTTAAAAAATATTGTAAATCGGTCTATCTATCCCAGCCAAAATCTTTAATGTGTTTTATGCATCAATATAAGATTTTAAAATGATGTAACTAATTATATTTTAGTTTTTACTGGATTAATTTGAAAATCGATCCATTAAGACAAAAAACCGGCCATGTGCATATCGGACCACTCACACATAGGGTTCCGTAGACAACCACCGTTTTCCACCATACACAACCCTATAATAACTGTAATTCTATGAAATAGGTAGTTGATAAATTCAAAACATTTTTAAATACTTAGTTTTGTTGTAAATAGACTGCGTGTGCAATCAGCAGAACGTGGGTTCGTAAGATCGATATTCGTTTTCTAAATAGTATATATAAACAAATATTATGTATTTTCGTTTATAAATAATTTATGACCTTGGATAAACCGTCTATAATGTGGTTCAAGAGTTAGAGGGTGAGTCTTGCAACTCACGTAAAAAAGGCCACTTTGAAGCATTAATATTTAAAACAACTAAATTTGAAAAACTGTCAAAGAAACCTCAAAATAATTTTAAATACCTAACCAACGATACCCTAGTTGGTGATTGAGTTTTCACTCTCCCTTTATCAAGTGCCCTAGAATAACTTCGCTTTCATTATTTAAATATACAGTATTGAAGCGGTACATAATCCCAATTTTTATGACAATTTGCAGCCTTATAGTCTTAATATTCTTTTAATAAAGTTACTGAAAGGCGGAACTAAAACACAAGGGAACCTAAAAGGCGAAACTGTAAGGGTTTCTTGATTGACTACGGTTCCTAGCGTGTGTTTCATAAAAACAGGTTTGGTAACGCCATGTCCACGTCCTGTCGGCTTGGTCCAAAGATAATACAATACTAAACCCAATAGAAATATAAATAGGCAGAGAAGTAGGTAAGGCCTAGCTAAGTCCTAGCAATTAAACCATTTCAAAAAGGTAGGTTTTTTATATTATTATCTACTTATTTATTATTTCTAATATTATTGTATATGTATGTTAAATGATATGGTAGGTACGTACGTATCTACAATAACTACCTACTTCCAATTCGGCGACCGCTTGGCCTAGGCCGCTCGACTCTCTGTAGTGACCATACAGATAGTGTGTTATCCTGGCGATATCCTTTATTTGCTTACCTATGTAGGCACTTAAGTAAGTAGGTAAGTACCTTAAGAATATAAAGATTACTGACATACAATTTTTCAAAAAATATAATGTGTTTCTTTCAATAACCATTCACATATCCTACTAGGTACTGACATGCTTACCGTTTATTTAGTTTTAAATCTAACCTGACACAATATGCCTATTATAGATTAAGTAACTAGGTACTTTGGTACCTACGGTATGAGCTGAGACCTAAAATATATCTTATGTAAGATCAATGAACTTTGTAGTTCGATGGCTTGAAACCAGCGTAGAACTTCCCACTATGAGAAACGGTGGTGGCTTGTTTTTCATTTTTTCTTTCATTTTAGCATTGAACCAATCCATAATATTGGTCGACGAGGTAATGGACGAAGTCGCACTTTTGGATTCAACAGTGTTCAGTGTAGACGCTGACGATGTTTGGGGTCTCCTCGTGGAAGTGTGGAGAGGAATGAAAGTAATCGCAGTAGTACCAGTGGAAACTCCGCCTTTCGTTTGGATCTTATGATCTGCTCTTATGACCGGAGTCCGGATTTTTTTCACAGACACGTTATGATTTCCTAGTTTATGGTCTATTGCGATAGGTTTTACTTTTTCTGTTGTTATTATTGGATCCCCGACTTCCAGATGAGGTTTGCTTGATATCTGAGTATTAGTGATGTTACTGACTCTTGTCACTGATTGTCTATCTATATACGGCATATATGATGTGTTTGTTTGCGTTCTAAGGAGCAAGAACTTCTTAACAGTTGTGCAAGCCTGTTGTGACTGTATATCGCGATCGTATTCTTCATATCCCAGGTTCTTGACGGTCGAACCGATCCAGGACAGCGCGGGACCTACGCGTGTGAAAATACGTTGCGGTAAAAGGCAATTTTCTTTACTGTGTGCAGCTGTTATGCCGAGTATTCTATCATCTAATAACAGGGGCACTCCCTGTTCTTGCCTCTCTTGACAAACTTTTAAAGATTTTCTAGTGAATACGTTGCTTGAGCAAACGTAGTAACCGCTGGTTCTCGTACCTTCTTTGAAACAGCGTCGTATTGTTGTAACCTGCAAGCGTGGCTTGGCATTATCCATGATGGGAATAAGTGCTCTGTATCCAATCAAAGATTCGTTGTCTAGTGCACTTAATTTAACAATCTTTCTTTTATGCCTGCTTTCAAAACCAATGAGTACTAATGCAATGTCATTCCGTATGACGAAGTTTCGTCCATGAGCATAATTTTTGTAATGAGGATGTATGAACACATTTCTTATTGGAATTTTGTCCACATATTGACACGTCTCGGCGCAATAAGAAGTAGTTAATACAACATTTGGCAAAATTAACGTGCCTATACAACAACTGCTCGGGTGAGGTTTGCATGAACTGCATTCAAATCTTACTATGCTTGTGATCGAAATACTTTGCACGCACGCCTTACGAAAAAAGTATATTATTATTATCGTATAAAATTTTGATATTTTCGCGAACATAATAAGAAACTAATATAAAACCTACGAGGTACCTAACTATAAATAAATATTTACGATCGTCAAGTGATGAAAAATTTTATTTGTAAATCTTTTATGTAGGTAATACCTAAAGTAACTACTTATGCACCTACCTATCTACTTAAAATAATAAACAATAAATAATACTTAACTGATATATAAAGAACAAAATACTTTCAGTGTGCTAAAAAAATATAGTTACCCATGCAAAATTATATATTTTGTCCACATATTGAAAGTATTTAATGTTTAAGCTTAAACGTGAGGAATGCAATGTAATTTTCGACAGGACTTGGTCATTCAAATAATATGTGACGCTTTGGCTCTAAGCAAGATGGAAATCTGGAACCCACGCGAGAACATATCGACGTAGATATATAAACACGTAGTAACCAACACTTGGTGAAATAACTTTTTATTACATTAATGAATTCAGAAAAAAATACTGCGTCGAATGGTCCAACTCCCATCATTCTAAGCTTAAAACAAAGAAAATAGGATTGCAAATTATCCGGATTTTTCCAAATTTTAGGTCCATATATCGCTGTAACAAAATAAAACAGTGATAATTGGTACCACGCTGGTTACTACAAATAAATTTGATTTCTGTATAAGAAATAATCACTGGCTTACGCCGTTAATATCTTCAACTGTTGTGCTAGTTACTACGTCTTTGCCGCTCGTAAATCTGAACACCGTGAATTTACTACATTCTGTGGAAGTACTTGACCGATCCAGTGGTATTTACAACATTTTAAAGGGTTTCAAGTCTACATAGTTGTGTGTGATATTTACAACATGGAATTCGTCATTAATTGCATAGATTAAGCGTGTTGGAGTGAGAAAGCATTTACGTGGTAATCGTGATATTTTTAAAAAAATGGTGCCTGATTTAATGTAATCCCACAGCAATACTTTTTTATTATTTAATGGTTATGTTAAGCTTGACTCCGTATATTTTTTAATTTGCTTCAAATCTTGCGATGGAATTTTAAACCACTTCTACTGAATGATTTCTTATGAAATTTTGTTCACGCATTTAGTCTCCGTAGCAATACATTATGATCATTTAAACATTTGATCTTTAAATCCTGATGCTGCACTGCATACAGATTTCTAATGAATGTGGGCATCTAGCAGAAACTTATACAGTCAACTTTAGACTACTGAGTCTTGTTGGTTCAAGGGTACTTAAACGGTAAGTCTCGAGGACCTGAGGAGAATTAATGCTGTCAGTATCAAGCCGAAATTTATGCATTGAATGTAGTTAACTAAACATTTAAAACTAAATAACTTGTACATTAATCGGTTTTATTCCACATTACACCACACTCCAACATAAATCCTAACATTTAAAGCTGAAAATCCTGATTGACTTGTTAGTCAATCGAGACTATAGAGATATCGGCTCTGCGTTGTTACGCAGAGCCGAAATCTCTAAAGAAACATCAAATTTGGACGGTATATTTAATGACGTAGGTAAGAATTATGATTTTAAAAAAAATTGAACCCCTTAAACCGGGGATAAAAGTCTGATTAGAGATCCTGATTTATTTTAAGCTATTAACATAAAAATAAGTATAAAGACTACAAATTGATCGTATACCCATATCTTTACTCCACTAAGTTATTACTAATTACTAGGTTGTCTTCGCTACAACACGCTTGAAACCAGAAGAGCATTTGACCAAATTATAACTTTATACAAAATTATCTCCGGAAAGATCCAAAGCACTGCTTTTACTGCATTTATTGTTGCGAATTTTAACCCTGATAGGTACTAAGTACTGTAGCTGTGTACTACTGTTTGCTGTACCCGCCTGAGCTTAGTCGTCAGTACAGCACGCCCGAACTGCGCACTGCACTTTACGAGGTCCTGGATTCAAACCTATAACGATTTAAATTAAAACACATGCATGTATTTGTTTGTGCATGAATGAGCGAGGATTTTGTCGGTATGTTTGTTGAGGTTTTGCGAGAAATAGGAATGAAACAATTATGTTATAACTAATATCATAATATAATGTGTGTTTAATGAGTATAATTAGTTCATGCCGTTCTAATTACCTCAAAATAATAAGTAAAACATATTTTGTGAATGCACTAGCTGGAAATTATTATAAGTAAATAAAATTAAATATAATGTTGGTGACAAAAAAAAAATGGTCATTGTGGTTCAGTAACGGTGTATATACATAATTTATTATGTAATCGTCCAGTTTTAATTTTTCCTTCTTGGCACGGAGCTCTATTTAGTGATGGAGAAGTGATAGATGTATGTATTGTAGCGGGCGGGGCATCAATTTGTTTGCGCACGGTCTGCGTGAGCCAGCTGATGTTATCGCAATCCGTTTAGATGTGGCGCCGGCGCTCCGCGGAGCTGCATCCGCGAATAGCCTCTCTATCAACGAGAACTGCTACCACGCACCGCTGCCCCGAAATATAACCAACCCATTCATAAAAATTGCACATCATGAATGAAATACTATCGGCTCACAACACATTTAATAACTAAATTAGCCACAGTGAAATATATGTTCTGATTCGCACTAATCAAAGTACGTAACGCTATAAATCAAGATAACGTCTCGGAGTTATGCGGATGAGCTTGCTATTAAAATGCCAATAGCATACCAACTTCAATAGCGATGCGCTGGTGCCGATACAATAACATCAGCTGCTTGTGCGTAGGAATTCTTACAATATCTCTGTGTAACTGAATTAGCTGCGATAAAATTTAATGTTCTGTACAAAGGTGAACAAATAGAATTTGATTACATAAATAGTTGTTCCGACTGTCTTTATAAGCGAACTCGGTACAAACACAGCGTAGCCAGTACTACCAGGTGGTAGGCTTCTGAACGCGGTAGCGGTTGGATCGCTTTTGGCTTGTCACTGATGAGGACGAGAGTCCATGAAGTTGGTCCTTGGAGTGTTAGTTAGCGAGAGTACAATGCCACCCTGGTTCGTGCGGAGGGAGATCAATGGTTATTTCTTCATGTACTTACTAAAAAAAAAGAAACGCAGCTGGCTCTGGCTGGCGTGTCCTCAAGTTGCCTCATCTATAACATGACTGTCAGTCACGTTATAGATGAGGCAACTTAAGGAACATACGGATGATGCGGGTTTTTCATCTCAGTTAAACTATGCCGTATGTTGAGAACATCCAGCTCAGCTTTTAGTATTGGCCAGGCTTTATGGTATCATTATGTGAGCGGTTAGTTAAATGATGCTGCTTTTAAACTGTGTAGGTTATTACGATGACATGTAAACCTTCAGGTGACAGATTAATTAATTGAAGGGAATACCGACCTACCTACCTTTTAAATCGACCTTATATGCGACTAGAAGTGATAGCATTTGTTTAATAATAATATGGTTGTATACATTACTATGGTAGAAACATTTACAAAAAACAATTGATCTCTCAATTGTATTACAGTAAAAAATAAAGGCAACATCATGTTTTATGTGATAGTTTCGCCCAGCGCAACCGTAGGGTTAGATAAGTACCTCATTTATTAATTTTAACATCGTCAGATAATTGACAGAAAATGAAAAATATAGGTTGGTAAGATTATGATTTATTTATTATGCATAACATTACATAGTTCACGATGTTATATTTGAAATTAAGTTAAATTGATTTGGACACGTAATAATTATAATAACCTCTAATCAACCCTGAACTTGGGAGGTCCATAGGTTTCGTGGGGGACTCCCTGACTAGTAGAAATGGCGTTAGCATCATCGTAGCTGATGGTGGAAGCGGTGCTGCTGACGGTGACGGGGGACGACGATACGCTGGTGGTGACATGGTTTTCGTTAGCGCCAGCAGCGGCTTCTGCAGACGATAAGCTTAGAGTTTGTGTGGCCGGAGACGCGCTAATTCCAAAAGCATGGTTACCGAACGAGTTAGAAGAGCCCTCGTTGTTCACCGGAACTTGGTAGCCAGAAGATCCGTATTCACCATTCAAGCCAGAGCTTTCGTAGTTATTGAAGCCGGAGCTGGCGAAGTTGTCTAAGCCAGAGCTGGCGAAGTTGTTTAAGCCGGAGCTGGCGAAGTTGTTTAAGCCGGAGCTATCGTAGTTGCTCAAACCGGAGCTATCGTAACTACTGCTCGAGCCAGAGTTATCGTAAGAGCTGCCAAAGCCGGCGCCATCATAGGAGTCACTCAAAGCGGAGCCACCATAGGAACCACCGAGTCCAGAGCTGACGCTCAATCCAGAAGTACTGCTCAATCCCTCCCCGGCGCCAGTGTTCACCAGAGAAGCGGGTTCTCCCTTGTTGAAGTCCTTGACGATGTTATTAATCACAGACTGCGAGTCTTCCTTGTTACCGTACTTAATGAAGTAAACTTCCGGCTTGGATGGTGGTTTCTGTTCCACTTTAGGTACGATCACATCTTGTGTCTCTTCTGGTTTCTTGACAAGAACGTAGACAATTGTTTTTTCTTCATTCTGTACTTGCGGGACGGGAACGACTTGAGGAGTGCGGGATTCCGAGGGTGTTTTTACAAAGATGATTTTGTAATGTTTCTGGGCTGGTGGCAAGACAATAGGCGTGCGTGGCTTCTGTTGTTCAGGCTCTTCAGGGGCGGCGTGTACATAGAAGTGCTTGAAAACCTGAGTGGGCTGCTGGCGTACTTGGTAGTAGTTCTTGTACTTTTCAAGGGCGGACGCTTGGTATTGGCTACTTTGGTATTGACTTTGATAATTGCCGAGGCTGCTGCTGCCGGTTCCATATTGGTAGACAGGTTTAACGGTATATCCCAAACTGTCTGAACCTGAGTTCAGATAGTAGCTGCTGCCTAGGCCACTGCTGAGGCCGTTGCTGAGGCCGCTGCTGAGACCACTGCTATAGCCGCTGCTGAGACCACTGCTATAGCCGCTGCTGAGGCTGCTGCCGAGCCCACTGCTGAGGCCACTGCTGTAGTCAGTACCGTAGTCACTACTGTACTCACTGTTCAATCCACTGCTGGTTAGGCTGCTACCATAATCTGATTCGGAATTAATGTTGCCATTGTAGCTACTGCTGAGGCCCGGGTATCCCTTATAGATGCTCTCAGAGCCGCTGTTAGCAAAAGCAGAACTAAATTGGCTGGAACCACCCCCGTGTTGGTACGAAGGTAATCCGGAAGAGGTGTGCGGAGCCTCATAATGATAACCCAAGGAACCCGCAGACACCACTCCGACCGCTAACGCAAATACCTGAAACAAATAAACAGTTACATGAGAAAAAAATTTATTTGGCAATGAAGTCTATATATTATTATGTGATAGTGATAATAGCCTGAAATCATTTCCTCACACCTACTATTTTATTACGATGTAATATGAGAGCAGGTCGAGCTGAGAGTTGTATGATTGTATGATTTCCTTCAATCTCATTTCTGTGTGTCCAATGTATGGTGAATTTAAAGTTTTACATTATAAACTTTATGTATTGTAAACTACTATGGCGTACCATAGTGATCGGACGGACCGGTCTGCGTCCGGTACTACAAAGCGAAGCAATAACTAACCTGGCGGAATCTTTTAAATAAACTCCAAGAAAGAGTGTTTAGGGTTCGATTTTTTATAATATAATGTCGCCTCGTTCTATGTATGTAGCTATTGAAGTAAGTACTTACATATACAATATAGTATAGGAGTACCTACTAATTATTATTGTGTTTATCGTCTTATGGATTATCTCACAAAATCAGTAGGATACCGAAAGATATTCCACACCAGTTTAGATTATACCTAGGTATAATAATCATAGATAAATGATTGTAATTCACTTATGTAACAATAACAATGGATATATAGTAAAAGTTTGTTGATAATGATAATCAAGTTTCTCACAGATAACAATTGCGGCTGATACATCCCTACCAAATATAATAAGGTGGAATATAATTGCACCTATCCCTACCGGCATTCCCCGATCCCAACGACTGCTTCACCCACAAAACCTGGGACTAAGGCGAGTGTGTGCAGTGTACCTATATGTCGAATAGAAAGTGTTCGGACGGACAAGGTCGTGTCGGGCCGCCACGTGTCCCTCCGACATGTCCGAAGGTCCAATTGGTCCGCGGGTGCGGCACGCGTGTTGTGCAACGGACTCGCACCTCATAGCTTTGGGTCAGCAAAGAGTGCGATGAACTTGAACCGCTTCCGCATACTAGATGCACAGACGATTGTTACACAACACCCGTACCTATAACGAGTACTTATCAGAACAAAATAAACTGTTTACTTAATTAACTATGAATGCTTTCGTGAATATTGACGGTAACTTTTCATTAACACGACATACCTGATACCCGACATACGGTGGAAAATCAACCAAATCTAGACATGAGTGAAATACTTTATTGAAACCTATATTCATAATATTTTATTGATAACATATTTATGTGTGATATGTTGCATATAATGATTTGGTTAAAGCCCCGACACCTACTAAGTGGGTTGCGTGAGGGTGGTCTAAGTCGAAAATATTTTTCTTTAATACCTAATTATGGGCGAAGTAGGTGTTTATCATTTCGGAGACGTTGAAGATCAAATCAACCTACGCTACTCTCGCTAGTGTCAAATGGAGCCTTCATGCAGAGTATTCATCCACCATCACGTAATGGTAATTTAATTAGGTAAGGGAACCTTTCATCTGCTTATTATATTTTCAAAAAGTTAGGGATCCTTACTAAACCTCCAATAATGAAACCGTGCGAAGCCGGGGCGGGCCGCTAGTCATACTAATATTATAAAGAGGAAAACTTTGTTTGTTTGATTGTAATGAATAGGCTCCGAAACTACTGAACCGATTTGAAAAATAGTGTTCAATATAAAAGTCGCCCTATGCCGGTCATCGAGATACTCCAAATACCTATTACAGCATTGATTGGATCCTAGAATGATGATTCAATCATCCTAGATTGGGTCTAAGTAATTGTAATTAGTTTAATTTGTAGACATCCCAAGTCACGTTGCAAAGATTAATCTTCACTATAATATTTAATCAGTTGCAATAACTTTCAATTATTAAATATGATAGCTCTATTTATCAAGTAGTTTGAAAAAGTAGGTATTGCTTAGTTTCGATCATACAGTTCGTGTGTAAGTCTGGCGATAAAAATTAAAATCAGAAATTACCCGAAGGCATTATGGTTTGGTGTGTCCGCAAACTGTTAATTAACTCTGGTCTCAACCAAGCGGACCGTGTTCAAATATTATAGCAACGTAAACACGTAATTTTCATTCAAATAATAATAATTTCATGTGTAGGTATATCCGCTTCGTCTCAAAACCACATTTTGTCTTGATATGCATGGTCAACAGACATTTTTCTTAATATTAATGATTTATTTAGCATACACAGGTAGGTACTTATTCTGTTACGTTTGGACTATTATTAGCTAGCTATCAAGGCCGTGTCTAGTTTTATTGCCATTTACTTCGAATAAAATAATTTAGTGAATATAATATAAAACCAAATATCCGACATTTTACTATGTAAAATTTAGTCGTTAATAAGTAGGTATGTGTCTACAAATGAGTTAGTTTACATTCTAAATAATTTTAGCATCGTTCTAAACTACGCAATACCCATAATAAATTATTTTTAGAAATAATAAATATACCTACCTGTCTATGTTTTTTACGACAGCTTTAAATTATTATGGGATAAGGTTATTTTACGGTAGCATTATAAATCACTGTCATAGATATATTAGCTTAATTATATATGTCATAAAAAGTAGCCATATAACTACTTGCCTATAATTAAACTTTAGGTATATTCTCGCTTATATAATAATTATTAATATAAAGCACTCGAAAATAAATGTGGTTCTAAAAGCGTTTTCGAAGAAAAGGACACAGACGATGCAATGTATTTTAGTGGCTACGTTAAATATGTACTTAGCGATCAAATGATTCTACTCACATCTGATTAACACTCTCGTCACTTGTTTAAATACTTTATTGTCACGTTTACAGGATCTATTCAATTAGTAGCACAATGATACCATTCGAATATTGTTTGCTAGCCGTGTGTCCGATGGAATTTCCATCAAGCATCCTATCCCTATTTACCTATAAGGAGTAGTGGTATGAATGTTTAAAAATACATTTTTTTACTCACCTACGTAGTTTAAAAAGTTTTGTGCAAAATTTTATGACTACGATCTGCTGGAATAATACTAATAATAAATCCATTTTACATAGTCAAAAACAACGCTTAACACACAACGCGACCTCAACTAAAAATTTAAATCATATTCATCCAAACTTGAAATCAAGAGTTCCATTATTATGTTAATAGATTAACATTTGAACTTCTTTAAACACGCCTAAAGATTTTTCTTTTCTCATCGCAATTTAACGTATGACAACAAATTAAAACTTCAGCCTTTCGCTAGCTTAGATTTTATTTTCTGACACCTATCGGGGCAATATATACCTAAAATAATATTTATTATTACATCATACATTTTATTATAAAGTCTCATTATTTCAATAATTCAACAGGACGAATAAAATTTAGCCCGGCGGAATTAAAAAATAATTTACCCACTTTATATTTCGATTTAAATAATTACGATCGAAATATTACACACAGGCCTAACTAAAAATTAAACTTTTTGTAAGAAAATACATATACTACAATAAGACATTAAAATTAACAAAAAACAGTGGCGACACTGTGACCGCATTGCAATCATCAAGAAGGCGGCAAAAATACTAGGTAACTTGCCATTGACATTAAGACAGATTGGGAACTAATTTTATTATCAGGTAGAAAATTATCATTATGCATGAATGATTAATCAGTTAGCTCTTATATCGAGAATATGAAGAGGATGAGTAGGCATTATGGAAAAACAAAGTATTAAAATAACAATAGAAATGCAGTAAGATAATTGAGCGATGGTTTGTTTTGTATTAAAATAATAAAATAAATTTGTGCCTAACATATTTTATAGAATCTGGCACACTAAATATGCGGTCCAATGATTATTGAATTTAAAATTTCAAACACAAATACTTTAATATAAAATTAACTTAGCAAGAGCAAATTAATTAGGTAAGTATATTACTTATGTCATAATATTTCGCAAAGCTTGTAGGTAATTTTCAGTCGCGATTCTTATTTCTTAAATGTTAAACTTCATAAACCAGTTTAAGTGAGTTAAATTCTTGTTGACCTATGACCGCATAATGGGCTCGGACGTTTGGTATAAATGATGAAAGTTGAAAAAGAATCATGACACAATATAAAAAGTAAAAAAAATGGGAAAATCGGTATTAAAAATGGGAATATTGATGAAAAAAGGTTTGATGAGTGAATACTTACGAATATAGCCTTCATGTTGGTTCGCTGCCGGGGTCGCCGCCGACTCGTACAACAAGTGACGTGATGCGACTAGTGTCGCCTCGATGCCGCACCGTCTTTTAAATACCTGCGCAAGATGAACAGCGTCTAGCCTCACAGCCGGGCCATGGCATGACAAGGCTGTGCGGGTTCAGACGAAACTGCAAAAGAATAAACTGGCATGAAGCCGTGTGTATAAACACCTAAGTACTTTTAATAAAAAAGTAAAAAAGTGAGTATATAGAAAGATAAATTCTTAAAAAAAAATGAGTAGATCAGTAAAGATTAAATTAGCTATAACATCTCCAATTGTTTCATTTATAGGATTCCGTATTTTTAATACGTACCTAGGTAGGTACATCGAGTCCGTAAGTACACGTGCGGATAGATATTTCTCCTAAAACGTCTGGTAGGAGTTAACAGGCAAAAATATTCACGTAAGGAAAAAGCGTTATGCCCCCTATAGGAATCAGTTAGTAATTTTATAAGTAATCTACTTTGTAAAGTCAACTAGAAGGCGTCAGTAAATTATTCAGATGACTGGATAGTGCGAACATTTGTGAACTCATGTAATAATTTAAATCATATTTTTATATATGTAATTATAAGCAAAATCTTAATAAATAATTGTTTAACATAAAAATTCAAATCTTGTGTAGCATAACACTTACAGAGAACTTCGTTCCTGGCGGGTTCCCCGAACCGCACGTTTTTTTAATTTGTATACTTTTCTTGCTTTTAAGTATGAACGTGCCTGTGTATAACTAAGTATTAGGAAATAGTTTGTAAAACTTAGTGGGTAAAACATGTGGATTGGTCGTAGTTGACACGGCCGAATACGTCTTTAGGACGGCCTTAAGATAAATTACCTGGACGATATTGAGATCTCAGTGCGAACTACAAATTGATTATTCTTAAATCCCTATACCGTAGCCGCCAATCTAAAATTTCATCGCATCAATGCGAAAAACAAATAAGCTTTCAAGCTTAAACTAAGGTTTCACAGAGGGCAGTGTTGTGAAGCATGAGTTTTGAATTTGGAACAATTTAATTCTTGTTACGTAATCAGAGAGTCGAACGCAAATAAGTATTACGTGAATAAAGTTCCTGGCCAGTAAGACTGGCAGCGAGAATCGCCAGGATAAATAAAAAAAAATTGAACTACGCGCGAACTAAGTTATTTTTCTCATAGAGGGGGTTAAAAGTTGAGTACCTACCTATATCACTCGGTCGTAGAATATTTTTTTTCCACCGGCAACGTATCTAGGTACTCGTACGTACTACGTTACGTAATCGTCGTTAGAATCTTCAGGCTCCTTCGGCCATCAAAATATTATTTTGCTCCCTACAATATACTATTTCTCACGGATGGCTTGAGATTGATATCAAGTATGGGACATGTGAGTACAATTAGTATTTTAAGAAAATAAATATTACTCATCTCTAATACTTTAACTTATGATAAGGAAACACTAAACGATTCAGGCATGTTGTCATACTTAAAATATCTATTTTCGAGTCCTTGCTAACTTAGTGTTCCAACGAATCATCATTTTTAATTTATGATAAAGGTGTTTTTATGTTAATGTTTAATATTTAGGAAAACATAAAAATCGTTAGACTACGTTGCGGTTAAAACATTTTAATGATTATCATGGTATTGGTTTCTAACTCTACCTACTAGTTATGTCATAGAGTTTATACTTAGTGGCTTTATTTTAGGCCAATAAGAGTCTAACACTGTTTAAAAGAGTTAAGTAAGTAGGTATGTACTTAATGTGTTTATAGGAAGCTAAGTGTATGAATATAAATATTTTTAAATACCTATTCCTTACTTTCACTCGTGTAAGTGCCAAGAATGTAGAGCACGGAGTTTGGAAAAAAAAAGCATTTTTTTATGTAGTAATATCTTATTGTTTCAATTTATTTGTTCCATTCAAACTTCTTGATATAATTAACTAATTAAATAATGTTTTTATCGAGGTAACGTCAACCTTTAGGAGATATATTAGCATAAATCATCCCACGGACGGAATTAAATTCTGCACTCATACAAACCACCAACCCATTTAGATGAAAACCGGAACCAAATGTTTAGTAGTTTCTGAGATAAGCGATCAGGAGGACATACACACACGCACGTTATACATATTTTTAAGAAATGAAGAAACGATTGGACCCAAGGCTATTTAAATATATTAAGGACACAGAATTATTATTATGTATAGCTCTTTGCAAATCTTCTTAATGCTCATATAAAAATAACTGGTCAAGGGCGTCTCAGGACACGCGCAATGTAGGGTTCCGCCGCCATTTCAAAACCGTGAAATTATCGTTTCTCTAACTGAAGTCAAGAAACAAAGTTGTAAACGCGGTTAGTTTTCAACCCTTGCTTTTGAGTTGATTTAGAAACGACGGGGGATCAAATTTCATGATCTATAATGATCTAATCAGATATTGTTATAATTTGAAAAAATATTTAGTATTAAGGAAGTGTCAGAATTCTGATTATTTTACTTTAGGTCTCAAAATTAAGAAATTAACTTTCTTGGAGTTTATTTTGCTGGTTGAAAACAGAATTTGATCTAGTGGGTAATGAGTCATACAAATAATACCTACTACGAATAGGTACTTCGGTGGGAATTTTCTCAACATCGGATCGGGTACGCAGAGCAAAACTGCTCTAAACAATCCTTAGTTCAAATACGGAACACCAAAAAGTTGTAAGAACAGGTTGATCTACGGTTTAGAAGTTTAATCGACTTTATTAAATTAATAGATCGTAAATAATGTTTGAATACCATTACTCAAGACACAGTCACGGCTTGTTTCCCAAAAGGGTAGGCAGCGATGCACTGTCGGATTTAGCTGACGGTATTCAGGATCCAATGTACATAATATAGTAAGTTCATATCACGAAGATGCGTGAATTATTGCAAATTGACCCATATTCCAGTGATATAAGAGTCATAACACGAGTCGTCGTGAAATGAACGAACTATAATGAGATGAGCGCATTGTCATTATAGCGGCCCAGTGCGGGTTGAGGACCTTCACCCATCTTCTAAAAGATGTGCAGGTTCCTCATGATGTGCTTCTTCACCAATCATCAAGTCGTAGTTGGAAATTATATCCACATACTTATGCGAAATCCGCAAATCCCAGAGGTGCGACCCGTGGTTTGAACCTACACACATTGTGTTCCAAAGCATGCGCTCGATCACTGAGCTATCACTATTGTTTCCATATTGCATTATAATGACGTGTCTTGTATTAATTAAGTGTATTAAAGTATTCTGTGCTTATGTATAAACGACATCCTGTTGCACATTTCCATATATTATGGAAGTAGGTAAAATGTTTAACAATATTAAAATAATGTCATATGTATTACTAGTAGAGGTCGAATATTGTATGTTTGAAAGATTAATTTAGTTGATCGCCGTGTGACCGCGCTGCACGCACTGCATCCGACATTTAGCACACATGCGGCGCGGGAGCGATGTGCGAGGTTGCAATCGCCGCGAGCGCTGCTTAAACAGTACAGTCCTCGGCAAATTTGAAATCGCCTTTTTTGTAATCCTTTGACCCATTTTATGACGATATCCAGTGTAGTTACTTGCCTTGTGTATAATCTATTTTGGTATTTCGAAAAACCCACACAATATTAATAATGTGTTCAAGGCAAGCGCGACTGATGACCGACTTGGCTGTCATCACTAAAATATTATTTTAAAAATCACTTACTTAATATATATAAAGTAATATGATGCACCTTCTGACTGGGGTTCAATGGTTCAACGGATTGAGGAGAAAATTATGAAAAGGCCATTCCCGAAATTTGCCTCAGCAGGAATCGAACCCGCAATCGCCCGGTGCAGTGAGCTGAGCGGCCTGCGCTCAAACCACTTCGCCACCCACCTGCTAATTAACATGTATGCCATTAATTTTATATTACCTACTATATTCAGAGTGGAACATACAACACTTAAGCAGAACTTATGCGAGTTATTATTACTTTAGATTTGTAATTACCTAATAATTTGGAATGAATGGCTACTTTGTAAAAGTTTCAATAAGTAATTTAAATTAAAAAAAATGAATAGGAGCTGATTTTGTTACAGTACATTACATAGATAATAGGAGAAATTACCGAGATGTGACTAAATTTCGTTATATTTTCAAGGTATTTTTATAAATATATAATATACCTAACCTAAACATTGACGTACCTAGGTGGGTGGAGATATCTTTTTTTTTCAATTAGTGATCGATGTTCAGGAGCCCTAAAGTTCTAATGAAAAGTAAGATATAGAGTATACCTAGAGATACTCTCAAATAGGCTCGCTAAATTTAAACAATAAGATATTTAGTAATGGGCTTTCCAAATAACATTATTCTGGAACTAAAAAGCCTTTATAAAACTAACGTAGGTGACGTCTCAATGTTATGACTGTATTATTTGAATAAATACGTTTATTTTTTTGAGAAAACCTTGTTATTTTTTATTTGAGCTCTTTAGTTAAGAAAAAGCCGGCTTAAGTGCCCTCCTGAGCTCGTAATTGGAATTATGTACGGGGAAAATAAAATACACAATGTCTATCAATGAGAAACAAATCGGGGCCAATTAAAACAGATCAGACTTATAAGTTTAATCTATAAATAAAACATAAATATCGGATAGCTCACCTTGCGTTCTTGCCACCAGGAGGAGCCACTTTTGAGTGGGCTGACATTGGCACTTGAAAGTTGTCAGCAGTCGACAATTTGTCATCTAATCTATATTATATAAAAATGAATTTCTATTTCCTTGGTCATCGCATCACGCGTGAACGGATTTATTTCGCTGATTATTTTTTTGTTGTGTTTATTATTGTCAGGAGAAGGTTCGTATGAAAGAAACATTAAGAAAGTTGAGCAGAACAATTTGAATTCAATATTCAAAGTTAAGACAGGATAACGTCTGTCGGGTCAACTAGTTCTCTATATTTGTCACCCGATTTAACATTAGTAACATTTTTACATAATTACATCATAGTCATATTTAGTTTATATCATTAGGTACTCGTGTTTTTTTTGTCGCTCTGCAACTTGCCTAACTGAAAGCAGCGCACTCAATCTATTCAGCTTCCTATCGTTCATTACCGATCAATAGTTTTTCTTATGCACTTATCTTGTCTTATGAACTTGACGTTGGGTCTATAAATTTTAATTGGAATTGGATTGGACAGAAGTGAGGTGATAGATAACGTCCGCCCAGTCCAATCAAGCGGAATCTAGTAGGTTGAAAAAAGTGTGCCCGCATTTCAGAGGAATTTAAATAAAAAGACGCACATTTGACCATTGTTTTTTTTACAGGTATTTCAAAAGTCTGAAATAAATATTAGGTACACTGCACATACGGTATGTAGCTGAAATGTAGATGTACCTATTGAAGACACACTATACGAAAATATCTCATTTTCTGAGTTACGGCCTTTGAATATTTGTTATAACTTTTGTGTTGGGACCTTTGAACACAACACCTTGATTGACTTAGAAAACAGTATAAGCTGCATTTACGAGTATTAGCCAGCAATATTTTAGAAAATTTTACATAGTACCTACTCAAGATTTAATTGTTTTTAATTGGTGGGTAAAAAAACTATTGTAAGAATTACTATTATATTTTTCTACGACTTCGTTCTATGCCCGATTCTCGTCAAAACGCCTAAATAATTATTTCGGACTTTTGAAACTACCTATAGAGTACTAAACCATGAACTCGAGGTCATTGACTTTAACGACCAGAATTAATAATAATAATATTTAAGTTTACTTAATTGATGGACCCTGTTCGTAACTTTATTATGCTAATCGGTTTACTCTTCAAATATAATTTTATATTTTTTTTTTCATTTATGTGGAGGCACAATATCCTACTAATATTATAAATGCGAAAGTTTGTGAGTGTGGATGTATGTATGTATGTATGTATGTATGAATGTATGTATGTATGTTTGTTACTCCTTCACGCAAAAACTACTGAACGGATTTGGATGAAATTTGGAACACAGATAGATTATAACCGGAATTAACATATAGGATACTTTTTAACCCAATAATCCAATACTACGCGGATGAAGTCGCGGGGCACAGCTAGTCTTTCTATAATGTGAGAGAGGTGACATTAATCATTCACATTTGTTACAGCATAGATACGTACATACCTATTACATATTATCATTATATATGGCTATTGTATGGATATTTAATTAGTAGATATACATATTTACGTGATCATATGCTGGAAATTTGTATACAGGATGTAAGTATAACAAACGAGAAATAATATTTTTTGCATAGGTAAATAATGGAATCATTCAGGATGCCCAGATCTCTACATAGGTACAGATTCGTCAAGGGTTAAATCTAGCCGTCAAGATTATACACTATTGTTGAAACTGGCTTACAGGACAGTGACAGTGGCGGGAGGATGTGGTGTGGCTAGTATGATTAAAAAAAAATGACTTGCTAAACTTGTAAAAGTGGATTATTTTCTTTCAACAACTCCTATTGTTTCATTCGTCGTTGGACACTCCTGTCGATCCTAGCTTACATACGAGTAGAGTAACAGTGATGGGAATGCCTGGTGTTGGTAGGCCGTCTTATAAATATAGATAGATAGATAGATAACTCTTTATTAATCCACCAGTAGAAAACAAAAATTTACAAATTATTACATAATTTACACAGAAAGTGTAAAATGGGCGGCCTATATAAAGTATGTTGAACCTACCGGTATATGCAAATTGTGAGTGTCCAAGAGTGCATATCTGCCTACCTCTATGCTTACCCCAAATCTCCTAGTTTCATACATTTCCATTGTTTCGGAAAACCATTTGTTCAACCATCAATCATATTGTCTTCGTGTCAAAGATCGGTAGCTACCGACGTGTTCTCGACCAGTGGACTGCTAACAGATTGATTTTTATTTTAAATTAGTTCAACAGATTATGGTAAAGCGCATAGGATCCTAATTACCAGAACTGTCCAAAGTATAACATAAATCAAACATGCTGCTTGAGTTAGCCTACGCGGCCTGTGCTATTGCGCACCCAAACACTGGCTGAGCAGGAACTAAATACTATTATCAACATAGATAGGTATTATTATTAAATTATTATTATTTTTTAATTCTAAAAGACGGGGATCTCTTCAGGTAGGTATCCGCATATGTACGATTGTATTATAAAACTAGTTTTCTCATCAAAGACGATGTCCATTTCATAAGGCTACCAAATCCGTGAGTTCACGGTCGCATTATTGAATATTAACTATTAACATATATACCAATAAATAAAAATGAAGTGTCTGTTTGTAATGTCAAAATAACAGTTTTTACTAAATGCATAATATGAAAGTATATACGGTACTAATAACAAAAATACAATTGTTAAAATTTTGGTCTGCCTATCTGTATGTGTGTCTATCTGTTTGTTCCGGCTTTTCTCCGAAACAGCTGAACGTTCACGGAGCTAATGTTATAAGGAGTACCTCAGGCTACTTTTATTTTATCGAATAGCCACGCAGGCGGAACCGCGGGCAACAGGTAGGAAGTAATAAATTTGTGGAGTGATGATCATTTTATGTTTATATGTGAAAAAAAATCAACAAAGATAAGATAAGGAAGTCATGGAAACGTAATATTGCTTACTCCTTAAGGGAGGGCAACAGTACACAGAATTACCACCATCTAAGCAAAGCTAACGATTAATTATAATTTACACAATAAAGAATCAAATATCGATGTTACACACCCTTCATTCTGGTTGGTGATTATTTTGCAAATATTTCACCATAAGCACGGAAAATACTTGTGTTTGGCACCAAGACATTGGTGCCTAATAAAATAAATACCAATACGTTGAAAAATATGCTCGCAGTGACTCTATTTTATAAAATAAAACTGTATCTGTGCCCTCGCTATGACAGCCAATAAACCATGTTAAAATATAGCTCGTTCAACCTCATATGCATTTCACTTTTGATTTTCATAAACGTTTTGATACAACCTAATGCATTCTACAGGCAATTAGCAATCGAGTATTTTTTTATAAAGAAAATGTTGGTAATAGTTTGAACGCTGTTAGTCGAGTTCGGCTGGCATCAAAGCACGGCTAAGATCTTAGAGACCAGGGCCCTAACCACGCTAGCTACTCAAATCGTAATCGAAAAGCAAACGCTCGCGATTACGTTTCAAACACTCCGCTTTTGACGTTTTGCTGACACGAGCTTCAGCAAAACGTCAAAAGCGGAGCGTTTGAAACGTAACCTTGAGCGTTTGCTTTTCTATTACGATTTGAGTAGCTAGCGTGGTTAGGGCCCAGCTCTAGCTAAGATAATCTAAATAAATATAGAGGTTGAGTCTTGAAGGTTTTATAGCTGTAACCTGTAACAGTATAGAGTAGGTACAATTCAAACTATACCCAAGTGTCCAAAAACGTTTCTCCCAAATCATTGTGCTGTTTCTGCGTCACAATAATTATAAGATTATAATATATGCAAAATTGGAACATTCTTGGTATTTCCGAAAAACAAGTTTGGTATCCGTGTAGAGAAGAGGTCACGTTGGTAAGCGCGTCGGTTTGTCTATGGCAGGATGTCCACAGTGCATAAATTAATTTCACCTACTGAGAACTGTTGATACTCCACACAGTTCATTCTTGATTCCGAGAGGAGCAATTGATTCCGAGATTAATACCCACATGGATTTTTACCGACGAGTCAAAAAGTGTGGTTCACCTGTTTCAAAAGTGAAGTTAGTAAGTAGGTAGATCCTGTGTAAGATTTTTAAAGCTTTATTTATACTTACTTATATTATTGCTATTTGCTTTGCCTTTTCTTCTTGCTGATGCGCTCGTTTAGAAATGGAGTAAAAAGTAGGGCATGTGGTTTCAAATTCAAATACGGATAAAACGGATAAAATAATAAAGACAACAAATGATGTTCGTACATAGTTCCTAGTCCTTACTTAATTAACTCTTTTAACATTTTAAAACGAAACGTCTTGTATAAATAACTAAATAAATCTTTACGGTAATTACAAATCGTTGAGCTAAAATACTTCATGGAATACTTATTGGAAACTACTAAAATAACTCGTTGCCGTTATTTTTTTCTAAATGTACAATCAATGGTAAGGAATTTTCCCCACAACAGAACGTTACGATCGATTTATCATTGAAAACATGTTAATTTTATTTTAACACACCTGACATAGATACTCACTTATTAATTAGGTTATTTAAGGAATAATAATATACTTTACATTTTACTCAAGTGACGTGTCTATGCTACTATGATCGATAAATTTAAGACGCCAATGTGTTTTATCCTGTGTTTCACGTAGAAAGGACTAATAGAAAGGGAAAAGTAATCAAATTATTAACCTATTGCAAGTTATTAAATGACTTAGTAAATGTGATGTTTTAAGTTATTTTAATGTAACTACTTACCGTGGCACAAACTGTAAAACGAATACTTACTTTCAATCAGCTTACAATACTGAGCGCTGCTTCGTATTTTTTCTTCGGAGACAGAACGCCATTGGAAACGAGTTATTTTAAAATGTCTTGTTGTTTAAATTTAGTTAATAAATATAATTGAATTTTCTTCAATTTTTTATTTAAATTATATATTGAATAAAAAATGAAAGTATCACAATTGGGTACTTGAAATATCTGAGATAAGTGGGTTCATCTTTATCTCTATAAACTTGGCCTATTGATAAGGCACAAGCGGTTCTTATAAACAGGAATATTGGATCCTGTCTGGGGGACTTCATGCTAACCGAAACTGAATGATGTAAATAAGTAATTTATTTTAATATTTCACTGAATAATAATGTACCTTAACAAAGTACCTTCTGGTGAACTATAACTACCTTCAAATTAGTAACGCCGCGCCGCCGTTTCGAGACCCATACCATAAGGCAATAACAGACTACACACAGACGCCCCGGGGTGTTTCAAAAGTCCGAAATAATACTTGGAGCTTCGGATCTCCCAAATTTAAATATTCCTGTATATTAGTTAGTGGCTACTACTGTTAAATGCAGGTTGTACACTATTATCTAGGCCATTACATGTGTTCTAAGGCCGCTACACGGGTTGCGACAAATATTCAAAGACGATAGACAGGTATGTAAAAATAAAAATGATAAATACATGTAGTCTTTAATCTCAAAAAAACCGGACAAGTGCGAGTAGAACTCGCGCCCTGAGGGTTCCGTACAACATTTTATTATGATTTTAGATAGTTTTTCCATTCCGGGATTCCAATATCGATACCGGCAAGATATTTTAATAATAAATAGTTCCCAAAAATGCTTAAACAAATTCGGGAACCCAATACAAACTGCAACCAAACTGAATTAAAACTACAATACATACCCTTATTTTACACACTTAGGGGTGGAATTTTACAAAACGCTGAAATTAATATTTTTTATTTGTAATAAGTAGCCTCAATACTTATTTTCATGTCTCTAGGTTCATAAATTTTTTTACCCCATACAAACGTTCACCCCCTATTTTATGCATTAGGGGTGGAATTTTCCAAAATGATTTCTTAGTGGATACTTGCGGTATTTAAGGTACTTACTGTCAAAATTTCATGATTCTAACACCAGCGGTTTGGGCTGTGCGTTGATTCCTTTGTATTGATAAGTGAATTTGCGAAAAGTATCAAAATATGTGACATAAATTACCGTATCTTTTGATTGCGTTTACTTAGAAGCCTAATTTTTGTACACCTACAAGAGACCATAGCATTTGATATTTGGTATTAATTTCAACTTGATAACTCTACCCGTTTCTGAGAAAAAAGGTCTCGACAGACAGACAGACAGACAGACAGACGGACAACAAAGTGATCCTATAAGGGTTCCGGTTTTTCCTTGTAAGGTCCGGAACCCTAAAAACAGCAAGTACAATATAATCTGGTTTAATAAATAATAGGGACCTATTAACCCTTATTTTTAAAGGAAGTACAACCGTCTGATCCTTGTAGTACAGACGGTGTTGTCCAATGAAAACGCTCAGGTTGGATTACCCACAAATCATCAAAAATCGGTCAGGCTGATTAGATAAAGTTGAATTTCTATTTGCACCGCGACACCTTTTCTAATATGGAGAAACTCTCATGAATACCCTTACGCCCCGGGGGAGGCACCCGTGTCTCTCATGTGGCGTGTACCCAAGAGCACACCTCGCTACCTCAAAAAGGAGAGCGAGGGGAGCGAGGGTGCTAGGGGGTAACCTCACTCAAGGTACTCACGGCGATATGCGCCACCGCCGTCCTTATGAAGATATCCCTGCTCTGGAGCGCTATTCCATCTGATATGACAATTAAAAAAAATCTTTATTAATCTTAAAAACGAAATTAATCGAGATATTCAATACAGCTGGTAAAGCTTCAGGTCTACAATGGAAAAGACATGACTGTAGACTGTAGTATCACGGGGTTGTACTTCCCACCAACCATAATTAGTCACTATAATCGTTAATTGCGTGGTATATATACATACGCACTAGGAAATATTAATTTGATGCTACCTAGCAGAGACACTTGTACGTACCTAAATAATTATACATTATTATTATCACGTAGGTAGGATGAACCATGTGAGTGAGAAGTGTGTCCGTAAAAATATCTACATATGAAGGTGCAGAGTGCAAACGGGTAGCTGATGCGTCTGCGCGGGGTGGGTCGGCGCGCGCGTCGCGTCGCTACAGATTCCGCGCGCTCGCCGGCCTCCCGTGGTTAGTAGCGCGAACAGCCCCGAACGGTACACACGATGGTCGCGCACAAGCACGCGCTAGCCGCCGCGCTGCTTTGCGCGCTGGCCGGCCAGCTCGGCGCCGGCGCGAGCCTGCACTGCGCCATGAGGAGGGAGATCTCACCCTGCACCTGTCGCCGGGAAGACGCAGGCACCGGCGCCATCCTCGTCGTCTGTCAGCGTATCAATGCCTATGAAGAAATTGCGAAAGCCCTCACCAACAAGTTTAGCCCCGAAACGAAAATCGGCTTGGATATTTCCTATTCGCAGCTTCCGGACTTTTCCGACCACAGCATCAGAGAACTCGGACTTTCGATCACGAGACTCAAACTAAACTTCGACAATCTAAGGCAAGTCGATTACGAAGTATTCTTCTAACCAAACCATTGGATCTATGTTCCGATCGATGTGCAGTTTTCCTAACGCGTGTGAATCTACTTAATGTCTATGAATAATGTGCAAGCCCTTTGTTGTGTAAAGTAGCATTAAAATTGTGATCATGATAATGACAAAACAATGTGTAAGTTGAATGAGAAAACAACAGGTCTATGATAAGAGGAGCACACACCGATGAGGATCGGCTCGTTATCGAAAGAGTGGGCGGCACCACATCCAGGGTTGGCAGTAGCCGTCTGCCACTAGTCGCGGCGCACGCGCACCCACTTCCAAAGAGACAGCAGAACTAATTAGCTAAATACATCGCGATAGGATTGTATGAAAAAATACCCACCCGACATCAGCCCAGTAAATTTCCCTTTGGAATTGGTTATATTGGCTTATCAGACTCATTAAGTACTACTTTTGATGTAAACGCAAACACGAAGAACGTGGACGCGAGTGATCGGGCATTTTGCGAGGCGCGTTCATTGTACATTATTTTCGGTGGTATCTTGCTCACAAAAACAACAATTAAGTCGCCCGTGACCCATGAGCTTGACTCTTATTGACCACTCAATTGATCTTCACAGATTTTTCGAGTCACCCTAATTATTGTACCTACATCATAGATATCTTTTTCCTTTTACAGAACTCAAAGTAGTGTGGAGAAGGTTAGTATTAATTTAATTCAAATCCGTAAATATTTTACCCCGGTTTGGTACCGTAGATAAGCAGTTCTTTATTCATCGGCGACTCCTGTTTTAATTCGAGACATATACGTCTCAATTTCGTTGTATTTTTTTATTCATAATGGGTATTTTTTCCCGTTGGTAACGTTTTCATTAGTGAATTCCAGTTCATGTGGGGTTGGCATCCAGGAGACGTTGCTCGATAGTTTGCTCGGGTTATCTAAGGTCGCTTCTAAAGCAGTAAAATTGAATGATATCTTATTGGTCGTCTCGTATTCACTGTATGGGTAAATACTATTAATGGTGAGCTAACAAATTACTGTGTTCGTTGTTTATGTTATTTATTATATTGGTTATTTCAACCAACATTTTAATTTGATGGGTACCTAAATTGGATAGTGTATTATAGAAAAAATACATTTTCAAATTAGATTTTTAGTAACAAAAACCTAGCATAAATCCCATTCTGGACTTGTAGGTGAAGGAGGTAAAATACATTAGTATACCGCAGATACTCAGTAACGTGATAATAAAAGGGCAAAATGCGCGTTGCACAAAGTAGCTATGAAAACCTACCCATTTTATATACAGCAACAGCTATATAAAATAACTAAGAGATATGAGTGTTTTCGCCAATGAAGTCATTCGTCCCTTTCGTCCTAGGGTTGCATTCCAGGGGTAGTCGATAACAAGATCAATAAATTATTAATTATCGTCAATAAATAAGTATGTGTGGGTATTTATTATTATACTTTACTATCCTATAATTGTAACCCCAGATAATGGGAAAAGGTAAGGCAGATGATGATGATTTATATATTATTGATAGAATTTTGTTCAATATCAAAAAATCATAGGTACCTTTCTTGAATAGCGATGACACCTTCTGTGGCTCTACTATGAGTTCATATACGTTCGTTAGAGTCTTTGGTAACGTCTTCGTAAAATTATTGTATGGTAAATTATTGGCCCCACGGGTGAACAAAGGAGCGTTATACGATTAGCAACTTTACGTACACGCTAGCGACTAGCGAGCGTGAATCTTCCGGTAGAGCATCATATTCGGTATGAAGCCAAACATTAAAAAATAAACCATAGGTATACCTACATATTCGCCTATCTCGGGGAAGTTTATATTCCCACTATCCGTGGACCTGTTATTCATTGTATTTCCCGATGTGTAATCGGTTATCTAATTGCAAAAAATATTCTGAGAATGTATCCATTGTTTACGTTTGTCCGTCGAAACTCAATTAACACTATTTTGTTAAGGGTATTGTTTTTTCGATATACACCGTAACGACTCCTAGTCAGAACAAGGGACAAAAGGGGTGATTTTTTAAATGATTTGAATGGAAATAGAAAACGGAATTGGAAACTAGGAACTGTCTGTATTTTTCCCAATCGAAAATTTAGGTATTTGGGAAATATTTCAATGTTAGGTAGTAATTGAATGTATCTTACGATTAATAATAAATAGTGATATAGTGTTCATAATATGATTTAAAATACCCCCTCCCCGCAATCAGAAATTATCTTCGACCAAAAACTAAAACTGAGTTTACTGAGGATAAACTGAGGAACTGAGGTTAGTTCTCTGACTGTTGGAGAGGCTTCTGGTGCCAGTTTTCCTGTCCATTACATGTATAGTGAACGATCCGTCCGTTATTGTACATCGTCACACTTTACTTTTGAAGCACTCATTTAATTATATTTGGTAGAAATATTACTGAAGCATATTAATCTTCTACGGTGGAATTAAGTCTGCTATGTTGTATAAATGTAATGGAGCTTACAGCCGAGCTTTTACATGTTTGCTAATCAAAATTCCATTTGATTGGCTTATGCATCTAGAACTTTTGAGGTTTCAGAGTGTGGCTTTTAGTCATCTTGTTTCGCCCCGCGCGTCTATCAAGTGAGTAATGGCTCTGTAGAGATGGGTGTTTGGGTCACCACGTAGTTAAATGTAGAATGAGGCTAACTGGTACCTACAGGCTGTCAGACATCTTCAGATCTGGGGAGTTATTTTAAGCCATTCCAATCTATAGGTATCAGAAACATTAAACCCCAGTATTTAAGCCATCTTTAATGTTATTTTGCAATTATTTCACTGTTTCATGTATTTTCACACGGTTACGAAATTAAATAAGTATGTCTTACGATTACTAACTGAAAAACAGTTTTCAGTGAAATGATTTATTTGGAACAATATTTAAACAGTAAACACTAATATATTTCCAAATAAATATTAAATTGGCAACAATACAGACGTTTAAAGTTTCCTAATCCGTTTCCGATATCGATTCGATTCAAAAAACGCCCTCTGATCACAATGTGCACGACGCGACGTACCCGACTGAACTTACCAAAGAGAATACAATACTACGTAAGAGAACTGCTGAAAATGAAACCATTGTATCAAAGTTCCATTTTTTTCTTGGGTATCATCCGTGTGGACCATAGATATTGAGGAATTTATGCTACGTGGGACCAAAGAGAATATAACCACTACCGAGCGAGATACTGATCGATACAGAACTCAGAACAATGACTCGCACAGCTTTAAACGAGTTGTTATTGTGAGAATACATAAGATTTTTTCAAAATGGTTTCATTGCACCATGCTAGAATGCTTGTACTTTATTAGCATAAAAACCGTGCAAACCTAGAGGTTTGCACGGACAAAAAAGGCTAAAGCGCCCGTCTAGCCCGCGAAGTTCAAATTGTTTGAGTTGTTTTAGAATTTTTTCAAAATCTGACAATAATAAAAGACAAATTTTGTAATTCGCGAAAAAGACCTTGTGCAGTGCATTTATTAATATATCCAACTTACTCTAAAACATTTCAAGAACGACAGCTATCCAGATAATCTGGCAATTTTTGTATATTTAGTGATTTACTAGTATCATATCCACCGTGATAATATTTAGAGTAAAATAAATGTATTAATAAACGCACTGCATACTGTGTTTTTCGCAAATCACAAAATGTTGTCTTAAATGTTTTCAGATTTTGGATAAACTATAAAAATACTCGAAAATGTTGAATTTCGCGGGCTAGACAGGCGCCTTCACCTTAAACATGTTATGTAAAACGTTTAGTCCAAGTAAACCAAGAATTAGAATAAGGAAAAAAATGTCTATACACTGTGCACGCATCACTCAGCCAGAAACAACTTGACTGGATAGGTCATAGATTATCATACAACTTTTATTCCCGAAATGAATGGAAACCTATGTTGCACATACTAATATTTCTGCATATTGGGATCATAGAAATAGTAAGTAAGAACTGCATGATTGGGATAGAAGCTCAAATCAGAATCACACAAAGTCCACGTGAAGAAAATTATTAGCATATTTTTTATTTAGTATTTAATATCTGTAGCACCTCTTTGCTAAGATAGAGCAAAACGCAATAGGTTCCCACAGGATTCTTGAAATGTATTATCTAGGTACATTGTTGTTAAAATGTTCATAATTAAAAGTAAACAGCTGGATTGATAATGGTTTGGATCTTGACACTTCACTTCGTAGAATTCGTGTGTAGGTATAATATTTTATTTTTATGTTTATTTTCACTTAGAAAATCTGTAAACATAAGTATTTAATAAACAATATTTATGATGAATTATTTATAATTTGTCTTTGTTATAAATATTGCAAGGAATCGAACATAGTACCTACACACTAAAGTAGAAAATAGCTATGTCATTTATTCGTTGATTTATCCACCTTGGCCCAGTTTGATGTCCCAGTGCACGCATAGAGACCACTGCAGAATGATGCATTGTGATTTGTGTATGAAACGACGGGATGATATGATATGATCTATATGAGATCAAATAAATAATGATAATATAAATAAAGAAATCGAATAATAAATAATTACGGTAACATTTGACGAGATATAAAGATGAAAAAGAATGACAGTAC
This sequence comes from Notodonta dromedarius, assembly GCA_905147325.1. NCBI lineage: Eukaryota > Metazoa > Arthropoda > Insecta > Lepidoptera > Notodontidae > Notodonta > Notodonta dromedarius. The sequence goes on along the minus strand of LR990160.1, from coordinate 7,957,312 downwards.
GAGTTCCGAGAAAATAATAATGAAAAATATGTACCATATTATTTACTGACATATTCACTTTACTTGGTTTGCTTTGAAAGTTCAAGGTTCCGTAATCGTCTATTTGAAATAATGACGTAATGTGGCTATCGCTACTACCTACCCAGAAAAAACCATAAGATATATTGGGACAACGAAAATCTTATGTCGACCCAGGAAAGGGCAATGGGTGGTTTTGTGATTATTTCAAAGCCTGGAGTTTGCAAAGTTATTTGAAAACAAAACACACTCGTCCTACGTTACAAAGAGCAAGCTGTTATTACTTTTCATTCATACAGTTTACCATGCAATTGCTCATTTGCCAATGTGGCGATGATTGCGCCGCGTTATTTGAGTCATATATCTACTTTTTTATGTGAAATAAGACCATCACTGTTTTTCTCGCAGGGGTTCATTGCAGTCCACCCACATTTCCCTGATAACATGGTTGATACTAATGTAATATGAATGAAGGGGTAACTCTAGGCATGTTTAAGCTAGTGTTAGTGGCTAATTCACCAACATTAGCCACCCAGGTAGTTGTAAAGCTGTCTTATAACTTTCTTCGTGAATTTTGTCCAGCCCAGTACAAGATGTTTGGCGAAAAGTCGCAACAATCACGCTCGGTCGGTTGCCCAGCCGAGCCTAGCGCTTCGTTTAATTGTATTTGCTGGTCCCGTTTTGTAATTTAATTACCCTTTGGCCTAAGCGAGAACGTCAATTACACATCGTTCGACTCGAGAAGCAGCGAACTCATGGACACTATATGAGATAGGCACGTACTTAATCCCGATGGCTCTTTGAAATTAGTATAGGTTTATAGTTCTTATAGAATGCTCCGGGGATAGGTACCTACCAATTATTGTTGTTTCTGCATTGTTTTTCCCAAACGGTCCAACTCTTACGAGTATTGAAAATTATAGGTATACGGACATTATTTAACACATTTTAAAGTAGGTTAGTAGGTAGTAGGTTAGTATATAAGTTGTCACAACGCGGGGAGAATCTTAGTAAAGCAAGCATTTAGAGTTACAAAATGTTTCACCAAAATAAATTAATTCTATTTTTATACCTACATACATACTAATTATTTTTCTACTAGGTTCTAAGTGGGGTGTTTGGGATAAATCTTGATTTTCGTTATCCTACCTTGGTTACCACAAGCATCATTTTATTATCAGTTCGTTACCGTAGAGTTGTGTAAGTAGGTGATTTGTATAAAACAGTCCTTAACAGTAAATAACAATAAGAATAATGTTGAACGTGCCAAAATGTACGTAACTGCTTCATTAAGGATTTTTTACGAAAGGTCTGGGTGGGAAGGGCTTAACAAAGAAAAAAACTTACGCCAAAAATATACCCTTCAACAACTACAACGTAGTCACGTGGTAGTCACCACCTACGCAACGATACACATATAATAAATAAAAAATAAATGAAGACATCATTATTTTGGAATTTTGTACTTATCACATAACATAGGCCTGTAATGGGCGCGATCAAAGACCTTTTTTCGCTCGGCGCGATCGTGAAAAAGTCCTTCCAGTACAAAATGACAAGTCAAAAGCGTATATTTTTTTATACGCGCCATAGAGTCTTAAGATAATTGGTCCAGCTGAGATCTAGGCAGGCATAACGTATTTTAAAATTTTTAGTTTGGATAATTGTATTGATTGAACAAAAACATGTAAATTGAATAAGTATCTACCTCAATTTTTAACGGAACGCTATAAAATACTTAACATTTTTCTTGTTGAAATATGTCATCATTGTTTTAATTTAATGTATCTTTGGGAAGTCTGAATGTAATTTTTTTAATACAAGTTAGATCCAAAATATTTATAGAGATAGGCTATGTAGCGTTATGCGGGAAATCCCTGTTAGCTTAATATATCAGTAACCAACCAAACATTAAGTACTTACTGCCATATATTATACGAAAGTACATAGCCATATAGAAACTACACACACACGTCACATGCGCTTAATCATGTCTCATTGAATGAATGAGATAAGTTAATGTTATTGAATTGTGTCAAAAAGTATTGTGTGAATTCAAGTGTTGCTAATGCCAACAAGTGTTACAAATTGTAACCGCCTTGTAGGTACTAGGTGGTTACTAGTACGTCTCAGCACAGAAGTTCATGTTTTAGGCTAGTCCGTGCCAATTTTTGGGCTTATGACGCAACTTCCGGATTGCATCAGGTCCATCGCCGTCTATTCACCAGATTTTCCTTTTCATTTGGTTTGGGGGAACAATTTTTTTGGTAGGTAGATAGGCAGGTATCTAACAATTTAATTTTGTGTTTTTTTCCTTGGCTATATATGAATACACCTGGCAATACCCAATGTCTGTGGGGCGGCTGCGCCGACGGCGACGCGAGGCGCCCGCGCCGCCGACCATGCGACCGTTTGGCGCCGCGCCTGCGTTGATAACCCCGGAACGTTGACCCCTTCACATTAGTGTTTACTAAACTCGCATCAGTTGCATGCACTATGCCCATCGTGATGCAAGTCGATGCACCATCTTTCAGGAACACAAGTGCTGATTTCTGCCAAATTGGATCACCATTATGTCTTCTTACAACTCTGTACCTATCTAGGTACTACCATAGAGGAAGAAAAATATTTTGGTCAAGAGGCAGTAATAATTTTGACAACTGCGGATATAAGATCCTAGTACATACTAACTTTTGCATTAGAGTGAGTGGGAAGCATAGGTAGAGCATCTATTGTCCTTTTCAACGTATCCGTTTTTAGTTTAACCGGCACCAATTTTTTGGTGCCCATTAACATTCGTTTCAATGGTTGTGGCAGATTTTTTGCATAATAATAACCAGAGTGAGGTGTATCCTATGTTGATAACTATCATCAAGTGATTATTAACGGAAAAAGTCATTAAAAACTGTTGGCTTTGCTGTAATTGCTAAATATGTGTACTTACTGTTGCTGTCACCTATGGGTGTGCGCATTCCTGCACTTTAATGTAATTGTTTTTTCAAGCCTACTTACTACCTTTTTATCAAGATTATTACGTGTCTCCCGCTTTACATATTATAACCGTAAACTGTGCCCTGTATCTAGTTGTTACCTATATGTATGTACATACTAACATTTGCACGTGAGTATGACAAGCGAAAGTATTATAAATATATTATCCAAGATAAACAGCTAGTTGCAAATCTTGCTAAAGGGCCGGTACAATAACCGAAACTATATTTAAATAGCTGGCGTGCCTCGCCAATGAATTCAGAACCTCGGTAAAACCACCTAGCGTGGGTTGGGGGGGTGACTACTCTCAACCTTACCGGCAGTAGATATGTGTTGAGTGGTAAACTTACAATTACATAAGTGTACAAGTATATTTGTATACTGATCTAGGCTACATCTGTACATCTCCTATCGGACACTCGATTGACAAGAGACGGCGACAAAGAAATATATACTCAGTTGATAACATTTCAGAGTTGGAAATCATAACGTGTTATTTATACAAGAGCGATCCACCTAAAAGTTACGCGATATTATAGGAATTATCGTCAGGTTGACGCAGACAGTACTTAGACAATAGATTTCTGCCTGGTTACATTATGTCCTGCCTTGACAAAAGAGAAGCAGATGATATGACTTTATAACTAACAACATAATAAACTGCATTAAGGGGCGCACTCTATATTGTATTTTCCAAGAACATGAAAAATCTCGCACCCTGACATATAAAGAGTCCATTGATGTCCAGAGGCATTCTCAAAGTATTATGTAGGTAGGAAGGTAGTCGGAATTATTTAAACAATACGACTATTGCCATTCAACGTGGCAATTCTGCCAGTCTTCTGGGCACTTTGCCAAGCGACAGCGGTCTGGCACAAGTATATTTTTTGTAAAATTGTAAATTAATAGACCTAAGCTTTTTTACATCTGTACATAGTGTATATATTTGTTAATTCTTACTTCTTACCAACAATTATTATTTGAACTTTTTATACGACTGTAAATAATATCCCATGCGTGAAAAAGTTAGAATTTATCATTATTACTCTACTCGCAAATTTTCTGTAATTTATAAAAAAAAAGTACAGAAAATCTTGGAGAAAGGAGGCATGAAGATGTGTTTTTCTCTGTTATAAAATGGCCTCAATTTACCTAAGGTCAGTGGAGTGCGATATGGATGGGTGTCATGAGTGCTTACCGTGCGAGCAGGGTTATCCGGAGACAGGATACAGACCTATGTACAGAAAGTTGAGAGAGTTAATTATAGTACAGTATAGGAATGTAACCTCTATCCTGTAGCAACCTAGAGTCCTAATCCTAATAACATGTTATTTCTTTCCAGCGAGCTGAAAGAAAGCGTGTTCACGAAGTTAGATCTGGTAGACTACTTCAGTTTGGCTGACAACTCGATAGCGGAGCTGCCGCGGCATGTTCTGCAGCACTTGCCCCACGTAAAAACCCTTGACCTCTGCAGAAATAAGATCACCAAGCTGACTGAAGATGATTTCAGAGTAAGAATATAAAATTTAACTTACTGCAATTGTCCGAAATTAAAAAACTCTAGCCATTCATATTTCGTTATCGCAGTTCTATAAATAGATAACTATTTAGTGAAATCCCTATGCTGTAGAACAAATGTATGCGTGTGAGTTGATAACTATGATTATACCAGCACAATCATTGTGTTTTTATTATGTGTAAATTTAACTTTTTCCCACATATTTTTTTGTAATGTTATATTTATTTTGTACGAAGGATATACAAGAGGTGGAACATTTATTGGTGGCCGATAACCAAATATCTAAGATTGAGCGAGATGCTGTACCGAGAGCGTTGAAACACGTTCATCTTGGGATAAACAAGCTTAGTACGTTGAATGGAGCTCTAAGAGAGTTAGATGACTTGGAATGGATTTTTATTAACGCCAATAATTTGAAATCTATAGAGAATGAGTTACCCACGGTATGTACCTAAATTTTGAAAATATGTTCATATTGTAGCTAGGTAGTTATTAATATTGTTCAAATAATATTATAGTGGGTACAGATACTCGTACATACTAATCACGAGCACAACAACGAATATAAAACACTTTCCAGATTTTCAGATGTACTTACTCGTATTCAGGGATAATTTGGTGTAATGTTCGTGGTTCGGCTCAAGTCTATCACCGCCATTAGGCACTTATTTCATGCACGTGATCTTCTTTCAGAAAGCGAAAAAAATTGTCCTTATCCACGCCGCGCACAATGAGTTAGAAACACTGCCGAAAGATTTGAAGCAAATGCCTTCATTGGAGTCTCTTTACTTCTATGGAAATAATATTAAATCATTGGATGGAGCGCTGCAAAAATCTAGGAGATTGACAAGGATAGGTTTATCGTTTAACAAAATAGAAAGTGTGAGTACATGTATTACCTTACTTACTCTTGTAGTGGGTGTAGTGCGTCTTGGAAATAAAAACAGATAATCATATAAATTTAATTTATTATAGCTAGCTGAAGACGAGTTTACTGAAGCAGAAAAATTAGCTGAGTTGGATATAGCTTACAATCAACTTATATCATTAAACGGTTCCTTGAGAAGTTTAAAATCATTGAGATATTTAAACCTAACTCACAATTTTATGACAGAATTTTCATTGCAAGAAATTAAAGGTTTGAAACGATTGTCCGTTATTGATCTGTCTCACAATAGAATAAGTCGTGTCACAGGAAATATGGAAGTAAGTAATGATTTCAAGTTTTTATAAGATTCATTATACGAGTATAATTAATTATGTCTTTGTAATTTGTTACAGTCTCCTATTTATTTCTCGTTACCATACCTATGCTAAAAATGTTATGCAGGATGGGTTTAATGGGCATAATTTCCATCGTAATTATTGCTTTTTAGATAAAGGTCACATAGCTGTTATTGACCCGTACGATTATATTTTATTTAAGTACTTGCTTGAAATATTTACTTGAGTGCACAATTTAAAAATATTATTGACTTAAGTACGCGCATTTTCCCCAGAATTTAGTGAACGTCGAAACGCGGGTATTGGAATTACGACTGGATCATAATCGAATTCTTAGTTTGGGTGGTGCTCTAATGGGGCTGCACGGACTATTGAGGCTCAACTTAAGCCACAACCTTCTGCAACAAATATCTCCCGACGATCTCATCGGGTTGGAAGACTTGAAATTACTGGACGTGTCACACAACCATATAACAACACTGGAAGAAACATCAAAGGTTTGTTTGAATGCAGTGGAAAGTTAGCCTGTGAAATGCTCTGCGAGCTTTGCGAGTTCATTAAAATGGTCTATGGCGATTTATTGTGCTAGCCGTCCTATCTTGTATTATCCGTTTTGTTAACTTCCTCCCTTCTTTTCAGACCTTTTTGCCATCACTTGAGGAATTAATTGCTCATCACAATAATGTAACTTCGCTCGACAAAGATTTCCATGGACTTCCTGCGCTATGTATAGCTGATTTATCTTATAATCAAATAAGGAATGTGAATTATGATGTCGTATCGAAGTCGCGATGTTCTATTAATGGAGTACCTAGTACGCTGAAGATTTACCTTCAAGGTATGTATAATTGTCATCACAATCCGCGGAAAAAACTGGCTTTAAATTTTGAATGTAGCTATTTTATGTATTTACTTACTAACTATGTAATCAAACAATACTGCAGTTTTTTTGAGCAATTAATTTTATTATATTTTAACCGAAGCGAATTCCTCTGTTTTACACATGAGCTAAAATATAACCTACCTGTTAAGCAATTGCGATTTTATGACCAACTTAATTAAATAAAGGTATTTAAAAAATGCTACAATGCTATGGCATGTTTAATGTTTCTGCGATGTGTTTCAATCAATTAGTTCACTACTTAATACGTATAAATCTCAAGAACTTTGTATTGCAGATAACCCTGTTTTATGCGACGACCACTTGTACGAGCTGATCACAGTGTTGGAGAGCTTGAACGCTCGAGTCATCGGTGCGTCCACTTGCGTTGCGACGCAAACCACTGCGCCCATTCTAATGAGGGCGCTTAACGACATCGTGCCCCAACGAGAGACCTCGCCAGTATTTATGATAGCGCACATGGGCGGTGGCGTACTAACCCCACACGAAGACGTAGATCGAGAGTCGGTGGCGCCCCAGATGCAGCAGCACTTGTATCGCCGCGTCGGCGCCGTCTTCGGGCATCTGGTGCCCGAGCGCGAGGGCGGGCTGGCGGTCGTTGTAGAGCCGCCGGTCACGTTGCCGCCTGCCAACACAAATGTGGTAGTGAAGTGGCCTGACGAGCGGCGGTCGGAAGAAGCCCACCCACTCGCCGACCACCTGCGTCTCCGGGACCTGAACGCTTCGCCGCAGTGAGGGGCATGGTCCGGGCGCCGCGCACGCCGCCGCTGACATCGAACTGACTGCTTCGCCTTAGGAAATAATACTGCCTCCACTCTAGGCTATGGCAGAATGTCTTCTGATTCGGTTGGGTGGGTGCATGGAAATTTGACTTAGATAGGTACACTGTCCACTGTCCTATTCGGTTAGGTAGGTCTGCGATGTAAATATGACACTTCACTAGGTACGATGTACACCGACAATATAGGTATTCTAAGAAAATTGAGGCTATTTTTTGCAATATACCAAATTGTAAAGGGTATAGTGTCAACAAAGTTAACAAATTTATCGATATTTTAATACAATATTGACATACCTGTATTGTAGAGAAATATTTATGACTATGTATTTAAATGGTATTACCACCCCTTTTTATGTTAAATTATAAAATACATAGGTACCTATAAGTTTACTGAAATACTTAGCTAATAAGCGAAAAAGTGCTGGTAATGACACTGGTATTACATTATTTTTATTTTTAATTCGTTTACCCCAAAATTAAAAATTTACCTAAGTCCTAACCAAGATTAAAATAAATCTAGGATTGCTGTATTATACCTTAAATAGATAGTGATTGCGAACACAATCTGCGATTAGTTATTGGTATATCCAAAAAATATTAGACGACCGCTTGGCGCATGGTTATGCCTATGGTTATGGTTATGTCGAGCGTAGGCCATTCGGCTCACTGCACAATGGTGATTGCGGGTTCAATTCCCGCCGGGGCAAATTTTGGAAATGGCCTTTTCGTAATTTGCCCAGGTCTGGGTATAACTGGCATCCTAGTCCATTGTACGGTACCCATAGTGCAAGCGTTGTTTAGTTTGGGACCATAGGTACAGTTGGTGTGTCCGTCTGGCGATATTTATTATTATTATTTATATCAAAATTGGACAAGGCTTGATTATTAATTTTGGGAGTAAGTTATTAAGGCAGGTACACAATTCAGTACCTACACTAAGCAGTGGAATATTGTTTCCTTCAAAGCTTCGAGCCGGCTTTACGTCTGTCCCCGTAGCTACATTGGCATACATGTAGGTACACACATGTCGCGTCATAGGTACCCACGCGTGGCGTGGCGCTGCTGTAACCTGACATCGCATGATGTTGCCTCGGCACGCTGGCTTTAAGTCTAAGGTTCAGACAGACTGCATTCGAATTACAGGCCAACTGCAAAATATTACTTTGGATGCAATTGGCGTGCAGTCCGCTTGCGGTTTGCGTGCAGCTGCGTCCAAACTGAAATTTTGCAGTCGGCTTGCAGTCTGGATGCTGTTTGTCTGAATATACTTTTAATACCAAATAAAAAACCAAGCCAAAGAATAATGGAACTGGTACGTACGTACCTACCGTACCTACGGAACGTTCAATGAAATTGTTATATAGTTTTAGTAGGTATCTGTATAATATTATTATATATAAGTATAGATTATTCAAACATTATATTTTTTACAATGTGATTGGTACCCAAATCTCTTAAAATATTTATTGTTGTGTGGATTACAGACTTATCTGCAGAAATTCCAATATTTGAGCGTGAGAGAGAGATGAGAGAATAAAATGTTAGGTATATTTATATATTTTTCTTCTCATACAAAGTAGGTAGGTACGTACTCAGTACAGTGATTCAGCTACGTAAGGATTAATTTTGATAAATAAGTATATTTTATTGTAAACACTTGAGTTGGTGTTATTAAGTAAAATCTTGTAAATCTTTACAATTGCCAGTAACGTAGGTATTTTTGTTTAGGGTTTCTTAATCAAAGGAAAAGTACGTCCTATTTTAGTAGCCACTGGAGCCATTGTAGGTGCCTGTTTACCATCAGTAACTTCTTTTACGATAGGTGACCACTTCGTGCCACGTCTTTGTTTACAATATGGGGTTTTATCGACTACATTATATGGATTGTCGATCTATTGTCGATCGGCCGTCGATGAATGATTGATTGAACGTTGCTAAACAGGTTAACAGTCCACAGCCCACATATGGGCTGCAGGTCGATAGCTTCATAAGTCCACAGCCCGCATATGAGCTATCCCCTCAACGATTTCAAAGGAGTGTATTAAAACGGACTCGGAGGATCTTAAACGTGGACTCTGCAGGATAGATAATTCATAATTTACCTCTATTGCTGATAAATTCAAATTCAAATCGTTTATTTTGTCAATTTGTCAATTTTATTTACATCTAGATAAACTATCATTATACACCGTATAATACTCAATTTTCTCAAAACATCTAGGTCTTGGGAGATAGGTACTTTATACAAAAAACGCCAGACTGTGAACCTGTTAACCTACGTAGAAACTATTGATCGAGTCGACTCGTATTCAACCTTCGATCGACGGTCAATCGATTTGTGTAGCACACCAAAATAGACCATGATGTTGTGAAAAATATAATAGCCGTAGAAATATTGTGAACCTACCTGCATGTGACATGGGTAGGTAACTAACTATCTAATCAGAACAAATTGTAAACCAGTGTAATTATTGTAGCAGTCTATTTGTGTGGGTGTATTCTATTGATGTGTGCGAAATTGGACTTCTCATTTGAACATACGTATTCTATGTCTTATACGTGGACACCTGGACGGAAATAACAAATATAATTCATCCTATCAAATTGTTATGATCATGTGGTTACACAAAATATAAAAAATCGATAGGTACCTACGCCCGTGGGTACAGCTATAGTATGTAGCTGTCTTCGTCAATATGAAAATGATTTGCAAATGAAACTGTACCTATGATAACTTATAAATACCTATTATTATTATTTCATAAGTTTTAGATATTTTATTAGTGTAATTTGAAATGTGGTTAACAAAGTACTAATAAAAATATAAAGTGCTAACAACTTTAGTTCATTTATTGGTTTAAGCCGCTTATCCTATTTCTGAATTTGTTTGGTACGTAGTAAGTAATAAGAGGGTATACCACCAGCGAACCAAAAAATATTTCTTTCCAATGCGAACCCACCTTTATACACTTCTGGAGCAGTCGATCTCACAAGTGGGAGATTACATCTGTGAGATCTTAGTTTAAGTCAATTTCTAAGAAACTTACAATTGACTTAAGCTAAGAAGGGCTCCAGTCAGGCATCACCTAGGTAGGGGGCGACTCACACATCACATCAGTGGCGGATTTACAAATTCGCAAGGTATAGGCTGTAAAGTTTTTGCCGCCCTTGCCTACAATTGTCATGTCCTAGATTAGGCCGATCACTGGTTGGGGGGCGGCGCACTAGCTATTTTCCTCTAGATTTTTACAGTTTGCTACACCGAATGTACAATGACAAGTGAGAGGGGAAAGTCATCGGCAAAATTTGTTGCAGAGTTCCATCGGTCCCCAAATTTGCCGCCTCAAAAATCTGCCGCCCTAGGCTCCGCCCTAGCCTACTCAGCCTGCTGGTAAATCCGCTACTGCATCACATTATCACAGAGGCGTATTTTAAAGTCTGTGCACATTATTAAAAGCTTGTGTTCTAATATATGGGACCAAATTTTATGTTAGTAGATGTTATAGAGTTTATAGCCAAGGAAGTTTTAAGTACTATAGCATCCCACGCCAACGTGGCGCCGCCTGGTGGCAAATATCCTGAATGACATTAGACTAGTATTTTATAAAAAATAAAAAATCCCTTGTTAAAACTTCCTTGCTGAAAATTCAATCACCACATGGTATATGGGCGGGTGCATCCTATAACAAGAAGTAAGTACCTACCTCATCATTAATACTTTGACTGTTCAGTCATAAGTAATATCAATAATTATCAATTCAGCCGAAAGTCGTCCACTGCTCGACATAAGCATCCCCAAAAAAATTAACTTCTACTAGTAAATGCCCTTCTAAAGCTTAGAGGAAGGATTTTTTTGTGGTCAAACACCCATAGGGTAAAGTGGTCACCTTCGTACACGTTTAACCTTCGTACAGTATCTAGCTATTACAGAATAACCAAGCGCCGCACAAGCATACATTTCCTAGTGTGCATGGGCTTAGTGCTCAGCATGTTTCCTGCGGAACATCGCGCTGGTCGCACCACCACTAGTGAAATGAGAGGTCACAACACATTTTCGCGCAGTAATCTATATATATACTAGCTGTGCCCCGCGACTTCATCCGCGTAGTATTGGGTTAAAAAGTATCCTATATGTTAATCCCGGTTATAATCTATCTGTGTTCCAAATTTCATCCAAATCCGTTCAGTAGTTTTTGCGTGAAGGAGTAACAAACATACATACATACATACATCCACACTCACAAACTTTCGCATTTATAATATTAGTAGGATAACTCAAAGGTGACTGACATAGTGATCTATCAACGCACAGCCCAAACCACTGGACGGATCGGGCTGAAATTTGGCATGCAGGTAGATGTTATGACGTAGGCATCCGCTAAGAAAGGATTTTGATTAATTCTACCCCCAAGGGGATGAAATAGGGGATGAAAGTTTGTATGAAACTTTGTCAATTAAATTCCACGCGGACGAAGTCGCGGGCACAGCTAGTTTTTCTATAAAATTTACGAGCGTATTGCGAGCAGAATGTTGATGTTTTTGACAAGATATTTATTTTAAATAAGAGTTAATATGCCTGTAACAGGGTATTTATAACCTTTAGTTGTGATCATCAATAGAAGTATGTACTTATATTATACATAAAGCTTTATTTAATTGGTGTGTAAGGGTTGGGCCACATTCAGACAGTAATAAGTGGGGGACATTCGTACACGTAATGCGAATTAATTACATAAGTAAGTATATTATCAAATATTTTATTATAATTTTATTACCTACTTTTTTCATATCAGTGACCACAGTGACCTAGCAACGATTTTACCTGATTCCAAACCACCATCTTTTTTTACAGCTAGAACATACTTTTGGGTTAATTAAACTATAGAATTTTATGTGCAGTAACTTTCGAAGTATGTCTGATTAACTAAATTTAAAATTAACAATTGCCAAAGTTATGACTAACAATCATCGAATTTCGACTAATTACTTAATTATCTACTTAGATTAAAAATAGGTATGTGTAAGATTTTTTTATTTTTACGTTATAGGGGTAGATTCATACATGAAAGAAAAAATGTCTAATATACTTATTAGTATTTATTTCATTAATGAATATTAATATTCTTCCCAAAACAAACATAATATTATTCAACTTAACTCATTCACATAAATTATTATTATTGTGAATATAGAATTTTAATTTGATTTTTTTATTTTCATGTACGAATCCACCCCATGGTGTACGAAAGTACCCCACATGTGGGGTAGATTCATACGAATTTTTAATTCTAGAAAAATCATTATTACCTACTCCTTAACCTCTTAAAATAACAGCTGCGAACTTTTTTATATACTTACTACTCTAATATGTATGCTATAATAAGATGGGAAAAGTAGACTTTTATGTCAATTGACTAAAAAGTAAAAAATGATAATAGAAAAAGTGTACGAAGGGTGACCACTTTCCCCTACGTTCTTGAAATGTTTTCAAAATCTGACAATAATAAAAGGCACATTTTGTAATTCGCGAAAAAGACCGTGTGCAGTACATTTATTAATATATCCAACTTACTCTAAAACATTTCAAGAACGACAGCTATCCAGATAATCTGGCAATTTTTGTATATTTAGTGATTTACTAGTATCATATCCACCGTGATAATATTTAGAGTAAAATAAATGTATTAATAAACGCACTGCATACTGTGCTTTTCGCAAATCACAAAATGTTGTCTTAAATGTTTTCAGATTTTGGATAAACTATAAAATACTCGAAAATTTTGAATTTCGCGGGCTAGACAGGCGCCTTCCGCTTGATGGTAGTATTTGTAAGTCTGTGACTTGGCGTGACCCCTTTGCCTCCGCCCGCTGCGTGGTCCACTGAGCTAAGTATGGGCCAAGAATATTATATAAAAACTTTTATATAATCTTCTTGGCTTGGTTTTATATAATTGACTTGAGCTAAGAAAAATAAATGGCGGGGGCACTGCCACCGCACCGCTACCCCAGATGTTTTTGTTTCTCACTTGCTTGGGAGACCCAACCATAAATTTTGAATTTTTCTTCTTGCCAATAATTTGCATTTTCCTGTTACAAGGTTTCCCTACGTTCGTACTGGACGAAACCATGTTCACGAAACATGTTGTTGTATCTATTTTACGAAAACCAAAAATAGAGACAACAACATATTTCGTGTACCTACACGTTTCGTCCAGTGCGAACGTAGGGAACACGAAACATGGGCTCGATCTGTGGGCTCCATGCACACTCCATACTTTTATTATAATACCCTTATAAGATATCTTTGGATTATACCCATATTATACCGTATAACTTCGTTGATTATATCCAAGAATATTATACTATACTAAGTAACCATCACTATACCATAAATTGCAATGTTTACCATTTTTTGACAATTAATAATAAACGTCAACAAAACGAAGTGTCAACCGTCTTTTTTAACCTGTGGCGGAGGAATATCATAAATCATAAAAAAAATGTAATTGACTTTCTTCTTCATATTTTCGCATTTTCTTGTTGCTTTGTGCGTTGTGAAGACTTCGAAATATTGCTTGTGTGCTTTGATTAGGGTATATACAGTATCCAGCAAACTCGATTAAATAATAACAAATTACATATCTAGTCGGTGAAGTGTTATATATATAGTGCCAGCTACTTTATTTGATCCTGTGGGGAAGGCTGACGAAATGATATTTTTTTTCAAAGTTTTTCAATCCTTTCATTATTCAACATCTTGAACATAAAAGTAAGTGTTTTTAGATCAGAATGTCGGGCGAACGGGAAGTGTTTTCGCTATACGATAGCTATCCGGACACATTGTTCGACATATGCATGGACTATATCGTAGCCAATCTTGGTACAATCACTACCTTGGACCGTACAAGCCGTTGGCGTAAACTAAAAGACGATGTTATACTGCCAGCTGAGATTTGCGAGAAATTTCTTCAGGCTTACCAGAGAAAAAGTCGCGTTAACGACAATATTGCAAATATATTCCGCGACAGGTTCCGTTCGCGGTTAGATACTGTCAAATTACGAAATTCACGCATTACTGATGAAGGTCTGCGCTGCCTCATGGAACACAAGCCCTACGAAGTGGAACTGGTGCAGTGCGAGTATCTGTCACAAGCTTCTCTCGACACAATCAACAGTAATAGTCAAAATCTAGTCTCACTCAAATTTGGTCCTATGACCAATGTACTTTCACAAGATGAAAGTCATTACAGGCAAAAGGGTTATATAATTAATGCTCCCAATCTAAGGCGGTTCACCATCCACCGCAGGGGACTTTCAATATTCCCTCTGTTGCTGCTGAAACCTCTCAAGCACTTGACTCATCTAGATCTGTCAGAGTGTACGTCAACTGGTTCTATATGGGCACTGAATGAGTTGAACAATTTAAAATCTCTCATTCTCCATAGTGTACACTCATCCAAGGATATCATTATCATTGATTGGATAGCAACCTTGCAAACGTTGAGGCATTTAGACATATCTCAGTCAAGTGATCGGCATGGAAAATATTTCAATCCTAATGAGGTTTTGACCAAATTAGTGATGGGTTTGCCCCTTTTGGAGTCTTTGGATATATCTGGTACTAACTTAGCTGGGACAGGAGCTGCAGCAGTATCAACTGTGAATGAGGGTACTTCGGGGAATTTAGAAACTCAAGTGCGCTGCGATATACCGGGCCTAGTGAGCCGGGTGAATAGGCCACTGGAGTTTCTGGGGCTGTATGGCACTCACCATGGTGCTTGCAAGAGACATGATATCCCAGCGAGAGTAGTAAGTTTTCTTTGTACAGCACCTTGAACACTTTATGTAACTTAAATAATATTATATAATACTTGTTTTGATTTGAATGTTAATTTGGTGGTGTATTTTTATGCAATTGCGAGTAATGTTGATTTAATACTTCAATCTGCCTAATGCATTTTATACCTATAGTACCTATGCTATAGGTACAAAATCCTGTAGGTGAATTAAAGACAATTTGCACATAAACCATGCCCCTTGTGATCATAATAGGTGCAATTGTGGTTAGCTTATTTATTATCTTTACTGGTGTTTTACTCAGTGTTTTTGACAATTCCATAGATTTCCATTTCCTGCAGAAAAAAGTATCAATATGTATTTTCTGGTGAAAAAACTTTTGGTTAGATAACCAGGGCACAAGGGTAGATAGATATCTATTATACAGCTATAACTAAGCTATATTTGTTTATAATATTCTTGAAATAAACTGGTGCAATATTTGAAGGTCTCCTAGTTTAAATCAAGCATTTTTGAATTTTTGTCTCGTGATATGCATCACAGGAAAATTGGTCTCAACAGGGTTTTTACTATTAGATTGCTATATAAAGTTCAACTTTGATAAGTTTCAACTTCAACCAGCTATCATAGTTTAATTTTTATACAAGACGTAATTAATGCATTACGTTATACAAACAAACAAGTGTTACATACCTATACTTATTTATAGATATCTGGTGATGCGAATGAAGAACAGATTCTGACGGCAGCTATTGCATATATGGAGAGGCCTGTTATGCTGACCCGAGTTCTCAATGACCTCTATTACTTATTCCGTTATGAGAATAATGCATATGTGGCCCGAGCTCTTACTGTAGTCCTCGATGCGATGGATCAACACGTCTCAGAAAAACACATACAGATATCTGGCAGGTAATGTATTCTTTGTTTTGCTTGTGCATGACCTACAAGTGTTATATAACGCATAATTTACTTATGAACAAATTGATGTACGGCCAACAAAACTAAAAAAAATACGTGGATTTCAGACTCGTAGAAGTTAAAATGGGAATAAAGCTACCAATTCATTTCTTATGACCTATATGGCATCCAGCAATAAGTTGAAGTTTTGTTTGGTATTTTGTCCAATATTCCTGTTTACATGTTTGCTACTTACTGCTATATCTTTCATACCTCAATGGTTACACATTCATAATAGTTATAGTTCAGAAAAATGTGTGCTAGTTAGTAGATTTAACCGAAGTGTGGCAATGAATAAAAAATGCATTCAAATTAGTTATTGACTTTCCATCCCAGAGTTTCAAGATATTTACATCAATATGAAAACAATAATATATGGTATGTTCTAAGGAGCATATTTGAGATACTACCTGTAAATCATCATCAGTTAGTCATCCATAAAACCTGCCTTGTGTCTATACAGTTATTTAGTTTGTGTACTACACACAACTTGGGCCTGTGATCTGATGAGGGACGGAGCTATGCAAAGAAATAAGATGCACTCTGTATCAGCATTATACTTCGGCCAACAAGAAGGGATACGAAATTGAATAAAGTATTTTATTAAATTAGTTGTTTTTTATCATTTCTCCTTTATTAATTAATAATGAACATTACTGTTTCTGACACAGAATGCACAACGAATTTATAAAATGGCCATCCATATGTTGGTGAGCCAGCGATGAAGGTCTTGAACTCGAAGATTATTACCATTTCGTATCGCTTCTCGTTGGCCGCGGTATATAGATCAAGGCCACAACTCTGCAATTCAATAGCGCGTAATAGAATTCAAAACAGATTGCTTTTTGCAATTTTAGTAGTCTACTACGTAGAAATTTGAATTATTTTTTATTGTACAAGAAAACTCATGTGTTAGCAGTCCACTGACCCACAACACGTCAAGCGCCAAAGATTAAACGGACTACCGTTTTTTGTCACGCAGGTAATATAATAACCAGTGGTTTTTCCATCGAAAATATATTAATGTCAACTTGGCAGACTTGGTGCGCTGGTCATGTGTATACACACTGACTGTTAGGGGCGGTAAGAGGTAATAGGAACTCAATATCACCTTCCTTTTAGCGCTACGTTGTTCTACATTGTGAAGGGAAAGGAAAAGGACCGCATAGGCATCAAGCTGAAAAGGCGCATCATCACGGCGTTGTTGGACGGCATGCAGGCTCATCTCGGCGACGACACCATGATGAGGAACGGGTGTCTCACACTGTGCCAATTTAAAATACCCATAGATGTGGTGAGTAATGAGTCTATTATTTTATATTCTATTTATATTTTTACTAACACAAATATGATTATAGCGTTTGCTAATACCAAGTCCTTTAATTAAACAGTTGAACATTTGTACAAGGTGTATGAATTGTTTGAAATAATAATTTTAATTGATATGCTGTAGCTGATATGTTACAATATTTTCTGAGTTGCGGGCCTTTGAACATCGGATGACACTATCGTGTCATTAAAGAAAAAAACTCTCCATAGAAAACACCAAGATAGTGGTTACCTAAGTATATCATAACTCGAATTAAGATCATAATGCTTGTATTTTGCAAAATACGAGCATTATGATCATTCGATGTTAATTAGGAAAATATATAATTTCTTAGTTTCCAAGGCTCGTATTAACAAATCCATCTCATGTCCGAGAGTTATCTTGTGTATGCGTTTAACATGTAATATTGTACTGGTATGACATAAGAATGACATTTCCAAGATCGCTCTCAGACTTGAGATCGATTTATTAATACGGGCCTAATTCAGTAACCCTCTATTTAGTAGGTTAACAGTCACTGCTACCTACCCACAGCTATATGAGACCATATGATAGAAAGAGCGGCTTTCCGCTTTTAGATAGCAATAGTTTTGGGTTATGTTATTTTAGTAAATCTCGTAAATATTTCTAGAAAACTTGGGTTTAAAATCATCAACTCTTTTTTAAAGAATACAACGATGTTTCTTGTTTTTTTTTACTTCCGATAGAATGAAATAATCCGGACTTAAAACAGAGTCGTCCCGCATTTGTTTATCAAAATGACTCATGAATGAATGAATTTTTGATCAATTAATATTTTTTTATGGGTATTGTTTTCATAAACGACTAATGGTTCCTGTAGCGGGTAGCAACACAAGACAGTTTCCCCTGTATCTTCTAGGGTTTTGGAGGGTTTCCCATACTGGACCGGTATTAAAACACTATAAACTCAACACCTCTTAATTGCATAGGCATAGAAGAAATATTTACACTGAATGTTGTGTTATTATATTTTGAAAGCACAATACTAGGTGAAACAGAAAGGGTATACTATTTTTTTGCAACTTAACTTTGTAAATCTAAAACTATCGGCTATGTGGGACAGTTGAAGTACTAAAGGTTTTGTAGACTTATGAAATCTGTCAACAGCTGTATCCCTATAACACCTATTGATTTTCGAGCATCCTCCAAAGCTGATAGTTTAAAAATTACAAAGTTAAGTTATGAAAAAAAAGTATACCCTTTCTGTTTCAACCTGTATATATATCTACCTAGAAGACGACATCTGGGCGCACTAAAAAGCTGGAAATAACTTTATTATTATTATTTGAAAATACTTATCTTTATTTACACCATAATACAGTGCAACCTCGATATAACAAATCGGAGGGGAACAAGAAAATATTCGTAATATCAAGTAATTCGTTGAACTGAGGTTTGTTATGTTGAGGTTAGATTGGTCTAAAATTCGTTATAAAGAGGTAAAAGAATAGTTTTATTCACCTTTACAAACAAAAGCGTGTCGAAACATGTCGAGACATGAATCACATTATAAGATTAAGAGTTATATTATTGGTGGAAACTTTATATAAAGGTTTTGGGTTGGCAAAATTCGTTAATTAGAGGTATGAATACTTTTTCTTGATAGTTGAAAATTCGTTATTAAGAGGTTGGACGCAAAGAATGTTCGCAATGTTAAGGTATATTTTATATTGACTCTTATGGACAATTCAAGGGGATTACGAAGAATTTGTTAAATCGAGGAAGTCGTTATATTGAGGTACGTTATATTAAGGTTGCACTGTATGATGATATAAATACTAATTGTAGCTATGGTTAATACAAAAATAAATTGGAAGCTGTTGTCTGCCTGTGTTCAAAATATAAAAACTAGCTTACACCTGCGGTGCCGCCTGCGTAATTATTAATTTTCTTCTGCAACTCGACTCTCTTAGATGTAGCTTGAATAACATAACATAACATAGCTGTTTTAACTTTACCCACTAACCATGATATTAACAAGAACCACTGAATCTGATACTGATGTGCTTTTCTTTGTGCTTTTCCGATGCTGACAAAAATATTTGCCCATCTCCTCGCCGCCGTTATGTTCCACGCCGCCCGCAGTACCCCATTGTGATGTCAGTATTGGCCACGTTGCCATATAATAGTACTGGGAGACCACACAATAGGGGATAGTCTTCTAAATTATATGGATAACCATTAATATTTTGTATACCCTTTATATAACACTACCTCTTCTATAAGTCAATTCTAACACTGAAGGCCATAAAATAAACTAGGTCACAGGATTATTTCGGACCAACCCCACCAACTGTAAAGGAAGATGCATATATTGTATGAAATATTTTGCAGTATACTTTATTTGATACTATGACAGTTATAAAATGATTTGGGAGGAGGACCACACACCCTCCCTCGGCTTGCCAACTTCCATAATTATAAACGAAGAGTGGTCTATTCTATTTATCGATCAACACCAATTCATTCTCAAATCATTTTGCATTGCATTACCGCAAAGTAACGCTCCGGAGTCAATTAAATTATGGCAGTTATATTCAATTCAAATGGCAGGATGGTCTTCTGGGAACCTATTTATAAGGATGCTGGTAGAAAGGGCGCGCGGGTGATGATAACTGGGGTCGTCGGAGTCGAGAAGGATGGCGGCGGCGCGGGCGCCGCGGGCGGTGTAGGGAAGGGTGGTAGTTGTATAATAAAAGCTCGTTCATTACTTAGTACTGAACAGCATGTTCTTGGTTTTGTGATGTTTAATTATCGCCAAATACGCAAAACTGTTCGTGAATTTTAATTACTTAAAATAAACAGACTCTTAGAACTAGATGCAAGTGCGCCACGAGTGAAAATTCAAATTCAAATATTTTTATTTCAAATAGGCCAGATTAACTGGCTCTTTTAAAAAGTCAAGAACTAGGTGCATGTTCCAAAACAAAGTCCTATGGAGAAGAACATGCAAGAAACTCCATGGATACATTTTTTCTTTTCTCTTTTTTTAAAATTATGTTTGTTTATTTACAGTAGGTATTAAGAGATGTGAGGACAATGTAGGTTAACGAAAAAAGTTTGCACTGGTGAATAACGCACTCACTGAAGCTTCTTTGAGGATTTTGGCAATGTCTATGTATATAAGTATATGATTAGGTATATGTATGTAGCGTGGTAAAAGTTGACTTGAATTTAGGAAATTGCTGTTCGCCATTTATGAAATAAAGTACTACTCACATTTATGAACCCAAAAGCTCTTGTACTCATCACTGGTGTTGGTTCTACATAATTGCTTATAGGCTTTAAGCTACTGCGTAGTTTTTCTAATAAATAAAGTAGTTAGTTACTAAAGTAGTTTCTAAGGGCCTCACACTGCTTACGATAACGGACAATTTTACCGCGGCTAGCGGAAGACTTCATACATTGACGCATACTTAGTTTCCCGACCAGACTTGCGCCCGTATTCACAAATATTACTATGAGTTATCACAATACGAACGCTCAGCCCATTGAGAAATGTTAAACTTTATATAAGTTGGTCCCTTGCTTAGATAAGTATGTCACAGCGGACGTTTTAGTCCGTCCTCCGCGAAGCCCCAGTCAGTTCTAAAGTAAACTCACGCGCTCCGGGCGCGCGGTGGTACGGTGACAAGTGGAGGCGGCAGATTGCTGATGCCCGAAGTCTCGGCACCGCACAAGCCAACAGACTTATTAACCGACATCGAAAAAGGAGGTTTTCAATAATACTGTATGTTTTTTTATGTTTTTTTATTGAACATTGCCATTGACATTTTTGAACCGTTTTCGATAATTATTTTTTTTCCATTTGGGGAGGACTCAGTGTCGTCAAGGTTTTAATGCTTAAGTAGTTAACCTCTCTTAAGTTTGTCCAAGTAAAATAAATTAGGTCCAAGTAACAAATAAAATAACCCGCGTTTTCAATTATTTAAATTGTGTATGCGTGGGTAAATCAACAGCAAGTTTAAATTTAAACTTTTTATAAATGAATATTTGAGCCTCCAAATAGTATAAATTTACAAATAGAACCAAGGTTTTTGAGTCGCAGATATCATACATTATTTGAACCAAAGATTCGAACTCATTTAACGTAGTCCTTAGTGGCAAAAACTTTAATATTGTATGCGATCTGAATGCTATAAAGCAACTTACACACGTGGTGGTGGTCTATGCTATATTTGAGAGATTATTTATTCGAGTAATCATTATTCGCGTTCATAAGGTTCCGTATATTATTGAAATTGAAATTGGTCGTACCTACATCCTATTTACTGAATTTCTAGTAAAATCTGAAAATAACGTTGTGACAGACTGGGCTGGACCCACTGACGGACTGGACAATCTTAGGATATTATTACACCGACCGACGCAATCGGCGTAGGTTTAATTTCTTCCATAGTTTGGTGTAATAGGTCTAGACGATCGATGAATAATCACCGATTGAGGTTCAAAACTACTTCGAGCGACAATTGATCCAGCTAGTTAACACAATAATTAAATGAAATAAATATCACCAGAATAAACAATGTATATTGTGAAAATGTCGATCGATCATTTGGTTTACTAGTTCAGCGTATCAGTTGTAGCTCGATAGCCGCTTGATCAATGCTCGATCGATGTAAAAGTCGATCGAATTAATCGGTCATTCAGTTGTTATTAACATTTACCTTAACCTGTTCCAGCTCTTTGAATATGAACGCGTCGTGCAGATCCTATTAAATGGGGTCGCGGATGTGAATCAAGAAGGCTTCGTCCAGCGCATTGCCATATACTTGCTGAACTCGCTGGCGTGCCAGGTGGACGGCAAGCAGAAACGTTTCCTCGGCAACCACGGCGCTATCGGGGTTGGTATCCTGCTCCAGATCTTATTGAAATGTTGATATAACTCTGTTAGATGCTCATGAGCGTTTAGTGCTTGATAAATATATCAACGGCAAGCTTAGCCAGACTAAGCGATTGACATGCTCCTCATACACCAAATCAAAGAGTCAATTTCCATGATTCTTACAGTTTGGACATTTTTGTATACACCTCTGAAAATTGAACTAAATCTATGTAATTAATATGAACAGCTGTGGAGATACAGTCGCGTTTATAAATGCAGTAACACGAAAACTCTGCTGTGAACACAGGGCACGGTGTTGATTGAGATCGTTACTGGACTTATGGACACCTCTACTTGTGCGTGTAATTTTTTTGTTTATCATAGTCATATCTATGTGCGAATCATAATTTGTGTATGATTATCACTCGCTTACGATGAAGGAAAACATCGTGAGGAAACCTGCATGTCTTAGAATATCTAACCTATTTTCAAACCGCCAACCCGCACTAGACCAGCGTGATGGATTACGGCCTGAATCGCCCTCGTAGTGAAGGGAGGCCCATGTCCAGGAGTGGGACATCAAAAGGGCTAAATTATTATATTATTATTTTATCATATTTAGTAAAATTACATTATGTAGAAATTACATTGATGCAGTGAGTAACTTGAGAGTTACATGCTTACCAACAGAAGTTGATAAACTAGATTAGAACTTTTATTGATGTTTTATCTACCGCTCAGCGAAATGCCAATGTCACGGTACCGATAATTGCATCAACGAACTAATGCCGTAGACTTATATGCGATGCGTTGCTATTATTAGTTGTAAGACACTTGCTAGCGAATAAGAATGTCTCATGGAGCGAGTTGTGCCCGATATATTCGATATATCCGAAGTTTGTTATGATGTTTGAATTTTATTGGTCTGACCTCCGATGTGAATCCCTCAGTCCCGGCTGTCACATAAGAATAATAATTGAGGTGCAGTTATACTGGCCCTGACATTGTATGAAGTGATAAGAGCGCCGATGTGCATTATTGTAAGCTGCGCACCCAACTCTCCTGCCCTTTGTACTCCGCACGTACATAATTGAGAATTTATTTTATAGTTTTCTTGGCGTACGACCACCCTGATGTTAAGCAGGTGACGTAGCTTATAAAAACTTGAAATGACAAAAGCATTGCTCTCACGTTGCTGACCAGAGTAAAAGTGGGACAGGGGAAGGGGAAGGCAGGGTTTTGCTTCGTGCTCGCTCGCTCATTTAATTTTTACGTCGATCTCCTGCGAGTGGGTTATACTAACCCGGTTGAGTCAGCCTGTTTAGGATGTAGGCAATTGGCTAGTACCAAACCTAGAGAGATAAAAATAATAATTATCATAGTAATATTATAAAGAGGAAAACTTTGTTTGTTTGATTGTAATGAATAGGCTCCGAAACTACTGAACCGATTTGAAAAATTCTTTCACTGTTGGGAAGCTACACTATCCCCGGGTGACATAGGCTATAATATATTTTAAAAAAATTAGGGATCCTTACTAAAACTCGAATAATGTAACCGCAATGTACCCGTGCGAAGCCGGGGCGGGCCGCTAGTTATATCTATAGTTAGAGGGACAGGTTAGGTGTTTTATGTATTTCGCACTTATTTATGGATGATTATTTACATACGTGAATTAACTATAGTTGATCGTAGCAAAGCGAAGTTATTATATTTGTGCGTGTTATTATACTAGGTGAAACAAAAAGGGTATACTATTTTTTTGCAACTTAACTTTGTAAATCTCTAACTATCGGCTTTGTGGGACAGTTGAAGTATTAAAGGTTTTGTACATTTGTAAAATATGTCAACAGCTGTATCCCTGTACCACCTTTTGTTTTTCAAGTTTCCTCCAAAGCTGATATTTTTAGAATTACAAAGTTAAGTTTTGAAAAAGAAAGTATACCCTTTATGTTTGAACCTGTATTAGTTAAACTAAGTAATTAAATTAAAAATACATTTCAAATAATACTCACTTGTATACCTTTTGTTAACCTTTGTCGTATTGGCTTATGTTTAATGGATTGATCAGCGCACGGGTGCCAATGGGTTCGATTCCCATGTCGGACAAATTTATGTCATCATTTTTTTCCATACTAAAAGAATTGCTTTATGGGTGGCAGCGTATAATTTGAGTTTGACTGGCTAATCCTACATATTTATTATTTTAAAATGTATTGTGTATTATATTTTAATGTCATAAATACATATAATACGATTTTAAGTGACCGACATTAATTACACACTTTCGCTAAACGAATTTGATAACATTGTAACTATTGCGTTGTGTGCTGATTTGAATTATTTATGGTATTAGTTGCTTATTAATTACTTCATTGTATACTCTTGCGACTACATTTGTTGGTTAGTACAAAATCTTTACTGCGCTATAGCGAGTTTGACTAGCGCGCTAGTCAAACTCGTATTCACCTGATGTTTAGAGATTAGTACGGATTTTTATGCATTTTTAGGGAACGTACCCATACTACGTGACCCGTTCAAGGGGGAAGGGAGGTCTTCAAAATACCACGCTTGTTCACAGGGGCGGGGGGAGTCGCTTAGGTTTTTGTCACGTAGTCAATATCCTCTAGGGAAATGTCGCGCTTTTTCGAGCTATATTCAAATATGGCGCGCAGCGTTTGCAAAAAACGATTGAAAACCGTATTCATAAAATTACTACGGAAACTAGAGGGGGAGGGGGGGAGGTCAGGGCATATAGGTACTACGGGTGGTCACCAAGGCGGGGGGATCTTCTCAGTCGAGGTCGCGTTCCGATCCGGTGGTAGATTTACCCTCGCCACCTCTCCTGGCAGCGGCCCAAGCCGAGGTCGTGTCCCTTGTGGCGCTCTTGAGCTAGCTGCCCCCCTGCCCCCTCTGGCTGGGCCCTCTGTCCGGGTGAAGTTGTTGTGGCCACTCTGGCCAACAACATATAGTCTATTAAAAAAAAAAAACCATGGCGGGGGGAGGGTGATACAAATTGTAATAAATGGGTCACGTCACGTAGTATGGGTGGGTACGCTCCCTACACGTGCTATCTGTGTTAATTATAACCAAACATAATCATAATTTGTGTACAATATTACTTGTACATAAAAATCGCATAATTTTGTTATAGAAAATGCTGAATTTAATATCGGACCGTCTGGAGAGGCGCGTCTGCGACGACGTGCTGGAGGTGGCGTGGTCCACCATGTGGAACGTGACCGACGAGACACCGCAGAACTGCCAGAGATTCTTGGACAACCGCGGCATGGAGTACTTCCTTGGTTGTTTGAAGGTATTATTTATTTTAACCTCAGATTAAATAAATAGTTAGATAGGTGCTGTGTGGTTCACCCGAGCCACAGACTTATAAACACTACGTTTAAGACCCGAGCTCATTTCCCCATCGCAAACTCTAAAGTCTTGACAACGTAGTAATAATATAATCTTTGACCTTGACATCTCTGCTGAGGCGTTTGACCATAAAAAATATATTAAAAGTGCCTTCATATGTCATGAGAATCTGCATAAATTACGCAGGACCGGTTTCAAAAAGGAAAAAAAAAGGTTCACAGATAATTCGTAACTAATTACTATTTATATGATCTTATTACTTTAAATAATGTAAGTAAGTATTTTAATTATTCCTTCTTCTACCTTCTTTAAATAAAACCGTGGCTCGCCAGTTCTTTTCCGTTGTTGATGGGTAGTAGGCGACTTCATTTTGAACGCCATTTAATTTAGTATTAAGGTCAAGTACAGAAATGAAGTGTATGAGGTCAAGGGATTTTTCAGTATACTTTAAGGTATATTTATTATGGGACGTCTATTAAAGGTAATTTTAATGTCGTTGGTTTGGTATCTGTCTTTTGAAGATATTTTTGAAATAATATATGCAATAAGCTTGTGTTTTGCAAAATAAAGTACCTATTAAATTGTAGTACTTAAATAATCTGTTATATATGCTGAAACTGAGCTACATGGATGTTAGAGAATTCGTGAGTATCTATGATGGACATTAATACCATTTTTAGGTGGAGTGACTACTACCAATTGAAACCCTCATGGTGACCGCTTAGATCAGGTGTCTGGAGCTGAGGAGTCAACCACCGAGCAGCAACGACGTCGTGTATTCACTCCCTTTCATATAGTTACCTGTTTTCAGAGCTTCCCCGACAAGGAGGAGTTGTTGCGCAACATGATGGGCTTGCTGGGCAACGTCGCCGAAGTGCCGGAGCTCCGGCCGCAACTCATGAACAGTCTGTTCCTGACGGTGTTCTATGAACTGCTCGACTCCCGCAGCGACGGCATTGAGGTCAGTAAAAACATTATGTAGATTGTGCATTTTTATTATGTCGACATATGATTTCATTTAACTTTAACAATCAATATATTTCCCGGGACTCGTCGAGGGTCAAACCTCGGCGTCATCTTTGGTCACTATGGTCGATCCTGGCTTTCAGGATTAACAGTGGTGGGAGAGTGTGGCGGGACCAGTAACATAAAAAAAACAGTGCCGTCTAGGGACGCCCGAAAGAAGCGAAGTTTTATATTATAAAGCGTAGAAACTAAGCGTTAAAATCGCTGTGGGGCGCGGCACTCTTTATACCTATACATATATATATATATATATATATCGTGTAATGCTACAGACGCTTAGCACGGATAGAGTGGCCGCGCGGTGAGCGCCCCGAACGTCCGTATAGAATCTTCAAAAAGAAAAATGATTTAATTATATTATTTTTACAAGAAAATCCATTTGACGTGCTTTATTAATCCTAATAATTATATTTGAAAAGAATCTCAGGTAAGTTTTTTTTAGTCTCGATTAGATTTCATGCACATAACTAAAATACCTATTTAAGTGAATATCACATATTTAACCAGGCATTCATTGCCCAATATTGTTTTTATATCCTTATCTTCCAATGTATTACAAATACTGACACAACTAGGTGAGCTACAACGCGGCTGGTGTCCTCGCGCATATGGCATCCGACGGCCCCGAGGCGTGGACGGTGGACGAGCCAGCGCGCGAGATGGTGCTGGAGCGGGTCGCGGCCGCCGTCGAGCGGTGGGACCTGACCGCGGAGCGCAACATCAACTACCGCTCCTTCGAACCGATACTGAGCTTGCTGCTCGCCCATCACACGCCACAGTGCCAGCATTGGGCGGTGTGGGCATTGGCCAACTTAACCACAGTTTATCGTAAGTGTAGTGCGTCATCACCAGCATATTACGGCCCGTATTCATAAATAAATTATAAAATATATAAATATCGCCAGACTTACACACTAACTGTATGGTTCCAAACTAAGCAACGCTTGTACTATGAGTACCGTACAATGGACTGGGGGCGATCCCAGTGATACCCAGACCTGGGCAAATTACGAAAAGGCCATTTCCGAAATTTGCCCTGGCGGAAATCGGACCCGCAACCACCATGTGCAGTGAGCCGAGCAGCCTACGCTCGAACCACAGCACCAAGCGGTCGTCAACCAAAAAAAAACTCAAAATAGTTTTTATTCACATAAGCCACCAAAGCATTTATGAATAGTCAGAATCTACCGCCGGTTCGGAATGCTGCTTCCACTGAGAAGATCCGGAAAGAAAGTTAATGGTTACTATTTTAAATTAATAAAATATGGTGAACATTCTCAGGAACAGCAACACAAAGTGAGCAGACAACACCATTGTCACTAAATAAGTAAATAGTAATCCAATCGCACTCAGGTATTTAAATTAAAAAGCTTGATTAATGAGGAGTGTATACTCAGTGTTTAAAAACTTACTCAGTGTTTACAAACTGAAATAATAATAATAATAAATAAAACAGAGGTGGATAAGAAAATAATTGCTTCGGTGTGATTGATGCCTTCCAGGCTAAATAAATGAATAGAGTTTACCGATAATCTTGTTAAGAGAAAAGTGAGTGGACCAATCCCCGTAAGCAGCGCCCGAGCACGGCATGACTTGAAAAGCGGCATCACTACCCTCAACCATAATACTCGTAGAGGGAATCAGATTTATTCATTTAATCAAAATAAGGCAAATGCCTTTACGTCCCTATTGGCCCATTCGGTCCGCCCGGGCTTGCTTCACCCACATTTTACCCACAGACGAGTCTGAATCTTCACCCCATTTACTGAATAATAATCACAATATTTTGTAAGACAATATTAATTTTTCGTATTGTTTTCTTATATTTACGCGAATACTACACATTGAAATTATTACGGATTTTATCGCGTTTATTTAGTTTGTTATTTTCCCAACGTTTCGGCCGCTTTACAGCAACCATGGTCATGGGGGGACTGAGTTGGTTGCTGTAAAGCGGCCGAAACGTCGGGAAAATAACAAACTAAATAAACGCGATAAAATCCGTAAAATAGTTTGAATTTTTCGTGTTTCAGCCGAAAAGTATTGCAACCTGGTCGAGGCTGAGGGAGGTCTCAAGCTGTTGACCGATTTGTTGAACCACCCGTCGCCCTACGAGCTGATAAAGAAACTGGCGTGCATCGTGATGAACAACTGCTCGAAATACGCGGCGCGCGACACTGGCACTCCCCCGCTGGACGTGTCGCCGGACAATTAACTAATGGAGTACTTTGAGGAGATCTATCCTCAAGTGTGGGATTAGCGCCAGTGTTGCAGGATCGTCATGTGTTGGACCCTTGCTATCACGTGTGTCGCCTCCGTCATTGTTTGGTCCATAAAACTATACAACATCGGTCCGTAAAACTTGTTCCATGAAGTTCACACGCGCTGTTCACACGCATTGTGTTACGAACATTTACAATGAAAAACTTTTAAAATTTTATCATAATATTATATCCTAAGATAAAGGAATCACTGTGTTAATACAATAAGTTAATGATATGGGTGGCGTGTGCTGTAACTTTAAGTGAAGTCCTCAATTGTATTTGATTCACTGAATTAACCCATCAATAATGATGTTTATCGAGCTTAAATATTGTCTCGTTCGTTGTCCATTAAGGCAAACATTTTGAAAACAATAGTCATAATTTAATTATGTACGTGTTCCCGTAATAAAATCATGTCTGTGTTAATTGTATTTTCCTAAACTAAAATTAGTATGTACTAAATGCTATTTTAAAAGGCCCTCAAATGTGTAAACAATCATGATGACTATCTTATAATCTCTAACAGAACGCAATATTTTGTTCCGAGGTTGTTTCCATAGTTGAGTGAGATTATAATCTTTTAGATAGAATGTAAATTGATTATTAGATACTCGGAAAAGTAATAGTTAGTGTATTAAATGATTATTATTATACTTATAAAAAAATAAGCGTATATAATTTAATGTTTGCTATTTAGTATTTTATTTTTTATTTACTAGAAATATGATCTGTATTGTAAAATAATGGAATGTTTTATTTTGTATATAATATAATTACAATAAAATTATTTATTTTAACACTGAAATGTATGTTAAACGAACTATAGGTACTAACAAAGACATTGATTTTCGTTACCTGCTACTATTAATTTATTACCGTTAAAGTGTAGGCACTTATTCGAATACTATAGTTCCGTCCTTTTTACCGTTTCTAAAACAAAATAGGTATCAGGATTACTACAAACAAACAGTGCAATTATAATAGAAAGTAGTCTATTTATTTCATTGTAATACAAATACATTTATTTTTATATTTATACTAGCGGCCCGCCCCGGCTTCGCACGGGTACATTACGGTTACATTATTGGAGTTTTAGTAAGGATCCCTAATTTTAAAAAAATATAATATAGCCTATGTCACCCGGGGATAGTGTAGCTTCCCAACAGTGAAAGAATTTTTCAATTCGGTTCAGTAGTTTCGGAGCCTATTCATCACAATCAAACAAACAAAGTTTTCCTCTTTATAATATTAGTATAATAACAGGCCGCTACTTAATTTTCAAACTACTTTCAGAATTGTATGCTGTATATATCCAGCTTCATCCCTGAAACCCGTAGATATTTATAAAGAGGATTTTTCAAAAGTCCGAAATAATATCCGAGCTCAGAAATTTATTCATAAAACTTCAAATCAATAAACCGACATTTAACCTGTTTATTTCACTTATTTTCAGTTGTGATTTAGGCACGTATTAATAGATCGATCTTGAGTCTGAGAGTGATCTTGGAAATGTCATTCTTATGTCATTCCAGTTCAAAATGGCATGTCAAAAACATACTCAAGAGCGCTTTCGGACTTGAGATCGATTTATTAATACGGACCTTCGTGTATCAGTGACGTGGAATATCACACAAACAGCTCACTGTATTATGTGACAGCAGTGTGTTAGCTAAGTTCGGGATGAATAATAACCAGGAGTGGTATTCACAATAGACGGCAAGTTTCCTTGTCTTCAACAACAGCTTCCATCCTATATCTAATTAATTTGTAAAAGAAGGACGGAGGCGTCTTTTCCGACATCGGGAACTTTCCGTCAACTGTGAATAACCCCCCAGGCGCTCTGTACCCGTTATGCTCTCCTAAATCATTATTATGTTAATAATAACAATAAATGCAATCTTGGAACTCTGACACCAGCATGTCTGGCTAACCACTGTATCGGAGCCCGCGCTGGATATGTTCATTATATACGTATCTGTAAGTAGCGAACCAAATTATTTTATTTAATGTGAATTATTTAAACTACAACTTGCTCTTTATACAAGGTGACACATAATGGGTATACTTTTTTTTTTCAAAACTTAACTTTGTAATTCTAAATCCATCAGCTTTGGAGGGAACTTGAAAAACAAAAGGTGTTATAGGAATACAGCTGTTGACCGATTTCACAAGTCTACAAAACCTTTAGTACTTCATCTGTCCCACAAAGCCGATAGTTTGGGATTTACAAAGTTAAGTTGCAAAAAAAATAGTATACCCATTTTGTATCACCTAGTATAAGGAACATATTATTATGAAATATGTGATTTTGTAGATGCATGCCCCAAATATAAACCAGTTCAATATATGTTTTGGTTTCACACTAACCCTTGCCATGTATAATAATGATGTAGTAGAATAATTATTTGAATATAATGTTTTACTACAATATGAAGCAATTTATTATTAATGTTGTCAAAAAATGAGGTGTCGTCAGTTATATGCATGTTATAATGTACAATATTATCTGTGGCGTAACAAAGAATTTTGTTATGTGTACATACTTTCATACCATACATACTTATAGATACTTATGTAACTGAATTTGATGGATAAGAGCAAAATAAATCAAAAAGGACTGTCATCGGTTTGTGGCAGGTGTCGATGTGGTGTGGACTAACAGGGGGACAGCGCGGCCGGCGGTGTCAAGATTATACTTCCGTCTTATTCTCACTTATGAACTAAGAAAGATGGAGGAGTGAGATAACATCTATCGCGCTGACATGCTGAAGACACTGATATAATTATATTTGCCATCTAGTCTGTCTGCATGTAGCTAAAGGATCTCTTAAGAGTCTTAAAACTTTTATTCAAACTCATTTCTAAATTGATGTGTCTTTATAATATCATAATGTCAGTAGTATCACAACAAATCTATAGATGTTTGATATGTTCGGTATATAATTTTACATTATACAATTATTATACTACAAATAACTTATTATTAAGAGTGCTCCCACACTGAGGCTTGCACACATATAACACCAAACCGTCGTCGCTTCTATTGTCTAGCTTTACATACAATTTTACAAACAGTGTCGAAGTACCCTATATTATGTATATATATAAATATATCTTGTTGTTTTTAATTGTTCTAACTAAGTAGCTACAAATTTAAATTCTTCAAATGGATTTGTTAAATATTTTGATTTGTGTTTTACTATATTAATTCTAGAAAATATTATCTCTAATTGAAATGTCGTTTTAGAGAAATTAATTATGTTATTAATAAATAAATAAATCAATGTGTTTTTGTTGATGAATGGAGTTGTCTCTTAACATTTCTCAAAACCCTAATGCATGTTTTACTTTTTCAAAATCCCTTATTATAAGTACACTTAAAGATAAGTCGGTAATATTGCCTGCAGATCCATGGTAAAAAGTCACATAATAAAACAACAATGTTAGTACAACAAAGTATCCTTTATTTTTTTATAATATCTCACATTTTATAACAACATTTCCATATACACATAAAATTTATTAATTCATACCAATTTCAAATGCATGCAAAACAATTTATACATATCGAATTTGTTCTTTCATTAAATAACGTGTTCGGATAATAAAATTAACACAATGTTTGTGCTACACCGGTGTACATGGTGTTCATGTGACATTTCACTAGTGCATCGACGGCGCGAGACGCCATGCCACTGCTACCCACAACTTTATTACTAATTGTTTTAGTAATTGGCTCATTAACTATCGTTCAAATGGTATTATTATAAACTTGATAACCACATCCTTAAAAAGTAATGACATTAAATCTGGAATATTATTTAACTTTTGTTAGTAGAAAGATCATGTTGTTTGTTTCGCAAGTTATTCATCCACTACAACTAATTTGCAGCAACGCAATAAAATGATTTTGTTAAAAATAATGATATGTGATTATTTGTATAGAATTAAACTATTTATCATCAAAATAACAGTATATAATATCACATAATATTCGTAGAAATATTTACCTATCCGCTATCATAATAATGTATTAGAATTATATTAATATCTTATGTCGTCCGAAACGCGCTACCCTTATCACGTGTCGTCTTTATATTTACACTATCTTAAAAAGCTTTATATATAGTTACTTTATTCGTTATATTATATAGCTGCTTATAGGCCATATTTTTCAATATTTTTTTCTCATTTTGTTCATTTAAATATCAGGTGTAGCTTAGAGGAATAAGATTATGAAGGCAATTACATTGGTGTTTGAAATACCACCGTGTGGTGAGTGCACGCAGTAGATACAAGTACTGCCGCGGTGATCGTTGTTGCGGCGATGAGGCACGGAAAGAACAGACGGTTTACAGGCATCGCAGGTGTTAGCTGACACGCGTCACGGGCGCTGGTTGTCGTGCGCGGCGCCACTGTTATTCGTTGAGTATGCACGTACGCATCAACGCGTCCACCACGGAGTAGGGGTCGCAGTTGGAGGCCGGCCGGCGGTCCTCCAAATAGCCCTTCTTCTCCTCGGCAACTGTTCGCGGTATTCGGATGCTGCTGCCGCGGTTCGCGACGCCTGCACATAAATTAGCAAAACAATAATAATTTTGCCGTTTTAACGTCCCATTCCTGGCCACCTCCCCTCACTACGAGTGGCATTCAGGTCATCCACCACGCTGGCCCAGTGTGTGTTGTCGGATTTCACACGTCTTTCGAAAATTGGTTAGATTTTCTAAGACATGTAGGTTTCCTTCACCGTAAGCCAGTGATAATCACATATAAATTATGATTCGCACATAGATTTCGAAAAACCCAGAGGTGCGAACTGGGGTTTGAACCCAGGACCTGGTGCCCGCAAGACGCGTGCTTACCCAATCGGCTATCACTGCTATATAAATAAGCATAAATTAACTTAACATCTAAAAAAATCTTGTTTAACAATCTACGCAGTGCGTATCGGACCACGACCTTGAGCCCATTTCCTTGGCGAATTCTCACCAAGGCCCATTTTATTTATTTTTTAAATAAAATCACTAAACAGTGATTTATATACATATATTGGAGGCTGGTAAAGACTTAGTGTTCACGAATGTTGCAACGCCACTTTTGATTATGGTTTCTACTTTTTTGTAAAATTGCAAAACCGGCGGCCAAAGAATTTAGCAACTTATGACCACGATGTACTTAACTTGTTTTATTCACATGAAGTGTGCAGTTGTTTTATCAAGAAATATATAGTTAGAGTGTAAGGTATTTACCGGCACTGAAGTCATTAATACTGGCGGTTTCGTGAAGGCCGGTCAATCGTCTCTCGTTGTCTTTTCCTCCGCGAGGATCGTACACCTTGATGTGTTTCATGTGCACCTTTGAAAGTTTGTCAATCGCCTTCTCGATTTCACTGTAATTGTACGAAAATAATACAATATAATATTATAAATAACTAGCTGTGCCCCGCGACTTCATCCGCGTAGTATTGGATTATTGGGTTAAAAGGTATCCTATATGTTAATCCCGGTTATAATCTATCTGTGTTGCAAATTTCATCCAAATCCGTTCAGTAGTTTTTGCGTGAAGGAGTAACAAACAAACATACATACATACATACATCCACACTCACAAACTTTCGCATTTATAATATTAGTAGGATGTTTTAATATTTAGTTTAAAAGTGGTTTGATTTTAATGAGTCATTTGTAATCTCATTCGCCCATTATGCTCATGTGCTTGCAATCTGCTTCCACGACCTACTTGTTGCACTCGGCCAGTTAAGCCGGTCTGAACTGAACAGTCAAACATGCGCGGATCCATGTACCAACCGATATTTAAATTGACATTTAAGGCACGATCTCGCGACCAGTTTTTTTTTAAGTACGATGCGTACATGTTACTCAATAAGGACACGAGACGTTGTAATCTTCCACTGTGAGCACAGCGTTATTATGTAAACAACTGAGAATCCACTTTTTTAACAGTATTTGTAAAATAAATTGGCGTTTACTTACATAATACCGTTCTCCTCTCGCATTTTTTTGGTCGAGAAATTGGTGTGGGCGCCCGATCCGTTCCAATCCTGCACGGGTTTCGGGTCGAAGGTGACTATAACGCCGTATTCCTCAGCCAATCTGTTCAGTATGTACCGGGCGACCCAGAGGTCGTCGGCCGCGGTCACGCCGACAGACGGTCCCACTTGGAACTCCCATTGTGACGGCATCACCTCGGCATTCGTGCCAGAGATTGGTACACCAGCATATAGGCAACATCTACAAACAAAGAATTATACAGGTATTAGCTAATTATTACTCTAAACAATTGGATATCTTTTTGTAGAAAGGAATCAACCCGCATGCACTGGTGTAGATCATAACCAACCCTGTGTTAGTGGTTTTAGGTTGGTTTCAGTTTGCAGAAGTGTGTGTGGGTTGGTTTTATTTTGCAAATCTACGTCCAATTGTATTTCCATTGAGACGACGGTAAAATCTAGGAATGCACCTGTAGTGAGCCTCGACTAGATCTCTGGCGAACACTTTGTTGGCACCAA
This sequence comes from Notodonta dromedarius, assembly GCA_905147325.1. Taxonomy (NCBI): domain Eukaryota; kingdom Metazoa; phylum Arthropoda; class Insecta; order Lepidoptera; family Notodontidae; genus Notodonta; species Notodonta dromedarius. Next base: position 7,921,751 of record LR990160.1, on the reverse strand, counting down.
CGCCGCAGTAGTAAGGCCCCTGTGGTGGGGGGAAGCCGCCCGGGGGCCAGCCGAAGGGCCGCAGGTCCGAGTCCAGGAGAATGTACTCCTGTTCAATGCCGAACCAAGGCTCTTCATCTTTGCATTTGTCGTATGACTCCTGACAACTCAGGCGGTGATTGCTTTCTGAAAATAGTTTGCCATTTTTATAGTGTAGTGTGTAATAATATGGTAAGTGTAGCGGCCTGTTTTCATACAAATATTATAAAGAGGAAAACTTTGTTTGTTTGATTGTAATGAATAGGCTCCGAAACTACTGAACCGATTTGAAAAATTATTTCACTGTTGGGAAGCTACACTATCCCCGGGTGACATAGGCAATAATATATTTTCGAAAAAATTAGGGATCCTTACTAAAACTCGAATAATGTAACCGCAATGTACCCGTGCGAAGCCGGGGCGGGCCGCTAGTCTATGATAAATTAGATATGAATATGTTACCTGTTGGTTCCATGTTGTATTTGTAGGTGTCACACATAACAAGGATATGGTTTCCCCTGCGGAACGGGTCCTTGTATATGGCGCGGGGCACTAGGAATGTGTCAGAGTTGTGGCCGTCCGCTTGTCCTGTCGAGCTGCCGTCGAAGTTCCAAATCGGGAGCTCTGCGGCCAAAAATGTAATCATCATTCACAGTCCTTTTAAAAATCTCAGCATTATGCTAAAACAATACGAACGCGTAAACTCAATTCACTACCAATAAGGTCGGTCTAATAAAATACTCGTAAGTAGGTATACTAAATGAAATCTACACTATCCAACATTTCTACGACTGCTGAGGACAATATTGCTATGAAACCTTTCAAGTTTTCATCTAAACTGTCCCTATTTTCCTTAGCTCGTGGCTTGCAGCGGACTTCATAGACGCACTCTAGATCATTCGGGTAGAACCGTGGTGGCAAGTACAAAGTGGCATGCGTCAAGGACAAACTCTTCTTTGATTCCAGTTTTACTTTCTCATTTATCTTATCAATAACTCGTGTCAGTTTATCTATGAAATAAAACATTTTGGATAAAATGTGCAGTTAGGAATGAAACCTTGGTACATGTTCAATACGGTACATTTTTATTTTTAAGAAATTAAAAGCATTCCCATATGGTTGACTAGGTTAAGGTTTGTTAGGCTAACCCAACCACAAAACGTTTTATAATTACTGGTGATCTTGCTAACGAGAGGGATACCATAGATTTTTTAGGTCCTAATTCGATGTGTTCAGTCTCCTTTTCATGGATTACGTTTTCTTTCCATTTGAATCCCTGTAAGTACAAGTAGGTACCAAAGGTACCTATTGTAGAGCACGACCGTCTACGCGTTTATTGATTGTTTTTTTTTCTGAGGAAATAGTTAAACAGTTGAATTGTTATCTAACTTTTTGTAAACAACAAAAACTAATTAAGGTTAACCCAGTGGGTACGTAGAAATATGTGATGTTAATGACGTGTTGTTTACATAATAACACATCGTCCGTGAAGGCCGAACAATTTACCCAAACTGTGCTAATTACCATTGTTAATGAGGACGTATTAAAACCGATCTAACTTCAATGGACGTGTCATGTTTCCATAATTAAGTATATTCATGAAACAATATACTGAATTTGTTGCGAAGGCTCACCGGCTTTAGAATTCCATGACTAAAGAAAATGTCGATTCTGAACTGATTTATCTCAGCACGTTCATGTAAAGACTAAAAAGCTATTCATAAAGACGCATTTCAATTCAATATACTTATATATCTTTCAATTAACGAATCTACCGATAGGATAAAATTTGTGTCATTACCTTTGGGTGCTTTTGGTATAAAGTTCAAGGTGCGATCTTTGCATCGCATGTGTTCGCCAGTTCCGTCTACCCAGATGTAAGTGGCTAGGATCCTGTCCACTGGCAGCGGCAGATCGTTGTACCTCCCCAGAAGAGTTTTGGACAGGACAGCGTTTGGAGAGTTCGTCAACACCGGGCCCGATAATATCTTCGGGTTATCTGTGAAACAAAAAACGGTGGTTGGCATTAACATTACTTGTAGAATACTTGTTAAAAGTTATTATTTTCGTCTCGAGTAGAATACCAAAAGGTATAAATTTAGTAGGTGTACACACGGGGTCGTTGATCTGTTAACTTCACTAAATCTAGTTGTATCATTTTCGGTGATTCAAAGAAGTTATCACATATCGCATTCTGTTTTACACACACAACTATTTTCCAAGAGTTTTCTAAAAAAAAAGAGTAACAAAATCACCATACAATTTTCGGTTTTGGCTGTAATCAAGAACTTTGGCTGTAATCAAAGATAATACAATGGTTGTAATGTCAATAATATGACACATCGACAGAACGGAGGCTAGGGTTTATAGCAAATTAATAGCCACGATATAAGTACTTACAATAAAAAGTACCTATTTTATTTATGTATCACCTGTGACCATTTTCAAAATGTGATTAAATTTCTGAGTTTATAAGTCACAACGATCAAAGAGAATGTAATACTACACAACGATGTTGATGAGCCAATGCGATCATGCTTTTTGTTTTGGTACATAACTTATTAACATCAATGAAATATAATGTATTTAAATAAAAACAGTTATATTATTTTTAATTTTTAAGATTGCAACAATATCGCATTGGGTCTAGCCTGTAAAGATATTTGTATGTATTGAGAAAATAAATAAATAAATAAATAAATAATTAAACCATTATAAGTAGGCTGATTTGACGCGGGTAAGCCATTATGTAAACGTAAGTTCGACGTATTTTAGTGTGGGGGTTTTACCTTCTATCTTAAGTTCACTCATTTTCACCACGATTGTTGATGCTCGTACTTAACCTGGAACAAACGAAAAGCCGTTTAATTGGAGTCAGTTTTAATGTTGACTGGGACATAGAATTACACGAATAAAATAATGACTCTGTTAAACTGCCTGGTTTTATCAGCAAAATTATAGCCAATATAGTTATTTCATCTCCCCCGTATTATCCACTTAATTCTTATTGGTCTAGTTTTATATTGACATTTTACTTCAAACATTACCCAGACTATATCCGTTTAAACATGTATATAGATACCTATACTAAAGTTATAAATAAATAAATTAAAAACTTAAATCCGTTTGATTATGTATAATATTCACATATTTTCCTTGACATTTCATTCGAATGCCTACCTCTCCGTGAAACAGAACTCGTATTTGAGTTATTTAAAAAACATTTTATTAGAGATTTATATTGTCTAGAGGATTTAATGGTAGTGTTTGGAGCGAACCGATATTTCTTTGTGTTGTAGCGGTTACGAGGGTGTCAACAAACCAACGGGCCCTTGACACAACGACTCACGGAATCGATTGGCGCGGTGCCCACCACTGATGGCGAGCGCGCACCGCGCCGACCGCGCCGCGTGCCTAATCACGCAGCTAAACGCTAATATCAAGGCTTGTCCACAACTCTGTCGTCGTCTTATCCGTATCGCCCCGGCAACGCGCGTCGATCCCCTAGTGTGGAGGGGTCTGATACACCGTTTCCATACGTCGTCGGTTCCATTTTTCGACGAATCATCAAAGGAAAAAACTAGTGGACTCGATACGTTGAGCCGCATTGTGGACCAGCCTTAAAGTATATTCAGCGTATCTACGTTGGCAAAACAAAACAAACTGTTAATGTGAATTGTGACGGGATAATATTCCTGGCAATGATGGAAAATTTACGCGAGTATGGAAAATTTCGTAAATTAGTAACTCAGCGTGATGATCGATAGATATTAATAACCAAATAAGTAAGCATTATCAAGGTTAAAGTAATTTCTTAATTACCAAACTATTGTTAGGCATCGCATGTCCCTTATCGCTACATATTACTATATAGTGAATGAATATGGTGTTGATGAGAACTATTGAACTGTTTTCACTGCTACCTATGATCGGTTCTAATTTAGGAAGATGTAAAAATGGACTAAGCCGGGGCAGAAAAAATACTACCTACTTATCTATAGAATGTAATATAATGAATAATTATCAATATTCATTGAACTTTACCCTGAAACTGAGTTTGTTAATACCCCAATGAATGTTTTTAGTTTGGCACACAAAAACAAACTTTTGTGTTGCGTTTACATTTCGATACTTATTTTTGAGTTTAAATTTTAAATCTTATTTAAAACTGAGATGGAAACACCGGGACAAACAGAGACTTTTTACTAACATGAAGATACCGACATCAAAGTATATAAATAAAAACGGATAAAAGTATATTGTTATACAAATAGCCACATCAAACAATGTTGCTAAACTGCTAAAAGGAAAATCACACAATAAGCGCACGTTTCGGAAAATTATCATGAGTGACAACCATGCAACACCAGTTCTTACCAGTTGTACTTCCATATGTAGAAATGTATGACTGTCGGAGTATGTGCTAAATGATTCGGTTACACATGTTTATGGGGTTTGTCATTGATATTTATATTTACTAAATAAAAGATTCGTTACTAGTTAATTGCAGAATAACTTTCACAGTAATATAGTAATTACCTACCTATGAAATTGTTACATTTAAGTACTTTCTCAAATATTGATATGGGATTAGGCAGTTGTTAACAAAATTGTACCTATGTTATTAAATGTCGATTAAATAATTGACATGTTTTATTTTATTGCAAATCAAAGATATTTTTTTTAAATTCATTATTCGACGCAACAAAAAAAGCGTAGTCGAATTAATACCAATGCACGTGTAAGAAGCATTGCGTAATGATTGGCACCATTAAACAAGAGACGTGAATATACAGGAAGGCAGAGGAATGTATCTCAGTGAATACCATCACGACCGTAATTCAATATTGGAAGCGACATGCCAACAAATTGCTATATTAATATATTATCATCACAGCTTTGCAAGGTGACTGCTCGCTGCATGAAAAAGACTGATAATGATTATGAAAATCCAGCACGGGTTTCGCTTGTATGTAGCCAATTATTGAAGAAGGTAGGCATAATATACATACCTACATAATTAACGTAACAATAAAAGTAAAATTATAGACGAATTATAAACGTTTAATTTGATGTAAGTATGAGTAGGTATGCACATCACACTAAACTAGCTTTCGCATTTTATTTACATACCTAAATCTGAATGAGATTTGATCATTATTTACTATTAGCTATTTAGTGGCAATAGTGTTGCCTGCTCATATTATTTTTTATGCTGTTCCTGAGAATGTACACCATGATTCATTCATTGAAAAGAGTAACCATTGAGTTTCTTGCCGGCTCTTCTCAGTGGAAGCAGCATTCCGAACCGGTGGTAGATTCTGACTATTCATAAATGCTTTGTTGGCTTACATGAATAAACAATTTTGAATACTATATTTTTACCAAGGTTGTCCGTTACACAACGATCGTGTTACAATGGATTGAGAATGGTGAAATCGCACCCGTATAACCTTTGACTTCGAGGCGGCCTTAATCTCAAAATCTACACCAATCAGCGACATGCATACCTACCCAAACCCATCCCATTTGAAGCACTTTATTTATATTGCATATGTATTGACATGTCAGTACTATATGTTATCAATTATTTATTGACGCTAAAAGGTTTTTCTATCTATATGGGTTAACGGTACATTATTATGTCGGTGATACCGAGATGACGCATGTTGTACGCGCTCTTCGATTTTCAAGGAGGTATAAAAATCTTGCGTAAGTTTCTTTGTTTTCGTTAGGTACAGTGTATCGCGAGCGGACTATTCTCTGGCCAGTCACGTCGACGACATGTGACGGTGATATTATATATGCTGCCTTTGTTTACAACTCTCATACATAAGGAAGGTGGATTATGCATTTATTATTGTGATGGGAACGCAATAACCAAGTAAACATGTTTAAACAATCTACAACCCGCCTACGGAAAATTCTGGTCTTTCAGTTACACGAATTATAATTAGAACTCGCTGATAGATAGCGCTAATAGAATTCAAAAAGGCTGAAATATAGTACAATATTGTTATTCTGTTACTCGATATATTTTACATTGTACCTATTATATTTATGAACTCAGAACTTTCTTCTCTTTCATAAGACATCCCACTCGATACGACAGAGCAAAAAATATATTCAGGGTCCCCACATTTTTGGATGTGACATCCGTTATATTGATTATTTTCGTATAAAATGTACCTAACCTCCCGAACCATAATAACTAATCGATTGACACCTCATTCATCAAAATCGGGAGGTGTAGGCGCTACGGTCGAACACAAAAATATACATACACAGACTGCTAAAAACATAACCCTTCCTTTTGGCTTTGCCGTAGTCGGGTAAACGATGCATTGTAGTATAAAGTCTGAAATGGGGGCGATGACTGTTTCACGCACCACGTTCGTGTTTGGCCGCTGTGTGCGGTGTGTTCAGTCGGTGGACGCGCTCGTGACGTCGGCGGGCAACTCGTGAATCCGCTAGTCACAGTAACAACATTTGCTCGGCGCGATACAAAAAAGTAGCAGGTACAAAGTATATGAAAAACAGTGAACAAAAACCGGGAGATGAATAGGACTGGTTTATTCTATAAATACAAAGAGCAAGTGAAGTCATCCTTAGGAAAGTTTTTTAAATTAGTCTTCATGTAGATGTGCAGAATGGGTATTACAGGGTGTTTAGAAAGTCCGAAATAATACTTGGGTTTGAATGAGTATCGGGCATATAGGTACCTAATTAAATGGTATAATATTTGGATTGCAATTCGCCCACTTTTTTCAAGTAATCTTGTACCGCCAAATTTAAATAATGACATAAGTACGAGTATCTCATATATCTTGTAATGTTGATTTTTAAACGAACTTTTACTTGAGTATTGGTGGTTGCTACTAAATCCAGTTTGCATTGTTTTATAGACCACTGAATGTGTTCTAAGGCAAGTAACACGCAAGTTGCGACAAATATTAAAAGACCCGCAACTCAAAAAATATAATTATTAGTTCGGTTGTAGAGTATCAAATACATGCTTACATAGTTAAGTATTCTGTGGTTAAATGCAATTACAAACAACGTTTTCGTAACTATCTTCACCTTGCGCTTGTGGTTTACAAATACTTGCACGGATGTGTGAATGACTCTAACCCGAAAATAAAGATAGGTCTTTTTCAGGGCACCTTGGTCTGCGACATTAGCTGAGAGCAACGGCTTATATAAATTACTGCCTGTTTCCCGCGACTCTGCCCAGGCGGTGCTGCGATAAAATAAAAGGGACCAAGTTACTCCTTATGACATCAGCTATCTAGCAGTGAACGTCCCAACAAAATTGGTCCAGCCGTTTCGGAGATTTGGCGGAACAAACAGACAGACAGAAAGACAATTATTTTAAAATTGTTTTTATTTAAACCTTATACATATACTTTTAAACCTTATACTTATACATATACTACTTTCATATGCATTTACTAATAAGTTACTAGGTATTTTGATATTATAAACAGACACTTTAGTACCCTACTACGAGGAAGCAAAAAGGAGGGTTATGATTTTTAACAGGTCGTTTATTTTTATTTTATTTCAAATGTTTTAAGTAAGCTGATTCGAGCGCGGCGTTTATGGTTATTTTGTTATCTTTTAGGAAACAGGTAAAAATAATATTCGAATCGTCATCTAGCTCTGATTCCAAGAACATGAATATGCAGTTTGCCGCCAATACACAAGGTCTATTAATAAAACTACACTTAGCAACGCTCTGGACGGAAATCTTTTGAATTAGTTATTTCAAGGCAGCTAACTCATAATCCACGTTTAAAAATAAGCCAAGTGCGTGTCACGCGACGCATAGTGTAAGCACTGCCCTCTTCACATTTACGAGACTTTTGTAGACACTCTAGACACTTTTGTAGCAGCAGAGTTTAGGTGTGGTGAGGTGCAGAGAGAAACCTACGCATCGCGCAATTTTCCTATTTTAATTAGTGTTTTAATTGAGAGTGTTCATGGCTCTAGGTACAAGTTTAAAAATCTTGTTAAGGTCGTCGGGGTCGTCTGCTACTAATCAGGTATTATACTTAGTTAGGTAATTATGACAACATCGTAAAAATAATAACTGGAAGTAGTTTTGCGAAATGGATACAAACCATCCATACTTTTGCAAACTGAAACCAACCTACACGTATTTGGATTAGGGTTGGTTTTGGTCTGCAGAAATATGTGTTGGTTGGTCCGATTTTGCAAAATACGTCCAATTACAGATATTATTGTCATCGAGACAGGTATCGTAAACGTACGTCCGCGTTATTGCCTTTTCCATTCCACACCCTATACCTATATACCGATGACCTTGACAATAACGATTGGCACAAGAAAATAAGTGCCAATAGATTGGCACTACGTTAAAGTAGTGTTGTTTATTTCATGCACCTGATAAATAACAATATCGTAAGCTACTATCGAAATTATTGTTTAAGAAAGTAACTACAACGTTATCGGGGCCTAGCAGCATTGACAGTACACATACAATATTCTGCTAACAATAATTATAAGATTTGGAACAAGATATTGTAAGGTATATCTTATCAATTAAAACGATTTTTGTCTGTAATTACCAAGTAATAACATTAATAATTACATAATTGATAGTAGGAGCGCTATCAAATTAAATAAATACTATTTATTATTGACTAATAGGAACAGAAACACTGAAAAAAATACATTAAAATAAACCCTGCCCGCGTGGGATTGTGCCAAGAATGCTGGCTGCATTTCCTCGTTGAATCGATAGGCTGATTTTTGGAACGAGGAAAGAGCCAGCCAGCTCTCTTGTCACCTGTGGAGGCAATCTGATTTGAAATGTGTTTTTATACGCGTGTGGATCGCTTGTGAATAGGCCCTTATATTTGTGGTATTGACTTAGCGAGGGCACTGCGGTTATATTATTACTACTGCGGTTATATGAATACTACTGCGGTTACGTGACGTCACCGTTCCCTCTTGAAAAATATGAAACGCCTAGTGGGCACTTTCAAGTTCAACCGTCAAAAGCACTTGGGCTGACCATTTACTAGGCTAATAATAAAATTTATTGTTAATAACCGGTACCTTTTTATTTTTATTTAATATTAGCGATACAGGCACGTCTTCAAGGTGTAAATTATAAAGGAACGACCGCTTGGCGCAGTGGTTCGAGTGTGGGCCGCTCGGCTCACTGCACATGGTGGTTGTGGGTTTAATTGCCGCCGTGGCAAATTTGGGAATTTACCTTTTCGTAATTTGCCCTGGTCCGTGTGTCCCTGAGATCTCCCCCAGTCCATTGCACGGTACCCACAAGCGTTGCTTAGTTTGGGACCATACAGTTTGACACCAAATGTCTGTCGGTATTTGTTTTATTATTATAAAAGTTAAAATTATTCATCCTAAAAATACGTCCAGTTGATAGCCATTATCGTTACCACACACAAATAGGTCAGTAGATCGGACCCACGTGGGCTGTCGCGAGGTAAATTACCTTCTTCGTTGCGTCATTAAACAACTGGAAATATCAGTATTTACGAGACACCAATCGGTCTTGACCTGTGACCATAAATATAATTACTTGCCAATAAAACAGTTCCAACGGCATAATTTCATAATATTACTTAAGTACGTACCTACATACATGAAACAATATATATCTGTACTAGCTGTGCCCCGCGACTTTATCCGCGTAGTATTGGATTATTGGGTTAAAAAGTATCCTATATGTTAATCCCGGTTATAATCTATCTGTGTTCCAAATTTCATCCGAATCCGTTCAGTAGTTTTTGCGTGAAGGAGTAACAAACATACATACATACATACATACATACACACTCACAAACTTTCGCATTTATAATATTAGTAGGATATATCTGTTAACAGCAAGTAGGTAAACAAAATAATATGTTACGCCATTATGGCCCGTATTAATGAATCGATCTAAAGTCTGAGAGCGATCTTGGTAATGTCATCCTAACGTCATTCAAGTACAAAATGACATGTCAAACGCGTACTCAAGACCACTTCCAGACTTGAGATCGATTTATTAATACGGGCCTATACCTATTAGTTTCATAAACCTCGATGTATTGGTAATTTGGAAATGAAAACAATATTGATGCGGTCGTGACTACCCATCGCATGTTACCGAATGGAGGAGTATGTATAGCGGGGATTTGAGTGGGTACCCAAATGCAAATTATTATTATTGACACACAAAATAAAACCCATGAAACAGAATGTTATTCCGTGCTCCCAGATACATGTTCTATGTAGATAGGTTTCATTTCATTAAACCAACCAAATGAATAAATAAATACTCCTCACCGCTTCGTTCCTTCAATTTAAAAAGCGGTTTTAACAATTAGTTTACCAATATTTTTGGCTCTGTTTACTAAGTTAATACTATTAACTAGCCTATAATTATGCTTCTATTTTGTTAATAGGTAACCTACCTAATGTATTAAAGCAAGTAATGTAGCCAACACACCATAGATCTGAGATCGAAGAACTTTTAACTGCTAGAGTCTGATGCATGCGAACTAAACAAAGGATACTAAATCATTCCGACGAATCTTTTCCTAACGTCAACAACAGTTACTCATCCTTAAGGCACAACATTATAAATAGAACTATATAAAATGATAAATAGGTTGTATAGTGCATTTGTTATCAGATGACTAACACCATAAAGACACGTGCAATGGCTTAGGTAATATCTAGATAGAAAGTCAATTATAATCAATGAACGGTCGAACTCTATTTGATTGAATATTCGTTCTGAAAGATAAGAGCCAGCTGATAAGTACCACGGCCATTGCTACCACAAATTAGGTTACAAACGATGTTATTACCTATCGTAGCATAGATTACGACTCGATTATGGCATTTATTATTGATCGTTGGACATACATGGTGACAAGACAATAGATATATAAATTAATTCAAATACATTAAAACCAATATTTCATATAAAGTACATTCAATTTTGAATATGGCTGAACTTTCTAGGATTATTTGGGAGATAAATCAGCTTGGGACGCAACAGCTGAAACTCTAGCATGCAAATCGTCTAAGTACTTAGTATTATGCCTGTCTTTAGTCTTTTCCGAATCCAAATGAAATAACTTATAAGGAGATCCTTAGTTATTTCTAGCTTTTAGTGCACCCAGGTTTATTTAAAGTCGGTTTATTATTTTAATAAAATATTTTATGATTTAGTTTAAAGTACCGACAGAATAAGGGGTGATTGGATATTGAAACAACAAATGCTTTTGTAATACTGATAAGATACTGACATTCGAACACGTGCCCCAATATCTAAGACGCACTTACATACATTGATTTAAAATGATAGCTATCAACAAATTAAATTATGCTTTACTTAATTACTGCGACAAAGAGGATTATCTAATGGAACTTACTCTCTTACTTAATGGAAAATATATTGTACTAGCTGTGCCCCGCGACTTCATCCGCGTAGTATTTTAACTTAGCAAAAATTTCGGGATTATCGGGTTAAAAAGTATCCTATATGTTAATCCCGGTTATAATCTATCTGTGTTCCAAATTTCATCCAAATCCGTTCAGTAGTTTTTGCGTGAAGGAGTAACAAACATACATACCTACATACATACATACATACATACATACATACATACATACATCCACACTCACAAACTTTCGCATTTATAATATTAGTAGGATCTACCTATAGGTATAGCTGTATAGTAGGTTAAAAGTTAAAACTACTAGGTTTTCCTTGACGCGAGTTACAAACAAAACAAATTATTAGGTACCTGACTGTATAATAAAATATGTTTTATACAACAGCCGCCGGGTTGAATCTAATTGAGCAAAGTTAATATCAAGTAAGTAGACATACCTATACATTTTCATACAACATTAATTTCTATTTCCTTGGCTTTGTCAAACTATTCTTAATGACTATAATTTATTAATGGACTGAAACAAAGAATGTTATTATGAAGTGTGTGTTTGATATTTAATTATTTTGTTTACAAATATTGTAGGTTGACCAAATACGAATGCCAGAAATAACTAGGAATAATTTTGGATGTAGAGAATGATCCCATTTAATTCTAACTTACGCTGCGTATTTCAGACGAGTTGACCTAACGAACTTCGAACCTCGGGTATCGATTCACAGATAGTTGAATCGATACCCGAGCTTCGAATTATCGTTGTACCAGTATTTATAATACACAGATTACTACCGAATGAGGTTAGTATACCTATTTATAACCTATACATGTTTATGAATTATTTTTAGCGCATACAATTTAGTGTTTTTCTCCACAGACCACTCGTTTTTATCTTTATAATTTTAAGAAAAACGTACTCGATGACGAACGAAGTAGTTACAACCGTAAACTTGATTCCTAATTCGAATGGTGAAAACATTATTTTATACTAAAGTATTAGTTGAATAGGTCTTTTTTATTTTCCACTCAAAGTTGAATTTTTCTCCGACTAAAATTTAATCTTACTATAAGATCATTCAAAGAACGTCCGCAGTGCGTGCGTTGGCACTTCAAAAATAGAATCATAACGTATAAATTGAAGGTTTCAAACCAAAAATATGGGTTTATATACTCCGCGGCGTTCTCGTCCGGTGAAGACGTGATTCATGGTTTTGCCTGTTTGTATTTTTAGGGAGTTCCCTGAAACGAGTGCAATAAAGAGTGTCATCAATCACGCACATGATGAACCAGGCCGCGCAATCGGCAATTAGTTTTGAAATGTGTTTCGTTGATACCTATTGGAAATTCCCACAGTTGAATCTTCCAGTGAATGGGGGATAAATTGAAATAAAACAAACATTGTAACAAAGGCGCCTTTGGTAGGTATTAGGTGTATGCAATGTGAAATTGACAACAATTGCGATGGGTTATTGTACTTTGGACATTTCATGAATATAACAGTGATTTATGGTAGGTACTATTTAAGGAGCACGGATTTATATAAGTACTAGCGGCCCGCCCCGGCTTCGCACGGGTACATTGCGGTTACATTATTCGAGTTTTAGTAAGGATCCCTAATTTTTTTGAAAATATATTACATCTGATGTCACCCAGGGATAGTGTAGCTTCCCAACAGTGAAATAATTTTTCAAATCGGTTCAGTAGTTTCGGAGCCTATTCATTACAAACAAACAAACAAAGTTTTCCTCTTTATAATATTAGTATGATGTATATATTTATTATCAAGTATGCACCTACCAACCTACCTATTCCTTAATGTTTTGGTAATTTATAAGCAACCTCAATAGGTTTTATATTTCGATATAGGTATAATTAGAATAACGTGCAGACATTCATTTTGTAATACGTACTCGTATTTAGGTATGTATAGCTACACAATAAACAAATGGAAATAAATTAGGTTCCTAATAACTTACTTGGAACAGTACAATAAAATTAATAACATAATGAATGTTAGTTTTAAATGACCTCCGATGTGATCGTTAGATTACCAATTTATCGAGAATTAGACTTATTGGAACATAAAATGTATAACTACATGATAATATACATATTTTATAATACAAACGTACCTACCTAAAAGGAAAGTGTTTGCAGCCCTTTAACTATGACCCTTTCAAAGCACGATATCCTGTATTATTTACGAAGGTCTACTTGATGTTTAGTATTATTCGTCACCGTGTATCTAGTTGTACCAAGTACCTACCTATTTATAATATAAAACTGATATAAATTCAGACAAACACGACAGAGATTATACTTTTATCAGCAACGCTCGTTAACTCGGAGCTGTCAGACTAAACAGCCTTTAGAAACTTTCCGAAGATTTTTTTTACGTTATTAAAATGTTGTTTCTCGTCTATTATGGTGTAAGTACACCGTGACCATGTCGTACTGGTCTTCCACCATGTTACCAGTTATTCAGATATTCAGCGACCTCTCAAAATAAGTGCATTCTTATAAGTATTTTTATTGAAAACAATGCCCGTACCTACTTTAGCTTTAAGTGTATTATTCGTTTCATGTTAAAAAATACTAAAATGGTTAAATATTGAGCGAGATCACAGATTAGGTTTGCCGGACTAGTGCTACGATGTTTTCAACACTTTCGCTGTGTAAATTTCGCAAAGCAGGTAGACCGCGAGCGCATTTAAGTGTCAAGTATACAAGATAGTTCGGGTCTGATGCAATTCGCAGTGCAGCGGGAGGGTTGTACGAGGGCGCCCGCACTCCGCTGCACGTGCCGGGAGCTTCCACACCCGACGTGACCCGTTACCCACCCGCGCCACTAAACAGCGCACGACGAATGCACTCTGACCGACACTATTTTGTATTTTTATATTTTTAAGGCTATCAGCTATAAATATTTTGTTTACAGTACCTTGAAGTGTGACCCTCGGCGTGAGCGCGGAGTACACGCGGAAACGTGCGTAGTGATGTTCGTGTGCTATGAGTCAAACTGTCGACCGATTCGATCGACACGCTGAGCGATCCAAGGATTGACTGGTGGTCGGGCGAAGCGCTGGTGAATATATGCGCGCGCATCTCCCCGCGCCTGCGCCGTGGTGGGAGCACTCCGCCGCGTACCTCTATCTACCTATGTACACAATGCGGCGCACTTGGTTAAATTCCAGTAGCTCTAAATCTGATACAGTTAAATTTCAAAATCGAACGAAACCGAGTTGCCCGCCGTATGCAGCATTGGTGCATGTCAAACTGTCACCAATTCATTCACTACTAGTAGGGAGGGAGGGAGCGTCACCCGGTCCCACCCGTGGTTAGCCCTCCTGTTCAATTGGCACATGGCATCCTAATAGGTATTAAATTGAAATTGAGTCTTTGCGGGACGACCTCCACCTGTTTTAAATTGCCATTATATTAACGTATCAAACTTTGGCGCGACAATCATCGGGCTTCCCTGTAGTGTACCTTAATAGTTAAACATAAAATTGTATTCAACTTTAACTCAACCAGCTCGTGGTGAATAAGTAGGTACATCATTAGCGATACTTTGTGGTTATAAAACAAATTAAATGCACGCCCCGCCCGGCGTGCATTAAATTTTAATTTTTAAATTACCCGTGCCGGCCTGATAGTAATATTTACTGTAAATAGTTATCTGCTGATATTATAAATGCATTTGATATGAGGTGTTTGTACTAAATTGAGGGTTATCGCGGGAGCAAGTTAGTGCTCGGCAATTCACGTTTGAATTTAATTTGAATGTACTTAACCTACTAGGTAAAGTTAAAAATAAAGTTTTTAATTTTCTATAATAAACTATGTACAATATATAAGAACAAGAACTATAAACTACCTACTTATCTACTAATTATATACAAGTTTACAAAAATTGACTCGAAATTAATCCATTAAAACGTTGCCCAATAAACCTTGTTGGTCATTGAGGTCTAGGTGGTGTAAGCGGGTAAGGTGAATTTATGATAGATATGATGACATTCCAATATCTATGGAGAAGCTCTCCTATCTACAACCATCTTACCTTCTAGATTATAAACATTCAGGAACGTGCTCCGCAAGGTTTGAAAGTGGCCATAACTTAAGTACACAACTTCCTACTACGACTAAGTCTTGACCACTCACAGGCAACAGCTTATAAAGTATTACCTCCTCCACTCTATACTTTCAAATACGTCAATGCCAAATAGCTAAGATAATGGTGGGACAGGAAGTCTAGCGGGAGTAGGAAGGTAGGAGTAGGACTAAGAAAACTGAATCTTGATTATAACTGGTTGGCCCAGCACACATTAATTTTAAGAAAGATACCATAATGTAGGTATGTATGTTCGACCTTCCCGTAGCATTCGCATGTTTTGTTTTATTGAGAAGACGCTGCTGATTCCTTTTTGCTCGCTTTTCAAGGCTCGAGCCACAGTCATCAAAGAAAAACAAGTTTAGGAAATTAAAACAAAAATGACAACATCACTTTTTCACTTCTGCCAAAAGGCCTGCGATAATCATTAGTAATTTTTATTTAAAAAAGAAAATGTTTGACTCAACATTTCGAACATTCTGTTTCCCAAAGCAACAGCTGTTTCTTTTGAAGCAGACTATTTTTATAACCTATGCTCTCTACGGTTTATTGTACCCTAGTATCTGTGTTGTGTGTTCTTGAGAACAAACGTTGTACCTATTGTTCGTAGTAATTTTCGTATCCATTGATAGATAAACAAACAAGACAGAGACCGTTTATTAGGTCTTTGTTTGTCGTACTTCCAAGTTACGTGCCGGAGATGGTCCCTAATTGGATAATTCTTGTCTGTCTCTATATTAGGTCACATACAACTCTAGATTTCAGCTCTCGATAAACTATTGTTTGTATTTGCTCTGAAGTAAACCTGTCTGGGCACTCACTGAGTGAGGAAACTTTTTATTTTGATAAGAATCTTTTTTTATCATACTAGTCCCACCACACACTCCCGTCACTGTCTTTGGTTACTCCTGTAAGTTAGGATCAACGATAGTGTCCAAAGCTAACGCCAAGATTGGATTTGATTTGATTCGATGAGTCCCAGAGAATCATCTTGGAACCCGCACGAATTTAATCGAACGAAAGAATAGGAGGAGCTGGATGAAAATTATCAACTTCCCTCCGGTCCAAGGCGGGAGACAAAAATAACTGTATGTAATAGACTGATAGCCACAGAAGCAAGACTGTTACAGCTCATTGAAATGAAGGCCAGTTGTAAGGCACCACGGATCGTAATTAGACTAATTGGACCTAAAGTCGAAAGCTGATTAAACTTGATCTCAAATAATAATAGATATGGCAAAATAGTCTGAAAGCAAAGAAACTTCACTGTAAGACTGTAAAAAAATTCGTGCCAAAACTAAAATTCGACTACTGAAAAATCACGCTCTCAAAAGTATTAAACAAAATAGTATTCTCATCTGAAATTGTCAGGTACAGACTATTTAATATTTATCGCCTAACAACGCAATGTATTTATTTAATGTATTGAATACATGTGCATAGTGATATTCAGTGGATAGCCGTATTCGTATGCCCCTTTGCCCTAAAGCTTATGATTTCTTACTACTCTTAGAATGTATTGGGTAGGGTATGTAGGTTTTGTCAGCCTATAAACATCGGACGATCAAGACGATTCCAACCACATCTCATTAGTCAAATTATGATAAGCAGTTTAAAAGCTATGAGGGCACAGATGAATATACATACATCATTTTTCCTGCTCCGTAGTCGGGTAATAACGAATAATTTGGCTAAGTAATAAATTGGCCAGAATTGTTGATACGAAACGTAATTATTTATAATCACCCCTAAAGATAAATTGCCAGTTTAGGTATCAAAAGAATTTCGGATTGAGTCGCCCGTAACCAATTTTATCCGCAATATGTTATCGAGCGTAGTGTTACCGGTGTTCCATAATAATTAGGTAACCGTTTGATATCAGACATCAAATGCGTAAACGGATGTCTGTGGGTCAAAAGTTACCCAGACTGTTCATTGTTCGCAATGAAGTCGTTTTGCAGGATTAGTTTTTTATCAAAGGGCAACGCTCTGCTATCAAAATATTTTTTTTCGTGTAGTCATTTTTAATTGGTTGGTTGATTACTCTGTTGTTATGTATTTCCTGGTATTACCTACATTTTACTGTAAGGTGGGAGCAGGTATGCATGCACACCTCGCATTTCAACATTTAAAGATATTTTTATTTGTGATTTTAGTTTAATTTCCATAACTTGTGTTTCCTCGAATTATAATGGTGTAATGTGTAATGTTGGTGGAATAGTAATAATTTATAAGTATACTTATGTTCATAATGTGTGTCACCGTGGGCAATTGAAACAAAAGTGGTGAAAGATGATTATTCGGGAGGTTCCGGAAGTCTCCACCACTTTACTGATAGGGTTGAGGGGGTATACAGGTAGAAACAGAAAGGGTATACTTTTTTTTTCAAAACTTAACTTTGTAAATCTAAAACTATCAGCTTTGAAGTAAACTTGAAAATCCAAAAAGTGTTATAGGGAAAAACTGTTGACATATTTCATAAGTCTACAAACCCTTCAGTACTTCAACTGTCCCACAAAGCCGATAGGTTTAGATTTACAAAGATAAGTTGCAAAAAAAATAGTATACCCTTTCTGTTTCACCTAGTATAAGGCCCAGCCAAGGGTCTTCCTGTGCTTGACATACTATAGAACTTAAAATTACAATTTTGCTTGTAACTGGCTAAATGCGGAAGGCGAAGCAAAACGCCAAAAAAATGAGTACCTGTACCTATGTCCAAAAGTAGATTGTGGACTTAAGGTGGAGGCGCCTGTCTAGCCCGCGAAATTCAAAATTTTCGAGTATTTTTATAGTTTATCCAAAATCTGAAAACATTTAAGACAACATTTTGTAATTGGCGACAAAGACCGTATGCAATACATTTATTAATATATCCAACTTACTCTAAAACATTTCAAGAACGACAGATAACCAGAAAAACTGGCAATTTTTGTATCCACCGTGATAATATTTAGAGTAAAATAAATGTATTAATAAACACACTGCATTCTGTGTTTGTCGCAAATCACAAAATGTTGTCTTAAATGTTTTCAGTTTTTGGATAAACTATAAAAATACTCGAAAATTTTAAATTTCGCGGTCTAGACAGGCGCCTCCACCTTAACAGGACCCAGCTTCCAATTTGGATCTTAGAGTAGGTAAGTAAATATTAAAACATAAGGTAATCTAAATTCTTATTATCGTACTATATAAACCACAGTCTTGTAAGTCATACAGTCGTCCAACGAAAGCGCGAGTAACTATGATGGCGATCATAATCCACAGTATAATGGTCACTCGGGAGACAATGACTGACTGTATCATTTATTAGACTGTTCTATAACCGTGTGTGTGATCCTTGAAAACTCATCACAAGCAGGCTACATTTTAGTAAATTTTATAGATATTACTCTAGCACGTCTGACAACAATAAAGCCAGCCTCTAATTGGCACTAAACAACAATGCAAACAAAATAAAGCGTGACTCTGGTATTCGCTTTTTCCTCTTATTTCGTGTGGAAAATTTAAAGGGACATACAGAATGAATACCTACCTATAGCTATCACTTAGCTATCACGCGGACCAGGCGTGGTTAAAACGTGAAACATACAAAGTGGTAAGAATATTTCATATTTCTGGTAAGGTCTGGGTTAAAACAAACGCAGGTAGTGCCTTATTATATTGGACATGTAATTATGTAAATTATCATGCGCTATTCCGACCCGTAGGATTTGACAGAGAACCCTATTAACAGTGAGATAATTTTTGAAATCACTTTAAATTTGACACAATACTGGCGTTTATGATATTACAGTCGCTAGTACCTATTGACGTTCATGTTATAAATTTTATAAGTTAAAAGCTTTAGAAAACTTATACATATTAGCGAATATATATTTTTTAAATTCTTCTTTGATATATCAAGATACTTGGTACCTACTTACTGTAGAGTTAAGACCTTTATTATATTAGTGACGCTTATTTAAGTTAATATAATAATATAAAAAGTGGCTTCAAATTTAACGCACCCCGTTAGGTACCTATAGAGATTTCGATGTGGAAGTCGAAACAACCGGTCGTCGGAACACGCACGACGTACTGCAGAAGGTACTAGTGATGTATTGAATGTTGGATTTTTAACATTCGCGAATGCGAATGCGACTGCGAATATTTGGCTTCAACATTCGAGAATGCGAATGCGAATGTTGACTTTCAAATAAGAAACCCTAAATTGAAAATTTAAAAAACCACGATGTGACGACTTTTTAAATTACAAAAGAGCTGATAATTTTCAAACGGTTGAATCGATTTCGTGAAACTTAGCTAAGAACACTCGGTCAGAATATCTTTCTAAAAAAGAAACAAAATTAAAATCGGATCATCTGTTTGGGCGCTATGATGCCACAGACAGACACAAAAACACATGTTAAACTTATAACACGTCTATTTCTCGGGGGTTAAGAAAGAGCGCGCAAAATGTTAGCCTGGTTTGACATTTCGTAACGGCCGAACATAGCCGAACCCAAACAGGTTGAAAGAACGAAGTTACTCACATAAAGTTAATTCGAAGAGATTTGATTTGAAGGTAGTTTAGTATTATTTCGTTAATCAAATTTATTGTATATTCAAAATTTATTGAGTTAATTTTATTTTTAATTAGACTAACAAGAACAAGCAAAAGAGAAATATCATATTTATAATTTAGTTGCCTACCTCAAGACGGTTATTTTTTTATATTCAAATTTAAGTAAATAAGTGCATTATGTGCAAGTGAGCTAAGTTACGATCGAGGCTGGTTTGCAGCCAGAGACTAACGCGAGGGCTGTGCTGTGATGGAGCCAAGGTGTGTCATTAACAATGCTCACGCATTTCATACGACATTTGACAACTTACTTGCGAGTAAAAAATATTTAGAATATTACAATCTTAATTGAAAAAACATCACAATTCACAAAAATTTTTAAGACCAAGAGAAGCAAGATTACTGAAAAATAAAACAAAATGGCGCGCCGTAGGTTTTTAGGGTTCCGTAGTCAAACTCGGAACCCTTATAGTTTCGGCACGTCCGTCGGCAATCACAGTAATTTTATTCAGAGACTATTAGGGCTAAAATACTGCAAACTAGCTAAAAATTTAGTTTATGTACCGCTTAAAAACTGTTTGAAAATTTTGAAAGCAAAGTTATTCCATTGTACCTCCCATACTTAAGAAAGAGGAGTGATTGTTCGATTGAGGTATTGTTCAGTAAGTAGTTTAAAATGATTTGAAGGTTTCTTTTCAATATTAATTCCCGTTTACGAAATATTTAGCTTAATTGTGGCCTTTTTTACTTAAGTGGCAAGATTCATGCTTTCAATTAGAACTACATTATAAATGGTTTATTATAGGAAATAAATAGTTTTTTGTCTATTTAAACCAATATAATTAATTTTAAATAAACTAAAGTTAGGATTGACGCCCAAACCACGCACCACTGATTGTGCACCCAGTCTAATCACAACTTAATTATTTGAATTTAAAATCCTTATAAGAATTTTCATCAGTCCAAAAAGAAAATAAAGGTTTAAATCACTTTTGCTGAAGATGTCTAATAAATGATGATGTTTAATAAATTTAGTAACAGAAATTCTTACTATTTTATATAAAAAGGTGACCAATAGTTTATTAATTTCGCAGAAATTAATAGGTTACGTGAGCCGCCGTATTCGATGTTTCATATCAATAAAAAAACATCACTTTTATTTTATGACTTCCTTATTATCTAAAAGTGGCGGGATGTCTACGGAACCCTAGAGTATGCGTAGTCCGACATGCATTTGGCCGGTTATATTTGTCTATGGGTCTGGTAAAGCCGGTAACAATTATTATATTATTTGAAATATAATAAATCGAATGTTTATAATATGTTTTATTTACAATAAAATTGAATGTGAAAGTAATGTATAAATTAATAAACATCGTTTATTTACTAAGACAAAAAAAGTCAATAGCACTGGTGCGCACGAGCTGCTTTATGAACCTAAAAGCGGTGCAATAAGGGCCACCCTATGAGCAAGTATGTTTGAATAATATATATTTTTACTAGTTGTTAACATTCCATATCCATCTATAGATTTCCATTTTGTTTTTCAAAAACATTCGCCAATCATTCGCATAGATTCTTGCGAATGCGAATGCGAATATTCGTTACATCACTAGTAGGTACCCTGCACACCCTTAGGGTGCCTGTCCACTTGCCTGTGCTATGAAGCGGGACCAATAGGACCGCCCGCATCGACCAATAGGATTGCTTTATTTCCTGTCAACTTGCACCAAGCTGAGCGAAGCTGAGTAAATGAAGCGATGGCCGATCGCACAGCCAACTGGACGGTCACCCTAATCGTGTGATCGGCTACATGCCAGACATAAAAAACAAACAATTTTATTGTTTTTGAATAACCGCCGCAGCACGCGACCGCCGCCGACTCCGGTGATGACGCACGCGTGAATGATAACAAACGTACCATCAATACTATTTTCAAATTTAACTAATACCTATTAGATTATTTAACGAGTACCTAGCAGAAATTCGTTTCAATTTTCAAAACATTATCTATTAATTTCTATTAATATAATTTGGGAGCGCCTTGCCGCAATTATTTTCGAATTTTAGAGCGACAGTTACAATTTTATAGATAAGTCTACATATAAAATCTGTAGGTATATGTTACCTACATAATATCATACTAATATTATAAAGAGGAAAACTTTGTTTGTTTGATTGTAATGAATAGGCTTCGAAACTACTGAAATCGATTTGAAAAATTATTTCACTGTTGGGAAGCTACACTATCCCCGGGTGACATATTTAAAAAAAATTAGGGATCCTTTCTAAAACTCGAATAATGTAACCGCAATGTACCCGTGCGAAGCCGGGGCGGGCCGCTAGTATTAAATACTTCTGCTTCCTTGACACATCTGTTACATATACATATTTTCCGAAACTTACACTGAATCACAGGTATCAATCAAATATAACAGGTGAGATCATTATTATCATACAGCTGTGTGAAAAAAATCTGGTTACAGATAGTCAGACGCCGCCGCCAAGAAGATTCCATAATACGAGTATCTTCAATCAACAATAATGGGAATGGTAAAAAATATGGATGAAAGATTTTTGTTATAAACAACCCAAATCTTTAAACGATATAGGTAGGTAGGGGAGCAATTATTATTATGAGTTAACAACATTATCTTTCCATTTGATACCGACTTGTTTTGTCTGCCTCATTTTGACGTCAATAATAGATTCGTTAATTAACTTGTGTAAGAGCATAATTATACATCTTGTGCGGTTATATTCATACGAACTCGATTACAAATTATAAGAAGGTACCTATGCATAGGTTTTCTTTCCGTTGTCACCGATGTAGAGAGGTTAAATCGGCTGATAGTCAACCCCCAACTGGCGGCCTATTTACAAGTCTAACCTCCAAATTAAAAGAGTGAGCTGCAGATAATGTTTTTGATTAAATGGTTCATCAGTCTCCTGTACAAGAATCGTTGGTCAGGTTAGGTATCCACCGGGCGATTATCCTATACCTTTGGTTGGATGTTTATTACTCAATCACGTAAAAACGCACGGAATTGGATGAAATTGGGCACACAGATAGTTTCTAACCTGGAGATAGATAGGATAGTTTACTGAAATCCACTCGGACGAAGTCCACTGCCCGCGTGGGATGGTGCCAAGAATGTTGGCTGCATTTCCTCGTTGAAATGGTAGGCTGACTTTTTGATTAAAATAAAAAATATTTATAATAGGTACAGAAGATACTAAGGTACTGTTGTACAAGGGGCAGATATTGGGTAATCTCAAAGTCAGGTCTTCACTTGTCTTCAATATTAACTTTATTAACACGAATATACTAGTTTAATTATTAAATGAATCCAATCATCACAACCATTTACATTTCCTCATTCCGTTCCAATCAATCTGACCATCCATTATTTATTTTTTTAAACCTTTGACCACTCTCCTTTAGCATTTTTAATTATAATACAAAGAGTGCTAGCAGATTAAGTTATAACAAATAATAATTAAATCAAGGGCAGTTAATCAAGTAAAAACAATATGCATTTGTTAATTACGTTACCTAACAGTACCTACTGTACTTATTAAATAATTTCCAATTACCTATTGCATCGAGGATTTTCGCCGTGTAGTTACAAAGTGTATGTATTTGCCTACCTTCAGGTGCCGAATGAGCGAACATGCTAAATGGTTGAGCACACGTGATACGGAGTAACCGGATAAATCCAGCACGAACGACATCGACTGCAAGGTGAGTACAGGCCGCTACACATGCCCGAATATTATCGAGCATTTAGATAACTCTGCGTGCGTAAGACATCGCTAATTATTGTCGCGGAAAATTAATTCTATTAGACATTTACCGACAGACTTGCTCTGATTCTGATTATTGTCTACTTATCAACGCTTAACTAAATTTGACATAACTTTTTAATATAATAATATTTTAGCAAAGCCGGCATACAAGCGTACGCCCTGATGTTAAGCAGTTACCGTAGCCTGTATATGCTTTTAATACTAAAGGTATTGCTCGCTCGTTGCCGACCCGAAGTGGAGTGGGTGCTTCTGGCTCTCTTAATTAAACAGCCTACAGCTAAGCTCTTCTTGAACAATGACAAAGAAGGCAATAGCTTTAGCTTATGCTATTAGCTATTATGGTTGAGGAGAGTGATGCCGCTTTTCAAGTCATGCTCGTGCGCGGGCGCTGCTTGCGGGGATTGGTCCACTCACTTTCCTCTTAACAACATTGTCGTTAAATACTATTTATTTACTTAGCATGGAAGGCATCACACCAAAGCAATTATCATATTATCCACCCCTGTTTTATCAATTATTATTTTGGTTCGTAAACGTTTAATTTGATGTAAGTATGAGTAGGTATGCACATCATACTAAACTAGCATTTTCATTTTATTTTCATTATTACATATATGATTATTATTTACTATTAGCTATTTAGTGGCAATGGTGTTGCCTGCTCATATTATTTTTTTATGCTGTTCCTGAGAATGTACACCATTTTTCGTTAATGGAAAAGAGTAACCATTGAGTTTCTTGCCGGCTTTTCTCAGTGGAAGCAGCATTCCGAACCGGTGGTAGATGTTGACTATTCATAAATGCTTTGTTGGCTTACATGAATAAAAACAATTTTGAATTTTGAATTTCTTGGTAAAGTTTAATTGTGGATAATTTGCTTCCAACTCCTTCACTCCTCCTATTCTTTCTTTTGATCAAATTCGCGCGGGATTCAAGACAGTTTGGCTTTTCCCCAGGACACGTCATCATTGTCGATCCTGGCTTAGGAACATAACAGCAGTGGTGGGAGTGTGTGGCGGGCGCGGGACCCTCGGGTCTAGTGCCAATTAGAAATATTTATCTATACTAGCTGTGCCCGTGACTTCGTCCGCGTGGAATTGAATTGACAAAGTTTCATACAAACTTTCATCCCCTATTTTATCAGCTTGGGGGTAGAATTAATCAAAATCCTTTCTTAGCGGATGCCTACGACATAACATCTACCTGCATGCCAAATTTCAGCCCGATCCGTCCAGTGGTTTGGGCTGTGCGTTGATAGATCACTATGTCAGTCGTCAGTCACCTTTGAGTTATATATATATAGATATATGTTTCACCAGAAACGGCACTAATGTCCAATAGAGAAGGTGCCTCCATTCCTGATGAGCTGCTCAGGTAGGTACATCACGATACTCACTTCGTGAAGGTCGTCTTATTTTGCACCTTAACGTTTTTATACAGTCCCCAGCACGTTGTCAGCCTCATTAAGACATGTTGGTAGGTAGGTAGTACTTAGTAGGTTTTACAAGTTATTTCTTCTATGAATAATAATCTTAGGTACCTTATAAGTGTTAACCGTTGAATTCTTCATCCCAAGCAAGAATAAATAGAGCGTGAGCAGACTGTAAACGTCCGCTACGACCGTTCAGCAAGGACCAGTTTACCCGTTACTTCAAGTGGTTAAAATGTCTCTGCGGTGGACATTGGGTTAATCATCTTGATTGGGTAGTTGCCAGAACTGCACGCGGACCGTTTGCGGTCCCCACATATTCAGAAAAAAATACGCATTGTAAACACGTTGATCGTGTAAGAAAGACAACCAAGGCACACCCACACGGTACACACGTTCAGTGTCTATACCATTTATGCAAGATTTACTCTGAGCATTTTCGACTTATTTTGAATGTATTCCTCTTTTATCGTTCTTTTACAACATACCTACAATTCCAATATGGAACACCAACTCTTCCCCCCACTCTCTCGGTGCCTTCCCAACCGTTCCTCTTTTTATTCCACTTTCCAATCAATCGTAAATATCATACTGTTTAGGTAATAAAAATTTGAACATTTTAAACCGAAATCTAACAATAGGCAAGAGAGTGAGTTGAAATTAAGTCTACGTATGCCATTGGTAATTGGTAATAAAAAAGCAATTGAATCTTAATCTGGAAGATTTTCATTAATTAACAATACGCATTATGTTCATACCGTTCCATGGTTAACGAGGCTATCAAAGCGCAAAGCATGACTCGGGTCTCACTATCATAAATACCTACCATTTCGATAAGTCTTCAATGAAGAAACGTTATAAACATACTTAAAATGTTTCGTCAGTTTATAATTTAAAAGGGTTTCGAATCGGTATGATGGATTACACCGAAATGACGCGTTGTTTTTGTGTGCACACATGTGTTTCATTAAGTTTCTTATTGCGTCAAATTTTCTTATTGTGGACAACAGAATTAGCGCTATTTTGTTTATATTAGCGTTATCTAGTTGCTAGCCGCTTCGTTACCTACCGGAGTTCAATGTGCTCACTGGGATTACGGAAAGCATCGGTGAATTTATTTTAGGTTGTTATCTTTTTCTACCGAATATCCACCACTCAAGTACATACATGATGCCAACATAATGCCGGCTAGCAGGTAAACAAAGCTGGCTTTGCGATGCCCTTGTATAATATTTTTCGGACGTTCAAGTTTACTAATAAATCTCATGAAATAAATTATCTTGTTTTTGTACCTATAAGCTAATTCTCAAAAACAGTGTGTTATACATATATTGATTTCTATACCATCAGAACGAAAACAAAGGTAGGATTGAGCCAATTATTGTGATTGTAAGGACCTTTTGACAGTGTTCCTTCCTACAATAGCTACATATTATTATTTTATTGTTATAATTTGAACCCACATGCACCATTTATACCTTCTGTTTGATTAAATCTTTGTATTTTAGACATGGCTACAGGAGCTACAGTTAACCCAGTGTTTCACAAGGGAAATCAGGCATGCATAAATGAAAAAGTATGCCTGGCGGACACACAGATGAAGTCATTGCCTACCTACTCTGAATTTATACAGTATTTTTTCCCTGATGACTATCTAATTGTCAATACTTTACTTGTTTTGTGTAAATATTCATAGATAGGCACTTATAAGATAATATATTTACAATTAGGTATTGTTTTGTAAATTTCTGCTGCAATCAAATTAGTAACATTACAAATACAATGTAGTAAAACGACTTTATTTTTATCGTTATTTTTATTTAGGTACCTATATTTATCGAGAGTAATGCCCTAAATGGAAAGCAATTAACTCACAAGAATGAACAGAGACGTCAGCGATTGCTACATGAAAACTGTGCCAACACGAAAACAAAACTTGTGTAGGTAATACACGCTTCTCCGGGAGATAGCCGGTTATCGCGCCGTACATACTGCACTTGGATGGATACCCTTTTATCTAATTAGCGCATTGGCAGTATTGTCTGTGGCACTGTCATTTGTTATTTGCAAGTAGCAGTAAACAGCTTCCTTAAATGCGGAGGAGCCTCTAGAATTATTGTAAGCAGAGCCATACAATACCCACCGCAGTGTCGCGCGATTCGCGAAGGATTCTTAACCGCACGGTTTCCATGTCTTACTAAGTAGTTTTTCTGCTTATTTGCTTACTTGAACAATCATTTAAAGTTATTTTCAGGGTTATTTAAAATATTGTTTTTTTTTTTAATTTTTTCGTTGATTAATTTTCATATAATAATTTGATGTAGAGTCAAAGTATAAAGTATTAAATTAGCAACTATTGTAAAGTCATCCTGTTGGTATAAGTAGGTTAGTTAAAACATGGTGCGACGTTCTCTATCTACAATATTTCTTGATATGTAAAGAACATGTTATCAATTCACGGCCTTGGATTCGAGTACTTTTAAGGTCGCATAGCAATACAACACAATTATATTAAGTAAACAATTTAACGAGTCTGGATTAGAAAAAAACTGATAAAAAAGGAAATTAAATAAGTTTATTATATGCTAATTAAAGCGTCAATACCTTAGTGGTTAGAGGGGCCGCCCTCGTAGCCGAGAGGTTCCGGGATAGATCCCCATTGTGGCTATTAAACTATTGACGTGGACCAACTCCTCACGCAATCATTAGCTTAGCTGGGGCTAACGGGAATACTAGTAATGTGATAAACGCAAATTACTAGTAATCTTTAATAAAAAAAATTATAAATTATGTAACTATTATTTTTTTATTATGGTTTTCGCGAATATTTCCGCCAAGTAGTTTCTATGTTCTTTAAGGCTCAGCTCAAGGTACTTTGTGAATATATAGTGGGTATTTGTGTTGTTATTAAATAATTTAGATAGTACGTAAGTAGGTAGTATTTGTGCACAGATCATGGGCTGGCAACCAGTCCGTCGTTATCACATCGGATGGGTTCACGTCGCGTGCTCGTGATAGGTACTTTCGCGGTCGGCTGGCTTTGTGACAAATAATACAATCCTGATTCGCTCATAAACAGATATTATCACTGAACCGATAAAAGCTATGTTGATGACCCTTATTTAATTTTGACAATATTGATGTGATACCATGCCGATAATAATAATATGTATTGACGCAAGTAAACGATGACAACATTTCGATAAGTGCTAAAGGCTCGTTCATACGGATATTGCGGCATCGACACAAATAATCATGGCGAGACACATTGATTTGTACAAAAAATATATTATTTTAAGTATAATGTGTTTCAATGTTTAGTTTGCAATACCAGGAATAGGAATATGTACCTTCATGACATATGTTTTAAGCTCCGCATAATTAAAATACAAAACACGCGTGCAGAATATTAAGCTCTTCTAAAAAATATTTACTTTGGGTACCTATTAAATAGTTATTCAGAGATCTAAAAATGTTTTGAATGCCTAAAGTTATTCCTTATAATCATCATCATCAAACCAAGGAACATAGTGCCAATCTAGCTTCTTCAAAAATCTTTTTGTTTACAAATCCTACCATTATTATTTAACTATAACTCTTTGCCTGACTCAGCTCGCGCTGATTTAGTATATCGACTATCCCGAGCAGTGGCGGATTTACAAATTTCCAAGCTAGGCTGTAAAGTATTTGCCGCCCTTGCCTCTACAATTGTCATGTCCTACATTAGGCCGATTACTGGTCGGGGGGCGGCCAAGTAGCTGTTTTACACTAGATTTGGAAGTTTGCTACACCGAATGTATAAGGACAAGTGAGAGGGCAATGTCCCCGGCAAAATTTGTTGCAGAGTTCTATCGGTCCCCAAATTTGCCGCCCCAAAAATCTGCCGCCCTACGCTCTAGCCTACTCAGCCTGCTGGTAAATCTGCTGGTAAATCCCGAGGGACTCTTCAGTGTTACGGCAGAAAAAGCACCTTAAACGCTGTTCCATAACATAAGCTACCGCGAGTTTAATTACAATCCGTCCAATAGTATCCACGTGGTGCGCGCTCAGACAGGCTGCAAAATGTTTAAAACTGTATTTCACAGTCTTCTCTCCACTGTCCCATTTCGTTTAAAAACTTGATGGAACTAGACCAACTATCCTATTATATCCAGC
Organism: Notodonta dromedarius; assembly: GCA_905147325.1. Classification (NCBI taxonomy): domain Eukaryota; kingdom Metazoa; phylum Arthropoda; class Insecta; order Lepidoptera; family Notodontidae; genus Notodonta; species Notodonta dromedarius. The sequence continues at coordinate 7,892,220 of LR990160.1, read as the reverse complement.
ATCCGCACTCATCTCGAACAACAAATGTGACAAGCCAATTTATACTACAATACACAATTTGCAAGTCATATTGTGCTAACAGTGTGAACACCATCCAAGCGCACGCGCACGGATTCTTCGCGTGTAAATTGTTAATTCGCGGAGCAACAGCATAAGCCCCACTGCAATGGAAATATACCCTGTCAACATATTATTATTATCACTGACAAGTTATTGTCACCACCTACTTGATTATTGGCTATGTAGGTATAAAAAGCCAGTGGAAGATCACAGTGTCACAGTTTGATTTAGAAAAGAAGACTAGGTACCTACGCAACGAATAACGCAACGAAAATTATAATATCTTTTGGTGTTATTGTAGGATGCTCCAAGATTACCCCTCATAATTATGACGTACCTGCACAACACACCCGTGTTGTGCAGGTACTTCCTGTATCTACATACTTCATGTTTCTATGCTACACTATAAACCATAATATACCACCATAATGAATACGGAATTTGCTGGAGTCATAGGTATTTGATAATATTCACGTTATTATAATATAATGAAGACGGATCTTCTGTTTCTTCTTTTTTGTGATGACTACCAGCTGAGCATCCCGTCTTTACGATGGCTTCCCGTTTGGCTGAAATTTGTTGCGCTGAGGCTAATCATGGTTCACTTGTGTGCCGTCCTATTATCAAAAGCCGATTTTGAACTACTTATAAGCAAAAACACGGAATGATGCTCCAAAAAAATATATCGGTATACAGTTTTATTTGATAAGTAGACCAATTAGTAATTAAAAGTGATAGGAAAATATAAGTCAGACTGAACTTTTGGAAAAAATGCGATTTCACGTAGTAAGTACCTATAAATCAAATTAGGCAAATTATGTATTTTATAAATCGGATGGCAGCTATGCAAGACGTCTCCACACCCACACAAGATTTCATATGGTCGACCGATAACTTAACCAGAATGTTGAATATCGGAATTGGTTAAGGCCCGAAAAATCAAGATGTCATTTAGAAAGATAAGACTAAAACTTTAATCCTTTCTTACCTTACCACTGTCGGATTAACACATTCCTCGAAGGTAATTTTGATAAAGCGAGCAAGATCTATTAGGTACAATGTACCTTTATTAATTGGGTTGATGTTCGCCGCTTTAATTAACATCTTGGTTGTTGCGATACGTTGGCATGCTCCAGATGTGACGAGTACGGAGATAACAACATTGCATTAAATACATGGAAATGCAGAAGCTGAATAAAAACAATAAGTATGTAGCTATTTATTTAAAATTAATTGCAATTAGCACAAGGATAATAATACCACAGTAAGCTGAAACATGCTTAGGTAAGAGCATATCTACTGGTCTTGAAAAATATAATAATACTAGCTATGCCCGCGACTTCGTCCGCGTGGAATAGTGTCTTTGGGTAGCATTTTTAATTATTTAGGCAATTTTTTTTACAAATAAGACACATACGTATAAATACTTTAATGACCTATTTACTGTGTTTCACTGGGTTTCACATATTTCCATACAAACTTTCATCCCCTATTCCCTATTGTTATTTTACACCCTTGAGGGTAAAACTTTTACAAACTTTGAATGTCATATTTGTTTATATCGAATCAACAGCCTAACAAATAAGTTTCAAGCTTCTAGCTCTAAAAATGACGATACTTCCATACAACTTTTCATCCCCCCTTTCGACCCCTTAAAACTCTTTTTTCGCATTAAAAAGTAGCCTATGTCCTTTCTCAGGCTCTAGACTATCTGTGTATCAATTTTCATTGAAATCGGTTCAGTAGTTTTGGCGTGAAAGAGCGACAGACAGACAGACAGACAGAGTTACTTTCACATTTATAATATTAGTAATTTATAATATTAGTAAGGATTCAGTGTGTTTTTAAGTTTGATACGGCAAAAATCTATATAATTTCGTATGCATCGATTAAACATTATCAGGCGACGCCACGGGTGTAAGCCAGTTTCATAAGACGTCTGCCTATCACTGCCATGATTATTGAATTAATAGGATTTATTTTAAAAATCTTGGAGATATTTTAGTTTATTTTTACCGAAAAGGACAGTGGTAATAACAATCAGAGTAGCGAAAGTTTCTAGTCAAAGAATAACGATTTCATATCAAATTAAACATTTCCACTGACCTCTGGCACCTGACAACACCTACCCAGTGATACTGTAGAATGGGTTATTCAGTATTTATGTTTACTGAGGTAAAGTGGCGAAATTAAATACATAGTTACAATACATGGACACTGAAATGTCGTCAAGGTTATATCGATATTAAGGGTGTAGAGATAGTGGGTTTGTAGTATGTGATTATCAGATAATTAGTATTTCGATATCGTTAGTCTGAAAAAGTTGTCGTAGGCATGTATTACCTATTTGACTGAAACAATGTCATAATTCAGATTACCTTTACTTTATTGGTTTTAGTTTCCCGCTAACAAAATATTCATCTTGAACATATCTTGCAAGTTATGATTTCTGATGGCTTATCGCTGTGTCTACAAATAGTAAATGAGTACCTATACTAACAATTAATTATAATATGAATACGACGAATATGAATATTTGGACAACCGCTTGGCGCAGTGGTTCGAGCGTAGGCCGCTCGACTCACTACACATGGTGGTTGCGGGTTCGATTCCCGCCGGGGCAAATTTCAGAAATGGCCTTTTAGTAATTTTCCCATTTCTGGGTGTCACTGGAATCGCCCCCAGTCCATTGTACGGTACCCATACTACAAGCATTGTTTAGTGTGGGACCATAATAATATAGTTGGTGTGTTGGTCAAGCGATTTTTTTTAAATATTTGGACTCGTTCATTTCATTGACACTTTAATATTTACCTACTTACCTTATTTTACAGGATATATATGTAGTTCCATACATTGTTATTGTATGTGTAAGTGTGTTATCAGTTTAATGAAACACAGATAACTATGATGAAACATAATATCGAGGGCAACAGCTGATCGTCGCGCCCCGGCCGGCGTGCGGCGTTGTTGCAAAACAGGTGTGGGCCCAATATAATAAATACCTATTATGACTTTTGTCAAAGGGTTAAATTCATGTAAAGTTTTATACCTACGTCATTTGACTAGATATTTACTTATAATAAATGGTACTTACTTATGACCATCAAATACGAATTCCATATTTGTGACCGATGGATTATTATTTTTAGATCCCTACGTAAGTTAAATAAAAATAATATTGTAATGACCTAATTTCAAGTGTGTATTGAGATAACTTATCCCAAGGTCAAAGGGACCTTATGTCGTGTAAACATATCGCCATCAGATGTGTTTTAAACTTTTAATAAGGCACATGATGTTTATGAACTGTAAATAGTCATATTATATTGAAAATGTTTTTTTTTAATGGACTATTTGTTGTTGGCCAGAGTGGCCATAACAACTTCACCCGGACAGAGGGCGAGCGCAAGTGCGCTCCAGCCAGATATTGAAAATGAACCTATTAAAATTTTAATAGCACTAGGTCACCTAATGGTCATAACAACAGTAAAAACCCGGCTTCTCAGAGTTCAAGGTGGCCATTACTGTTGTATATCTATCTAATTTTTCTTAAAAAGTTGTTTGTTTAGATTGAGCAGCAAAGAACATACCTTTGACAGTTCAAAAAATAACGTGCTCCATACTTTTAATACCCCGACCTCAACGCAACCACCAAACCACAGTTTGAAAGTAATTCCGCCGTGCGGTTGGCTTTATAAATTGGAACTTTTTTAAGGAAAACACGAAGGTTTTGGCTATAATTGTTTTGACTAATAATCTTGAGGAAAACTACGATGACCAACAGTTTTTGAAGTCCGTCTGTCTAATATTCATGTAGTTATCTAAGTATCTTGTATGCTGAAGAAATCTCCAAACAGATTTACCAGTCCGATATATTTCTGTCTTTGGTGCGTGCTAGATTATAGCCAAATCAGGGGCAAAACAAAGAAGGAAATAAAGTTAGGACGTAGTAGATCCTATGCTAGGTAACATCATTAGTTCTAGGAGTAACTGCACTAGGTTCGTGCAACTAAACTGCACCTCATTATATTTAATGTCCCTTTTACACTGTAATAGTTGCCATCGCGTGCAGGGAACTGAGTGCTATCAACCAGTATTTTATCTGTCCACTTGATTAAAATAGGTACTTACCTACTTAGTGATTGTGAATTATGTGTGTTCATAAGAGAGTGGACTAAATTGCAATATTGCAGCACTTACATGTGCTCTAACCACCCATTTTGTCATTTTGAGCAACATTTTTTATAGTACATAGAACACACGGAACTTTATAGAGACGTTTACGATGGTAATTGGTATAGCCAAGCTGAAGCCAACTGATTTCAGCTCAAATACGACCTGACTCTACTAGGGTAGTACCACCCTGTCACAGAAGATCAGCGTAAAGTATAGTTGCGTTTCGTAGGATATGTGCGAGAGCAGCAAGCCCCTCAAAACCGCCCCTCGCCTCCTCTTACTCTATCTCACTCTGCTTCAGGTTGGCAACGTGCGAGCAATGCCATTGGTATTGTAAGCATCTATAGGCTACGGTAACAGCTCAACATCAGGTAGATCGTACGCTTGTTTGCCGATTTTGTTACATAAAAAAGACTCAAAACTGGTGTGCTGACGGGTAACAAACATAAGATATTTTAACTTATTACTCAATTAAAATTTGGAGACGGATCGATGTTATAAACAACATGATGTATTGCGATAAGAAAAATAAAAAATGGTGGGAAAAGCGAAATAATATATTGGGTAACAGGTGGCTGATTTGTGACCTGTGACCGGTGAAGGCAAAACGTACTTACCTCACTTTCTTATTTATAGTAATTGGAAATTTAAATATTTATCAAAACTTTTGTTGCGCAATCGCAACCTTCAAAAACATTATTTTCAACGCCTAATACCTACACCACAAGGGATATCAGCTATTTGAAATACATACCTACCTAACGGATTTTGCAACGGAAGCGCACTAGATCCTCACATTGAGTTCAGATAAACGGATCACATAAACTTTATTCAAGGTAGGTACCTAATACCTTGCACCAAGGCTGATTGAATGGAGGAAAGTTGAAAATAGACCTGCCAAAATGCCAACAGAGGATTGGTACCTATACAGCAGTTGGGATTCAAATGCTTCGCCTGGTTATCTGGTACTACATCCCTTAATCCCAATTGATATACCTATTAAATACAGAATATTGCAAAGTCCGAAATAATAATTGAGGTGCATTAGGGCTGCTGATATGTAGGTAGGTGCCTAGTAAAGTAAGACTAATAGGTAGGTACCTACTTTTTACTACCTAGGTATTATATTTTTGAATTACAAGCGTTTAAATATTAGTCAAAACCTTCGTGTTACGGCTTTTAAACACATACAAAGACCTAGAAAACAGTGTAAAGTTAATTTACGAGCAGCAGCCACCAGTAAGTATTCTAGAAAAAGTTTCTACTTAATTTTTTGCACAGTGCCTAGGTAATAACCTACTTGAAATTTTATGATAGCTTGGAAAAATAATAAAAAAAAAATTAAAATTTTGATATAAATGTTAAACCATTGAATTATATGCACGATACTTACCGAAACCGACAAGTATTATAACGGGCTATTGAAACTGCCTGTATTTTCGCTGCGCGGACACACTTCATCCCCACAGATTACTAACATATATAAACAAAGTCGTATTCGGAGAATATGAATAAAACTCGTCGTGTTGCACATTGCACCTAGCGAGCCGCTGTAATTTGCCCTTTGGAGCTTTGAACAGTTTGTACATTGCAATAAATGTCTGTGAACTTTGGCATAACAGGTTACTCACAAAAGTGTGTCAGAGACGACCACACTTGGCTATTTTCACCTTTTATTTATTGCCTGTAGGCACAATAACAGACGATCCACCGGATGTATGGGAAGTGGTAGGTAACCGTCGCTCCTGGACACCTGCAGCTCAAGAGCGGGCGCGGTGCCGGGGCCTTGTAGGGACCTGTCAACTTACCCATTGAAAAACCGCATGTTGTAGTGCAAAGAAGACTTCAGGAACTGCTGATTCAGCTGATGAATTAAGTACTTAGTTAAACTCACTTAGTTGAATCAAATAAAGGCTTAATAATCTTAATATAAGTCACGAGTTATAATTAATTATAATTACTCATCTTTCGTTCTGATGACGCCGCACCGCCGCCGCGCGCCGCCAGTGCATTGAATAGGTATAAACACGTAATTATGTATTACTGTACTCTACATGCTATGTGTACGTATATACTGCCGACGTCCTTGCCAGCGCAGGTAAGTTATCGTGATACTACCCACGAGAAAACTGGTGTAAACATGAAGGTTGTGCGTGTGCACAAATGTCAATGCACGGATATTTTTATAGTAGGTTAGGTAGGTGAGTAATTGCTTTGTTTGTTTATAGTACAGAGACTCGGATGTTATGAATGAAGGGAGGTCACAGAACCGCGCTGCGCCCGACGCGTCTAAATTAGGTTTAAGGCTGAAGCGCCCATCTAGCCCGCGAAGTTCAAATTTTTTGAGTTCTTTTAGAAATTTTTCAAAATCTGACAATAATAAAAGACAAATTTTGTAGTTTGCGAAAAAGACCGTGTGCAGTGCATTTATTAATATATCCAACTTCAACTAAAACATTTCAAGAACGACAGCTATCCAGATAATCTGGCAATTTTTGTATATTTAGTGATTTCTAGTATCATATCCACCGTGATAATATTTAGTGTAAAAAAAATGTATTAATAAATGCACTGCACACGGTCTTTTTCGCGAATTACAAAATTTGTCTTTTATTATGGTCAGATTTTGAAAAATTTCTAAAAGAACTCAAAAAATTTGAACTTCGCGGGCTAGACAGGCGCCTTCACCTTAACGAAGCAAATTAAATTGTTACAGGCGTACATACGCATTTATTTGATGACAAATTACTATGCGCAAATACACTTTCGTTTTAAATATGCATTATTGTAGCGGGGCTGATGTTCATTGAGTATAAGTATAATATTATATTTTTATTGTGAACAAACAAAGAATAATAAATCACTCACTATTGTCACTACCTATAAGCCACTTATTAGTTAAATTTTATGTAAACTCGAGCGTTTTCTGCTTATTATAAATAATCTATACAAATAAATAAAAATGGAGTGTCTGTTTGTAATATCAAAATAACACCTTTTCACTGAATACATATGAAAGTACATACGACACCTATAGCAAAAACGCGATTAAAAAAAAAATTGTCTGTCTGTCTGTCTGTCTGTCTGTGTGTTTGTTCCGGGTAGTTAGCTGATGTTATAAGCAGTAACTTAGGTTACTTTTATTTTAGAAAAACTCAATTTAAAAAATGAAATAATGGGTTCTGTCGTGCGGGCTCAGAACGCAGGAGCGGGCTTTTTTGTTAAGTTAAATTCCACGCGGACGAAGTTGCGGGCTCAGCTAGTAATAAATATAATGAATGCAAGTGATAGCCGGTTAAGCACGCGTATTGCGTGCACAAGGTCCTGGGCTCAAACCTCGGCTCGCACTTATGGGTTTCTCTAAATCTATGGCCGAATCATAATTTCAACCTGATGATTATCACTTACGGGTACGGAAAACATCGTCAGGAATTCCCCCCTTGTATTGAGGGGTCTTGTGTGAGGGACAGTGAAAATATAGCAGTTTATTTTTATTTTAATGCAAGCGTAGTTTACTATCCACTCTATTAATATAAGCATCTACCTCATGAAATATTCATCTTATAATTCTGTAGTGATACCTACTACATTTGGTTCAGGTTAACTAACAACTTAGTTAAGTATAATATTGTGTTTGAAAAGTATAACTCAGACGTTGTTTGTGCTATTGAAATTGTATGTCTAGCAACTCGGCTAAATAGAAAACGTTAAAACAAATTGGAAACACTTTGAATATTTATAACAATGTCGCGTCACGTTTCTCAGACACAATTATGCTGCCAATTATAACCGCAAATGACTGAATTGAATAGAGGATGATAAACATGTATTTTGTAGCTAGAATGCTTTGTTAATTACTAGCTTACCTAATTCGGTTAATGGTTAATATTGAATGGAGCTAATTTCTAGATACAGGCGAAGATATAACGAGGACGCGGAAAATATGAAGTGTTTCCGTCTAAAAATGTTACGACTATTTGCGTTATCCACATATTGTATTGTATTTTTAGGTAGGTATATTATATAGGTTGAAACAGAAAGGGTAAGTATACTTTTTTTTTCAAAACTTAATTTTGTAATTCTAATACTATCAGCATTGGAACTTGAAAAACAAAAGGTGTTATAGGGATACAGCTGTTGACTAAGCCGATAGTTTTAGATTTACAAAGTTAAGTTTAAAAAAAATCGTTTCCCCTTTCTGTTTCACCTAGTATAGCATTTGTCATTTTTTTAGTATTGTATAGAACCGAATCAGTATTTGTGAGTCGCTCAGCCTTCTTTAGTTACAAGTTTTATTATCCTCGTTTTTTAGCCGTAGGTACCTACTTATTCGTTGTACAGAAAATCCTTAACTCGTCTTAAACAGCAATTGATTTGGGATTGAGCGGGTACAAATAAATTAAAGATGCTTTTTTTGCATTTGTGCAAGGTTAACTTAATTACTTATGTGCACGTATTGAGTGGAATTAAGTAGTTACGTCTCTCATACATAATTAATTATAATGTATTCCTACCTGAGATATCATTCCAGAAACAACTGATTGAATTCATAAGTAGGGTGTTAAAGTATTTTATTCGTTCATGGCATGCATGACAAGTAGGTAAGCAAGCAGTGATGCCATGGAAGATCTCATACTTTAGCCTTGTAATGGTAAATCATCTAGGTAGGTACCTACCAAACTACATACTTCCTACTAATATTATAAATGCGAAAGTTTGTAAGTGTGGATGTATGTTTGTTACTCTTTCACGCAAAAACTACTGAACGGATTTGGATGAAATTTGGAACACAGATAGTTTATAACTGGGATTAACACATAGGATACTTTTTATCCCGATAATCCCGAAATTTTTGTTAAGTTAAATCCTACGCGGATGAAGTCGCGGGCGCAGGCTAGTATATTATGAAATAACACGTATCAATCACACGTACACACAACACATCAATTAATTAGTGTCAGAGTTTTTAGGGTTCCGTAGTCAAACTAAAAACCTTATATAGTTTCGCCATGTCCGTGTTTCGGTCTGTCCATCCGACATCACAATCATTTTTAACCCCCGACGAAAAACGAGGACGATATTCAGAGACTATTAGGACAAGAAGGCTGCAACTTGACACAAACATAGAGTTTTAGTACCGCTACAAAACTGAGGAATTAAATATTGAAAGCAAAGTAATCCTAGGGTAGCATCTAGCCTGTAGCCTATACACCTACCTACTCTACATTATTTTTTGTTTACTTATTAAAAGTTATCGAATCAGTATCATAGGTACTTGGGTACCTACATATTCAAATTAATCTCAATGTAGCGGTGGTGCCTTTCTTACTTCACATGGATTCCTTCATTGGTATCTAATCTATTAGTAATTTTTTGAGCATGTTTCATCGGTTTTCTCAGGTACGTTAATCTTCGTTACCATGAGAACCATGATTTTTTTACGTTCCCTTGTCGCTAGAATCCACGTAATTACCTATTTGTATGGCTCATCGTCATTTCCACGGGTGGCGAATAGGGGGGAATATGTAAAATAATGCCACAGAAATACTTTACGTAGTCACTAACTCCTAGCGAGCGTAAAGTACATGGCAGAGCTGCTGATACCTGATACCTTAAGACTTGATCGTAGCACATCTGTTTCCCTCGAATTATATCGTCTACGACCGACTCACAGCTAATGACGGATGTGTGCGATCATTCTGGCTCGTTACAGCTCGAAGCTTCGAGGCCGATCAGCCGCCGCGCCGGCTCGGACCCTCAAGAAGCAATCACCTTGTTTATGTCGGCCCCAACAGATTCCTGCCCCTCCTATTGACGTCAGCGAATGGTTAAATATATAGTGCTAGTGCCTACAAGAATCGCTATCCCGTCCAGAGTCCTTTGTAACCGACCTCTATATCTCAAATAACAGGAGTAAAACCTTTAAAAAAAAAAACCGACCTCTATAATTACAGTGTTACCTAATACAGTGTAGTGTGTATCAGAAATTCTAAATATGTAATATTTTGGTTCGCGTTCAGAACATTACAGAACTATTGGGCAAAGCTAAGATGTACTTAAATACTGATAGGTAGTAACAATTTGGAAATTAAAAACATTAATTTATAGTCAATAACTTCAGGCTGTTGGATGTAAGTACCTACCTACCTGTGTCCTTATAGGCCGCAAAACAATCTATACAAATAAATAAAATTGGAGTGTCTGTTTGTAATATCAAAATAACACCTTTTCACTAAATGCATATGAAAGTACAAATGACACCTATAGCAAAATCGCGATTTAAAAAATGTTTGTCTGTCTGTCTGTGTGTTTGTTCCGGGTAATCTCCGAAACAGGTGGACCGATTTTGACGGGACTTTCACTGGTAGATATCTGATGTTATAAGCAGTAACTTAGGCTACTTTTACTTTAGAAAAACAAAATTTTAAAAAATGAAAAAATGGGTTCCGTCGTGCGGGCTCAGAACGCGGGAGCGGGCTTTTTTGTTAAGTTAAATTCCATGCGGACGAAGTCGCGGGCTCAGCTAGTAGTTAATAAAACATTAAAATGGGTGTCACATAAAAGTTAAATACAATCCCACTGTCACACTCCCCTTGTCCAATGTGCGAGCAATGCCTTTGGTATTGCAAACATCTATAGGCTATAATAACTGCGTAACATCAGGCGGATAGTACGCTTGTAAAGTCGGCAAGACATTGTTGTCGGGATGTCAAAAAATAAATTTACGCTTATTTTTGATAGGTTTATATTATCTTCTACTTATCATACACATTCTTTCACACCAACCTGCCCGTCTGTACCGTAATCCAGTTCATACCGGTTATACCCATTTCACCTAGAAACATAAAGATAAGGGTTCGGTTTTTTCTTCTGAGAACCAATTAAGTAATTAGCTACTTCCACTTGCCTGATGTTGGAGACAGATACACAAGCACATGGCAGAGCTGCTGATACCTCCAGACTAGATCGTCGCACATAGGGTTACCAGATGTAAAAATCGAAAGACCGGAGAAAAGGCCTGATTACCATGGAAAAGTCCTGAGATTTTATACAGTTTGAGAATTTTCTCTCAAAAACGTATTATTATCGTTTTATACCTACCAAATATCTACCAAAGGAAGATTATTTTTAGTTTGTTTTACTTGGATATAGAGATCTTTAAAATGTAACCTGTGTTTTATTGAAAATCCTGAGATTTCACGAGATTTGCAAAATCCGGCCGCAATCCTGAGAAAAGTCGAAAATTCCTGTAATCTCAGGACAAATCCTGAGATATGGTAACCCTAGTCGCACATCTGTAGGTAACCCTCGAATTATATCGTCCGATTCACCGCTGATGACGGATGTGTGCGATCATCATATAGGACTGGCTACTTAAATGATAAGTAATATATTATGTAATTATATCGAAATAATTTATATCGAGTACCCACCTATACTGCTTGCAAGGTAGGGATTGGTTTGGTTAGGTTTACCGACATAGGAACCTAACATATAATGGGCCTACTAGTGTTACAGTAATTATTCACGCTCCTACAAAGTCCGCTGTCACACGGGTGATGGGGAAAAGGGATACTGAAATTTCTAACTGGGCGGTAGAAATACGTTGAATTTTCAGTAGCCCTGTATACAAGGTGACACATAATGGGTATACTTTTTTTTCAAAACTTAACTTTGTAATTCTAAAACCATCAGCTTTGGAGGGAACTTGAAAAACAAAAGGTGTTATAGGAATACAGCTGTTGACCGATTTCACAAGTCTACAAAACCTTTAGTACTTCAACTGTCCCACAAAGCCGATAGTTTGAGATTTACAAAGTTAAGTTGCAAAAAAAATTGTATACCCATTTTGTATCACCTAGTATAGTGAAACCTCTTATTGGTCTGTGTGTAGTCTGTGTACCTAAAGTGGTTATATTACCTATATCATAAGACTTATTTTTATTTTTATCATGGGTTTCATTTTCTTTGGCTCCTGTGCTACCTCGTAATATTTTTCTCAAAGGTGAGAATATTTAGGTCAGATTTGAGATTTAGGTCACAGGTATGTCATCTTCTTGTTTAGGTCCATGGTCACTTGAGACTGTGACGCATGTACAAAATAAGTAGGTAATCATTTATGGTTTCAAGATTAGGTTCAAGCGTTTCAACAATTTTTTTTTCCAACTAATGATTACACTCCCTGAGCCTATTATGCCTATCCTCATTTTTTGGAAATCTACTATATAAAAATAAGTCGGGTTTTCCTTCCTGACGCTATAACTCCAGAACGCACGAACCGATTTCCACGGTTTTGCATTCGTTGGAAAGGTCTCGGGCTCCGTGAGGTTTATAGCAAAGAAAATTCAGGAAAAATTTCAACAGAACGCGGACGGAGTCGCGGGGCACAGCTAGTCTACTATATAAAAATAAGTCGGGTTTTCCATCCTGACGCTATAACTCCAGAACGCACGAACCGATTTCCACGGTTTTGCATTCGTTGGAAAGGTCTCGGGCTCCGTGAGGTTTATAGCAAAGAAAATTCAGGAAAATTTTCAACAGAACGCGGACGGAGTCGCGGGGCACAGCTAGTTATATATAAAAATAGGTATATTAATAAATAAGTTCCTACCTATAAATGTAATAATGCGTCGTGAGTCAAAATTAACTGAATAACTGAGCATTTTTTTATTGAATTGACTGAACAGCAATATTTTTATGAAATAAAACTAACACAAAAACATTAAGGTGAAGGCGCCTGTCTAGCCCGCGAAATTCAAAATTTTCGAGTATTTTTATAGTTTATCCAAAATCTGAAAACATTTACGACAACATTTTGTGATTTGCGAAAAACACGGTATGCAGTGCGTTTATTAATACATATAGTTTACTCTAAATATTATCACGGTGGATATGATACTAGTAAATCACTGAATATACCAAAATTGCCAGATTATCTGGATAGCTGTCGTTCTTGAAATGTTTTAGAGTAAGTTGGATATATTAATAAATGCACTGCACACGGTGTTTTTCGCGAATTACAAAATTTGTCTTTTATTATAGTCAGATTTTGAAAAATTTCTAAAAGAACTCAAAAAATTTGAACTTCGCGGGCTAGATGGGCGCTTTAGCCTTAATATAATTACTTCACTTGACATTGGCGAAATGGGAAAATTCAACACGAAAATAAAAACCAGATGTAAACAATCCCGAAATAATTTTACATAAATCCATCCAAACACATCCAGAAAAAAATCAACGCTGTCGTAGCTGCCGGCAATAGAAGATGTACTTACTTATAAAGGTGCTCCCTAACCAGGAGCATTCGCGTGTAATGTAACGTTACAGATTCGAGATTATGTAATCACTACGTTTACACGCGAATGCTCCCGGTGAGGGAGCACCTTTACATCTCTCTCTGTACTTATAGGTGATAATATAAAATTTGAAAAAGAATAAGTATACCTACCGCCGTGTGATTGAACCTAAGAGTATGGAATAGAATAGAGAGAGTGATGAAATCGAAACAGTTCTCTATCTATCTGGACCCCTTATCTATATAAGTCGCGTCGTATGTTAAAAAAGGATGCCTGTATAGTTCACAACTCGTTATTTTGGAAGGTTGAAGCCTGTTTGCTAAACCATGGACAATTTTAGTGTTGTCCATACAAGCATAAAATATTTATCGATATTTTGTCTATGACGTTAAAAAATAAAAGTTTATAACGAAACATGAAACCTCCCAATTTCCATTAATCTCCCACCCACAATGATAATTATTATCAGGCCAGGGTTTGATGGAAAACAAATAAAAATATATATACAATTACAGCAGTGAATTACAAATTTATTTCAATTGAAATCACACATTACATACGGGAAATCAGTTTACAACTTATAGAGCAGTAATTATCGTGTATTTCTTTTGTTTTTGAGATCAATGACGGCCAAGTAAAGTAAAATTAAACAACACAAAAACAAAAAAATCAATGTTCAAGTGAATGTCGTACATGCATAAACTTTAAATGATTTGACGACCGCTTGGCGCAGTGGGTCAAGTGTAAGCCGCCCGGCTCACTGCACCGAGTAGTAGCGGCTTCGATAACCGCCGGAGCAAATTTCGGAAATGGCCTTTTCGTTATTTACCGAAGTCTGGGTGTCACTGAGATCGCCCAGTCCATTGCACGGTACCCATAGTACAAGGGTTGATTAGTTTGGGAACATACAGATGGTATGTTAGTCTGGCGATATTTATTTATTTAGCTTGGATCCCATAACGTGCTACGGAACTCTTGAGTTGTAACTAACTTACAGTCGATGCTTAATGCGACCTTAATGCTTTAAATAAAGGCCCGCGCCAGATGCATGCCACCGCAGGCCGCGGCATGTGTTGCTGGACCCCCCCGACCAACTCACCGCTCTCCTAGACTCAGATGTCGAAGAGAACGACACACACACACTCCCCACCAGACACCGACCTCGCCGGCGAGGTCGACGTACCCCCGCTTCCGCTAGAAGGTGCGTCTACTTACCTAGACGCACCTTGGCACCCGACAAGCCCGCTGAGTTTCTTGCCGGATCTTCTCAGTCGAGGTCGCGTTCCGATCCGGTGGTAGATTTATCCTCGCCACCTCTTCTGGCAGCGGCCCAAGCCAAGGTCGTGTCCCTTGTGGCGCCCTTGAGCTAGCTGCCCCCTGCCCCTCTGGCTGGAGCGCACTTGCGCTCGCCCTCTGTCCGGGTGAAGTTGTTATGGCCACTCTGGTCAACAACATATAGTCATATCAAAAAAAAAAAAAATTGATAAAGGCACACAGATATGCAGATGGACGACAGACGTACATGGCAAAACGATAATGGTTTCTAGTCAGATTACGGAAACCGTAAAAAAAATATTCTTCAATTAGCTAAAAATGTTTTTTTTTTTGTAAACAAATTTATATTATAATTTAACATTGCCAAATTATTAATCATTTGATGATTATTATTGGCCTCTGAATAAAATGGTCTTACTCAAAACGCTCCTTATTTTATCTTTGTTCGGTAAAATGTTTTTAGTTATATGATGTATGCGTATTTTTAAATAGTAATGTGTAATCGCTTTAATTAATAAAAATCTGTGGTCTTCAAACAGGTTATGCTCTAAAGCATGATCAGCTAATTCATTAAAAATATTAGTACCGAGTAAAGTCTTTGTAACCTTATTTATCATAGTGACCATGTGCTTTGGGGATCCTATTAATTTCGACCCAATTATTGTCTGATGGCTTCTGAGAACTTTTTCGGTTACATTGCAAACCTTAATCAAACTAGGAGACGGTATTACTAAGCCCCCTCGATTTTTTTATATTTATTAAGGATGGCACATCAGTTTTATTATTAACACATGTAAAGTGTAAGCTATTCGTGTACTTTTCACAATTTAACGAGTTTTTAAGCTTTCGTGCCACGAAACCAGCTATGTAAGTTATCACATTTTCAGCATATTCCGATATAATAGTAGGGTCAGGTATGTAATCGTGGTCAGCAGTATGTGCAATATTGCAGTATGTGCAACCTGCACTCGATCAAATCCGTAGTTGTTACGGCGAAACTCATACGTACAAGACAATACTCGCCGCAGTGCCATCTGATCTTTTTTTAGTTGTTATACATAAATTACTCGGTTAACGGGTAGCCATTATTTTAGACAAATGTGAATTAAAAAAATTAAATATATATTTAATGATATTATTTGATTTACTTACCGATGAGACTAGAGAAAAATTTGGATTGGAGCTTGAAGATGGGTAAATATGATCAGAATGTTTTTTGCCAATTTCTGATACCGATTGGTCATTTGGTTCGATATTTGTTACTGTTCGCAGTACGGGAATTGGCTGCTGAAATATAAATTAATAAATACATATACAAGGTGAAACATAAAAGGTATACTTTTTTTTTCAAAACTTAACTTTGTAATTCTAAAACTATCAGCTTTAGAGGGAAATTGAAAAACAAAAGGTGTTATAGGAATACAGCTGTTGACCGATTTCACAAGTGTACAAAACCTTTAGTAATTCAACTGTCCCACAAAGCCGATAGTTTGGGATTTACAAAGTTAAGTTGCAAAAAAAATATTATCCCCATTTTGTTTCACGTAGTAGTGGTGCCCATAGAAAAAGGCACAGCCCCACCAATCGTCTAAGCCACATGATATCAAAATGCATGTCAATAATCTCTCATAATAAATAATAATAAATACGCCTTACTACGAGCATCGCGTTTGAGGCCCACTTTGCGCTGAACAAATAGTAAAAAATATAAATCAATCGCCAATAAGTACAAAGTATCACCAGTTATAAGAAAAGTATAGCATTATATTTATTAAATTATTTCGAAGGATTAAGCATACCTTGAAACATATTATAAGAACAACTGTATCGAGTAAGCATGTTTATTTACCTCATGAAACACATCTGATTCAGGAAATAAAGTTGGCATAGCATCTGGTGTTAGTTTACGCCATTTGTTTTGTAAGTTTTGGAAGCAGGTTTTGGTAAAATGTTTCGAGCATATCCTGCTTCTTTTTTTTAATCTGACTCCTCCTGGAATAATATTCTGCCAATTCAACATCTTATCCTCAGGTATTCTGCAATAAGTAAAAAAAAAAAAAAATAGGGGAATTGTTACGCTTCGATATGGTGGACTGGATTATTTTAGATTAAAAATGCAGATATCCAGTAAAGTTATAATGATCTGTATAAAAAACTTTACAAACATGGCCGCGGTTGAATAATGACTCGGTTCTTTTGTCGGATCTCTTCGTGGTACGAGCCCTATCCCTCGGGGACCCGAACAGCAGGGTGGAGACGAAGACGGTAATTATAGTAAAATAATTTAAGAATACTATTTTGGAATACTTGACCCTAATGAATGAGCAATTAAAATTGTATATATTTACTCTACGATACAACGACTCTAAAAATATCGACGGTAAATATTATCATAAGTAATTTTTTACGTCGATAAAAAATTCGCATCACTATTAAAACATCAAAACATTTTCATAACCTCTAAAGCTTAACTAATAAAGATCCAAATATCTAAAAACAATGCGTATTACAACAAAATGCATTAAATTACTTCGATGGTAAATTAACTTTAAATGAAATCATTGCATTGTCAAGCTATATCACCAGTATTTTTCGGATAAAATAATGAAATTGTCTTACCGATGAAAACTTATATGTTCACCAACATTTCTCATCCGACCCGTATGGGATCGACACCCTGGCACAACACAAGACATAATATTGGTATAAAGCAATAGAATCAGTGTTTTTACTTTGATTTATTATAAACTCGCACTTTTTTTCCATAAAATACGGCGCCGACTCAAAAATTTTTCATACGTTGTACTATAAGACAAAACTGAATAGCCATTCTATCATTCCTAAGCTGTAAACAAATGTTGACTTTTTAATTTTGTAGTATTAAAGATATCCAAGCTATCCACTTGACGTTTTATATGTGGCTTCACTCGAAAATGGGGAGACGTACCGACCGCTATCTGTCTCTTTCTATCCTATAACCATTTCCTAAATAAAAAAACAGGCCAAATATTCAATTGTTACTACAACTTTTCGGGACTCTCTCTGTGTACTCTGAGGATTGAACAACCAATGAACAACCAACGCCATCTAAAAAATGATTTGAAAATTATATTGTTTGGTAGGTTTTGATTCTGGTAAACAGAATAAGCGTCATCTATTAGACAATTTCCACGCTCACCAAGAAGATTGGCGCTTGCTAAAGTGCTACAAGGCTCTTTTGGCGCTTGAGAGCGTCGCTAGTGTCGATTAGTGATGTAACGAATGTTGGATTTTTGACATTCGCGAATACGAATGCCAATGCGAATATTTGGCTACAACATTCGGAAATACGAATGCGAATGCGAATGCGAATATTTGGCTACAATATTCGCGAATGCGAATGCGAATGTTGACTTTCAAATAAGAAGCCCTAAATTGAAAATTTAAATTGTAATTAAGAAAACCCCGATTTTTTAATTACAAAAATGTTTTTCGTGAATCATAGCACTCTCGATCAGAATACCTTTCTAAAAAAGAAACAAAATTAAAATCGGATCATCTGTTTGGGCGCTACGATGCCACAGACAGACACACAAATACACATATTAAACTTATAACACTCCTATTTCTCGGGGGTTAATAAAGAGCGCGCAAAATATTATATTGGATTGACATTTCGTGTCGGCCGAACATAGCCGAACACATATAGGTTGAAAGAACGAAGTTAGTGACATAAAGTTAATAGGAAGAGATTTGTTTTGATTTGAGGGTAGTTTAGTATTATTTGATTAATCAAATTTATTTTATATTAAAATTTTATTGAGTTAATATTTTAATGAGACTAACAAAAGCAATAGAGAAAGATCCTATGGATCCTCAAGATAGTTTTTTTTTTAAATTCAAATATAAGTAAATAAGTGCATTATGTGCAAGTGAGCTAAGTTATGATCGAGGCTGGTTTGCAGCCAGAGACTAACGCGAGGGCTGTGCTGTGATGGAGCCAAGTGTGTAATTAACAATGCTCACGTATTTCACACGTCATTTTACAACTTAATTGCGACTAAAAAATATTTAGAGTACAATCTAATTGAAATGCATTTATTGAAATGCCACCCTGTGAGCAAGTTTGTTTAAATAATATATATATATTTCTTATTAGTTGTTAACATTCCATATCCATCTATAGATAATTTCCTTTTAGTTTTTCAAAAACATTCGCCAAACATTCGCATAGATTCTTGCGAATGCGAATGCGAATATTCGTTACATCACTAGTGTCGATACATGACTGTCATAATAATAAAAATATTATAACTCTGTGGCAAAGACTACAATCCCTTACTCTGTGGCGCGATACACAGACTTATAAATAAAGTCTGTCTGGCAATAAGTGGAACTAATTTTCGCTACGACGTCAATCTATTATATTTAACTGTTTTCATGTATATAAATTTCAATAAACTACTGTAATAATAAAATTGAATTCATCCTACAGTGATAAAACATTGAGTTTTTGGGGAGTCTGAAATAATGGAGGTTAACAACATTTCGTCGCATGACTGTGGCGCCGCGTCTGGAAGACTTCTTTCGTGAGACGGACTTTACTACGTATCTCTGTGGGTGTGAATTTTAGTGTGAACCACAGATTCTATTTGATGTTTTTTTGTCTATGACCACAGAGAACACGAAAAGTGGATATATGATCTTTTTGAAATAATCACGAGAAGATTATAAATCTTCTTGGTGGCTACAAGGCTACTCACTACACAACTTAAATCATCATCATCTGCCTTACCTTTTCCCATTATCTGGGGTTGGCGCTGTATGTATTTCCTTCCATAGATCGCGCTTTCCTGTCATACTCATATCCACTCCAACCTCATTCATATCACTCTTAATACAATCCATACATCTTTCCTTGGGCCTTCCTCTCGCACTGTATCCATCCACATTCTTATTCATCACTCTTTTAGTCACATGCTTCTCATCCTTTCTCATCACGTATCCAAACCATTCCAGCCTCCTACCTCTTATTTTATCTGTAAGAGTTAGGAAGCTGGAATGGCCACACAACTTATAAATACTACTCAATACTACTTCACCACTAGTCACCACCTTTTTACTGATTTTTGCGTTGTTAGTGAAAAGTTATTAGTTAACACCTCTCTGGTTATTACTGATTTATTTGTATACTAGCTGAGCCCGCGACTTCGTCCGCGTGGAATTTAACTTAACCGCTCCCGCTCCCGTGTTCTGAGCCCGCGCCACAGGACCCATTTTTTTAGTTTTTCTAAAATATAAGTAGCCTAAGTTACTCCTTATAACATCAGCTATCTGCCAGTGAAAGTCCCGTCAAAATCGGTCCAGCCGGTTCAGAGATTACCCGGAACAAACACACAGACAGACAGACAGACAGACAGACAGACAAAAATTTATTAAATCGAGTTTTTGCTATAGGTGTCGTATGTACTTTCATATGCATTGAGTGAAAAGGCGTTATTTTGATATTACAAACAGACACTTCAATTTTATTTATTTGTATAGATATATAGATGATATGTCCAAGAAGTTTAAAAACGGTAAATCCAATTTTTTACTATAGTCAGTTAACAATATAAAGTTCTTGTCAGTTAAAATAGACAGGCAACATTATTACAAATTATCTATAGGTTTACTTAAACTGTTAATTGGTATGGTAACACCGTCTTTTCAATTGCTGTCACCATCAGGCATCAAATGATTGCTCCAACCCAGACAAAATTTTATTTAAATTCGCCTCTAATTATCTAAAAATTAACTGTGATAGGCGTGAGTAATTAATCTATTTAATGTGCAGTTAACTTGTGCCAACTTCAGCTATCTGGAGCATTTTGTACCCTCGTATTTCGTTGTTTTAGTCCCACGTCAAATTATCTGCCTTGTAAGGGCGTTCATGTTTTCGTGTCAAAATGATTGAGTTTACGATAAAAACATTGGATTCCAACAATCATCACTTCTCAGTGGACGATGAGGTAAGTTGTAACATTTTCTATTTTTATCATATACCTACCTACCCACTATCCTTACTTCGTAGCTGCAAATAGATGCTAAAGGGCTAGCACATACTTTGTATCTAGGTAGGTATAGTAGGGTACAGTATGGATTTTGAGTTTTGTCAATGTCCGCCTTGAAATTCAACATGTCATAGGTTAATCTATGTTGCAATAGGTGGAATGTAGGTATATTATACGTTACTACGTACTTCATAGCTATGTAGGTATGTATGTACAAGCTTGTATGGATTTGGCGATTTGCAGAAGTAGGTACCATTAGAAATTATATATGTTGGTATCATTGTCTAAGCTATGTTATAGGTTGACGAATTAAGATACACTTAAATGTATATATAGTTAGCTTAATATTTTGTTTCTTAGTTGTTGTTTTAAAACATGCTTGTGTTTTGGTCTGGTCTGTTGAGATGTAGGTATCAGATCTACCTCGGTCTATTGGTATCACAGAATTGATGGTGTTAATAAATGTAGTACTAGGTAGAAAGTTCCTTCCAATAGATAAGCTATGACAACAGAATTTATGAACGGAAGATAATTATTAACATTACATAGTTGAGAGACAAAGACAGCACTAACTATATTGTAGTTGTGAATTTGTAATCTATGCTGATAATACTGAACCTTTACAAAAATTATGGTGTCTAACCTCATTCCCTCTTAGATCATGAGGTCATAAAATGTTAAGCTTTGTAAAATTCTTAATTATATCCTATCATACATTAAATGCTATGCACCAGACAATAGAGATGTATATTTTGATAGCAGTTACCTGTTGATTGTAGCGAGTGCTACACAGACTGAAAGATGAGAAAAGTACCTAAATATGAATTGAAGGTATTAATTTATTTATTAGAATAGATATATCGCAGCCAACTAGCTTAATTAGCCGTTCAATCAACAGCCTAGCCTCTTTACTAAACAGGGCTGTTCAACTAGTGGCATGAATGATATTCAGTTGTAGCGTCTGTTACAACATTTAAAAAACTAGCTGGCTAATGCTTAGGCCACTGCACTGGTGTATGTTGACATTTAAGTAGTACAAAACTTTTTCAAAATACTACCCAAGCAGAGCGCCCGGATGGTTAGGGTTTTTTTTTTATGACCCCACAGAAATTCTACCCCATAAGTAGGTTTGGTGGATCTAAACAATTTCATAAAATACCTACCTGATAAAATTATTCCATCATAGTTGTTGTTTGCCGACGCCATATTGACAGTTTGGTGAGTTTCAGGGCTAGGTGGCAGAAAGTGGAACTAAATTGAACTGAACAGGCTAGGCAAGTAATTAAACGTCATTGATCCAAGTCATCGAGCCTAGCTGTTTGATCAAATGGCTGAATATCATTCAGGCCACTAGTTTATAGTAAGAATGGTATTGACTAGGCTGTTGATTGAACGGCTAATTAAGCTAGTTGGCTGCAACAGATACACAACTTACACTATCTATCACATACATATTATAATTACAATGAAAATATATTTAATACTATCAGTTAATTCAAATTTCGAACAGTTCAGCTGAAATGTTTCCTATCACATTCACAGATGTCGGAAAGTTTTGGATGTTGAAAAACAACAGCTTCCATCTTTCCTATAATTTAGTCACTCCTCTGTACGATTTGCTTCTCAACAATGTCCCTCGTCCAGTGAACCTCCCCTATCTATTATCTCTTTCCGATATTTCTTCCGTTAAATCCCTATATAAATGTATTTCCCGTAATCATATCAGATTGTAGGTTTTGTAAACAGGCTATTGTCCCTACCGTCCTTTTCTTCTTTCTGCTCGCTCTTTTTATTACCCTTTGTATTTTATTTTACTTATATCTTGCTTTACATTACGTGTTCATTTGTGCTTTCATAATAATTATTTGTCTTTGTGTTAGTATACTATCATATCTTTGTTTCCCCTTTCTATCAAATTAAATTATGTATATTCAACCATACAGCCCAATTGTAAAGTTATCGCAAAAAAGCCTCACCTACAGACCAAGCGTACCATCAAACTGTTGTTGGCAAAATCATCTAATACCTATGTGATGATTGCCATATTTTTAAAAGTGTACTTTCCGTTAACTGTAAATAAATTCACAGAGGAGAAAATATGAAGCAATTGTTTTTATTTTAATGATTTCGGCATACAAAATAAATTAATTTGGTTTAAACCTGACCCCAAACATGAGTCTCTAACCCTGATTTTGGTTACCCACATTTATTTTACCTGGCTGTTCTTCTTCGCCTTCTTTTTTTAAAATATGGCTTTCATCATTAGGTAGTCGATGATTTTGCCAACAACAGAGTTTTATGTGACTGATGGTCGGTAGGTCTAGGTGAGGCTTTTTTTATTATTAATTTAGTTTTAAGACACAGATAATAACGTCACTTATTTAGTTTAATCATCAATACAAAACGTCAGAAATGCAAAATGACAAATAAGTAAAAGGTCAGATTAATAAAAAAGAACATGCAATTAGGGCTTATTTTCTTTTAAATTATTATGTTACTTTAGCCAGTATTCGAGTTGATGGTGGAGTAAAAGTATAATTATGAGATCACCTAGATTTTAAGTGACCTCTACAGTCTACCTTCATAATTGATCATTGGACATTGGGATTTATTGACTATTTGTGAAGGCATTATGCGTGCTGTGCTTATCTTATTCAGCAACTCTCTGAATATGTCTCGATTTTTTAACTGAAATAACCTCTTATGTCAAATCAGCTCTTATTAAATTGGTTTCCTAAATGCCAAGCGAATTTATTTCACACATCACATTTACCTTGCTATGTTATATTATGTTTAATGTTAGTACTCATAGTATAGTATTGCAATGAATTTGTGATTTGCAGCTTGATGCGAATGTGATTTTGTAATCGTTTCATATCTCAAGGAAGAAGTGGATAATCTCAAAATAAAATACTTTAACCCTAAATTGGCTGTGCGGTGTGTCATTTGGTACTCATGCTTGGAATAAGTTTCAGATAATTCGGCATAGCAAAAGCCAATGTTGCCATGTTAAGAAAAAAATATGTTGTCACACACTTATACGTAGTATTTAAGTCTGTGGTCACACCAAAATCTTGGCTTAGGTGAATATACCCTGGGGTGGCATCATGTCTATCTCTATATTACTAAATGCCAAGTCTCGAGGCAAGTGCAGTCACATAACGTTTTCCGATACCGTGCTCTCTCTCACACTTATCAGTCTTATTAAAAGGCGTAGTGATGCGCGTTCCAATCGATTATTGTGAGATTCTATTTTAGTGCGCAGTTCTGCCGCGTAAATTTGTACTGTCTACTATTAGAGTTTCTTATTTTATACTAGCTGTGCCCGCGACTTCGTCCGCGTAGAATTTAACTTAACAAAAATTTAATTTTACAAAAAATGTTTTTCATTTTTCTTTTTTGCGAGTCGATGTTTCGTGTTTTATATACCTATCGCAAAAGCCCGCTCGCGCGTCAGGCAGCATTTGTGGTATTTTGTTTTTGTTTTTCTAAAATAAACGTAACGTAATTTACAGCTTATAACATTATTATCTGCCAGTGAAAATCCTGTCAAAATCGGTGCAGTCGGTTTGGAGATGCTCTTGGTTGTCACCTGTTTTTTTTTCTTACGCGGAATGCAATTTTTTTTTCTAAAATTATAGTAGCCTAAGTTACTCCTTGTAAGATCAGCTATCTGCCAGTGAAAGTCCCGTCGAAATCAGTCCAGCCGTATCGGAGATTACCCGGAACAAACACACAGACGGACAGACAGACAGACAGACGGACAAAATTTTTTTAAATCGCCGTTTTGTTAGTACATACTTTCATATGCATTTAGTGAATAGGTGTTATTTTAATACTAGCTGAGCCCGCGACTTCGTCCGTGTGGAATTTAACTTAACAATTAATTAATTTAACAAAAAATGTTCGTTCAGTTCGCAAAGTTTACGGATAGTTAATAATTATAATTATGTTAATAAATAATGAAGTTAATAAAGAAATATCTATGCTAAGTTTAATCTCATTTTTCTTTATATACCTATCGCGAAAGCCCGCTCCCGCGTTCTGAGCCCGCTCCCGTGTTCTGAGGCCGCGCGACAGAACCCATTTGTTTTTTCTTTTGTTTTTCTAAAATAAAAGTAACCTAAATTACTGCTTATAACATCAGCTATCTACCAGTGAAAGTCCCGTCAAAATTGGTCCAGCCGTTTCGGAGGTACTCTTTGATTTCATGTGTTTTTATTTTTTACGCGGAACCCTAATTGTTTTTCTAAAATGAAAGTAGCCTAAGTTACTCCTTACAACATCAGCTATCTGTCAGTGAAAGTCCCGTCAAAATCGGTCCAGCCG
The DNA here is from genome assembly GCA_905147325.1 of Notodonta dromedarius. Taxonomy (NCBI): domain Eukaryota; kingdom Metazoa; phylum Arthropoda; class Insecta; order Lepidoptera; family Notodontidae; genus Notodonta; species Notodonta dromedarius. The sequence continues at coordinate 7,867,049 of LR990160.1, read as the reverse complement.
TTTCGGAGATTACCCGGAACAAACATACAGACAGACAGACAGACAGACGCAAAACATTTTTAAATCGCGTTTTTGCTATAGGTGTCGTATGTACTTTCATATGAATTTAGTGGAAATGGGTTATTTTGATATTACAAACAGACACTCCAATTTTATTTATTTGTATAGACTAGCGACCCGCCCCGGCTTCGCACGGGTGCAATGCTGATACTAAATTGTATAGGCACGCGCCGCTGACGACGCCGCCGGTACCGCCGCAACCGCTATGTCTCTGTATTTTAAATCTGGAATATCTTCGAAAATATTCATTTAAATTAAAAAGGAAAAAGGGCCATATTGATCTATATTAAATGGAAAAGGTATTTAAGGTACTTTATTGGACTAGGATTAATGCTGTATTGCTTAAAATCGCTTCGTAAATAAGCCATTATTTCTCGTAGTAAAGGATAAAAAATGGTTATTGTGGGTTATCCCTAAGAGATACACCATCGCGGACTTTTTTGTAGACCATTTTTATTTATAAGGTGTACAATACTGTAGTAAGTACATTATTTTGATTTATCACGTAGGGTTCATGTGTTCACAAATGTGTTTATTTACGACATCACATATTTAGAAACTTCTAAAATTGACAGTGTTTCTCTACTATATTATTATGCACTAGCTGTGCCCGCGACTTCGTCCACGTATTATTTAACTTAACAAAAATTTCGGGATTATCGGAATAAAAAGTATCCTATGTGTTAATCTCGGTTATAAACTATCTGTGTTCCAAATTTAATCCAAATCCGTTCGGTAGTTTCTGCCTGAAAGAGTAACAAACATCCACACTCACAAACTTTCGCAATTATGATATTAGTAAGATGTATTATACATATAAACCTTCCTCTTGAATCACTATATCTATTAAAAAAAACCACATCAAAATCCGTTGCGTAGTTTTAAAGATCTAAGCATACATAGGGCCATACCTACAGCGGGAAGCGACTTTGTTTTATTCTATGTAGTGATGCTAACTGCGTGTGTTTGCTTGGCGATATGTATTACTTACTGTAAATTCTATGTAGGTACATAAGATTCAATTTAATTTAGCATATTTATGGAAGGTATATACTTGAGTAAAGGGAAGAATGGATGAGCGGCCTTCGCCATGCGGAGTGGCAAAATACAGGTTATAAATGTAATAAAATAAATGGTCATGCTGTATATTTATTAATTTCAGATCACAGTGCAGCAACTTAAAGAAAAAGTGAGGGAGCAGATGGGAATAGAGATCAACTTGCAGCGTCTCATCTTCTGTGGCCGAGTATTGCAAGATGAAAAGAAACTCTCTGAATATGGTAATTACAATTATTATGTGCCATATGTGCCATTCTGTTGTGTGTGTGATTTACTGCCAGGCCTCTTGAGTTCATTCATTCACATAAATGGTTCCATTACAGATGTTAAAGGCAAGGTGGTGCATCTCGTGCAGCGAGCTCCGCCCAGCCCCGAGCCGCGTCACAGCACGCCACAAACCACGACGACCGCCAATAACACCCCCAACGCAGATACGAACATGCAGCAGCAGATTCGACGACTAATGGTAAGTAAAACAAGAGAGATTGCTCCATTTCCACTTAACAAAATTTATCTTTACACAGTATAGGTACAAGTGTGGGGCAAGCTGCAGCGTCAGAGCTAAGTGTTACCATGCGGAAATGAACTTAAAGTCGTTGCAGTAGAGTGCTGGATTACATTGATTACAAATAAATAAACATTTGTAATCCATATCCATACATCTATTAGTAGAATCTAATTTGATAAGTACTGGTCAATTTGGACTTCCCCTTATTATCCTGGACTACATGAAGCGTTTAGTAAGTGTATATGTTGAATACTGTGCCTACCTTGTTCACATAGCTCATAATAATTCAAAGAAGAAGGAACATATATATTATTGAAAGTACTTTTGATTCAGAAGCCATCATATCAGTGTCTTTCACACGCAGGGTGTGGATATTGCGATTGTTATGCTATAAAAAGTAAAATCATTTATTTTGTTATAAGCTCTGGTGCTTGATGTTCACTAAACTATAATTAACATTCCTTTAACCCTTTGGAAGTTCTAATATTGTATAATTTATTTTGAAGGTAGAGTATATAATCTATCGTCAAATGTCAAATCTATTGTCGTCGATAAATGTACGCTATTGAAATGTTTACGGAAGCCTTCATTGAGCAGGGCCTGACATGTACTTGTCCGGGTTTTTAAAAACATATTCCGTTAACCGTTTTTCCCGCAGACGATGGCTGGCCCGCCCGACATTGTGATGGAACAGCAGCAAGCGATATCGATGTCGCCCACCACCAGTCGTCTGGAGTTCATCCGCCGCCTTATAGGCGAGATCAAAACATCGCTCTCGACGCTCAGGGCCCACGTCGAAGGAGAGGTAACTTGACGGTGTTCATTGGGTAATCAGGAAACTAATATCTAATGTTTTGCGAATGGCATACTGTTACAAACATGTTTCAAAGGAAAGTTATGGTATAATCATATTTTTTATGGTTTGTAAGACTGCCACTGACTTTCGTTGATAAACCTAATTGAATATTGGAATTGGTTTTTTTGAAGCAGTCGTTTGTACTGGTCTTATACACTTACAACTGAGTCCTATATCAAAATCTTGTAAAAGCTTGTGTTTATACCTAATTGTCCTGAATCAGCCAATTTATTAGTAATAGTAGCCAAATATATTTTAGATGTGAGTCCTTTACTAAATACTCTTGTATTTGACCAGTTCATCATCTTTTACACATAATAACACTTATGTAAAATTACGGTGTCTGTTTTATTATTTATTCTATCACTTTTAGCTTCGCCCACTACTCATCATAATATTTTGTAAGAGGTTTACACATAACTTTTATATATGATTGACTCGGGTGTTACTTTACGCAAATCCTTTGTAAAAATATTTAGGACAAGGGCCCCACCAATCACCCTCGGCTTGTCTACCTTCAGAATCATAAACCAAATGTGTTGATCTATTAAGGCTAAAGCGCCCATCTAGCCCGCGAAGTTCAAATTTTTTGAGTTCTTTTAGAAATTTTTCAAAATCTGACAATAAAAGACAAATTTTGTAATTCGCGAAAAAGACCGTGTGCAGTGCATTTATTAATATATCCAACTTACTCTAAAACATTTCAAGAACGACAGCTATCCAGATAATCTGGCATTTTTTGTATATTTAGTGATTTACTAATTATTTATCATATCCACCGTGATAATATTTAGAGTAAAATAAATGTATTAATAAATGCACTGCACACGGTCTTTTTCGCGAATTACAAAATTTGTCTTTTATTATTGTCAGATTTTGAAAAAATTCTAAAAGAACCTAAAAAATTTGAACTTTGCGGGCTAGACAGGCGCCTTCACCTTAATAGTAGAGGCCAACAAGATCGAACTCCGTTAGTCGAGAGTATGCCTGTAACTTATTTGGTTTACAAATTTTGGTGGTTGACAAGCCGAGGGTGATTGGAGGGTCATTCTTCTGATTCATTTTCTTCATTATGTTGGTTGGTTGGCCAACAAAGTATCATTCTTTAAAGGAACAACAGACACTTCTATGGTTATAGCTATCTAGATAGATAAACATTTTTGAGTCTCACATAATATTTATACTAATCATTTATCATGGCTATCAGGGCAAAATTTACTAAAGAAAAATTGTCAAGTATGTAGTTGTTTGTGCTGAAATTCCGCATGTTGTGTTCGAATGATTGTTATTTGTATGCATGACGATATTTATGTTGCACATCATGTATGTTTGGAATGCTTTGCATGTGTTAATATCTATGTATGTTTACAATATTTATTAAACAAAATTACGGATACATTTTATTGGCATTGATTCTCTACTTCGGGCTACAATTTAATATATCATCATTTTACAAAAAAAATGCTTTTTTCTACAGTATTAGAAATAATAGTTGTTCATTATTAAGATACATAAAACAAACATTGAGTATTTCATTAAACGTGGGCGTTTGGTAGTCAAAACTAATTGCACCCCGCGCACCTCCTTGCGATTTTGTAGCTGATGGGTAGTCCACTATTGATTGTTGTCATATATATTGTACTACAGAACATGTTGTGTCCATACATTTTGGTAAATATTTAAATAAAATAAAAAAAACATAAATACTTTTTTTATACTACAATTTCATGAAAAACAGATTGCACGGTAATAATGTGGACCTTCTTCTGAATCTGCCCTTAGAATTAGTATGGTGAAGAAAAAATATAACACCTTTAATGTTTTTACAATGGGAATCAATGTCGATGTTATGCGTTTAGGGTCAAACTGGTCTGGCACCACGCGCCAGCATCGGCTGATATAAATCCGATATTTTTTGAGAACATAGTCCACAGCGAGATTAAGAAGAAGGCGATATTGCATATCTCACCATTTTTCTCTATCTCATCCCTTAGCAATAATTTAATATGAGATATAAATATCTGCAAACGCGACCAGCCCCACGCAGTATAGTTTGACTCTAAAACTATGTTTGGAAAGCTCTCTGTAGATCTCGTATTTCAAATAACAAGTATCATAGTTATTATATTACGTTACCAGTAGTTTATGTTGTCAATGTGCCTACTGTAGGAAAATAGGAGTCCACCTGCTAGCAGTGAAGCTCCTGTAGAGTCTACGGATAACGAACCCGCTGTGCCTGTGGTTCATGAAGAGGTAATATCATATACAAGTAGCTTTCTGCCAAGGACCTGTTTCACAATCGTCAGATAAAGTTTATTATACTTTTTAGCAAACAATCTATTAAAAAACTGTTAAAATGTATAGATTTTTTTGGAAAACATACTTTATCTGAAGGTTCTGATATAGGACCTTAGTAATGCATGATTGCCACTGGCACTGACGTAATTGTGATGGTGATATAATAACGTTTGACAGTGATGTGAGGTTACTTTTATAGCTGGATGGTCTGTGCCCACCACATCGCGATGAGAATATTATATTGGCGCAGCATAATGCCAATAACCAATATTATAAAAACTCTACATGATGTTATCACAGTTATCGTGTGGTGTTTGTCAGTTCTATTCGAATATACAAACCGCGAAACATTTGCCTACAATAGTTTGTTGTCTTGACTTGGCGACCCAGCTCTATCGTAGTTTATATAAAGACCAGGCAGGTTTATAATGTAAAAAAAAATACCATCGAATTGAGTACTTCCTCCTTTTTGAAGTCGGCTTAAAAGTCAGTTGCCTTTTCCACACTCGCGCCAGTGGCGAGACTAGACGACACATTATAGTCTGGTTTGTGCCAAGTGTGATCCATTATTTAGGTTCACTCACAAAAACGTAACGATTTAAGAACTGACAAAATGAATATATCTCATCATCACGATTGTGTCGTAATCGTGGTACATATTGTTATATGTAAAAGTATTTCGTAACCCGGCTGCTATGAATTGCTTTAGTTATTATTGTGATTAAATACTTATTATAGTATATATGTAGTTTAAAACTATCTTTATTTTGCAACGATATTCTTAATAAAGTATTATAGACTCTTAAATAAAATCACCTTTGTCCTAATAGGAGTTTGATTGAAATAAAATGTGTGTTGTGTATATCATATTTTAGGTGCGACAATAATGTTGTGCAAACACGCATCTTATATCAAACTAGCTGAGCCCGCGACTTCGTCCGCGTGGAATTTAACTTCAACTTCAAAATCCTTTCTTAGCAGATGCCTACGTCATAACATCTACCTGCATGCCAAATTTTAGCCCGATCCGTCCAGTGGTTTGGGCTGTGCATTGATAGATCAATATGTCAGTCAGTCAGTCACCTTTGAGTTATATATATTTAGATTAAATAATCACTACGTAGGGTTCTATAGAGATTACATATTTAGGCCTCCAAAAATACAATCCATCGAACTACAAAATGTCAGTCGATATTCGCAGTTAAAGTACTGACTCAACTGTATAAAAAGGTAGTTTTGTGATCGTCATCCAATGTAACTGATATTGTTGTTTTATTATGATTTGTATTTTTATGATATAGTCCTTTAACGTCAATCTAGTGACAACTATTCACAAACTAGCGCAAAAAATATGTATCTCGTATCCAATTCTATCCGCGTGCCAACGCGAGCTCGAGCAAAAAAAAGATTGTAATACCAGTCTTAAATAGCAAATATTGGATCTGGGTATATTATTAAATTCAGACGTAGGTTTACTGTTAATAAATTATTTCACACTAATATTCCTAACTTACTGCCGGTTTGAATCAACTAGATAATCCTTTACTTTTATATAAAAAATTGCAGTTACAATTAATATATAAAAATACCATTGTATTACGTGAATATTTTCGACGATTAACGTAGTGTAACATGGATTATCTTAACTACTTTTTAACAGTACGTTATTGAAAACGGTAGTCAGTGCGAGTGTGTGAATTTGAATAGTTTTGAAAATATAATCCACTGTAATGAGATTCGATTTATAGCCGGCTGAGCCGCAACCGGAAGAGCCAGCCGAGGAGGCTGCAGATCCAGTGGTGCGGGCACAGAATGTGCGCCGAAGGTGAGTTTAATGATACAATTAGTAGACAGTACAAAATCATAATTATTTTAAACAATGTATGGTTCAGTTTTCTCCAAAATTTAAATTTCCATACCTGCACATTATAGGTTACGTGAACTCCAATTGAGGTATTCATCTCATGATGTTTGAATGTGATTTCTACTTTATGTTTAACAGTTGTTTTTTTTGGGCCCCATGAAAGGAGTTACAGGGCCATAAGGGCACTGCGCGCCCGCCACTCCCGCCCACGTGACCTTGGCCAGTTGCTCGACGAGCTGGACTCCCTGCAACACCAATTCGCGCCCTTCAGGGCTAGCTACGTCAGGATGTTGAGGGCCGCTAATAATCCTGAAGTGAGTTAAAACTTTGAATTCAGGTGACGCGCAAAAGTTATTGGAATTATGAACGTATGTTCTTGGCTAAGGAGTGGGAATCGCCTGACCTGTGATGATGAACTGCTTACCGCTAAACAGACAAGAAATACTTGAAACTTCATTTCTTCTTGGGTAACTCTGCGTTATTTAATAAAACTTTAAAAGACTTACCGGTATATTTGCTGTCAAGTCCTGGAGCGCGTTTTATTGTCTTCCTTTTAGGGCTAATGTCAGAAAAGACAGAACTGACTTATTCTCTCCTTTACTTAAAAATTCCGGTGTGTGTGTGTTCGAAATTCCTCCGCTGGTTTTGATAACGTTTTTTGTACTTATAGGAGCTATAGGTATAGGTAGCGCTGTTGTCGACGTCCAAAAAATAAAATCTACGTTAGTAAACCTACTGGCATAATCTAGTACATTATAATAGTTCAGGCGCAAAATCTCAGGATAATTCCGCGGTATGATTTATATGAAATCGGGGCCGGTCTTCAGCAATATTACATCCATCCAAAACGAATTCCTTTCTCCAACAGCCGCCTCAATACACCGAGGAAGAACGTCAGAACGATCAGCGCACGGTGGACTTGGTGTCCGACATAATGCACAGCTTCGCGCATGCTTACCACGCGGTCAGCGACATCAACTTCCAAGTGGGCCAGCGCAACCCGCGTCTCAACTCTGAGTCGTCTATCCTCCGCCATCCACTGCCCATGCAGGTACACAGCCGATTTACCAGCTAGAGCCACGCTGGACACGTATTTTTTAGATTTCCAAACAGCAGGCCCTTCCAAATGGCCGCTCGATTATCGATATCCTTCTGAAGACCAGATTTCCTTGCTCCTTTGTTAATAACAATGATGGACTATATTAAAATGCTAGGCTCGTGATTGAACGTAGGTGTGGTTCACACCAGTGCTAACTAACAACGATATGATGTGTATGTAACAGTGCTAACTAACAAACCGGCGATAGGTATTTACTTCAGTGTATTCGACAATGAAGTACCTCATTGTATTCGACAAACCTGCGCATGCAAAACACATGCGGGCCAATCGACCCTTTTATCTAGCTGTAAGGGATGGCCCTTGCTCCCATTCGATACAATAAATGGCGAGTTGTGAGGCGTTTTGTGAATTGTGAGCTGGATAAAATACCACATAACGAGCTTCTCCAAACTTATACAATTTTCTGATCCATTTACATAACATTCGTTCGAAAGAGTTCTTTGTTATTTCATTGTAAATGGTTCGTACATGAGATTGTATAAACTTGAGGCACCACTGGACAATACTTCGCTAGTTATTTGCGAACACAAGCTCCGGTGACAGTGGAGGTAGGGATTGCAATCCGGCACCAATTTCAATCCGGTCAGATCCGGCCGATTTTTCATCAATCCGTCACACACATGGTACTTGTGGTACATAGTGGTACTTTCCCTTCTAAAATTAATTGTTTAAAACATGTTTAAGTGTATCATAAAGATCATAAAAAGCGGTCAAGTGCGTGTTGGACCACGCATACTATAGGGGTCCATAGACAACATGCAAAAATACCACTTTTGAGCTCAAAATTTCGTTCACGGGAATTAATTTTGAAACATCGTCAAAGAAACCTCAACATTTATTTAAATACCTATTCAACGAAATATTGTTGAATATGTGTACTGGGGTACTCGAGGGGGTAAGTAAACATTTTTTTTCACTCCCCTTTCTTAAGTGCGGGAGGTACCCTAAAATAATTGTCTTTCAATATTCAAATACACAGTTTTGTAGTTGTACTTAAAATCTATTTTAGTGCCAATTTGAAGCCCTCATAAGAGTAGTCTCCGCATAAATTCGGATTATTCAGAGGTCGGACGGAAGGACAGACGAAAATGGTGAAATTATAACGGCGAAAGTATGATTATAGAATCCTATAATTGATATTTTATTTCAACACAATTATATAAAAAATCAACAATGAAAATCTAGTATGAAGTGTAACTAGTTCAATTTTATTTATATAATCTGCATATTCTGGTCTAAGGAGAAGTAGGGTGGGTGGGCCAGGCGAGTATTTTTGCAAGAAATTGGAGTTACCGGATCCGGCAAATTTCACCGAATCCGGTGGACGTAAAATGATGCCGGATCCGCCGGATTACCGGATCCGGTTTTCCGGATTGCAATCCCTAAGTGGAGGCTTTGGTGTATATTGTTCCCATTTTTTTTGTATCACTACACTTTAGCAATATTTCAAAAATCTCTTACATTCCCTCTTAACTTACCGAGTTTGATAATAGAAGTAACAGAAAATAAGGCGCAAGGTGGCCTCAGCTCTAAATAGCACTAATATCTTGTATGTATTTAGCTATTACCTACTATACATCCATGTGTTAGTCATATGTAGTGTAGGTATGTATGTTTAATGGTACCTAGACTTCGCTTAGTGTTAGACGTCGATCTAGCACGCAACCATTACTGAAATCTCATTAACCGTCTATTCTGTTGTGTACTGGATACGGGGAAACTAAATTAAACTTAACTTAAAATATTGCCATCTTGGTCTTACGTATACTGTAATCCATTTAGTTTTAGTCAAATTTAGTTTTTGCACCAACAGAATTAGCATTAATGTCGCATTTCTCACGGTCTAGTTTCACAATAAGTAACCCGATGTATTTTAAAATAATTCACTGAAATGGTAATTGATATATTTTATATAATCAATGGAAAAAGTTGGTAGATGACTATAACTGTTTACTAATTTACTACATATAGAGATAATATTTCCAACAGAGTCCATTTGCTCGTGTCGTAATTTCCGCCTTCCTTTCCTGCCCTTGGGTTATTATAGTGACCAATCTAATGGCAAGAGTTGCTGTTATGACTGTATTAGTTAATCTATCAATGTCTCTAGACTACATATTTCTTTACTATCTCTACACTAAACTATTTATAACAGTAGTTTGAATCTTCCTTCATAGGCTCCGCATCCTACTAATAGTGATATTGTAAGGCATTAATTTGTGATTTTGATTATATGTGCGGTCTGTTGTATGATTATCAGGCACACATCAATGTGGTTCAGTCTAACCGCCGCCCGCCCCAACAGCAGGGCACCGCCCCGAGCGCTAATGGCAATGGCAACGGAGGCTCGGCCCCAGCCACGCAAACCAGCGCGAGCGCCGCGCCCGACACCGACACTAACACGAACAGTCAGGGGGCTCAGGGAAATCAAGCCTCCGCCCAAGCCGGTAGGAACCCTACCCAACCGACTGTCAATATAAACATTCAGCCAGACCCCATCACATATCAAGTAGAGATAGAGACCAGGGTCCCAATAGCGTTCCCCTTAGAGAACGCCTTGCTTAACGGGATGACGAATACGGCGATGGCCAACAACCAACAGGACCAAAATCCGCAGAACCAAAACCAGGGCGGTCAGCAAGGCCAGGCCAACAGGCGCCAAGTGCTTCTCGGTAAGCCTATTTGTCATAGATGAAGGTTCGACTATGCGAACCGGAGTCCATGCGACCGTGTCTAACCTTAACTTTGTGTCAGTAGATCGCCAAAAGAGGCTCAATCTACACGATGTATATATCTCTGGTAAAGTAATGGACTTCACGCCTCTATTCAAGTGTTGCTCTAACGTGGTTAATGCAAGCGGGTCATTTGAAACATTACTTCATCATTGGTTAAAAGTAATATCGTAGTTGGATCATATTATACAAGTGTGTAATTGTGTGCATTTGTTTATTTCTAGTATAGCAGCGGAGTGATAATAATATTGATGTATTGTTAATGTATTTTTCGTAGATTTTGAGAATTTGTTTAGAGGATTGAGTCAGACTGGTGGTCTTGGTGGTGTTGAAGTTGTGATGAGCATGGAAGAGATTCCGCACGGGGGCGCTCTCGGCGTGGGCACATTTGTTGCCGGAGCCAATGCCAATGGCGTAGCCGCCGCGGCGACCGGGCAGCAGCCGCCCGGCGAAGGTGGAGGTATTACCCTTACATTCATTCCCTAGCGAGTTGCTTCTCTGTTTTTTTATTACGTCTATTTCTATAATATATTTCTTATTAATTGTTCTTATAATTAAGTTGAACAAAATTTTCAGCATGATTTATGTTATTTTTATTGTAATAACTTGTTATAATATCATTAAGTTACTGATTATTTTTCATATTATTTATAGATTATTGTTGAGAAATAAAATCTTTCTAAACATTTTTTCCACTAGTATACCTCGCTCCGATGCCGTGGGGAGGGCCGCCCAGCGCTGATCTGTTGCAAAACATCGTCTCGTCAGTGATCCGACAGGGCCTGGTGCCCGGCGTGGAGGGCGTGACCCTGCACGTGCCGCAGGGTCCAGGGCAGGTACAGCAAGTGCAGGTGCCCATAACGCAAGTGCAGCAGGGGCCAGGCCCGCAGGGCCCGCAGACCGCCACCGCTCAGGGTGGCCAAGATCAGAATACTCAAAACGCTCAACGTAAGTTGTTTGTTGGTTGCGTGATGTTTGTCTTTCATGTGAAAAATGTATTATTTATTCAATTGCAACCGTACGCGCTTTTTCTAAAGATATCTTCTGGAAATACAAAAGTAAAATTGAAGCTCATTTATATATCTATACAAATAAACAAAATTGGAGTGTCTGTTTGTAATATCAAAATAACACCTTTTTTCACTAAATGCATATGAAAGTAAATACGACACCTATAGCTAAAACGCGATTTAAAAATTTTTTGTCTGTCTGTCTGTCTGTCTGTGTGTTTGTTCCGGGTAATCTCCGAAACGGGTGGACCGATTTTGACGGGACTTTCACTGGTAGATAGCTGATGTTATAAGCAGTAACTTAGGCTACTTTTATTTTAGAAAAACAAAATTTCAAAAATGGGTCCTGACGCGCGAGCTCAGAACGCGGGAGCGGGCTTTTTTATGAAGTTAAATTCCACGCGGACGAAGTCGCGGGCTCAGCTAGTCTTATATATAAAATTCTCGTGTCACAATGTTAGTCACCATACTCCTCTGAAACGGCTCGACCGATTTTCATGAAATTTTGTGTGCATATCGGGTAGGTCTGAGAATCGGCTAGTATCTTTTTTTCATACCCCTAAGAGACCAACGTCTGTCGGGTCAGCTAGTATATCTATAAAATTTGTAATTGTATTGTATCATCTGCAGCTAGCCTACACCTACGGCGTGCTACGACCACCACTCGCGCCCAAGCTGTGTCGATTGCCAACTTGATTTACGACAGATTCCTGACGTGCGACAGCCCGCACGCCCGGCGCCGCCTGCAGAGGCGCAGGTACGTCGGGAGTCGAGACTAGTACTACACCACGGCCAACGAGAGGCGATACGAAAATTCAAACATTATTTTATGACCTCTTGGCGCACTGGTTCGAGTGTAGGCCGCTCAGCTCACTGCACCGAGTTCGATTCCCGTCAGGGTAAATTTCGGAAATGGCCTTTTCGCAATTTGGTCTGGGTGTCACTGGGAGCGCCCCCAGACCATAGTACAAGCGTTGCTTAGTTTGCGACCATACAGTGGAAAATATAAACAAAAATGACTTGTTTTTAACGTTTCGCCTTCCTATTTTTAAATAATATTACGATTTCCCATATAGTTGCCTGAATGTTGGCGAGCCCGAAACATTACCATTTCGTATCGCTTATCGTTGGCCGTGGTATAGCCAGGCAGTCCCCGTGAGTTTATAATAAAACCCTATTAAAAGGAAATATCAGATTACATTAATTCTCACAGGAATGCTCACTTCAGTTGGTTCTTTCAAGTGACATCCATACTAATTATCTCTAATAAAAGTGTCTAAAACAGTCGAATAATCATTTATTGTTTGAGAGCTAATTACCTTGCATTTTTCGTATTAGGCGTTAAATTTAAGAAGCCCTCTTTCAAGTAGCATTTGATCGTTCGCTCGTAACTTTTATATATTATGGTATTTCATATTTAGGGAACAACACCAGCAACAAGTTGCTCACCAAGAGCGCTTGAGGGCCGAAAGGACCGCCGCTGCGAACATCGAGGCACTGCGGCAACGCAACAGTAATTTCACTGAAGTATGTAACATTCAATTACATGTTATTATTATAATTATATTTATACTAGGTGAAACAAAAAGGGTATACTATTTTTTTTGCAACTTAACTTTGTAAATCTCAAACTATCGGCTTTGTGGGATAGTTGAAGTACTAAAGGTTTTGTAGACTTGTGAAATCGGTCAACAGCTGTATTCATATAACACCTTTTGTTTTTCAAGTTCCCTCTAAAGCTGATAGTTTTAGAATAACAAAGTTAAGTTTTGAAAAAAAAAGTATACCCTTTCTGTTTCACCTTGTATATGCGGTATTATTTTAATAATACACGATATTTTACTTGGCGCTTAAGTAAATGCTTAAGATTATCTTTTGTTACTACAAAAGTAAAATAAATAAATAAATAAATAAAAGTATACTAGGTGAAACAGAAAGGGTATACTATTATTTTTGCAACTTTTTAAATCTAATACTATCGGCTTTGTGGGACAGTTGAAGTACTGAATTTGTAGAATGAAAACTGGTTTTGTAGAATGAAATCTGTTAACAGCTGTTTCCCCTATAAGACTTTTTGTTTTTCAACTTTCCTCCAAAGCTGGTAGTTTTAGAATTACATAGTTAAGTTTTGAAAAAAAAAGTATACCCTTTCTGTTTCAACCTGTATATGTTTTAAATCATTCTGGTTCCAGTTGGTGCAGATGGTTGGTAGCGTCAGCTGGTAAAGTCAGCTGTTAGAAAGAAACCCATCAGTTATTTGTGTGTGGTGGTTACGATTACAGCATCTTTGGCGTTTACTAATGCGCTATAACACATTATATAATGTCTTTGTTGGGTCCACATTATTTCAGACGAGCGTTTTTTTCAGCTCGTTTAAGCTCGTATCGGATTACGCGATTACACGCGCGCTACATTTGGCGCTTAAAAACCGAACTTGTGGGTTTGCGACCTTATAAGCGCGTGAACCCACGTACGAGTTGCGCGTGTGAACAAAGGCGCGACTAAACGCTCCTACACGCGCTTCCGAAAAAAAGCTTACGTGTCGAAAACAAACGCTAATCTGTGACCGCCCTTAATGTTCCAGTGGTAATGTTTGTTTCGCAGGATCATATTCGGACAATAGTGCACCTGCTGCGCAGCAATCCGACTGAGGAGGCTTGGTTCAATGCGCTCATGGTGACAGTTGTGAGTAGAAATGTTATAATTTCAATTTTCTCCTATAAAAGCTTAAAAATATCTGATTCAAAAGCTTCATAAACCCAAGCTTCGTTTCAAAGATGTTCTTGGATATTATTTAATTTATATGTGTATTAAATTTATAGTTTTCGCCTTTGCTTGACAACTTCTCTCGTAATATTTTTATGGAACTAGGATCCGAGGGAAACTTAATATTGTGTAAACTTGTAGGGGACGGTAAAAGTACACAGAATTACCAATTGAATCAATCCTAACCACTTTTGAAATACACTCGCATCTAAGAAGTTAATATCGATGTTAAAAACTTCTGATTATTATTATGCAAATTATCCACCACAACCACTAAAACTAATTATGGGTGGTACCAAATTAATATATAAGAAAATATTATATAATTCAAACTTTCCCTGCAGCTGATAGTATTACATGTAGAAAGTAAAGATACCAAAAAAAACTGCCGTCTAGAGACGCCCGAAAGAAGCGAAGCTTTATAGTATAAAGCATAGTAACTAAGCGTTGAAAACAGCAGTGGTGCGAGGTATATATCGTGTAAAGCTACTGACCCTAAACACGGATAGAGAGGCCGTATAGAAGTGTCTGCTTCAAAAACAAAAATAGTATACCTTTTCTGTTTCACGTAGCATGCTTATATACAAATACTTTCGTAATTAACGTTACTCTTTGTTTCAGGCACGTCACCTATACTTGCCGGAAGCACTGCAGGCCGTGGCCGGCGAACCAGTCGTGGTTCCCAGCGAGTTCACATCTGTGCGTTTGATATTACGCAATTACATTCAGAGCTTACTGGCTCGTTCCGGCATGTCGGACGCTGAGCATGCATTCATGGCGGTCTCCGATTACTTCGTGGCAGACTATGAGGACTTTATGAACAACATGGTATGTTTGTTAACACTTTGATTCCCGATGGCACAAAATTAAATATAACCTAACCTTGTAAGATTTTTCTCTATGGAATTATTCTTTGATAGTGATCTCTTTGCATATGGAAAGGTTACTCTTGACTCCGAGTTCCAAATTTAAATATGTACTTCAATCATTTTGATATATTATTTATGTTGTCAAATTTCTAGGAAATAATTTTACGCCCACAATATTTTGTTAGAAAAATCGCAGAGTAACAAAACCATAGACTTAAAAGTAGAACACAGTTCTGCCGGCGGGGGCGGTAAGATCAAAAGTGACATACACGTGCATAGTTTATCTGTACTTTAACATGTCCCATAAACTTGTCGTTGGCAGAATCATCGGTAGTTGATAAACTTTAATTGGAATTAGAAATTTACGAGTGTATCTGTGTGTGTGTGATGCTTTTATCATATCCAAATTCTAGCACACAGCAGCAGGATAGATTGGGTGTTATTACAAAAATGTTAAATGTGTGATGAATGCGTATCTTGTCAAATTAAATTTAATTTTAAGTTTTTTGTGTACGAGTATTACCTAAAATCGCTTACCTAATACCGGCTGCGTTTCTTTGGTAAGATAATGACCATTGTTCTACGCGTTTAATAAAAAAGTTATGTCTACCTATTGCGCACGTAGATTTCGGAACAGAATTTACATACAAACTTCCATCCTCTATTTAACCTCATCAAGTTTTATTTTCGCGATAGTAGGTAGCCTTTGTCTTTCTCTGAGTTTCAATCTATCTCTATAACAAAATTAATCGTAATTGCTTCAGCGGTTTAGGCGTGAAAACCTAACAAACAGACAGACAGATAGAGTTGTTTTCGCATATTTACAATATGCGATAATAACAAAAAAGTTTTTTTTTTATTTTGTTTTTGTCTGTTTGTTCCGGCTAATACCCAAACCAGACCAGCCAGACCGATTTTGACTGGAGATTCACTGTCAGAAAGCTGACTGTTTAGGAGTAACTAATAAGTAGGGTATTTTATTATATTGAAGTACTACACGGGCGGACTATAGGTCGTTTATAATATTTGTTAATAGTTCGAGATGATCACAATTTTAATATGTTTCAGAACACATTGACACCAGTCCGCGATGACATCGATGTATTCGCCTCGATCCGCACCCTGATCCGCTCGCGCTTCCCTGCGGTGATCGCGACCGTGATGTCAGACGCCTCTGGTGAAATGTTCGCGTCGAGATTCTACTCCGTGTTCTCGCGGCTCTTCGCCGATGTCTGCGCTCTCATTTATCATTGCTGTCACGACGAACCTGAGGGCTTACGGATTGTGTACAGGGCGTTTATGGTAAGCTCAAAACATGTTAAGATTCATAAGGGGATAAGGTCGTAGCGTAGTTGGTGTAGCGGAGTTTGCTCGGTCCGACTTTGAATGAGTGACCGAATTATAACGTCTGACCTCATCCGTGCATCGGCGGGCACGTTAAGGTTGCAGTTCCGGGTGTCATTTTAACAATAAATAAATAAATATCGCCAGACGAACACACCAACTGTATGGTCCCATATTAAGCAAGGCTTGTACTATGGGTACCGTACAAAAGACTGGGGGCGATTCTAGTGACACCCAGACGGGGGCAAATTACGAAAAGGCCATTTCTGAAATTTACCCTGACGGTAATCGAACCCGCAATCACCCGGTGTAGTGAGCCGAGCAGCCTATGCTCAAACCACTGCGCCAAGCGGTCGTCGACAGGTTTGACAATATCTTTGACAGTCGTTACAGGCAGTCAGAAACATGAAAAAAGAAAATTTACAAGAAAATGGTCTGACCCTTAGGTTGCTGATAGTCACATGCTCGGAGGGCAGATTGTAATTACTCCGTGTTAATATCGGTAATAAGCCAAATTAGGGTAGACTGAAAGCCGACCCCACACAATGGGATAAGGCTAAGACAAAGAAGAAGAAAGATAATAAGTATATTTGAAATATATGAAAAAAACAACATCCCCCTCCTTGGAATATTTAAAATGTTAATATATTGTGTGTTCATTGGTGCAACAAAAAAAAATTCGCTGGAAAGGAAGCGATGATAGCCCTCAGTTGCGTCATAATTTATGCCTGTAGTGATGAGATTAGAAAGTTTCCGTGTCGGAAACGCCAGCTTCCATCCTTCCAGCTTTTCTAATTTATTTGTAAAAGAAGGATGGAAGTTTTCGTTACTGACATCGAAAACTTTCCGTCATTTGTGTATACCTTCCCTGATCCATACCTACACTGTGGATAAGCCTTAATGTTACTTTTTTTTTAAATGGGTCTGGTCCCGCGACACACTCCCATCACTGTTACTCCTGTAAAACAGGATCGACAAAGACGTCATCGTCGCAATGATACATAATGTGGACAAGTCTGTATCTTTGGCACAGGAACATGTGATTCAACGCTTCGACGAGTCGGCACAAGATATGCTGATGGTCCTCACTGCGGAGAATTTGACCGGTATCCTTAACAGCTATAATATGACGACTCAAGTGGGTCACATACGTCAGTACCTCAACAGGAGGGCGGGTTTTGCTGCCACGGTAAGTCCCTATACATAAACATACATAATACTAGCTGTGCCCGCCGACTTCGTCCACGTAGTATTTAACTTAACAAAAATTTCGGGATTATCGGGATAAAAAGTATCCTATGTATTAATCCCGGTTATAAATTATCTGTGTTTCAATTTCATCCAAATCCGTTCAGTATTTTTTGCCTAAAAGAGTAACAAACATCCACACTCACAAACTTTCGCATTTATAATATTAAGTAGGGATATATCACTTTTTTACATAATAATAAAAAAGGATCTATCATGGTCCGTTCTTAGAATTAGATTTATCAAGCTTAGCCGGGACACGGAAGATTTTTTGTGTATTATATCTAGTCTCTATATAATACTAATGTAAAAACCCCGTTGTGCAAAGTAAATTTAGGACTTCGTACTTTTAAAGCGCATTATGATTACTTGAGTTGATATTAATATGAATATTATCTATCAGCCACCGCCACTGGCCACACAAGAGCCGACGCCGATGGAAGTTTCGCCGCAAGCGCCCCCTGTGCGCGAGGAGCCGATGCAGACATCCCCCCCTGCCACGCCCTCTGTGCTCGTGGAGTCAGCACACCCCCCCTCCGTGTCCCCAGTGCCGGAGGAGGAGCCTGAAGTGGCCATCGCCGAGCCTATTGTGGCCACTGTGCCAATTGTAGCTACAGTGCCAATTGTGGCCACCGTGCCAATTGTCGCCACCGCCGCGCCAATTGTGGCCACCGTTCCAACCGGGTACCTGGAACTTATTTAATTCCCTCCATATCAAAATGACCTAAGCAGAATTGATCTTATAGTAAATTACCTATTAGCTAACTGACCGATAAGCTCCTCTGCGAAAGATACGTCGATTATCAGTATTCCTGAAAAAATTATAAATGTAAACTTGATCTACTCATCACAAAATCTTTAAAAATCTGAAATCTTCACACTTGAAATTTTGCATGCGTATTTCCCTTGGCACCTTAGTGAACGCTAAGTAAGGAATTTACTCTGCGCGAAAACAGTCGCGTGCAAAAGCTAATGATTTATATTTTATAGAGTCACCCACACGATCGTGGCCGCGGAACCCGAAGCGGCCGC
Organism: Notodonta dromedarius; assembly: GCA_905147325.1. Lineage (NCBI taxonomy): Eukaryota > Metazoa > Arthropoda > Insecta > Lepidoptera > Notodontidae > Notodonta > Notodonta dromedarius. Next base: position 7,848,283 of record LR990160.1, on the reverse strand, counting down.
ACCAAGCCCCACACACGCCTCGACTTCAACGGCCTCAACTGCGACCTTGGCCCAGAACTGCACAGTGACTTCTAATACCGCTCAGTCCGCGGTCAGCTCGCCCGTTCGGACTCCAACTAAGTAAGATTTGTGTTACACGGTGAAAGGGCGTTCTTATAACAGAACGTACCCATAGTAAGTGACCCGTTCAGTGGGGGGTCTCCAAAATACCACGCTAGGTCAAAGGGGCGGGGGAGATTGAAATGATTGAAAACTGATTGAATTACTACGTGAAAACTAAAGGGGAAGGTCTTGGCATATACTACGGGTGGGCACCAAGTAGGGAGAGGGTAAGAAATTGTAAAAATGGGTCACGTTTACCATGGCCAGCCACGCAACTATATTATCCTGGATTTGTATTTTTGCCCATTATATTAATATATTGTACCGTAGAGTGCTTTTATAAATTATCTTGTTTTGGACGATATTTCCATTAGGTGGAGCGGGGCGAGAGGAAGACACTAGCCTGGGTGTGCCACATTGATAACATGACAAATGTCGAATCATTTTTTTTTTTTTTTTAAATTGTGTTATGTACACGAGAGACCACCGAAATTGGTCCAGTAAATAAAATTTCACCCTGTATTATATTGAATATTTATATATACAGGTTGAAACAGAAACGGTTTACTTTTTTTTTCAAAACTATATTTGTAATTCTAAAACTATCAGCTTTGGAGGAAACTTGAAAAACTAAAGGTGTTATAGGAATACAGCTGTTGACAGATTTCACAAGTCTACAAAACCTTCAGTACTTCAACTGTCCCACAAAGCCACAAAGATAGTTTTAGATTTACAATGTAAAGTTGCAAAAAAAAAAGTATACCCTTTTTGTTTCACCTAGTAATTACTGATGCAGGACCAGCAAGCCAGAGAATACTGACACAGCGGCTATGCGCACCAACACCGCTGATAATATACGATTTGTAAGTGCCATTTGACTCATTACACTGGTCACCAACATTTTAACTTTTTTTGTCACATGAAAACTTATGTCAAATTTTGTGTGTTAAAAAAGTTTGTGACATTAATACATTTATTTTCGTAAAAATACAAATCAGATATACTTAGATACATTTTATTGCTTAATTTATTATATACCTATTTTTAATGAGGGGACACTAACATAACCAAAAATCATCACAAAGTTCGTGTGACCAAAGCAGTGTTTACCAGTGTTATTATTACTTCCCTTATAGGTGACAACAATGTAACATGGTTCAGTTTTACATTAACATTTTCTACAAATAATTGTGTACAGTGGATTTCTTTTCGTAATCTTCATTATATATGCCACACTTTCCTTCGTGCTAATTGGTGCATACAATGTTGTTAGTTTAGTGTGCTAACACACATTTTGAAGTGCGGCAACATACCAGTTATTTTAATTAAGGTGAAGGCGCCTGTCTAGCCCGCTAAATTCAAAATTTTCGTGTATTTTTATAGTTTATCCAAAATCTGAAAACATTTAAGACAACATTTTGTGATTTGCGAAAAACACAGTATGCAGTGCGTTGCCAGATTATCTGGATAGCTGTCGTTCTTGAAATGTTTTAGAGTAAGTTGGATATATTAATAAATGCACTGCACGCGGTCTTTTTCGGGAATTACAAAATGTGCCTTTTATTATTGTCAGATTTTGATAAATTTCTAAAAAACCTCAAAAAATTTGAACTTTGCGGGCTAAGTAATTATGAGTGATGTAAATAAATAAAACAATGTGAAATATAAGTTGGTATATGAATAATAGTTCGTATAAGTTTATTTTTAAAAACTTCTACACGCTTCTATGGAGTTCAATAAAACTTCAAACTGAAATCAATAAGCCCATGTGAATTATTTACGTATCTTCATATTGATCGCCTATTTTTATTCGCCAGTGCAATTTTTACTTCCCAGAAGCGTAGTTGCATTTAGTAAAGGCCGCGTCGGTATTATGAAAATGATTACTAGTTGATAATTGTGCGATTACCCCCATTTAGTTATTAATAGTTTTTTATTGAACTACATTATAACAGTTCAGTACTTGTGAAGGGCGACGTGTGGATAGACGTATTGTGTACTTATCTTACAGAAGACTACTTATGATGCCGGATGTAAGAATAAATCGTATTGATCAATCGATCTCATGTCGGAGAGCGATTTTAAAAATGTCATTCTTCGATACAAATAAATTAAATTGGGAGTGTCTGTTTGTAATATCAAAATAATACCTATTCACTGAATGCATATGAATGTACATACGGTACTTATAACAAAACCGCGATTATTTTTTTGTCTGTATGTCTGTCTGTGTTTGTGTTCCGGGTAATCTCCGAAACGGCTGGACCGATTTTGACGGGATTTTCACTGGCAGATATTTAATATTATAAGCAGTAAATTACGCTACTTTTATTTTAGAAGAAAAGCAAATGCTCCTGTCGCGCGGGCTCAGAACGAGCGAGCGGGCTTTTGCGATAGGTATATAAAACACGAAACATCGACTCGCAAAAAATAAAAATGAACAACTTTTTTTGTTAAATTAAATTCCACGTGGACGAAGTCGCGGGCACAGCTAGTATGTCATATTCGTACAAAATGTCACGTCAAACGCGTACTCAAGTTCGCCCTCAGACTTGAGATAGATTTATTAATACGGGCCTAAGTAATGTGAAAATGGTAACACTACGCAGGAGGGGTGTGCAGGCTCAAAACGATTGGTGTTTGCGACTTTACAATCCGTTAAGGGACAATAGAAGTTATTGTTAGAGGAACTAACATTTAATTTGCTTGGCAACTCCAAAAAGCAATAATATTGAGATTGTTAAAATTGGTTTATATGTATAATATAAAAAAAACGCAGTGTTTATAATGTTTATAATAAGATCATTAAAAGTGGTGTAATATAAGTGTTTTTAAATTCTAAATTATTAAAAGCATACGAATGACATTAATATACATAATTTATTGCACAGGGTTGTATTGTATTCAATTTTGAATTATCTCGAGTACCTACTATACAATATTTTTACAAACTACATGCTGTTTGAGTATTGGTGGCTGTTACACGTTAAATGCTGTTTACACTGTTTTCTAGACTATAAAATGCGTCCTAAAATAATTTAAAATAGTAATCATAGTTCCTTATCATCTGGCATTTTAATTATTATTTGGGGCTTTACAAACTCCTTGTATATTGTGTCGTGATAGGTGCCGCCGATGGTGATAGTCCAGCACTGGGGCGAGGAGTGGGTGCCGGTGTTCACCCGCGACCAGCAGGCGCAGCGGGACGAGCCGCCGGAGCCCTACAGCGACGCCTACCTGTCGGGCATGCCGTCGCGCAAGCGCCGCTGCGTGCGCCAGTCCAGGCCGCCCACCACGCTCGATGGCTTCATGAACGGTGGGTGTATTTCTTTTTAGGGTTCCGTAGTCTCTACTAGAAAACCTTATATGATCATCCAGCCCGTCTGTCCGTCCCTCCCGGCCTGTCAAAGTGTCATTCATAACTACAGTTTTTGAAAGTTAATGAAATTTGGTACAGCTATATCTCATGCTTAAACCATGCTTTGTCTTATTCTTTCGAATGTCAAATTACTGATGACAGAACGAGCTATTTCGGTGTGTAACTATTCACCCGCTATACGACGTTTATTAATAGAGGGGTAAGACTGAACAAAAATATGAAATGAAGCAATTTTTTTTTTTATTATAATTCAGCTTCTTAATGATTCTTAATCTTCTTTTAAATTAGTTCTTATGAACTACAATAATAAAGAAAAACGATGCAAAGTACACAGTATATTATGGTATCGATACTGAGTAAAAACCTGACTCATTTATTCATAGTTAGTATTTTTCGCGTAATTATAGCGAGTTCGATCAGGCTGTCAAGAGTAATGTCACCCTCTGCGACGAGGCACCGCTCAGGTGGAAATGAAATAATTTTAAAATAATATACCAACTTCTAAATAACCTGGGTGCACTAAAACTCTCGTAATAACTAGGGACCTTGTAATTTATTTAATTTGGAATCGGTGCCACTATCTTTACAGAGAGTACTTATACTACACTAAGTAGAGAGTATACCCTTTCAAACAAATATAACAATAATTTGCAAAATAGTTCCATAATTGAAGGAGAAATCGTTGAACGTACATTAAAATAAAAAAACTCAAACATACCGACGAACATAGAACTTTTTCGTTTTTTGAAGCTTCTTAAAAATGTATCCCTCCATTGTTTATGGCAGAGAGCGTCCGCGAGGCGGCGGACCGCGACCGCACCACGACGGCGGACAACAGCGCGATCCGCATCGCGTTCCGCGAACACATGCGCAACATGGCCCGCAACCGCGCCTCCAGCTCCGAAGATTACGACCCGGCGCGCTACACCTCGGCGGAGCGGTTCCTTAATACCACCAAGTAAGTCACATTTTTTTTTAAAAAAAATTAAAGTAAAATGCTGACTTATAGTTGCGATTTTTTGTTCGATGTTAGTTACGTGTTATTCCTGTTTTGGGCACTTACTTTTCATGTTTCTTTCCTGCGAATGGATACAGGGAAGTAAGTCACAATTAGTACACCCACTTATTGTTTGTCACTATTAATCTCTCACATAGCCCAGGTTATACTTAAATTTAAAAATATTTTTTAAATGCCGATTTTTTTAAGTGGGCCTAGAAAAGGCCAAATCTGAAACTATGAGGAATGGTGCAAAATAATTACGAGTTTTAGGGACGATTTTAATGAAAACTAAACCTGTATCATTGGATTTTAATAAAATAAAAAGTCAATATTTCTGTACTAACACAACGGAAAACTACTATTTGTACAACTAATAGTACAATGAAGTATTATTATAAATCCCAATTTATTGTAACCACGATACGATATAATAATATGATTATGGTAAGTACGATATTTGATCCCACGAGGTCACTATTCAAAATAAACAAGTTTGATATAAAATAATGTATTCGAGTGATATCATGAGTTTACATCATTGGACGAATATAATTGAAAACTCTGTCCACCGTTAATTCAATGCACGGTCTAGTGCGCCCGCATGAATGCTCTTTTCGATTTAAATTGAGTTACTAGCATCGCATTGAAAGCACCAAATATATTTATTACTAGCTGAGCCCGCGACTTCGTCCGCGTGGAATTTAACTTAACAAAAAAGCCCGCTCCCGCGTTCTGAGCCCGCACGACAGGACCCATTTTTTAAAATTTTGTTTTTCTAAAATAAAAGTAGCCTAAGTTACTGCTTATAACATCAGCTATCTACCAGTGAAAGTCCCGTAAAAATCGGTCCAGCCGTTTCGGAGATTACCCGGAACAAACACACAGACAGACAGACAGACAGACAAAACATTTTTAAATCGCGTTTTTGCTATAGGTGTCATATGTACTTTCATATGCCTTTAGTGAAAAGGTGTTATTTTGATATTACAAACAGACACTCCAATTTTATTTATTTGTATAGATTTTTGGTGGTATATGTTTTAAAGATTGTTATTTATATTCTTTGGTGCGTCCTCACCGCGATGATTCGTTTGCGAGCATTTGAAAGCGAGCTTTCACTTGGTACCTGTTCTTCTAGTTCGGCTAAACGTACTGCTTTGAAGGTCGTACTCGAATGCTTGTGGCGAAGGCGCACCGCGGAGTGTATAGTTTATCAATGTCTTAATTAATAATAATAATAAATATCGCCAGACTACCGACACACCATCTGTATGGTCCCAAACTAAGCAAAGCTTGTACTATGGGTACTGTACAATGGACTGGGGGCGATCCCAGTGACACCCATACCAGGACAAATTAAGAAAAGGCCATTTCAGATATTTGCCCCGCAACCACCCGGTTCAGTGAACCAAGCGGTTGTCAATTGTTGCATTACATTGTAAATATGGTCGCATTAAACATGTTCTACATATAACATGTTCCACTTGAACGCACCCAGGCTGTGTTCTGTGGACCGTGGGGATAATAATTAGTATTTATAGCCACTGTTTTTGCAGGCCGAGTGTACCACAGCATCCAGAGAGCAGCAGCGTGTCCGAAGACAACGCTTAAATCGATCATTAATTTAAAGGCCTCTTAATCGGCTATATTGTAACGACGTACTTTAATTAATGGCTCGGCTTAATGTTCTTCTTATACACATAATTTACATGTAGTTTTTATGATAATCGTTCCGACGCTCTATAACGACAGAAAAGGCCGGCTGAACAGTGTTAAGCGTGCGGGATAAATGAACATGATCATGCATGCAGGGGTCGCTCGTCTCGGCTCGCCCCCCCGTATGGTGTAGGCGTATTCAATGTATGTATATGTCGTCTGAGTACATGCTCGCCTAGTCTCGGCCAACATGTTCAGCCGGCATCATCTATTTCTATAATAAAAATGTGACAGGGTTGTGTCTGTAATTGAATTAGTTGAAGAAAATCGTTAGTGGATATTAATATCGATAGTCATTTGGTGGATTTAAACAAAACTTGTTGTAATGATATTATGTACCTATATCAACTCAGATGTTCAGATCGATCACTGTAAGCTACATCTGTGGCCTCTCCGTCAAACATATAACGAAATCCACACGAACAAAGTCGCAGACACAACTAGTAGTTTGTATATTGTATACTTTTAATCGATGGACGCACTTATGTCATTATGTTTTCGGATTGTTTACGTGAGTAGTGACATGTTAATCAATGGTATTAGTATTAATCAATTTGAAAGTAAATTGTTAGGGTGTAATTTCGCGCCGTAGATAAGCGAGTGGTTAACATATAAAAAAAATTGCAATCAATGTTACTTATTCATTTGCGTTGTCGCTTTGTTCATCTAGTAAGCGTAGCAATGTGGACTCGCTTATTTAAGGTCTGGTGTTTAATGGGTGTTTTGTTGCCGTACAATATAATGTACTGCATTCATAATTATGGGTATATCACACAATGTTATTTATTATGATCGTAGTAGGTACTCTGTTACCTCATCTATATAGAGGGCGTGTTGTCAGCATTATATTTCAGAACTATCAATAGTACTTTAGTAGCAGTCAATGTTTTAAATAGATGTTTTTCTCTACTTGATGTGTATCACTTAAAAATCACTAGTAGTAAACAGTACCTAACAGTTATTATTGTCAAAATGATGCGCGCGAGCAACACGGAGCTACTGCATTTAATATATACCTCCTTCAGATAGGTGTTGCGTATAGGTCCATGCATGAACTGACACAATTTTCATGCAATACAATGAAGTACGTATCTTTCAGATTGTTGTTTTTTTATCTAAAAATTAAACGAAATGAAATTAAGTATACCTATTTTATATTTTTTAAATTACGTGAGACGCAGTGTATAACCAAGATGACCAAGGAACTCTGAACTCTAAAACGAACGCAAAGGGATCGAGTTTACTTTCGCCAAAAAGACAGACATGCGGCAGCACTATTAAAAATTGAGTAAAATCCCGATGTGGCATAAAGCATACATTTTTTAAAAAGTTTTTTGCGAAGCTGTCATCTTTATTCGACATTTTAGTATTTTTATTTGTATATATTGTGTGCATTGGCGTACCTTTTGTTCCGTTACAGACAGTGACTGTTCCGTTACAAATACAGCAAAATGGAATCGTAACCCCTACACAAGCCTAATTTACGGTAGAAATTCAGACATCATGCATGACACTGGCATAAGGCCGTATTTCTCTTAAATGTTTTCTTACTAAAACCATTACAGTTTCAGATTCCATGGGTCACGATTCAGTTCTCTTGACCTTACCAATGTAATTTTATGCGAATAAAAAAAAAACGAAAGCTATGTTAACCGAAGTGGGAGATTTTCATAAAAACCCCTAAATGTGCCCCCACACTGTCGTTATAATAATATTATTTGGTAATGTTATAAACTTCAGTGTGGAAGGCACTGTAAAGCGGTTTACACTGTATTTATATTTTACCAGTTTAAATAAAATATTTTGGCAACATTTAATTGCTTATTGAGTTCATTGAACTGTACCTTACTGATAAAATGAATTTTAGTTTAAGCGTACCAATTGAAACTGACACCTACATGTAGATGTTTTGGGAATAATAAATAATGTTATTTATATTAGTGTTTTATTTTAGTGTTAAGCTTGTAGGTCCCTGCTTCCTAGTCTATACAGTGTTTCATAAGACAACAATTATTAATTAAGTACACATACGGTAGCTGATAGCTGTTGATGTCTAGTATAGACAAACTATAAGTATGTAACTTTAAAATGTTCTGAGTGATGTGTCTTTGGATATTTGACATAATCACACATCCATCGAGGCCCATCGGAGCGCAATTTAATATACTCGTACTTAGTACGGAGTAAAGGAAATTAAAATGTTTACAGGTAGGTAATTAATGTTTATTAATTTTATTGTGAACTCTACCAAATGTGAACTTCTGAACTCCAGCAAATGCTTCAAGACCTGAGCACGGCAAGTCTTGAGATTGGTCTGACTATGAACAGGTCAAAAGCTCAGTTGATGACCAACAGCATAAAACGTGGAGTCTTGGTGGATGGACAAGTGATACAGTATGTCAAAGAGTATACATATCTAGGCCAGATAGTTTCGTTTTACAGCCGGCAAGAAAAAGAAGTCGAAAGACGGATCCAAAATGCTTGGAAGTGCTACTGGTCCATGAAAGATCTGATGAAGGGCGATCTTCCAGTATCTTTAAAGCTTAGACTTGTCGACATATGTATCTTGCCCGTCCTAACCTACGGTGCTCAAACGTGGTCACTAACAGAGTAACAGAAGTCCAAGCTCAAGATTTGCCAAAGAGCAATGGAGCGCAGCATGTTAGGTATCAAGAGGAGAGATGCCGTCCGGAGTACCACCCTACGCTCCATTACTCGCATCACTGACGTGGGGATGAAGACTGCGAAGCTGAAGTGGGAGTGGGCTGGTCACGTGACACGTATGGTCCCAAAGGTGGGCAAATGCCATCACAAATTGGATACCAGAAGACGGCTTCCGCAGCCGGGCTAGACCCAGGAAAAGATGCGGGACGATTTGGTCACTTTTGCGGGAGATACGTGGCCTGCAACAGCACAAGACCGTATTTTGTGGAGTATTAAGGGAGAGGCGTTTGCTCAGGAGTGGGAGACAATAACAGGCTAATAAAAAAAAAAAAAATGTTTATATCCAACGCCGGAAGTAGATGACTACAAAAACGGAATAGTTTAGTATTTGTTTAGTCGCTTAGGCCCAGCGCACACCGCTGGAGGCGCGGCGGAGAGCAATTGAAGACAACATTTAACTACCTTGACATACGGTCGCTTGAATAAATTCGCACGCGGTGCTCGGAGCGCCCTCAAGCAACTACAGGAGCATACGCGCGACTGCTCATACATACCGTATGTCAAGGCAGTTAAAGTTTATATTAAATTGTTGTCTTCAATTGCTCTCCGCCGCGCTTAGACTGCTTAAATCAAATAGTGTCCGGCAGACGCGCGTAGGTGTGCGCATCTAAATATATAACTCAAAGGTGACTGACTGACTGACTCACATAGTGATCTATCAACGCACAGCCCAAACCACTGGACGGAAATTTGGCATGCAGGTAGATGTTATGACGTAGGCATCCGCTTAGAAAGGATTTTGTTTAATTCTACCCCCAAGGGGATAAAATAGGGGATGACGCGGACAAAGTCGCGGGCACACCTAGTTCTTACATAAAGCTCTGTTTAAAAGCAATCATATTTTGTGACCACGGTCTTACCTAATTTTTCTATACATATAGGTAGGTATATTATATTTATTATATCAATAAGCTGAATAAATCATAATTTGTTAAATAACAAGTCACGAGTATTATGTATATCTTTATTTAAGTTCAGAAATGTGATACAAGAGCCGTAGGTACAAGTACATTATAAAATGATAATACCTAGTTAATAATGCATTGAATTCTATCAAAACGCAAATTAGACTGCGTGTGTTTGGAGCTTAATCGTACATAATGTGCAATTCACATAGCGCGATAATATTTTAATGATGAGTCTATTGGTCTGCCATTTTCAAATGGCAGATGATTTGTGGTATTGATTGGCTCGTTGCCTCGCACCTGCCTGTTTAATTCAAAGCGCTCGCTTGACCCGCTGCAGAGAGACAAAGTCATCTAGAACCCGGCCAGTACCTACACACCATTAAATTATCATCGCAATTATGAAAATAATTAGGCTAGACTGGAATCGACGAAGTAGTACCTACTAACGATATCACCTTAAACAAATGTTAATGCCGGCTCAAGTACCTAAATATTACAATAATATAATAATAATAATACAATATCGTTGATTTAAAATCAATACTTAATACATAAACGCACATTATACATCGTTCAATGGGTACATAAGTAAATTATATTTACTAAATAGACACAGTTTAATTTTCATCAATATACCAGTTAACATCGAATTTACTCTTAAAATATAATAAGTAGTTATACTTAAATATAAGATTTAATCGAATACCTAAGTAAATAATCGAGTAAGTTAGTTGAATCCTCTATTCGGGAAGTTAGGTAAACTGCATACTCGTGTAGGTATCTATGGATCTACTGACAGTGTATCATTTAATATAAGTAGTATTTGTTTTATTGTGTTTAATAATTACTGTAATATCGGAACATTTAATTCAATTTACGACAAACATCGACATGCGGTTAATATTATACGATTAATATATTGACTTATGTCACGAGACTTGTCCAACATTTACTACAGTGTGGTAAGTAATTCAATATATATTTACTTAAGTACATCAACAGTGGAAGAGGTTTCAGATGGGGTTGTCTAAGAGAGCGCGTCGTAGGACCGTCCGATACCGGATGTCACCTGACAGTCGAACAACTATCGCTCATAGAGTCGCTGACATGGCGAAAATACAATAAACCCGGTTAAGGCAACATCTCCCAATCTATTACAACAAGAATAGAGTCCAAAATCGTAACTATCAATTTATAAAATTTAGATAAGCTCAACCACGATATATCTCTATCACCATAAAGTTCGTAAGAAATTATTCGCATAGAGCGAAAAGTACGAAAGAGCTTATAAAAGTATTGTCCAACATTATAGGTATTTGCCTTAGAAAAGAGAGCAGTCAAGGTTTAAAGAAGTAAGTAGGTATATTCTCACACGAGATCACAAGATAGCACAATATTTGATAAAAATGCTAGTAAATTATAGTAGGTAGGTTATATAATAAGTATTTAATACCTACAGTAGAATCACATGAAACATTTCAAAAAGTGAATGATATTTTTATATAGGGCACACATAAACTTATCACATACGCTAACACTGAGCAAACACCACAACCCTTAGGAGACTCATTCATATACCTAAGTACATAATCAAGTACAATGTGAACGGACCGGCCGTGGCGCCGCGCAGCGCCCTGCCGCCAGTGAAGGCTCGATTAGCTCGGGCTTGCGACTCCTCATTTTGATTCAAACTGATATGGTCAAAGCATTCAAAGGCAAACCGGGGCGGATGGCTATTACACATTGATAGATAAATGAGCCAGTCTCTATCATTGTGAATATGGCTGATGTTTCGATAAGCTCCTTTGTAATGTAATGTGAATGAATAGTATATGGGTAGACCATAATGCTATTCACCAAATATTTGACATACTTATGGGTGCTCCTTTATTAAAGATTTGTAGGAATTTATTTGAAGTTTTTGTTTAGATAGGAAGTAGGTACCTACCGAAATACTTATAAAGTGCGAAATAACAATTAATCATTATTATAAGTACACTGATAGTGTTATGGAGCGTGGAGACTGACTGTACGCAACGGTAAGGTACGGGTCTTTGAATATTTGTCATAATTGTCTTGTGGGGGCCTTGACACACGGCAATTTAAATTTTGTTCAAGTTTTATATTTATAATTTACGAAGTAATATTTGGCGGGAAAATTATATTAAAAAAATCTATTCTTTATCAATTTTGTTTTACTAATAAAATAAGTACAAACCAAAAGCATTATTTCGGACTTTTCAAACAGCCTGTAGTATAATTTTTTATTTGATAGAGTTTACAGTTCGGCAGATGGAAATTAGCAAGACAAATTACCTAAGCGATAGAGTAATAATATGAGTTAGGTAGTAATAATTTAGAATCATTCCTATGCCTACGCTATACCCAGCAATACGTATCTAGAGGTGATTAGTAACTGAAGAACCCGCCTACTTTGAGTTCTGTGTCTACAACGAAGTTTCTTCTTATTTCAGTTAAGTAACTAATTTATTAACCATTGATAAATTTTCGGTACGAATGTACTAGTTTTGAATTTTACAGGACGATCCGTTCAATACCATCCAAATAAATATAGCTTCTGATTATAATGATATAATACCTATAATATATTAATATATTCTCTAGTTATATATAAAACGGTAAAAGGCAAAGGTTCTGGGGATAGAATATGAATTTCACAACATCAATATATTATTAGATATGTATGACTAATAACTATAATATGGGTAAGTAGTAAGTAATATGAAATAATATAGATATAATAATAATAAATTGTATAGTATATTATATCCAGCTATATGCTTACATCTACGTCTCACTTTCTGGACATTCTTATATGTTACCAACTAAATTACTTATACCACCGTACACCACTTTCCAATTGCCAATCTTTATTTTAAATTAATTAATTTGAAACAATTATTTAACATCTTTTCAGATAAGAGAGTGTCTACAATATCGATGAAAAATATATACTTAATTATTAAATATTTGTTGTATGTAGGTGAGTTAAAAAAATAATTATTGTTACAGCTACCATACAGAATTTTATCTCATACATCCTCCTGTTTATTGAAGCCTTCGTTTTTATTTATATACGTTTAATTAAGTATGATCATACTGTTGGTTTGACCTACCAGTCCCGAGGCTACCTTGTAACTATACCTACTAGTTTCACCATTGATTGATTGCAGAATGAGATCAGTTGATAATGATAGTGTTCCTATTGACATTCGATCGAATGCACATCAGAATAAGTGTCTACATTAAAAAAATCGATACTTTAGGTACCTACATGTCCATCCATCATGGATCGTCCATCGATCGATGATGGATCGATTCTTCTATCGACCGGTATCCGTCGACCAGCTAAAGCTACCTCATCAATCGATCCTTGTCGATCGACACACGTGTCGTTGCGTAATAAGTAATTAAGTTTATTTTGTGAGTCATCAATATGCCTGCCTGTTTTTACATGTAAGTAGGTATCGCAAACGAAGATCGACATTTTATTTATTTTTTTATTATTGGAATAACATCTCAATAAATTGTTAATACTTAAGTAGGTATATATTTGGCACCCCGTTCACTATAACGGACCAACAAGTTTACATAGAAATCATATCACAATTCGTTCACAGAGTAATGTTTACGTCGAAACGATACAATCTAGGTACCTTTAGTAATAATACACTGGTCATTTGCACTTCCCGACTCTCATTGTGAGAAGAAAATCTATCGTTACATGCCAAAATTACATTGTACAGTCATCATCAAAAATAGCTTAGTGTCTGAAATTTCCAAAAAATCACATTGTTAAACACTTAGATACCGATAGTAGCCCAAACGATCTCAAAAAATACAATCGCACAATATTTCGTATACTTAGTGATCATGTAATCTAGAGGCTCCTTGGTGTCATAAGTACTATTAAGTATGATGTTTTTGACAATGTACCTAATTCTTTGGGACATTTCAAATACTAAGCTCCTTTGATGGTGACTGTACCTAGATAAAACCGATACCTAAGAAAATAGTTCAGAGAGTTAATAATGACTTTTTCAAGATTGTTTGATTTATCCTTGATGGGATTTAGTTTGGGATCCATATTGGGCGTTATATTTACCTATATAATCAAGTGGTTCTAAAGAGAAGAAAGAAAATTTACTTAAATAAGTTTATAATAAATATGTAGCAAATCCCTGAGGTAATTTTGAAACTACGAAAGTAAACTTGTCAACTAGGTTATTAGGTGGTACCTTTATGATTCTATAAAGGGTGTAATTGTTATTTCGGTGCAGAGAAGCAAAATAATATTTGATGAGGTGCGGATATTTGTGCGAAAGAGTTATCTACCTATTAGGTGTAGGTACCTAGTGTAATTTCATAGATGTAACCGTAGGTTTACTGATATTTTTTGATTTTAATAAATTTCAAATAGATATCTACTCAGGTCAAACTTAGGTTAGGTTAGATGGGTAGATAGTTGTATACACAAACGTGAAAACTAAGTTATTATTTATAATGCTACCTTCATTCAGTAGGTAGAAGCAAAATGTTATTTGCATTGTATACCTAAGAACCAACTCAATGATTTTATTATTTACTAGGTAGGTAACATAGATCAGGTATATTGGATTTATTTTCGGATATGTAGATAGATAGCTAGTTCATGTTTGGGCAACATAATGGGTATGTTTAGATAATAAATTGGATAAATGGAAAGTATTTGAATGTAAGAGTAAGTATTTAGGCCGAATAAAATTGATAAATAACAGTATTATTTTCATTCGATTAAAATGGTAAATGAAAAGAGGTGAATTAATTTCAATAATACAAGCTCATGGTTCAGTACATTCAGCGTGCACGCCGGGGCGCGGACGGGCGCGGGCGGCGAGCGGCGGGCGGAACGCGCGAGGGCGGGCGTCGCGCGCGCACGGCTCGAGCGGCGCGCCGGTGACGCCAACCACTCTCGGTTTACGCTACGCGGCTCTAATGTTAATCAAATGTCTCTTTACGTACGCCCGGAAAACAGCTGGTACTGGAAGCAACCATAATAAAAAAACTGATTAGAAACAAAGCGCGTGCTAGGCCGGAGGTCACGATCGGGACGAGCGACGTCACCGCTGCCGACCGCGCGGTCCCCGCGGTCCCCGCCCGCCCGCTACACACTACGTATCTACTACACAACTACGCTCCACTACGCTACGCCGATAGCAATCCGACTGGTGTCGTCTCTATCATTCGCCTACTGAGGAACAAGCACTACACAGTTTACGTAGGTACCTAGTTCAAAGATAAGCCGGAAAAGCAAACTCAATAAACTAGTATTGTAAGCTAAGAAAGGGGCAAATAATATCAAATAATTTGATACGATAACATTTCTATCGTTCCAGGAATGGGGCATATTCAACAGAGGTATTGCGACGCTGACTTACAATAAATAAAATAAATTAAACAAAAATACTTTAAATATGATAGTTGTTGTTATATTATAGATAAGGTATAAAATCTACTAATTTATATTGAACTCAATATGCCATTATGTAGATACATACCTCTAAGTATTGTTTTGGTATTGTTTTAAAGATTAACTCTACACGTAGATTTTTGAGATCGAACAGCTTGCATAATTCCAAGCCACATAATGTTGAAGGAACCATAAATGAGCGCATACTTGCATCAATTATACTGATTGATACGTTTAGGGACTTTAAACACGCAGGTATGAGAAACAGCATGAGAACGGGATGCCTTAGGACCAGATGCGTTGGTAACTACTCAATTAAAATCACGTAAAGTTACCTACTGATTGCACTCTTCATTCATGACTGACTAACATTCAAAGAATTGCGATACAGCGCCTTTGGTTTCTGTTTCAAATAACGATAGAATTAAATCTCCATAAGTTTGTTGATAAATGTTCTCGTATCTGTACCAGGTTCAAATAGATTTATCTACACCTGTGTTAAGGTAGTACAAGTGAAAGTTAGTTATGGCACGTAACAATAAAAAAATTCTATAAAAGTACATTTTGGCACATATTTGCCTCAAGAAGGCGAACGATGTTGGTTTAATTTTGTCTTCAATAACAGGAGTTTTTTTTTCTACTTGTAAGTAGCCTCTAATACAATAATACCATATCACAGCACCATTATACAGCTTTCTGCTGTATACTATCAGTTTGGTAACATTATACTGTTATTTTTATACTCATTTTATAAACTCCTAAACTTTATTACAACAGGACATTTTCAATATTTTTTTTTCTTCGAAGAAAAAATGATATGTCCACATTGTAATGATTAAAGCTTATACAGATTTCCCAGGTCATACTCGTACCCACCTTATCAGATATATAGTGAATATAGTGTGTACCTATCATATATTATATTTGGAGGAATCGTGGCCTCAGCCTAAGAACTTTAGAAAGCGACTCATAGCGGTCTTCTTTCATAATTTCTTTGGTCTCAGCCGGTAAACTAACAAAGACCAATTCTGACAGACAGCGTAGAACAAACAAACAGGTTTACGTTTCTAAGAAAGTAGTTGCAAAAAAAGTTAATATGGTGATACTTAATACAACATCGATAATATAATAATGATTATATAATTTCTAAACTAAACATCGAGGGATCGGACGGGGATCGCCCTTGTGGGTACAATTAGAATCGTTAAGAAAGCAAATTTGCCGGCTGCCGACGGCGGCGAACGCTGCGGCGGATGCAGCTAGGCGGCGCGGCGCGACGCTGCCCGCCGCTCCGCGCCACCGGGCATCAGGCAGTCTGCTAGATGTTCGGCTAGCGCACACTTCCACGGTACCGAGCGGCAGCACGAACGACGAGGGGACGTTTAGCGCGTTATGGTTATATTGAGCGAGGGGCATTTCCTCACTGCCATGGCGGTTTGGTGCAGAGCGCTGTACCCAGCAGAGGTGGCGCCCTGGAGTGCGCTCCAGTGCGGAGTCATTTGGCTATGGGATGCACTGCTGCCAGACGGGAGGTGTCTTACCACTCCGCTGCTGAGCTGCTGCAAGATGCCCGAGCCCTGGGAGCCGCTGAGGCACGCGGACGGTCGCCGCGATCGGATCGACTGCATCGACGACGTCAGCAGAAACGGGACGCTCGACGATGTGTTTGGCATCGAGCCGCCCTACACAGCAAATCGTATGTTAGATAGGCATTTGTAACTCAAGGGTGGTTGGTATGCGACGACCGGCATTTACGTTACTATGTCGTAAAATTTACTTTATTGTCTCAGCTGGGACCAAGTACCAGTATAATTCCTCTAAAGAGACCCATAAAGTTTTGGACTTGATTTGGTAGTTGAAATTACTGCGCCAGATGACAGCCTGCATTGTACTACATCAAGTTACACCGTACTGCGAGTGTCGCGTATGTAAACCACCCAGAGTATGAAAAATGAGAATTAAAAAAAGATGATACAACGGATGGATTCTTTGCGAGATGAGTTCATTTAAATACTTATCAGTTAATGAGTGACACGTAAGTACTTATTGCCATCGACACGAATTGATGCTTATACTATGCATGCCTTACAGTTTTTTACCTACTTCTAGCGTTTCAAAGCGTGCTAGAGGCACATGAATCTTATTTCATGTGTAATCTACTCTACTGTTTGAGCACGGAGATGTTGCCCGACCGAAGTGCTTCTCTGTTCAATATTCCAATGAAAGGAATCTGATAACACATTATTTGGAATCAGAGGAATAGGTAGGCACACGATTATTAATTCATTATTAGTATTGGCAACATCTTAGTGTAACGTTAGGTACTAAAGTAATGAAGTTTACGTTTCAGCACAGAACAGAAGTGATCGAGCCTCCGCGATCCGCAACGACTAACAGTAGACAGTAACCATACTCACGATCATGCTCCGTGCAAGCTGCGTAGAAGAACAAATAGCAACAGTGAATGAGACAGCGTTATATATACGTAGCCTAGATAGGAATGAATAAAAGTATGAATTCTTACTTGCTTAGTTCCTCTCACATGAACACATTCAACACAAAATACCTATGAAACCTGCTGAGCTGTGAGCTCTATGTGTCAGCTAATATAAACAACAAAACCAACTTGTGTACTGCCAATTGTTTTTTAAAAGTATTGTAAATACGTTCCGAGAGCGCAATTTGCCTAGAATTATCCGGTTCGGGATAGGTGTGTGTCAACATGGAGGAGACGTGCCCGCAGGTATCGCTATACGTGGACACAGTCAGTGCATTCGTCGGAGCCAGGTGTCGCCTCCCAGCACAGCATGGCACGACACATTCAACGCGGTGAGGCGTCATGCATCGCAGTAACAAACAATACCTTTAACAAACATGCATCACTTCATTTTCTCTTGAAGGTTGCTGGTGTGGGTCGCCTCGCAGGAGTGGAAGTAATAGCGTTGATGCGATGTGATGAAATGTCTCATGATCGGATAGATATAAAGTCGAACGTGATGTTGTAAACGCCAACCAGGTTCGTGCAGATGTGTATGATGATGTGAACGACCAGACACTATCTCTCCCAGTCAGTATGGGAAGAAGACAACCGCAGAAGAGTACAGACCACATCAATGATATATAAGCTGTTCAATCTCGACATTCAATACAGGGATCGGGGGGATGCACGCAGCCAGCCAGGCATACGTTGCATTCTGTGCACATCACTTACGACGCATTGCGACGCCGACGGCACGGACAGGCTCGAGCCTGACCCGCCTCGGCCCCTGTACTGGTAGCCCTGCCAAAACAACTACTGTCACTACCGTCGTCACATTCATCTCCGTCCTTCTTGACATTACCATCAATAAACACTACTCGAAGCCCATTTGCTCAGTACCTAGATTGTCGACTGTATACTATGTTTGGATGTTTTAAATAACCAATTTTGTGTAATAATTACCTAAACGTGCAAAGCGAATACTAAATGAAATGTTGTAACTTACAGTAGGCGGTGAAAGATTAACGGCTGAACCGCGGCGTTCCTGAGGGCCGATGCTGGAGTGTCGGCGAGTGGGCAGGCCGGTGGTGCCGCCCGGAGTGCCGCCGGGCGAGGAGGCGCACGACGGAGCGATACGGATTTTAGGCGTCATCAAAGTGTTGTCCGAGAGACGGCGGTTCGGGAAAGCGGTTCCAACTCGAAGGAAGTTGTTATCGTTATTGGTGGAGTTACTGGAACCGAAGAACCACTGCCCGATGCCTGTGCCTGAATACATTAAATATTATGATATTATGTTGTTATCAACTACGGGGGTGTATATAAAGTGACAAAAGCTTACTCTTGAAGCCGCCAACGCTACCGGTCGGCACGCTAGGTCCGCTCACGGAGTTCTTGCGGGCCATATCTTCTGCGCTTGAAGTCTTACGTTGCTCGACGCGCAAGTTCGGAATGTTGAAGGGTGGCACATTCATGTTGTCCGTGCTCATTTGATGGCGCAGAGTGCGGTGTCGCTCGGGGCTCGAGAGCGACACACCGTCCAGTTTCAGCTTGTAGCGCTGGTTTTTATCGATGTTGTCCAACATGTCGTACAGGATCTATCCCGTGTCAAACAAATATGAAATACATCTATCTATATATATATATAACTCAAAGGTAGGTAAGGACTGACTGACATAGTGATCTATCAACGCACAGCCCAAACCACTGGACGGATCGGGCTGAAATTTGGCATGCAGGTAGATGTTATGACGTAGGCATCCGCTAAGAAAGGATTTTGATTAATTCTACCCCCAAGGGGATAAAATAGGGGATGAAAGTTTGTATGAAACTTTGTCAATTAAATTCCACGCGGACGAAGTCGCGGTCACAGCTAGTTTCATATAAAATATCAGCAGATCTATAAACCCCCACATTATGTATGAAAATATACCTCCATAAGATTTGTGAACTGATCGACGTTCAAAGCCGGATTGACCGTCTGCGGAGCGAGAGACGGTATCATCTTCGTAGCCATCACGGTGGTAGTCAGGCCGAACTTTCTTTCCATGAGCATTGACTTGTAAAGTTCTGTAATAGGCACATCCAATGATCTCAACCCAACAAAGACGCGTAAAAAATATACTTACTTAACAGAAGTAGGGGCAATGTAATGCAATGTAGGTAATTATTATTTCTATTAATTCGCTCTAGCCACAAAATGTAGTGAAAACAATCGCAACAACGATAGAGTTCGCAGAGAGGCAACGAATAAATCAACGATCCAAAATTCCTTAGAGCTAATTCCGGCAGCGACAATTTGCATTTTTCAACCTTTTTGATTAAACAAAATAACCATTTCGGACACGCTAATTCCCGCTAAAGACTTTGTACTTTTAGTTTGTTGATTAAAGCATGTCCGAATTAGCCATCGCATACTAAATAAGGTGATGGTGATACTTACTGACGACACGGTTGATAATGTCGGGGTCGCTGAGCCTCATACTCAGCAGGGTCGGGATCACCTGTTCCAAGATGTGGTTCCTCTCGAGGCGGGCCATAATCTTTTCGTAAAGCCCGAGGATGAGGCTTATAATTTTAACATCGCTCTGATTCTTTTCAAGTACAATTTTCACTTTGCCAAGAACAATGCCATGCAGTGCTCGGTCGCTAATGTAATCAGACACGCACTGG
Organism: Notodonta dromedarius; assembly: GCA_905147325.1. Lineage (NCBI taxonomy): Eukaryota > Metazoa > Arthropoda > Insecta > Lepidoptera > Notodontidae > Notodonta > Notodonta dromedarius. Next base: position 7,827,835 of record LR990160.1, on the reverse strand, counting down.
ATAGCGATCAACGAGGCTGTCTGCAAGTTTAAAGGACAAAAACAAGTTGTTATGAGATCTGCAACTAAAAGTGCCCTACGATGCAATTTCATATTCAATTTGTTGAATCAATTTGGGTTGATTTGACAGATTCCCCGTGAGGAGCAGTGGCGGATTTACAAATTTCCAAGGTATAGGCTGTAAAGTTTTTGCCGCCCTTGCCTCTATAATTGTCATATCCTAGATTATTTTTACAATCCAAAAATTTCGTTGTAATTAAGTACGATTAATAAAGGCGGGGTAATGTATGCTGCTTACACAATAATGTACATTCGGTAAACGTGAGTAAAAAATATTTATTGCGCTTGATTTAGACGAGGTAGCTAAAATAAAAAAAATTGGGCTCCAAGTTCGCCGCCCCAAAAATCTGCCGCCCTAGGCTCCAGCGTACTCAGCCTACTGGTAAATCCACCACTGGTGAGGAGGCAAATTGCATCGTTAGTAGCCACTTTAATATAACGATACGAGCTTCACGATTTCTACTGACATTGATATGGTATGGTGTCAGCAAAACGTCAAAAGCGGAGCGTTTGAACCGTAATCGCGAGCGTTTGCTTTTCTATTACGATTTGAGAAGCTAGCGTGGTTAAGGCCCAGTTCTATTTTATAATGTCATCCTATTGTCATCCCTACGTTCGCACTGGACGAAACATGTACACGAAACATGTTGTTGTCTCTATTTTTTGTTTTCATAAACTCAATTCCACTCAACTTTTCAAAACATTTGAATATGGGAGATTTTCTATTCAACTAACTTGACAAGGCCTAATAGATAATTTTTGTTATCAATCCTACTAATAATATAAATGCGAAAGTTTGTGAGTGTGGGTTTGTTACTCTTTCAGGCAAAAACTACTGAACGGATTTGGATGAAATTTGGAACACAGATAGTTAATAATCGGGATTAACACATAGGATACTTTTTATCCCCATAATCCCGAAATGTTTGTTCAGTTAAATACTACGTGGACGAAGTCGGCGGGCACAGCTAGTTCTAACATATTTCAGCTCTGATGGCCGAGCCATTTTCACGAGCAAGTAGATTTACTTACCTGTATTTGATTGGTATTATTATCGAGAGCACTGAACAAAAGCGGCATAATTTCTGTGTCGACTTCTTGCTTTTGGCATTTCTTTAAAATGACATGCAAATTCTCCAGTATGGTTACAGAGGCTTGAATGCTCTTAGGAGAATTCATCAAATTTCTGTAATAAAATATTGTTGTGAGCTTTTTATACCATCGACAAATACATTTTTGAACATTTAAGTATTTGTAATGCATATTACGTTAAAAGCAGTTGTTAACACTCGGCTTCTGAATATCAATAATACCTTCTCGTCAATGAATGAGTTATAAATAATTACAAAACTAAATATTTAAGTGGGACTTCAAAAATTGTTAAAAATATAGTCAATAGTAATCGCATTGTCCTTTAAATAAGCAATAACAAAATTATAAAATTAACTAAAGCCGCCCTTGAAAGGGTAGTCAACAAAAAAAAATAACAGAAGCTGAAAATATGTGAGGCTTACTTTACGTGTACAAATTTACATAAATGCTCCATAGATGGTCTTCTGTTAGGAGACTCTCGTGGCGCTACTGATTGCGAATAAGCTGTCCTATATGGAAGACATTTTATCAGTGTCCAACATATAACATCGGCTCGTATGACATTCAGTATCGGTAATAGGGTAATATTTGCATAGAAAATGTTTATTTGGTGCACAGCAGTGGGATAATTTATAAGCCTCAGATAAGGCTCGATTAGATATCATACAGGGATATTTTTTTTGCTAGAGGTGAATGTCTGGGACTCATTTGGATACAACACTAGTTCCGCAAAAATCAGTGATTCACAAGTTATGATTTTATTTTATACATTTTAAAAATTCGTATAGTTATATAACAACTCTGGATTTAAAAAAAACACCAAAACATCTGAGGTTCAAAAAAATCATCAGAAGATGTGAATCAATGGTACCATCTTAGAATATTTACAGGAAGGACGCATTGCATGCTAGATAATTTACGACTGCACTACTATTTGGTGAATTATTTTTTTATCTACAGTTATTTTGTGACTAGAGAAGAACATTTTAAATTATTCATACCTAATAAAGTCATATCCTCTAAACCACTACAATAGCATAATAAAGCCCTTTTATCGATACTGAAATTTGACCATGAATATGTATATCACGCCGCCAAGGCCCGCGAAACGATTGCTTCCCTGTAACAAACAGTTGCGGGCCTTCGTGGCGTGAATCTTAGCCATGACAACACACCCTACTCAAATGAGAATAAGATTCAGATCTCTTTATTCCCTTATTTCAGAAAACAATTACATAGTCATTATGTAATACAGAATGAAAGTTTCACAACCAAACAAATAGTGAACGTAACAAAGTGAGTCCTAGTTGGCTGGGAATGAGTAGGAAAGCGTGAGGAATCAGTGACTGTACAGTTAATGTTTTGGTTTGATCTTAAAATAGAATACAATAAGGCTTTGTTTCCTTAATTGTAAATTATTTACCTATTCATTATTTTATTAAAATGTTTTCATATTTTGCAACAAGAAAATAATTTTAAAATTATTAGGGTTCTCCAAGATCAAAAAATTACCACCTGTTTTTAGGTGCAATTGAATCGAATAACATTCGTAATATAAGGAACCACCAAGAGGAACGTTCGATTTATTAATCGAACTCGTACGTGAATGGAGGGGCCAGCGTTGGTAAAAACAGTTTAGTAGATATTCAACGCGCCGATGTAACAGGATGCGTTTTAGCAACCCGAACCTTCTCCTTCTGTAATAAATAAGTGGTAACACTTAATAATACATGTTTAATAATAATGCATAGCCGGCAGGCGTATCAAACATATTGTTATGAGAAATATATATACGTATTATGTATATATATAAAATATATATATGAATAGGTAGCCTAGGTATTATTATTAGTGTCTATATAACATTTCCTTGAAATACAATTTTGTTTTAAACGTTTATAATGTCATTATCATAAGAAAGCGACAAGAAAATGTGTGTGCAATATTATGTATTGAATTGAGAGACAAAGGATAAATCAGTAAATACATAATAAATAAATAAATGAATAAATAAATAATCATAAATATTGACAAAGAAACACTCAGACTGCACGGTCTTAAACTAAGCAACACTTGTATTATGGTTAATTTATAAAGCCCCAGATTAGGGCAAATTACGAGAGTGCCTTAACCGAAATGTGACCATCACGGGTATCGAACCCGCAGTTATACGATCCGCCTACGCACGAACCAATAGGTATACCAAGCGGGTCTCAAATACCTGTATAAAATAATATACCCAGTTGTAATGGGCGATGATTATCGATACAGAAGCCGAAACCACAGTAAAAAGTAAAATACTTTTTTCGATGGAATTTGGCATAATTATGAATATACCTAATCTGGGGTAACTTACGTGTCCGTGAGGCACATATAGGATATTTTTTAGGCATAGACAAAAGCGAAATGTATGCAAATGCAGTCGCGAAAACATTTAGTTAGACAACAAACAAGTGTGTGTCGGGACAAGCACAAAGTATATACATAGGGTTCCGTAGCAATTACTTGTAGTTTTAAAATATATATTATTTACAAAAGTTCATATGAACGGTACTAAATTTTGAAAACATGCCAAATTAAATATAGCAGGTATAATTATTTAAAAATGCCCCTTTTAGCACCTAAAATGTTTAGCTCTGAATAAAACGGACAGACAGACACAGCGAAACTAGGGATAATATGAATACGGAACCATAAAAAGAGAACATTATTAACAAATAAAATATTAAAAAATACCATTGCCGCATAAATAGTAATACATGTATAATAATAATACATAAATAAAGTAGAGAGTTTTGAATAGAGTCTCACTTGAGCGTGGGTAGCACATAGTGAGAGAACTCGTCCTGTGTGGCTTCGTTCGTGAGCCAGATGATGGGTTGCAGGACGGCGGCCAGCACCTCCGCGGTGCGTACTTCCAGCTGCAAGGCGGGCCAAACATGCTGCCAGCGCAGTTTCTAAAATAGGACATCATTAATTTTTTTTTTTTTTATGACTAAGTGTTGTTTGTCAGAATTACCATAACGACTTCACCCGGACAGAGGGCGAACGTAAAGTAAGCTCAGGGGCAGCTAGCTCAAGGGCGCCACAGAGGGCACGCCTTGGCTTGGGCTGCTGGCGAGAGAGATGGTGGGAGTAAAACTACTACCGGATCGGAACGCAAACGACATCTTGATCACCTTCGCTATAATTTTATAGGGGCTGTTGAGTCATAATTTGGGTACATATACGGTAGATACCTAGTGAAGACAGACTACGTAACTATCACATCTTCATAGTTACGGGCCGATGAATACCTATTCAAAGTGGACAAACAGACACATGCGGATAGCGACTTTATTTTATTATGTACCAGCTGACCCGGCAGACGTTGTCCTGTATTAACTTTGAACATTGAATTCGAATTGTTCCCCTCAACTTGCTTATTTTTTTCTTTCATAAGAACCTTCTCCTGACTATAATAAACACAACAAGAAATAAGAATTAGCGAAATCGTTCCATCCATTCACGCGTGATGCGATGACCAAGGGAATAGAGTTTCAATTTTATTAGGTACATAGATATCAAGAGATTATCGTCCATTATCTCTATTAGCTAATGCATTAGTCTCTTTATGAAATGTTGGTTTTATTTTAAACTCGCATCTCTAGTGAGGTCAATAATAATTGATTGGATTGGGATTGGACTCGGTACCTCTCGGAGTATGGTATACCTAGTACTTCTTTAACGTACGAAAGAAATAACACTCGCTTAACAAATAAATAAACTTATTGAAGTATTGTTGGTACCTAATTGTAAACAAACAGCAATGATATTATGAGCACCACAAAGGCACCTCGCTTCATTTATTCGGTCACCTTCAACCCACAAAGATGTCTTAAAACTATTCCATTGACAATACGGCGCCCGTTGCGAAGCCACCGACATTATATGAAGTATAAAGAGATGGGCTTCCGCTAAGCTGCTTTGTGTGGTATCACGAACAAAGCAGGCACAATCTGCCCTATAACGGTAACCGCGGAATCAATGTCCGGATTAGAATAGGATATTCTTAAGCCAGGACCACAGTGACAAAGTGCTATTTGTAATTTAATTGAGTACCTACTAGAGGTTCTAATTCAACCGTGTTACCGCGTCTGTGACAAAAAGCTTAATGTTAATGTCATATGTTTTGTTGCACTATGTTTGTTTTAAAAGATATTTATTTTAGAATAAATCCAAGTGGTAGTTTTTTTTAATTACAATCAAATAGGACAATGGAAAATAACTACTTCTACTTCTGGGTTTATGCCTGATTTAGACGATGGCAGTAATGTGACAGTACAGTAAAGCTCAGTGCAGCGCTGACTTGCTACTGGGATCATGTGGACAAAAAGTTTCAACCCAGACCAGAGCTAACTTCGTGCTCGCAAGTCAGTTCAGCTAACTAGCGTTCTTTTTTCAGTGAGCGCCCATCACCAATTTATTTTTGAAACTGGTGATGATCTGAATTACTAGGACGATCCAATCGACAAGTCACCAGTAACTGGTGCCGAGTGCCCCAACCATTGTGTGGACTAAGCTTTAGTTATATCCCTAGAGGAGATCTAGGTATATAGATCCTACTTAATATAATAAATGCGAAAGTTTGTGAGTGTGGATGTATGTATGTATGTTTGTTACTCCTTCACGCAAAACCTACTGAACGGATTTGGATGAAATTTGGAACACAGATAGATTATAACCGGGATTAACATATAGGATACTTTTTAACCCAATAATCCAACACTACGCGGATGGAGTCGCGGGGCACAGCTAGTATTAAATATTCAAAAGATAACAGCAGCGCAGTTTTCTAAGAGGAAGTTGAAGTGCGAGGCCGACATGTGATATATCACAGATCGCTAACTATAAACTGCTGCTTAAACTACATCTAAGTTATATTATATCGATAAAATCCCTAACACACCTGTTTTTTTGGTTAAATCTAACAGGTAGCACATATGATTCGTTTTATATAAAGGTTCCAGACGCTACACAATCACGCTCATTGTGTCTAGGATTTCATCCCACAGAGCCTCTTTCTTCATTTTATTTTATATTTCTTCCATCTTGTGTTGTTACTTGCGTTAGACAGAAATGTGGGTGTATTTCTGCATTCAAACTTCGACATAGCAAGTTACGACTTTTTATTGTACCTATTTATAAAGTTCCTTGATCTGGTTTTAATCGATTCCCTACGATAGCACTGCGAGTTGTAGTTTGGTTTAGTTCTTATTTATAAAAAAAACTAGCTGAGCCCGCGACTTCGTCCGCGTGGAATGTAACTTAACAAAAAAGCCCGCTCCCGCGTACTGAGCCCGCGCCGACAGGACCCATTTTTTTTCTAAAATAAAAGTAGCCTAAGTTACTGCTTATAACATCAGCTATCTACCAGTGAAAGTCCCGTCAAAATCGGTCCAGCCGTTTTGGTGATACTCTTTGATTTCATGTGTTTTTATGTTTTGACGCGGAACCCTAATTGTTTTTCTAACATTAAAATAGCCTAAGTTACTCCAAATAATATCAGCTATCTGCCAGTGAAAATCCCGTCAAAATCGGTCCAGCCGTTTCGGAGATTACCCGGAACAAACACACAGACAGACAGACAGACAGACAGACAATAACTTTTAAATCGCGTTTTTGCTATAGGTGTCGTATGTACTTTCATATGCATTTAGTGAAAAGGTGTTATTTTGATATTACAAACAGACACTCCAATTTTATTTATTTGTATATGTATATAGAATTGTATAGAATGTATAGATACTTACACTAGTTTGAATCTTCAATCGAAATAACTAAGTACGTAAGTAGAATGTGTTGTTCATTTATTATAGTTTAATTTCAACACAGACCGATTACACTAACGAAATGATAATGGATTAATGGACTTAGACATTTTAATAGCAAACTGTTAGGCATCTATTACGCAAAGCTCTCATGTCTCTTACCTATTTTATAATATTTTAAATCTTTGTTGCTATGTCGGTTAGTTCGTCCTAGATGTTGATGTTTCGTTACATACATGTACCATGAACCATTATATTTAATTTTATGTAGATAACTATAGTTACCTACTTTTCTATTAGGTTCACGGAAAAAAAACAACTGTAGCGAATACTAAATTATAGTAGACGGAATATAATACCGGCAAGACGTCAATGAATTATATTACGGGAACCGTCAGTCGTGTTCCGTTGAACAAACTGTTTGCATCCCAGGTCGAACCTAAGCACATCGCGTGTTCATATTTCGTGCCAGAATAGGGATGTTTCGTTTCGATTTACTACATTATTCGACATAGGTAAATAAATACCTATGCACTTTGAATTGTCAATAAATGAATTCAAATTCAAATCGTTTATTTTGTTTAGGCCTACGGGGGCACTTACAAATTGTCAATTTCACATATTTTTTTTCTTATACCTACAACCGGATCGGAACGCGACCTCGACTGAGAAGATCCGGCAAGAAACTCAGCGGGCTTGTCTTTTTACGTCTTTTTTTTATCGCCAGTTGCTTATATTCAATAATTACAAAGGGTAGTAGATATTAATATAAATATTATAATAGCTCCAGTGTGTTGCCTTCTGCTATTACTAAGAATTACAAATAATTCGGAACAATGAAAATATAATTGTAATAAGCACTAAAAGTTTGAACAAAAAAATCAACCATGCATTCTGGTAGTACAGTAGTTTATTCCGTTTAAAGGGTAATGATGATGGAATCAAGTATGCAGTTGGTAACGTCCACGTGTGGAATTAAAGGATTTGTATGTACGAGTGAAGTAGCAATTATGAGACACATTCTAATAGATTCCTTCTCGCTTGAAGACGCAGTACATGACCGACTCGACGCCGCTCCGTGTGTGCCGGAAGCATTTAGAGATGAGAAATGACTCTCAGTAATTACATTTGCATACGTGGAAACGTTGCGAAGACTAGCTATCTTGCTATTTACGTCGGGTCCAATCGGCGTATACCTACGTTGTTTTCCAGTGTCAAGCAAATTCCCACACAAAATAATCGATATCATTTGTCGGTAGGTATATACATATCGCCAGACGGACACACTAACTGTATGGTCCCAAACTAAGCAACGCTTGTACATGGGTATCGTATAATGGACTGGGGGCGATCCCTGTGACAGAGTGGGCAAATTACGAAAAGGCCATTTCCGATGTTTGCCCCGGCGGGAATCGAACCATGTGCAGTGAGTAGAGCAACCTACGATCGAACCACTGCGCCAAGCGGTCGTCAAATGGCATGGCATAAAATTTTATGTAAAACCATATGACACTACTGGCTGTAGGTACTAGTTAACAAAATCAAAGCAGATTTTCTACCTAGACCTAGAGTTGCAATCGTATAGGATACTGATAGGCTCTTTCAAGTAGGTAATTTGTGTACAAAATTAAGGGAGGAGTCCCTCAGGGCTCTGTATTGGGCCTGTTTTGCATGTCCTGTATTATAAATCACTCACAATTAGAAAATGCCACCACATATACTTTTGCAGAAATTGGAGTCTCTCGCAAATGACAAGGATTCTCATTTCTTTCTCTCTTTTAAATGCAACACAAACACAGCAAACAGGGCTAAACTTAGTGAAAGCTTCATAGATGAAAAATAAAAGCCAGCACTCATCAAACCTGAGGGTACATGTAACTTAATACGTTGACTACCTAAGTACTACCGGTGTGATTTCTTATAATTGAATGTAAAACATTTCTTATGCATATACCATTAGAAGATAAACTTAAAAAAATATAAATGCCTTGCTAAATTGCTAATTAGAAAAGTGTTTTTTTTTTTATATCAGATGTTGATTTTATTGATAGCCAAAATACAGACACGTCTGAGGACGTTAATTAACAAGGTGACTGTTGAATTTAAAAGCAACGCTGATTATTAAATTTGTTATTACGAGAGCTGATGCAGGAGCATATTTTTTGAATTATTTTGTAACTTTTTATCAGAAAAGAAACAACCACGGAATTTTTTTTTGCTTCTATTTTTTATTAATTTATATTATTAGTAATCAACAATTAATAATGTGCCGTCATGCTAGCAAAGTTATTAAATATTAATTGTTACTCAAGGACAGTAATTGTCGTCTCGTCTGCGGTGGTAGGTACCGCAACGTCGTCGCTCCTAGTGATTTTCAAATCGATTACTAAATAATCGGCAATCCGTTTATCGGCATCGGTATCGGTATCGGTATTATAACATATAAAGAAATAATAATAATAATAGAGTACAAAAAACTCTTATTATTACAATTTTTTGGCATCATCCCTGAAATACACTCTTCAATATTTTACATTATGTTGCTCTACAATCGGATAATTATCTAATTATATTGCAGCATTGAATTATGGGAATATATATACCTATATACAATATTTACGTCTATTTAGGTAGGCTACTAGTCAATTGAATGATCACGTATTGAATTATAAAGTTAGAGTATAGACAGGCTCAATGGTAAAACGAAAAAAAGGTCGAAGTATCATGTGCCTTCCCGTTCAGCGGGGAACGATACTCAGTAATTAGTTTCTTTCATCGGAAACCTCCCAAAAAAAGGGTTTTATAAAACTTGCGAATGAAGATGAGATTTTTCAACAAAAAGTACGGCGTTTTTTACATATTGGCCGTAGCTTTATGTGAGTTATATTTTTTTCTATTTTTTTCTAGTCGCTAGGAGTCTTCGTAGAAATATTTTGTGTGAAAAGCCCTCGGGTAGCCGATAGGACTGTTTAATATTTTACTGATATTTCTTATTCAATTATTTTATAAATTATGGCCCAGGGATAACTAAACGTGAAAGAATTATCAAAACATCAAAATTGGCAAAAGTAAGTTTCGGAAACAGTACCTACTTACTTGGCACATGAGTGCCACACATCAGTATAACGTCATAACTCAATAGCAAACATCTTTACAATACTTATTATTTAAAAAAATATTCCACTATAATATCTGTAAAGTATGGGCACCTACCTACTTACCCATTTGTTCATATTAAAATATAAGTATAAGTACTAAATTCAATATAAGTCAAACGCCCAATTCGCAATACAAATTGGCTAGCGTAAAATGTTTGACAGAGCTACTACTAGTACGAGTATCTTACCTTTGGTATGTATGGCAAGGCGTCGATTAATGTGACACGGTAGAAGTTCGCCTTCTGGTTTGGATCCTTCATGGTTATCACGTCCAGGAACTGCATGGCATGAATAGCTGGCTCGCTCTGGCACCTGGGAATAAACATCAACTATTGTTGCACTGAACTTGAGCGCCAACCTTTTTAACGTGACTGTGATGTGACACATGCCTTGCCACTCGCCTTAGGGCTGAGGCCCGTATTAATAAATCGATCTCATGTCTGAGAGCGATCTTGGAAATGTAATTCTTGTGTCATACCAGTACAAAATGACATCCCATAAGCGTCCTTAAGAGCGCCCTCAGATTTGAGATAGATTTATTAATACGGGCCTGAGAGCGATCTTGAAAATGCCATTGTTATTCCAGTTATATATTATTAATTCCAGTACAAAATGTTATGTCAAAAGCGTACTCAAATTCACTGCCAGACTCTTAAGTAGGTATAATTATGATATCACGTCGAGGTACATTATTTATCCTTGTAAGTTCAGATTTTTAATTAAAATAGTGCAGCTTTAGGTTGAACGTCCACTTGGTGGTGCTACGTAGCGGGCGGGCCCGCTTCGACAAATAGGATAGCTTCATTTCCCTCAGCTTCGCTCGGCTTAGCACAATGTGACAGGAAATGGAGCGAAGCAATCATATTGGTCAAAGGGGCGGGCCCGCTTCATAGTACGGTCAAGTGGACAGCCATCCTTTTGCCTGGCTTCCATTACAGGCACGTGGACGGTGGAATTTCACCGCATATATTTATTGTGAAATATGTGCTGGAGCGATAATGAATGCACTTTCCTAGTAAGCCCGGAGGGTGTTAAACGTTTTTTTGTAATTCGATTCGACCCTGTTACGCGCGTTTAATGGACGTTAGGCCTTTTAGGTAGGTAGATTCCACGTCGGTTCGCAAATTAAAGATGGAAGCGGATGAACGGGCAACGTGCAGTGGAGGCATAGGCAATTGCCGGGTTTAAATGGTTCTATTTCAGGCGCGGATACAAAGGGATACATTAAAAGGGATAAACGGATAACGTGGGTGCATTTCCTCCCGTCGTCTGATGCCTGAAGCATTTTAGTTTTAACCGACTTCCAAAAAGGAGGTGGTTTATTGTTCGTCTGTATGTATTTTTTATTTTTTGTTAAGTTCATCGATTATTTCGCCAATTGTGAACCGATTTAAATAACTATTTTTAGTTTAAAAGGGTATACTACCGAGTTGGTCCCATTATCATCAAGTCAGGATCTGGTGATGGAATTTCAAGGAAATCGAGGAAAAACTAACTAACAATGTATTAAAATCTTAGGTAAATATGTACCCACTTCCTGGTTTCCGATTGAGCTGAAATTTTGCATACTTTTGCTTACTTACAGTAGATAGATGTAGTACTTTAAGTAGGTAAATACTTGTAGGTAGTATCTATTTACTACCTACTTAGCATGGCTGGCACCGACACCAAATAGATGAGTGGGTACCGCTTATAATAATTATATTAAATAGTTTTTCGCTTTTGAGTGCCTATTCGGTTTTGAATTAGGTTTAATTTTTTTTTATAAAAATATTTTTTGTAAATTACAAAGCCTTGCAATCTTTATATGCATATCATACTTACCTATTTTTACACATGTAGAAACAGTTTACAATTTTTTCGAACGCTCTCAAATATAAGTACTAACTCTCAAACTAAAACCAACCCAGAATCACTAACACAAGGTTGGTTTTGGTCTACAGCAGTGCGTGTGGGTTGGTTCCATTCTGCAATACTATCCTTCATGCTTATCATAACTGTTTGGATTGATCTTACTTGAAGTACTTGATGAGCGGCAGCAGCTGGGTGGTGGGGCGCGGGTGGGGATCCCTCGCCAGGAGACGCTGCACCGCCTCCTGCAAGGCGCCGGGAATCCGGGGCAGGAGCATGTTCACTTGCTGGTCCAGCTAAACGTAGGACACAATCAGTAACGATTGCTTACATTGAGACTATCAGCGAAGAATGAAGATTGCAGCGAGAGATTCCTTTTTTGTTTTGAAGTACGGAACCCTAATTAACTGTCATGAATTACTTAAAATATTTTTCTCTTTATTTTCCAACTACTGCTTCTAAGTAAAAATTGAAAAGCTTATCTCGTCTCTTTAAGTGTAAAAATCACGCTGTTGATAATATAATTCTATGAATCGCGGCAATTAAATCGTTTTTATGGCTAACTTGCTTACAATTTTGCTTACTACTTAACACTTCAATGTTATCACAACACAGTATCATAGAATCAAAGTAAAATTAAATAAACTGAAAAAATATTCTTACCTCTTAAATAAATATTATGTCGTTGAAACGGACAAAGATGAGCGGCTAATATAAAGGATGCTCGTTTCGCTTCTCGCCTTGAGACTCATGCTAAAAATGACTCGCCTATATTGACCTGAGTTCGTGAAAACACCCTTTATATATCATTATAGAGAGGTGTGCATATAACTGTCTAACTCATAACTAAACATGTGCGTATTCATGTCACTCATGAGTGGAGTCAGTAATAGAGCTGTGGTAAGTTTAGTCACATAACATACAGTAATTAAACGCCTTGTCTGTCACCAGACCGGCTAATGAACATTTCACTAGAATACCAAGTAAGTACCCACATAATTAACTCACAGTAAAATCACGAAATGTATTTTGTCTCGTCAGGCTTTTAGAGCGAGAACTGCCAAAACCGTACCCCCCTACCCCGTGACTGTTACCCCCTTACCTATAAATAAATGTGGTTAAGGTGAAGGCGCCTGTATAGCCCGCGAAGTTCAAATTTTTTGAGTTCTTTTAGAAATACATTTATTTTATTCTAAATATTATCACGGTGGATATGATACTAGTAAATCACTAAATATACAAAAATTGCCAGATTATCTGCATAGCTGTCGTTCTTGAAATGTTTTAGAGTAAGTTGGATATATTAATAAATGCACTGCACACGGTCTTTTTCGCGAATTACAAAATTAGTCTTTTATTATTGTCAGATTTTGAAAAAATTTTAAAAGAACTCAAAAAATTTGAACTTCGCTGGCTAGATGGGCGCTTCAACCTTAAGCGGTTGTATAGTTACACCATGCGTTGTCCTCTTCTTTCGAATGTCAAATTATTGATGACAGAAAGAGATATTCGTTGTGTAACTATTCGTTTTATTAATAAGGTGGCTAGAGATCAACATTTATTAAGAAATGCTTAATTTTAATAATTAGCGATTCTCGGATTTCTTTGTGTTGTGGGCCCTCGCTTCCAAATTTCATGATTCGACGTCAATGGGCCGAAAGTGTGGTATAGGCTTTGGAGAGTGTGTTTGGGAGTATAAAAGTAACATAAACAGCCGTATCTTATGACTGCGTTCACTTACATCCAGTTTCTATATTGCAAATAACAACCAAAGTTTTTTTTAAAGTTAAAGTATTGGTTTATTGGCATGTCTTTACAGTTTTTAGCTGTTGATTTTACTATAGTTGTTCATGAAGAAAATGGCCGTAAGAAACATGTTTTTTTACTCCTCCAAAGGTCCTTAATATTTGATATCAATGTTTTGCTAGATTACTCTACTCGTTTCTAAGAAAAAAGGTCTTACTTATATGGAAAACAAAGAGATCTTTAAAGGATGCGGTATTTTCATTTTGATGTCAAAAGGCAGATCAAAGTGATACTGTTGTTATTTTGATCTAACATCCTGTAAGTAGCAAATTTCATATAACACTCCACAATGTTCCGCTAAGAAGCCTAAAGATACCTTAAAAGCAGATCTCAATTTCAAATTTAATTCCGGATAACAAGTCACACACAAGCTACAAGAGCCGTGTGAACTTAGGTAATTTGCCACCAGACCGACATTGATCGTCGGGTATCTACAAACGAGTCGAGATATACCTACACTCTTTCAGTATTGTAAGAGTTTACTTATTGCACTTTGAAATACTAAATGTAAGCTTTTTGAAGCGAAGCTTCTATTCGGACGGTCGGGGAGCTCGCCCCGCGGCCACTTTATCCGTGATAAGCGCCAGTAGCGTTACACGACATACACCTACCTACCTATATACGCCGCAGCTGTTTTTAACGCTTAGTTCCTACGCTTTATACTATAAAGCTTCGCTTCTTTCAGGCGTCCCTAAACGGCACTGTTATTTTTTATGTTACCAAATTGTATTGCTTTGCCTGTGAAATTAAAACGCCTTTTTTATAAAATTAACCGCTCGGACATCGCTTCCCTTGGAATACGACAGTTTTCCGCAGTCTACTGCTCTCGTTCACCCGTGCCGACCGATCTCTAGTAGGCCCTCTGACACATCGTACGAAACACAGCTTTAATATCACCGCTTGGCGCAGTGGTTCGAGCGTAGGCCGCTCGGCTCACTGCACATGGTGGTTGCAGGTTCGATTCCCGCCAGGACAAATTTCGGAAATGGCCTTTTCGTAATTTGCCCAGGTCTGGGTGTCACTGGGATCGCCCCCAGTCCATTGTACGGTACCCATAGTACAAGCTTTGCTAAGTTTGGGACCGTACAGTTGGTGTGTCTGTCTGGCAACATTTATTTATTTATTTAATAGGTACTTTACGCCGATTTTCTGTGAGACTACTAGGTATAATATGAGCATAAAATATACTCACATATTCAATCTGTTTCATGTACAGCATCGGGTTGTTATTCGCCTGAATGAGCGACTTGCCGTGGTTGAACACCGCGCAGATGACCAGGCCCAAGGAGAACATGTCCGACAGGATGCTGCACTGGCCGTTTGTCTGGACCTCAGGTGCTATAACAAAACATATCCCTATAAGGTCTTATTTTGATAATGCACGATATTTTCACGATATTATCATTGAGTAGATGCAAAAGATGATGTATATACCTACTTACCTATCACAAAAATCGAATAGTATTAATCTTTATGTTGTGTGGCACTCACAGTTGATTGGTAGCGAGTACCTTTAATCAAGTCAGCTGTTATAAAGAAATCCAGGCACATCTTCTTTAGCATTTAGGTACCAAAAGTCCCTAAAGTAGATAGGTGTCTGCTTACGCCCAAAATTAATAGTGTACCTCGTATCAATAATTAAATTCAATCTTGAATTGCTTGCATATCGTTTGACCGATCTCCTATTCGCAATCTGCAATGGCTGATAACAGATATTATTACATCGAGCCATATTGCCATCGACCTCCGAAATGTCTACAAGTTCTTTGTCACATTATATGTATATTGGTGACCAGCTGTTGGCCGTGCCAAAGTTACTCTTTATAACATCCGCTATCTGCCAGTAAAAGTCCTGTCACAATCAGTCCATCCGTTTCTGAGATAAGCCGGAACCAACAGACGGACCAAAAAAAGTAAAAATTGCATTGTTTTCTTTTTGCTTTAAGTGTCTACCTTATAAAGTTAATTTTTACATTTGTGTTCTTTCTTACTTTAAAACTAAGTATTATTCCAAGTCTGCAAGATTAAATTGCACAACAGCTGACGTATTAGACAGTTTGTCTAATTAGCCGTCTGAATGTTTATGAAGTTTACGTCTTATAAAATTCCTTAGAACCTCTCCGGTGGAATCATAAACCTTGGAGTTGGAATATTACCTGGAACTTATTTATAAAGTCTTGCTCCACTAAAGATGCATAGTGAAACAAAAGAAATTACAATAAGTATGTAAACAATATTAGATATCCACCTAAAATGACCTGCTTACTTATATATATATTGTATACAATTATTAAGTACGTCTGTTAGTCACTGCACTCCTCCTAAACGGCTGGACCGATTTTGACAATGTCAGCAAATAAGCGTCCGACCTGCAGCAGTTACCGTAGCCTACAGATGCTTGCAATACCAAAGGCATTAATCACTCAGTGTCGACCTGAAAGCGTGTGGGACAGAGGGAGAAGGAGTTGAAAATCGCCCTCCTTCCAGAACCCCAACCGGTTGGGGATCCGGCTGTCTCACAAATCGTGCGAAACGCAGCTATAATTGCTACATTACGCCGATTTTCTGTGGGTCGTACTACCCCTGTCGAGCCAGCCCGCTGTAGTCACTTGGCTACCGCTTGGCTTTACCGTCAAGAGATTAGATTGTTGTGCAAACGAGCTCATTGTTCTCAATCAATGATGGACTAGGGGTAGGGGTTTGAATGCAACATCGAGGACGCACGATATAATAGAGCCAAAGTAATCGACTTGATATTCGATGACACGTGGAGGAAACAGGACGGGAATAGTATTGCCTAGCTAGCGATTTAATACTTGTTGCCTAATTATCGATAGTATCTCCGACAGTAGGCACTATCAATAATAGTATTGATAGACCTAGTATCGATAGCGATACTAGGTCTTCAATAGTATTGACACCATATCGACGGGAGAAAGCAGAAATGTCGTAACTTGCATTATGGCCTAATTCACTTTTTACCATATTCTTGTATAAAAAAAATACTGCTTAGAATGGTCTGGGTCTCGTTTTCCTACCATTAATGTTTTTATCGATACCATACATAAAATAATCGACATACAGCTTTATGAAACGTGTATGGAAGGTTTATATTTAAGATACAACAAATCCGTAGCCAAAAAAACATCTAAATGAAACGTGTATCGAAGGTTTTATATATAAGATACAGCAAATCCGTAGCTCAAAAAATATTTTTGTCTAAGTTGTCCATACATTTTATCTCACAGATACAACATTTTTGCAGCCTAAAATTGAAACATGAATTGGCGTAACTTGTGCAAAATCCTTGATACACACACTTTAGACGACACGACAATTTAGACAAAAGCATCAGTTTTCAATTTTCAACTTTCTATTCAATAAATATATTAGTTATGAATTTTTGAAATAGTTTTTTGGCTCTGGTGTAAAGTTGTGTTTTTAAAGTTACGACAATTCCGCTTTCTTCCGTCGATATGTAGATGGGCTATCGATATTGTGACTAGGTTTCGAGGTCACTACTAATGGGAACTACTACTAAGCAACCCTAATGGGGATACCCACGTCATAGAATTATGACGACCCTAGTGATGTGGCCAGTAAGTAAATTTAGCTACAGCCGTGGACAATGTATATTATTAAGATATTATATTATTAAGATATTATAAGATATTATATTATAACCTACAAGAGTTTTTATTAAAACATATCTGTTCGAATTAAAGGGGAACGGAAATAAATAGGTAACGGACGTTCGTTTTATGGAAGACTCGTGGTTTCTCTCAACGGGAGGAGGATTCAAGCGTAGGCTTAGATGCGCTTTGCCAGATTACTCACTCGACGGAATATCAGTACATTGAAGGTTCTTTAAACGAATTCCTTCAGTGTACGTATAGTAAGAAATAATAAATCAGGTTCAAAAGCTCGGAGTTTCCGAAGCTCCCTAATAAAAAAACAAACCAATTGCTGTAGATAACATTGTTTCATGAAAATTATTAAATAATGTGTGTATTTCGTTATCGTAATTACAGACTGAAAACGACGGGCTTAGGTTCAAAGCTATCGGTTACATAAAGGTGTTTAATGTTTATCAAATATAATATATTGCGGAGTGAAGAAAGTATTTTTTGCGGCATAGGGGCCGGCAACAGATTCTACGTTTATTTAATAGCAAAAATAAATAATTGAAAAAATCAACGAAAGGACATTTTAAAGTGTGTACGTGAATAAGATCTTTTTGTAGGTTACAGTACATATAAATCATCATTATAAAGTACGGGATATCAAATAGGTTAATTAATAAAGTCATTAAAATAAACATATGGTTGTAGTATATTAAAAATATTTACTACTGAATAAACATTTTCGAGATAAATATTAAAACAAAAGTCGTGTAATAATGGAAACAAAATGAGGGTGATAACGGGGATTTCAAAACAAATTAGGTGCCAGGTAATATTTTACTTATGACGAACAATTTTTCTAACAGCGATACTCGTATTCAAAGCCGTGGTAGCTTAAAAGCCCTCGCGATGAAAAATAAAGTTTATTAATAAAATGTATCTTTGTACTCACCTAAGAAGTCGAGGTTCGGCTGTGAGAGCTTAGCCACTTTGATCGACCACGGTGGTACGCCCATCATCTCAGTGGGGTCCGGTCCAATGATGTTTTCTGCACAAAACGGTAAAAATGATGAGGTTTGTAAGATGGGGAATGGCGTTTACGCCTATACGGGCTACTATATCGCTGTCAAAATATTACTCAAAATACAATAATTTACGAATCAATACTTGAGTCATGATGATGAATTTATTGTATCCCGCTTTGCAATGAATGTATAATCTTCTACCAACTCCTCCTAGGAGTCCCCCTTTGATTTAATTTTAATTTAATTTAATTTTAAATACAGCTTTTAGTTGGAACTCGCAGAGGGTCAAACCTCAGCGCTTTCGTTCGATTACACTGTTGATTATAGATGACAGGAGTAACCATGGTGGGAGTACGTGGCGGGCTGAGTCACAGTAAAAATGATTATTTTCGTAAAAGCACCGTATACAATCGTAATATCAAAATCAAGACATTTCGGAAAAAAAAACAAATATTACTAAATACCCATTCAAATACCTCAAACAACTAAACAACCGCACGTCCTATGGTCTAAATAGAAAGCTATATAATTTTTATATAAATGTATGTCTAGTTTTAGATAACTATAATATAATTATCTAAAGTTCTTATAAAATTTATGCAAAAAGTATAATACGAAGTAGACCATCGCTATGATGTATTACTATCTCATCCATAATTTGTTCAATCAAACTACTTAGTAGTATTGGTTTCGGCTTCATTCAAGATTTTTTTTTCTGAAATATAAAGGATAATTTTATTTAGTATTAGAAAATAATTATATTCTCAAATAATATCACAGCGGTGTGTTTTATTGTCTACATAAGTAGGTTAAGAAAACGCAATACTTCAAAAGGTCGTAAGTCGTAATATAAATTACGATTTTTATTCGGTAGAGCTTGCGAATTATCTGGAATGGTTATTATGCTTGCAACATGAACCGTGCAACCTGAACTTTTTGAGGTCGTAACCTCAAAGTTATGTCAAAATCGACATTTAAAATATCAAATGCAATGTAATATCAAGCCAGCCAAATGGATTACTATTATTATTAGAGACGAATCGCCGCGAGGCAATTAGGTAAGTGGGTATATCATTTAGTAACATCAGACGAGAGACGGGGGATAATAGGCAGAAAAAGAAAATTAAGGCTAGACATTCCTAAGTGGGATTATTTACCACCTTCGAGAATATAAGACACTTATTAGTATCTACATCGCTCAGTGGGTCTCATTCATAGACAATATCCAAGACATATTTAGATACCGAATCAGACAACGAGGCTTAGGTATATTTATCTAAGAAAAAAATGAATATTACCCACCTACGTAATCCGTCTATATAAGGACCTTTTAATATAAAATAAATTTGATTAAATTCATAATGTTTTTGATAGAATACCTACCTATATAAAAATATTGACTATCGGTAGAACATAGAAGTAGCCGTAAGTACAACTTGTAACATCGCAGAGTATAATCCTTACTTCCTTACTAATATTATAAATGCGAAAGTAACTCTGTCTGTCTGTCTGTCTGTCTGTCGCTCTTTCACGCCAAAACTACTGAACCGATTTCAATGAAATTTGATACATAGTTAGTCTAAAGCCTGAGAAAGGACATAGGCTACTCGATAAAATAAATATGACATTCAAAGTTTGTAAGTGTGTTAATCTAAATGGTGTAAAAAAACAATAGGGAATAGAGGATGAAAGTTTGTATGGAAGTATAGCTCTTTGCAGTGAAGCACATCAAAAAGCTCATTAAAGTATTTATACGTATGTGTCTTATTTGTAAAAAAAATAGCCTAAATAATTAAAAATGCTACCCAAAGACACTATTTCACGCGGACGAAGTCGCGGGCATAGCTAGTTAAGTAATATAGCAGTCAGTTGCTCTGTGTATGATAGGCTCGAGACTGGTAGACTAGACTCGATCTCTATAATAAATGGAAAAATACTAGGGAGAAGGCGTTTTCGAAATGAATAAATATTATTACAGTAACTTCGTTGTCCTGAAAGTTACCTACTCTTTGTTGCTATAAAATATAAACCACTGGTGGTTAAATAAAAATGCAAAATAGACAAGCTCGCTGAGATTCTTGTCGGATCTTCTTACTTAGTCGACCCGTTGTACACTTAAGGCTAAAGCGCCCATCTAGCCCGCGAAGTTCAAATTTTTTGAGGTTTTTTGGTATTTTTTCAAAATCAGACAATAATAAAAGGCACATTTTGTAATTCGCGAGAAAGACCGTGTGCAGTGCATTTATTAATATATCCAAATTACTCTAAAACATTTCAAGAACGACAGCTATCCAGATAATCTGGCAAATTTTGTATATTTAGTGATTTACTAGTATCATAACCACCGTGATAATATTTAGAGTAAAATAATCGCAATCGCAAATCACAAAATGTTGTCTTAAATGTTTTCAGATTTTGGATAAAATATAAAAATACTCGAAAATTTTAAATTTCGCGGGCTAGACAGACGCCTTCACCTTAAAGAAAAAATGTAAAAATGACAATTTACATGTACCCCCGTAGGCCTAAACAAAATAAACAATTAGAGTTTGAGTAACTAAAAGGGACCTGCAGCGTTGTGTCATGTTTCTCAAGATTGAAATTATCCTCGTTGATCGATAGTGTTCAATCAAAGATTAATTACTACTCGAGTAATCTTTACAGCAAAATTACATCTTATCATAGGTTTTAAATACTTTTTGTACCTTATAAGTTTATTTTATAAATTGAAATTGTATTTAAGTTGTAATGGATTTTTGTAGCTCATACATAAATCATTTCATAAATCGTCAGAATGGAATATTTTTGTGTGCTCCAGTCGATGGACCTAGTTCATAAGCTGATTAGTTACCTATTTAAAATTATTGGTAAGTCCTTCATTTACGTAAGAATACTGTCGCATTCAATATAGACTTTTGTAAATTTTGTAAACAATCACCGTTCTTGCAAACAATGGGAAAAACTTCCGAGATCTGATTCCGAACTCTTCGTAATGTTACAACACACGGGCGAAACAGGTCACATTTTCCAATAACAACGACATTTACATAATGTATGGCCCCGTACTCGAACATACATTACACACGATACTGTTGCATTACGTATTTTAAGTTTGTTTTCGAAGATACTTAAAACATGAGCGTTGAGTGAAATTCTTTTTGCTATTGAAGTTCTTTTCATCCTGTCTTTTTCTCTAAAAGTCTAAGATGATATTAATTATGTATACCTACGTAGGTAATCATTATATACGCTAAATGAGAATTAAGAATAGAATAGAACAACTCTTTATTGCACACTAAAGTTCGGAATATATCTAACAACATAAAAAAACAACAGTGTACATTGGGCGGTCTTATCGCAGACTGCGATCTCTTCCAGACAACCTTAAGATTCATTCTTAAACCGTAAAGAAAATATAAAATTATAAATACCAAATTTACACAGACCTATCGGAGCTTACGTTAACATATAATGATACCGAAAACAAATATTAACGTCAAATTCAAAACATTTTAACAACAAGATAGAAAATACTTTTTATTTATCTACTTAAGTATTTAATAAAATACCTAGCTATTTATTCACGCAATGTTGAAGTAAAGATTGCCTTCGTAAATAAATATAACATTGATTGCTTGAGGGATACCTATTGGAATATTCAGAAATGTTGATACCTATTAAGTATAGCTTGCTGATAAAATATACTTCAAAAGAAATTCGTATGCCAACCATAAACATCTTTAGTGTTCAACTGTTCACTAGCTGAGCCCGCGACTTCGTCCGCGTGGAATTTAACTTAACAAAAAAGCCCGCTCCCGCGTTCTGAGCCCGCGTGACAGGACCCATTTATTTTTTCTAAAATAAAAGTAGCCTAAGTTTCTGCTTATAACTTCAGCTATCTACCAGTGAAAGTCCCGTCAAAATCGGTCCAGCCGTTTCGGAGATCTTTGATCTCAAGAGTTTTTATTTTTTACGCGGAACCCTAATTGTTTTTCTAGAATTAAAGTAGCCTAAGTTATTCCTCATAAGATCAGCTATCTGCCAGTGAAAGTCCCGTCGAAATCGGTCCAGCCGTTTCAGGGATTACCCGGAATAAACACACAGACACACACAGACAGATATACAGACAGACAGACAAATTTTTTTTAAATCGCGTTTTTGTTATAGGTGTCGTATGTACTTTCATATGCATTTAGTGAAAAGGTGTTATTTTGATATTACAAACAGACACTCCAATTTTATTTATTTGAAAAAAATATGTATAGATAATTTAGATCTACTCGGGCATGAATGTGCCTTCATAACATTTTTAAACCAAATCATATTGACCATTTATCTGGTATATAAAATCTGCTTAACCTGGTTCTCAATGTTTGTATTGGGTTAAGGTGATGGCGCCTGTCTTGCCCGCGAAATTCAAAATTTTCGAGTATTTTTATAGTTTATCCAAAATCTGAAAACATTTAAGACAACATATTGTGATTTGCGACGAACACAGTATGCAGTGCGTTTATTAATACATTTATTTTACTCTAAATATTATCACGGTGGATATGATACTAGTAAATCAATAAATATACAAAAATTGCCAGTTTTTCTGGTTATCTGTCGTTCTTGAAATGTTTTAGAGTAAGTTGGATATATTAATAAAGGCATTGCATGAGGTCTTTGTCGCCAATTACAAAATGTGCCATTTAAAATTTTGAAATTTTAAAAAAATTCTAAAAAACTGGCGCTTTAGCCTTAAGGTTAGATTTTGCTGATAATTTTCACCTCATTGCACAATTGACCTTTAATTTTGTTACTAAGTACAAGTAGTCTACTCTACATACAACATGTAGGTACTTATAAAGGTTATAAGTCAGCTAGAAACCTTTTATCTTCGATGGACAGTGTTTTATTTGGAATGTACGTGCCTACCTTGGGTGACGACCTCAATTTTGCTTCATCCCGGATCCAGAATGCTCTCAATATAGAGGAATGGGAACGCAACAGGTGGTTGCGCAAGGTGAGCGTGGCGGCGTCGAGGATCAGCCATGATAAATGCATCGGCAGGGTAAGCTGCCTTGCTGAGCAGAGCTTTTCACTTGAATAGTACCTGACAGTTTATCTGGCTTATACAAATAAACTTTGAGATGAATATCAATCTACACGGTGAAGGAAAATATTTTGAGGAAACATGCATGTTTTAGAAAATCTAACCAATTTTCGAAAGACATGTAATATCCGCCAACCCGCGCTGAGCCAGCGTGGTGGATTATTGCCTGAATCTCTGTCGTATCGAGGGAAGGCCCGTCCCCAGGTGTGGGACGTTGAAAAGGGTTAAAATTATTATTTATTATAACATTTTTTATCAATCTACGCGTAGTCCCTGCGCTGAGCTTCGATTTATTACAATATAATATATATAATAATACTAAACGATCTCAGTTACTGAGACAATGCACGTAATGGATCTTGTTCGTGGTCAATTAAAATAATTATTGCACTACTGTACGCAAAATGATGTGGGTAGCGGCGAGCGGGAAGCAATGATCGGACGTGATAATGTGGGGCGAGGTGTACCTAGAGGCACACACAATAGGTTAGTATGTTAGTTCATTAATGCCCAATTGTTGGCGGCTCGTAGTGTAGAGCTTTTCACAAAAAATGCACAGTTATGCAAAGGAATTTATATCTGAAACATTTAATTCGAAAACAATGCTAATTTTGGTAAAGTTTTTGAACGCACGTAGTATATAAGAGTTCGTACAGTTAACGAAAGTGAAGATTGTCTCTCAGGTGATAATTAGTTTCATCAGTTTTTCATCTCAATTTAATTTTGTTAATTAATTCCAACAAAACAACAAAAACAAAATCGATACATCCCAAAGGTTCTACCAAAGCTTCTAGAAATAATGATCCAAGCGTTTTTGAAAAACAAAAATATTATTTTCGGACTCGCGACCGGCTTAATCAAGTCTCTCGGAGATAGTTGGCCAATTTCCGGACGAGAAAAGTATTTTCAAGGAAAATGGTAACATGGCGATTAAAAGGAGATACAAGTAACAAGCTTTATTTATTCGCTCGGAAAAGATTTGATTATCGTAATTAGTTTTGGGAATACCATGTTCTATCTTATTAATTTAATTAAACCTTAGGGTATTGGCTATGTGTACCTACTCAGTATCGCCCTATTTGGCATCGCCCGCACGAATAGGGCTCCAAGTCGGCTAATTTAAAAACAATCGTTAACCATTGGTTAGCAGTTACCATTTGTTAACTATTCTCTGGCCGACAACATGGCGAGCACCAAGAATTTACGATTTACGATAATGAATTCACGGAAATAATATTAATTACTTACCAATGATTTTCAACTGGTTTTAAATAAGCAGACTAGGGACCCTAATCCTACGTAGTTTATAACTAAAATCACAGTGCACCACGGTAGGTACGCCGAAGTTGAATTCACCGAATCACGGTTCGCCGAAGCACTTGAGCGGCAGTACATTTTGTAGAATACCTTACGGTCGACTTATGTTTCATCGAAATTCTACAGACTGGTGCATCTTTTTGGACAATGATCACTCAGCCTATTCACGTATCATTAAAACACAAGTAGGTAATATAACAGTTACCTCCAGTAAAGGAAAGATTTCGCGAAGGATTCACATCTATAGGAGGCTACCGACATATTTCATTAATTAGCCTCAGGAACGGTTTGTCCAATGTGGTTGTTAATTAATCACTGAAAGCACTTCTTCCTACGAGATGTCGAGTTATAGAACCACTCTGCGCAAACTGTACTCTCTTACTTTTGTTTGTCCTTAAAATATTCAAATCATTCGTTGTTTAATTACCCTTACCGCGTATTATATATCCTGTATATCTATTTCGTTTACTCACTCTCTTTATTTTTAACCACTGATTGTTGAGATTCTAGGAAAACAAATTTTACCCGTTTAACTTACTAACACAAGTCATCTATTATCTATTTACGCTTACCTAAATCTCAACAGTGAATCATAACGGCGAAGAAGACTATTTTATTTGATATTGATTTGAGCGAGTAAGTTAGAATACCGAGGATTGCTTCACTGCTGGAATAGGCACAATTATCCCGCTTTAAACACGCTCAAATAGAATAGAGACGTCACGTACAACTTATATAGTGGAATATAAAGGAACTCAAGCACTTGACTTTTAAAAGCACGAAGGTTGATATTGGAGTATTTTACGTTTAACAGCGGGTTTAAAATGAACTTGCTATGTGAGTTAATGCTGAGTGATTGAGAACTATATTTCTTTTCTAAAGTCAATTCTGCAAATATGGATTTAAGCACAGATATAGATTTACAAACATAACGCAAGTATCACGATTTGTATTGAAACCAAGCGTGCCGAATTTTTAACACCTACTGTGACGTCATTAGTGACGGGAAATCCAAACTGATTCAAAGACACCGATGCCGCCGCCGTTGCCCCTCCGCCCGCTACGATTCTCTCAAGTGATTATCTCGCTCATACTCATATTTTTTTATCTGTAGTCGCGCGGACTGTAAGTTAGCGGCGACCAACCTTGACGCTTGGTCGGGGTTTCCTACACCCGGAGTACCTACATGCATTTGCGTTATCTATGAAAATCTATATCTGTGGATTTAAGTTTCGAATAGACCCGAACTTTAAATGATTTCCGAGAAAGATAGGAGGCCAATAAAACATAGAAAAGGGTTTCGAATTTCGATATTGTTTTCAGACCATTTAATTTTGCACCCGATAATTATCGAAAACCTCAAGTATTATTTCCTTTTAGCCTGTGTTCATGTTGAAACATTGTTTACGCACCAACAAACTCGAGGCCGAAGAGTTTCCAAGTTCCCCTCTTGGACACGATGATCACTTGAGGGCACACGTTGCGATGCATCTGCCTGGCGGTGTAGTGCAGGTAGTGCAGCGCTTCGATGAGCTATGCAAAAAAGGAATTACGGTCAATAGCAATAGAGACTACAGTTAATAATAATAATAATAATAAGTAATTAATTTCAAATTATATTTTAGATTATATTATAACATTTATATTTTTAAATTTATTTAGGTAAGATATTTTTTATTTAGATTTAAAAATATAAAATGATTAAAATAAATAAATGGAATAGTAATAATAAATAAATAAATATCGCCAGACTGACACACTAACTGTATGGTCCCAAACTAAGCAAAGCTATGGGAAACGTATAATGGACTGGGCGCGATCCCAGTGACACCCAGACCAGGGCAAATTACGAAAGGCCAATTCCGAAATTTACCCCAGCAGGAATCGAACCCGCAACCACCATGTGCATTGAGCCGAGCGGCCTACGCTCGAACCACTGCGCCAAGCGGTCGTCAAAGATAATCGAGTAGGTACTAAAATTACAAAAAATAATACACCCGACATTGTGCCTGTAGGCAAAATCATCAACTACAACGATCTTTATTACGATCGAACCCAAGTTTAAAAAAAAAGAATGTTTCATTGTGCCTTCTAAATAATGTTGGTAACTACACCATCGGAACATAATTAAACTAAGTGTATTGCAGTATTTTTGAATTTGAGTTGTAGAAATATTAATTTATTCGCCATTTGTAGACTAGATAAAATATTAATTTGATGTGATATTAATAAACTAAAACGTTTTTGAACTAACTTCATTAGCCAGACATGGGGAAAAACATTCAGGGTTAGGCAAAAGCGTTTCCTCCGTCAATAAAGAATAAGTAAGTAAGGAATATTAATGTCGCCATGTTTAGATGCCGTACAAAAATGTTGCAATCTTGTTCCTAAAAGTTTTTGGAGGCCTCCAATTATATTACTTATTTATATCTAAAATGAATGTTGTGATATGGCTTGAAAGTAGAAGAAATTCGCAATATTGCTATGCGAGTTGTTTTAATAATACCTAACTTATTCCAGATAGCCCGCGTCTTGCGTGCTGAAGGTCCAGGGTTCAAACCTTTGCTCAAACCTCGGAGTGTTCCGATATCTTTGGGCGAATCTCTATCAATACGATTAAGTATCACTTGCATACTGTGCAGCAAAAAAATGAAGAAATTTGCATGTCTTAATAAGTAACAAATTTTCATTGTTCAATCTCGCGTGCCCATGAGTAATAAATGATAATAATAATAATAATTTAGCCCTTTTGATGTCCCACTGCTGGGCACGGGCCTCCCCTCAACATGAGGGGGATTCAGGCCATAATCCACCACGCTGTCCCAGTGCGTGTTGGCGGATTTCACATGTCTTTCGAAATTTGGTTAGATCTTCTAAGACATGCAGGTTTCCTCACGATGTTTTCCTTCACCGTAAGCAAGTGATAATCATATAGAAATTATGATTCGCACATAGATTTCGAAAAATCCAGAGGTGCGAGCCGGGATCTGAACCCAAGACCTGGTGCCCGCAAGACGCGTGCTTTAACCAATCGGCTATCACTGCTAGTAATAAATTAAAAGGGATAATTATTGTATTATTATTTTTAGTAATAATGTCTCGTAGTTAGGCTTATTGGTTTACTGCCCTTATACGGGCCTATGAACCCGTCTTCGTCGAAAAGTTTCCTAACAGGTATACCTTATGGGTCTAACATGATGGAAACGTTAAATAAATGAATACCGATTTCATCGTTAGTCTCGCATTTTATACTTGCCGGATTCATGGTTAACACTTCTATACAATATCTAGACGCTTTGACAAAGGAAATCTATACAAATAAATAAAATTGGAGTGTCTGTTTGTAATATCAAAATAACACCTTAACACTAAATGCATATGAAAGTACATACGGCACCTATAGCAAAAACGCGATTTAAAAATGTTTGTCTGTCTGTCTGTCTGTCTGTCTATCTGTGTGTTTGTTCCGGGTAATCTCCGAAACGGCTGGACCGATTTTGACGAGACTTTCACTGGTAGATAGCTGATGTTATAAGCAGTAACTTTTATTCTAGAAAAACTAAATTTTAAAAAATGAAAACATGTGTCCTGTCGTGCGGGCTCAGAACGCGGGAGCGGGCTTTTTTGTTAAGTTAAATTCCACGCGGACGAAGTCGCGGGCTCAGCTAGTCCTTTATAAAATCCTATAGATAGTACTGTTTCAGACAGTGAGTTAAAATTTTAAATTTAAGAACGGCAAACTATTTCATACATTACTTTAAGCATGTCAAATCCGGTATTGCACATTATAACGAACATGATATTGATAATCTACTCGTATATGTTATTCTATTCTATCTTAGCAACAATCGTGTGGCCTGCTCACATTGTGTTGCCGTTCCTGAGAATGTACACCAACTTTTAATAATTGAAAAGGGTAACCATTGAGTTGTTTGCCGGATCTTCACAGTGGAAGCAGCATTCATGCAATTTTGAAACGTTGCCTGTAGCATACCTACCTATTGACGTCATGATTACGAGGGAAGCCACCGCACGTGCTACGGTTCGGACATAATTAACCAAGACGACTCACACATAGTTACTTGCATCACGAACGGTCGGAAACTTGTTACGTCTTCGACTTCATCTTAATACTCACACGTAGGAACATTAAAATAGTAGGTAGGAGTATGATGATATTGGTACATATCATCTCTCCACGGTAACAACAGGGCCCTAACCACGCTAGCTACTCAAACCGTAATAGAAAAGCAAACGCTCGCGATTACGTTTCAAACGCTCCGCTTTTGACGTTTTGCTGACACAAGCTTCACGATATATACTGACATTGATTTGGTACCACACTCGCGATTCTTAGCGTTTGACCTTGAGCTTGCGACTGACTTCCTTTTTTTTTAGGTAAAGTGTATTTGCGATGATTTGCTGTACGCATTTAGCCAATGTCGCGTAAATATAATTTTCAAGTTTTATAAGAAAGGTCTTTGTCTAGGCCTAATATTACCAGCCTTATTGGGGGAACTCGAATAATCATGTTTCACTACTATTCATCCAATTGCCCCCACTCACAGAGATTTTTTTATGAACATTGGTATAAAACCAAACGTAGTTACCAAAGCAGATCCAAATAAAAAAAACTACAAAGCGTTTGATGACATAAGCCACTCGCAAATGAGACGCTAGCGTGGTACCAAATATTGGCCAAGCGTTTGAAACGTAATCGCTAGCTTTTGCCTTTCTATTACGATTTGAGTAGCTGTTGGCAACAACATAATAATATTTTGTGTTGGCAACCCCAACGGCGTTCTCGCTCTCTTCCGCTTCACCTGGCCTACGAACTGGTCGATATTTCGTGTCTCTAATTACAATTAATTACTGTGTTGTGTACAATATAAATATAAGTGCCATCCCTTTATAAGTGCTTTTATTGAAGACCTCTAACTACACACACAACTTCAAATTATATGTGTCCGTCCGACACATTGGTCCTTCATCGCACTGAACGCGCGCGATCTATCACATTAGTGAAATTACAGCCACGATTACAAACACGAAATCAACATCGACGAGCCCATTTCGTCCTGAAAGGTCAGAGGAGGGAAGGCGAAGAAAATCTGCAGCCACGAGTAATCAAGTTTGAAGTACATAAGGCAAGTCAAGTCAGCCATTTTGTAAGCCAAGTTTTCATTCGTCTGCTTGCGACCCACGCGTAGTGCGGAACTTTTAAATTTCGCGCTCAAAATCAAGCTCGACGACGAAGAACAAAGCTCAACGCTCATCGGCTGTCACTTCCGCGAACTTCGAATACAAGGTTGCCAATATTCACACATCAGTTTTACGTCACAATCCGTCGCAAGCGCTGATTGGATTTCAGCGCACGGAACGTAACTACGTGTCAACATTTACAGCCGCAAGGTTGGCCTCACTGGACAATTCGAGGCTACGATTGGAGTATCGCCAGCCATCGTGTTGCAACAATACGACGCTACAAGTACAATAATAAGAGAATCCGCCATTTTGGATCAAGTTCGTGTAAAGAAGTTGGCAAAGTTTGCAAAACTAAGTAAATTAACTTTTTTAGAGACAATAGTGCATCATATCCAGTGTTTCAGGTTTTGCTAAGTACAAAATGTCGGAAATTAAGCTGCTTATTGCCGCTCGAGGATATGCAAAATCATCGATTACTCGTCTTAATAATATTTCCGACACGATTCCCGAAATGTCTGTAGAAATTGTTAACGCCAAACGGGACAGGTTGAAAGATGCTTTTTCAGAATATAACAAGTTGAACACTCAGATATTAGTGTTGTCGCCAAATGATGCTGAAGAGCCCCATGTGGTTGAGGACATTTATCTCGATTTAGTTGCGAAACTCAATGCATCTCTCAACTTGCGTGCCGTTAAACTGGAGTGTAAGCCAGTTACGCAATGTCATGAACGGGCATCCCATGTCAAATTACCCCATGTAACTATACCAGTTTTCTCAGGTGAGTACACAAAGTACTATGAATTTCTCAACATGTTCACAGCAATGATTCATAATGATGTGTCACTCACACCGGTACAAAAACTCTACTACTTGAAAGGATTTTTAAGCGGGGAGCCCCATGCGTTGTTGTGTAATTTAGCACTGCAGGATGACAGCTATGAGGAAGCACTCAGACTATTGAAAGAAAGATATGACAACAAAATTAAAATAGTTCATGAACACATCTATACTCTCATGGATTTGCCACAAATAAAAAAGTCAACTACTGCAAACTTACGAACTCTTATTTCAGATGCTAAACAGCACCTTGCTGCACTGAAGAACCTTAAGGAACCGGTTGAGTCCTGGGACAGTGTAATTGTATGTATTCTCATGCGCAAACTTGATACATTTAGCACCCGTGCATTCCAAATGGAAAGGGACAACAAAACTCTCCCAACCATCAAGGAGTTTCTGGAGTACATGGAACGACGTTCGCTGGCGCTCGAGTCCATGGACAACACCAATGCCAAGCAGCAGGGTCAGTACTTAGCGAGCCATGCTGTTGCTACACAACAGGCACCGTCACCATGCATATATTGTAAGTCTGTTGAACACAAATTATTTAAATGTCCTAAGTTTAAGCTTGCTGCACAGAATAACCGCTTAGAGTTTGCAACAGCAAACAAACTGTGTAAAGTTTGTTTGACGCAACATAAGCGCAAATGTAAATACCATTTTAAGTGTGCAGAATGTAAAAAGGAGCACAACACACTACTGCATGGAATTGACACACAAACACCTTCTGTGACATTAGTATCCAGCATGAGTACCGCTCAGGGTCAGGTTTTGTTGCCGACTGCAAAAATTAAGCTTATTGCACAGTCGGGGACCACTATATATGCCAGAGCTCTGCTTGACAGTGGGTCACAAGCATCATTTGTGACACAGAAGGTTGTGGATCTACTCGGCATGCTCCCAATGCAAGCTAACACCCATATAGTGGGCATTACTAACATTGAGCAGGCCATTGACAAATGCATAAACCTTGAGGTTCACTCCACCGTTTATCCATTCAAAATAAATGTCAATTGCCACATTGTAAAAACAATTACAACCAAATTGCCACAAACTCACTTGGACATATCATCCATTGCATTCCCTGCCGATTGTAAGCTAGCCGATGCAAACTTTAACACGCCTGGTGATGTGCATATTTTGCTTGGAGCTGACATATTCTTTCAGATCTTGCTGCCACAGCCTGAGGAGGCAGTCTCCCGTGTGGGCCAGCAGCCTGCAAGCTCCAGCGCAACAGCTACCCAGCAGCCATCTATAGTACACACCACATTCGGGCATGTCATCGCAGGCCGAAGTGACAACACAACAAACAAACAAAAGGTTGTATCCTTGTTTTGTAAAGAATGTAATGACGATTTAAATGATACCTTGAGTGCATTTTGGAAAACAGAAAAAGTGCCTGAAGTTTTCCCAGAGCATACTGCAGAGCGTGACTACTGTGAGCAATTGTTTAAGGCGTCTACCAAACTTGTATGTAATAAATTTCAAGTAACAATGCCTACTAAAGTACCACTAGAGCAGTTCGGTTCTCAGTTAGGGGAATCTTTCCACTTAGCACTCAATAGGTTCTATAGCTTAGAAAAAAGGCTACAAAAGGATGAAACACTTCGCAGTGAATATAAAAAATTCATTGATCAATATATTGAATTAAAGCATGGTCAGTATCATGATATAGGTAGCTATGATCTGTCAAAAGATCCTGTCTATTTTCTGCCCCACCATGCAGTAATAAAAGAAGGTAGTCGCACCACCAAATTAAGGACAGTTTTTGATGCTTCTATGCCTACGAATAGGAAGGTTTCATTAAATGATCTCTTACTGAACGGTCCAGTGGTACAAAAGGACTTATTTGAAGTTCTCATAGCATTTAGATTAGATAATTATTTCTTTATTTGTGATATACGTATGATGTTTAGATGCATTGATTTAGATCCATCGCAAAGGTCACTACAAAATATACTGTGGCGTGAGGCACCCTACCAGGACATCAAGTGCATACAGTTAAATACTGTCACATACGGCCTTAAGCCGTCATCTTATCTGGCCACTCGTTGCCTCATAGAGCTTGCTGATAGATACAAGGATCAGTTTCCATTGGCATCTTTAATTTTGAAAAACAATACCTATGTTGATGATATCCTATGTAATAGTCATTCTGAACAAGAATTATTGCAGTCACAGTCAGAACTAGTGCAGTTGCTTGCTCTGGGAAACTTCCAGTTACATAAGTGGGCGTCCAATAGTAGTCTTGTTTTACAAAGTGTACCAAAGGAGAACCACCACTTCGGAGAGCTGGACCTGCTAAAGCGCGATTTATCAGTAAAAACGCTAGGAGTCAACTTCAATGTAGAACATGATGCTTTTACAACTACATGTCCACAACCTGACATTAAATTGCATTACACAAAACGCGATATACTGAGTTATATAAGCAAATTCTACGATCCACTGGGACTAATAGGCCCTATACTTGTACGCGCTAAAGTAATTATGCAGAGGTTGTGGGCTAGCGACACAGACTGGGACGACACTCCTAGTGAGGATATACGTAATCAATGGTTTGAATTTATCAGAGACCTAGCACAGATGGAGCCAGTCAGTGTGACACGCTGTGTGAAGCCGCATGACGCTGCTGTCAATCAGTTAGTGGGCTTCGCTGACGCTTCCACGGTAGCCTATGGTTGCTGTATATACTTACGTTCCATTGACACACAAGGTAAAGTACATGTCGAATTACTATGCTCCAAGTCCAGAATTAACCCACTCCGCAAGCAGCTGACCATTCCGAGGCTGGAATTGAACGCTGCCTTGCTGCTCTCAGAGTTGACTACTAAAGTACATAACACACTATCTACTACAACAAAGGTAGATAACAGCTACCTCTTCTCTGACTCACAGATAGTATTGGCTTGGCTAAACACTGACGTCACGAAATTACAGGCTTATGTTGCAAATAGAGTTAGAGCGATACAAGAGCTGACGCATAGCTGTCACTGGCAATATGTACACACTGCAAGCAATCCTGCAGATTGTCTTAGTAGAGGCCTTCAGCCCCATGAGCTCAAATACGACAACGCATGGTGGCACGGTCCATCTTTCTTACATGAAATGAATTATAACTTTCAAAGTGAGTATGAGCCACCTACACAATTACCTGAGTTAAAATGTAACAATGAAAAAATTGTATGTACTGTGGTAACCTTGCCAGATAATATTTTGTTTGATAGGTTAAAGAAGTACTCAAATATTAATAAAATGACTCGCATATTAGCCCACATAATTCGATTTTGTAATAATATTAAGTCACATGCTACAAAGCAAACAGGTTTCTTGTCATCAGCAGAGATAAATAGAGCATTATCACTGATTGTAAAGTGTGAACAACAGAAATTCTATGCTAACGAAATTAAATGTTTATCATCTCACAGTCCAGTCACAGGTAGTCTACATCCTTTAGCACCCTTCCTAGACTGTGATGGCATCATCAGGGTTGGTGGTCGCTTACAAAACGCGTCAATACCCTACGCTAAGCAACACCCGATAATATTGCCTAAACAGTCACCAATTACTGATTTAATTGTGAGAGATGAACATCTGAAATTGTTGCATGCTGGTCAAAAATTAGTTCTAAGTTCTCTCAGACAGAAATTTTGGATTGTTGACGGGCTACGTACTGTTAAAAAGACAATACATAGATGCGTAATCTGTTGCAGGTTAAAAGCTGTCACTTCAACTCAACTAATGGGATCCTTGCCCGCTGCGCGAGTCAACGCATGCCGTCCGTTTGAACGAGTCGGAGTCGACTTCGCTGGGCCGGTATCTGTCAAGAACAGCCGCATCAGAAAACCGGTAATAGGCAAAGGTTATATAGTCATCTTCGTATGTTTTGTCACGAAAGCGATACACGTAGAACTCGCATCAGATCTAGCGACTGAAACGTTCCTTGCTTGCTTTAAGCGGTTTATCGCACGAAGAAACCTGCCCAGCGATGTCTACTGCGACAACGGCTCAACATTTAAAGGGGCAAGGAATCAATTAGACGAGCTGTATAAACTACACTCTTCTCGGAACCACCAGAATCAGGTTCAGACGTATGCGTCTGAACGCGCCATTAATTTTCACTTTATACCGTCTTATAGCCCGATCTTTGGCGGACTCTGGGAGAGTGGAGTAAAAAGTGTAAAACACCATTTAAAACGTGTTGTAGGTAATGCCTTACTTACCTATGAGCAACTCAATACTGTATTGACTGAAATTGAGGGCGTGCTAAACTCTCGCCCGCTTACAGCTGTAACATCTGATCCTAACGATTTTTCGTTCCTGACACCAGGTCATTTTCTCACTGGCGCCCCTCTATATACTTACCCTGAGCGAGATGTTACTGATACCAATATAAACTTGCTTAAATTTTGGTCTATTACTGTTAAAATAAAACAAATGTTTTGGAAGTACTGGAGTAAACACTACTTATCTTTGCTTCAGAGCAGACCTAAGTGGCGCGATAACATGCCCAACGTGGAGATAGGTAGCTTAGTTATTCTGTCCAGTGACAATACACCGCCCTTACAGTGGCCTATGGCGCGTATCACTAATGTTTTTCCTGGAAAAGATGGAAAAGTTCGAGCAGTCGAGGTAAGAACGGCTAATGGACATACACACCATAGGACAATCACTAAGATATGTGTATTGCCAATTGATATCAGCCATAATAATGATACGATAAAATAAATTTGTCTCTATGTGTATTAATAAATAAACGGAATACTCTATTTACATAACAAGGATATGACATTGTTTGTGTTCATTGTTTCTTTTTAAATGTTTTTTTTTTACATTTCTTATATAATATCTCTTTTAAATATTTTCCTTTTGTTTTTTATATCCTAGATATAACTAGATTCACTTGTCTTGTTGCCTAAAAGGATATTATTACCTTTGTTTGATTAATTGTATTTGGTATTTTCAATATATCTACCACGATACTATTTTGTAAAATTTAAATATGTGTTTTGTTCCACATCTACTTACTACTGTGTAATTTTCTAAATGTATAATGTACGTTTTCATTATTTTTTTCTCGATGTGGAGCCCTAATCTGTTTAGATGTAGTTATTTACTTAAATTATATAGTTACATAATTGTTATCTTTAATATTAAAGTTACTCAATCAATGATAATAATTGTAATGTCCATGTTTAACAATAATTATTGTCTTGACTGCATAAATTTAATGGTCTTCAAGATTGTATCATGTAAGTATCATGTCTCTGTTCCACAACATTTATTTCTTTGTAAAACTTAAATTTAGTACTTCAATTTCATAAGTTAAGCTTTTGAGGCCGCAACTATGTTGGCAACAACATAATAATATTTTGTGTTGGCAACCCCAACGGCGTTCTCGCTCTCTTCCGCTTCACCTGGCCTACGAACTGGTCGATATTTCGTGTCTCTAATTACAATTAATTACTGTGTTGTGTACAATATAAATATAAGTGCCATCCCTTTATAAGTGCTTTTATTGAAGACCTCTAACTACACACACAACTTCAAATTATATGTGTCCGTCCGACACAGTAGCTAGCGTGGTTAGGGCCCAGGTTGTTCGTAATAACTACATTATATTATTTTTAGATCACATTAAAGTAGATTAAAATAGAAACTGTCCTAATAAAGTGGTTCACTGTATGACCTGTCCACTGCATGTATTTATTTAATGCGGAGTCTGCCGCCTAATGAACAAAGTTAAAACGGCTCTGGGCCGCCGCTAAAAATATTACCCTTTACCAACGTAACAAGTTGCTGTAGTCACTAATGTATCTTGAGTATAATAATTGGAAGATTGTTTTTTAAATTATAGCTTGATTACGTTTGATGTATATACAATATATATATAACCACTAGCTGTGCCCCGCGACTTCATCCGCGTAGTATTGGATTATTGGGTTAAAAAGTATCCTATATGTTAATCCCGGTTATAATCTATCTGTGTTCCAAATTTCATCCAAATCCGTTTAGTAGTTTTTGCGTGAAGGAGTAACAAACATACATACATACATACATACATACATCCACACTCACAAACATTCGCATTTATAATATTAGTAGGAAGTAGCAACATGTCATTAACTTTTAATACTTTGCGTTCTTAATATTTTGACAGATCCGAACGTAGATAAGAAAATATCCAAATCGATTGCAAACCATGTTTTTCATACGTTTTCTACAACCTATAGCACATTTCAGTTACAGTTACAGCTAGTAAATATAAGAATGGAACGAATCTAAATCGAATGTCATATGTGGATACAAGCTACAGTCAGCGACATAAGTCGTTCAACATTGGCAGATTTTAAAATTGGCAGTATTATTTATTTACTTAATAACGTAGGTGAACATTGTTAAAGCAAAATCTTAGCTACATTACAGTACAAAATTACATGTCAAAAGCGTACTTAAAACCACTCTTAAACTCGGGATCAATTTATCAACCTTTAGCCACTCATGTCGTAGACGTACTAAGAATGACTCTTTCTTGCATTTTCGACTTCATTTTTATGCAAGTAGGTAATGTAATAAACTCCGTGAAGGTAACACCAGAAACTTTGTTATGTTAAATTACAATTTGACGACATGTGTAGGTACAACAAAGAAAAATAAATCGTTTATTTTGCTGAGGCAAATTGTTTCCCTTTGTCTTTTCCATTTCTTAGTAAAATAACAAAAGTTCAAAAAAGATTGTGCCATACGCAAGAAGGAAAATCTGAACGGGCCGTGTATGTACGCTAGGTAGTAAGTACTCGTAGTGAATGCGGAGTTGAGCAGATCTTTTTATTTAGTAACATACATACATATTTGATTTAACACAACTTGAATTAGATTGCTTTTCTTTGCTGAAACAGGTATCTACTTAATTCTACTTGATTTTGGCGATGAGACAGACAAACTAAGTCAAACGCAGTTCTATTTCTACAGCTTAGTTGTGGCACCTACTTTGCAATTGAGTACTAAATAAAGCTC
The DNA here is from genome assembly GCA_905147325.1 of Notodonta dromedarius. Taxonomy (NCBI): domain Eukaryota; kingdom Metazoa; phylum Arthropoda; class Insecta; order Lepidoptera; family Notodontidae; genus Notodonta; species Notodonta dromedarius. The sequence continues at coordinate 7,789,936 of LR990160.1, read as the reverse complement.
TTGTATCTAAAAAATTAAGTTAAGCACGACATAAACCTGGGTTATAAAATTTGACAACTCAGGTTTATCACGTGCTTAACATTTTAGTTATAACACCGTTTCTATCAGACAACTCAGTCTTAATTAAATTCATCCCAGGTTGGCAGTTCTAGAAAATTTGGTCCGTTGGGTGAATTATAAAGTTTTTTAATTTCTGCAGTAAGTAGTTTGAAACACCATTATCAGGAGGAAATTTCATCCGAACTTTCACTATACTAAACAATTAAACACATAAAATAAAATAGGGGTTTGCGCCTATTTAGTAAATAGTTATCATAATATCGATATTCAAACCCGTAAAGTCGATCTTAATCCTTTTTAACCCCCGACGAAAAACGAGGGGTGTTATAAGTTTAACATGTGTATCTGTGTATCTGTGTATCTGTGTATCTGTGTATCTGTGTATCTGTGTATCTGTGTATCTGTGTGTCTGTCTGTAGCCACGTAGCGCCCAAGCTGATGAACCGATTTCAATTTTGTTTCTTTTGTTAGATAGGTATTCTGATCGAGAGTGTTCTTAGCTATGTTTCATGAAAATCGGTTCAGCCGTTTGAAGATCATCAGCTCTTTTGTGGCTTAAAAAAGCCACATTCACGGCCAAAACCAATTCCCACGGCTCGAATCCATTAAAAATTTGTGATTATTGGATTTCGATTTATTATATTTTTAAATGATCGTAATAGTCTGAACTGGCTTTTTACAATATTATAAATATGAAAAGTTTCCCTGATTCTGGAAAAAAAATATATTTAATCAATTTTTATATGAGATTTGTGTATGAACTAAAGACGTTCCATAAGTCACGTGTCAAATGAGGGATACGCGCATGCGTTAAACTTTGTTTGTTTTGTTAATGGTCATGGAATATTACGTTATAATAATTTTAGAGGGCGCTGCTCCGCTATTGAGAAAAAATATAAAAAAACAAACCTAATTTAAAATAATTTTAGCGTTATTGAAAATTCTTCCCCTGGGCTGCTCCCATCCACCTCAACCAGAGTTATTACATGAAATTGAATCATAATTGATAATATTTTACGAGGAATTAAACCTCCGTGGCATCAATATTTAGATTCGTTGTCTATTCTAATGTCAATTATTATAATGTCATAACAAAATAATCACTACTTTTATGCAGAGTTTCTGTTGATTATTGTATATACATTTGATGAAAAAGTCGTGGCATCGGGGGTTTTTAAATTTTCAATTTAGAGTTATTTCATCAGAAATTAAACTTTTTTGTATTAAGATTACTATATTTTTACTGTCCCTCGGATTAGATTAAATAAATAAGTAGTCTGAGTTGTACAACCTGTTGCAATTTATTTTGTACTCTATTACCGAACACTGTCTACTTCAAGAGAGACATTTGACCAAAGGAGGACCGCAATATAATCTATATCTATATATTTAAATGAATGTAGTCTGTATGTCCTTTAAAGAATCGTAAACTATGCATTTGATCATGTCATGATCTTCAGCAAAGTGTTGTGCATGAGCCCACAAACGCGCGCAGGGTACAGCTAGTCCTACTAATATTATAAATGCGAAAGTTTGTGAGTGTGGATGTATGTATGTATGTTTGTTACTCCTTCACGCAAAAACTACTGAACGGATTTAGATGAAATTTGGAACACAGATAGATTATAACCGGGATTAACATATAGGATACTTTTTAACCCAATAATCCAATACTACGCGGATGAAGTCGCGGGGCACAGCTAGTATTATATAAAAATGAATCTCAACTTCCTTGGTCATCGCATCACGCGTGAACGGATGGAATGATTTCTCTAATTATTTTTTTGCTGTGTTTATTATTGTCAAGAGAAAAAAATGTAGTAGAACAATTTGAATTCATTATTCAAAGTAAAGACAGGGCAATATCTGTCGGGCCAGCTAGTTGGCAATGAGGTAGGTGTTCCTAGCAATTATCTTAGTATAACATAGGGCAATGATAAATTAAAACAGGTTAAAGCAATAAAGAATTTCGAATGATGTGAACAACAATAAATAGAATAATATAAAACATAGTCGATGTCTGCGTCTGAACCACCAACAGTCCGCTCGATTCTTCTAAACTACCTACGTAACGGAATTTAATGCAATATTCGCTATCAATCGACGACCGCTTGGGGCAGTGGTTCGAGCGTAGGCCGCTCGGCTCACTGCACATGGTGGTTGCGGGTTCGATTCCCGCCTGGGGAAATTCTCAAAATTGCCTTTTCGTAATTTGCCCTGGTCTGGGTGTCACTGGGATCGCCCTCAGTCCATTGTACGGTACCCATAGTACAAGATTTGCTTAGTTTGGGACCATACAGTTGGTGTGTCAGTCTGGCGATATTTATTTATTTATTTATCATCAGATGCTTTTGTGCTTACTGCTTAGCCAATACGCACCATAAGCTAAATTACAGGAGAAGAATTAAATACTACTGCTCGCTCAAGAAGCTTATACATTTGTTAATAAATACATTCATCTTTGTATGAAATATGTCAAGGCCTGGTTGCTGAGCAATTAAGGCGTTGATTAAATTGACGGCTTGGGCAGTTGGGGAAATTTGCGCGGTTCGCGTGCGCACTCAATATATAATGTTTATTTATTTAAATGTTATTAAAGCGATTAAAAGCTTGTATAAATTGTGTTTTATCGTAATCCATAGACAGGATACAATAATCGCAACATGATTTGTTGGTATATTGGACGCGACTTAAAGGACTAAAGTTTCACATCAAAAGGCACTTCCATTAGTTTGTAAATCGGGGATTTTCTTACGTTTCAATTAAGCTTAGTACAAATGTTACGGATTACCTAGAGATTATCGTCTACCTATCTAATTCCTTCAGGATACTCACTAGTACGAACCTATGTTGGGTTAAGGTGAAGGCGCCTGTCTAGCCCGCGAAGTTCAAATTTTTTGAATTCTTTTAAAAAAAATTCAAAATCTGACAATAATAAAAGACAAATTTTGTAATTCGCGAAAAAGACCGTGTGCAGTGCATTCATTAATACATTTATTTTACTCTAAATATTATCACGGTGGATATGATACTAGTAAATCACTAAATATACAAAAATTGCCAGATTATCTGGATAGCTGTCGTTCTTGAAATGTTTTAGAGTCAGTTGGATATATTAATAAATGCACTGCACACGGTCTTTTTCGCGAATTACAAAATTTGTCTTTTATTATTGTCAGATTTTGAAAAATTTCAAAAAAAGAACACAAAAAAATTGAACTTCGCGTGCTAGATGGGCGCTTTAGCCTTAAATTAGTTTTAATTAATCTATATATAAATGGTCTTATTTTAATAATGCTCGATACTTTGTAAGGCGCCTTAGTAAAAGGTAAAGATGCACCTAGCACAAAAGCCAAGCAGGTACCAAATTATTACCACATAATCTGATAAGTTTCTTTCTAACAGTTAACCTTTGATTAAATCACTCGCTACCAACAGAAAGATTGATACCATCGGATATTTTTTGGTGGTATCAAAATAGCATACCAACATTACTAAAATATGGCTTTTGTAAGAATATTTAAAGATATTCATAATTTTAAATAGGCTATTTTGGCGTCCCATTTCAATATTGAGACAAATATATATTATTTAGAATGTCAAATATGTAGGTACGCAAAAAGTCAAACTCGCAAAATGCCAAATACCCATAGCGTAAAACAAGCTGAAAATCAGTATTAATTTCAGTATTGTATTCTCTTTGATTAATTTTATCTCCAAAGTGGACGGTTACGATTTTGTTTAGTAACGATATTTAATGTGTTCGTAAAAGATACTTATTTTTTATATGGCGAAATACCTACTAAACTGGGTGAGCCATATTTTTAGAGTTCAGTAATCCTTACGAATGACCCTTATAACATCATCCAGTCCGTCCGTCTGCCCGTTCAGTCTATCACAGTACCATAACTTCTACAGTTTTTGTCGGAAATTGACGAATTTTGGTACAGACAGATATACCTTAAGAATAGATCTCACTTTCAAATATGTTTTAAAATGTAGCAAAATTGCTTTTTTCGAGGTAGGTAGGTACTTCCCTGAACATGGAAAGAGGGGATTTTTTTTAGTTACCCCTTTATGTGGGGTATCGTTGAAAAGATCTTTTCAAATGAAATAGGGACTCCATACAACATTTTACTTTCAAAAATCCATTTAAAAGATTTTTAACTTTTAAAGATGTAATTAAAATTTACGCATCAAATTCCGACACTTACATTTTTATTATAATCGCTAAAACTAGTTAGTCAAAAATATCATTCCGTTATTGAAATGTCTACGGAACCCTACGTTGTGCATGCCACGACATGCACTTGGCCAGTTTTTAAAGAATGAAGAAGAATACGACAAGCACAGAGGCGGATGCAAGTTCTTATGAAATCAATGACTGGCGCACGAAGCGTTAAGTGCACATTCAACACGTGTGTTCCAGTCGAAGTATTCCATTTCACCTTTCATTGCACGCATACCTTTATTGTACAGTTGTGTAATAAACTAAGAAAACTGCGGATCCATAAAATGTGATGCCGGGCACGTACCTACATGGGGTGTGCAATAGGGATGCGGACTAATATTTTTTTATTGCGTAACTAGCGACCCGCCCCGGATTCGCACGGTTTTTCTCATTATAGGTATAGGTACCTTCTAATATAAACCTTCCGGGACACATTTTCGGTGAAAACCGCATCGAAAACCGTCATACATAATATTTTCGGTTTTATTTCGGATTTTTAATATCGGGTAATAACTGCATTTATTTATAAGTGCCTTGAAACATAAGATTTAGACGGCTGCGTCATACATGGCTGCGCCTGCGTCTCAGTAGATGCTTAGCCGTATTCAGGTTACTTACTTGGAGTAGCCCATATCGCAGTTCAATGTCCAAGAAGAAGTATTCTTTAGCGTACGGCGGGCGCTGCGTGGGCGCATTCAGTAGTTGCTGCTGGGCGCTCAAGGGGCCCAGGGAAATGGGGTGCGGCATCACTGGTGGCTGCATCCCTGCTCCGATCGACGACTCCTGCACAACACATCATAAATTAATTCATACCTATACCATACTAAGAGATTATTAACTCTAATTTGAAAGTATTATGATCTAATATGTTGAACTGTTACATATACAGGTTGAATCAGAGAGGGAATACTTTTTTTTCAAAACCTAACTTTGTAATTCTAAAAGTATCAGCTTTGGAGGAAACTTGAAAAACAAAAGGTGTTATAGGGATACAGCTGTTAACAAATTTCATAAGACTACACAACCTTTAGTACTTCAACTGTCCCACAAAGCCAATAGTGTTAGATTTACAAAGTAAAGTTGCAAAAAAAATAGTACTTAATAGTAATCCCTTTCTGTTTCACCTAGTATATACCATGTATTAATTTTCGAACTCTAGAAGCTAATAAGTATAGATAATATGCTCTTCAAAAACAAGGCTGTTATCTATCACTACATACCTTTACGTTTTTACGTTATTTTATCGTACAATAATGTAGTAAGGATGTAGAATTATTACAGGCTCAGTGGTTTTTAATATGCTTTCGGTAATGTTGTAGAATCAATTACTTCAGTTTTGCGTAATAAGGTTTTATTCGTATTTAAATTTAGTAAATTTCGGTTTAGCCACTTTTTTATTTTCAAAGTATTAAGTAAGTAGTATTTCCAGCCCTTTGAATAGATTGTGCTCAGGAAACACCCTGAAATCTTGACATCGCGTCATCAGCGTAACCAATAGGTGTTTGAAGCGCTAGCGGTTCTGATGATGAATATGATTCATTCATTGACAATTCAAAGTGCATAGGTATTTATTTACCTATGTCGAATAATGCCCGTAAATCGAAACGAAACATCCCGATTCTAGAACGAAATATGAAAACGCAATGTGCTTAGATTCACCGTGGGATACAAACAGTTTGTTCAACGCAAAACGCCTGACGGTTCCCGTAATAAAATCATTGACGTCTTCCCGGTATTTGAGCTTGTTTCCTTTATATTTCCTAGTAAAATGTAAGTATTAGGCGGGTTTGCTGAGAAACACCATTGTCGACCACGATATTGTTGGAAGAATTACCCGCATGTTAATATCTTTCTAAGGACGTTCCAACTATAACCTTCAAATAGCACCTAATTTATCTTAAAATGCCTAGGCTAACGCTAGCTTTTAGGGTTCTGGGGTCGGCTTTCAGTAGTAGCCTATATTCGACTATTTTACACAGATTTGATAAACATGGTCGCTAAAAATAATACTGAAGCAAGTCGTATATTATTCCACAGGTCATCGAATCAGAAACGAGCGCTAACACATCTACGATCGACACTTTGGTAAGTGACCACCTACGCTTTCTTACCGTACATAGAAGACACTAGCTGTGCCCGCGACTTCGTCCGCGTGGAATTTAACTTAACAAAAATTTAATTTAACAAAAAATGTTCATCATTTTTATTTTTGCGAGTCGAAGTTTCGTGTTTTATATACTTACCGCAAAAGCCCGCTCGCGCGTTCTGAGCCCGCCGGACAGGCAGCATTTAAGATATTTTTTTTGTTTTTGTTTTTCTAAAATAAGAGTAGCCTAAGTTACTGCTTATAACATTAACCATCTGCCAGTGTAAATCCCGTCAAAATCAGTCAAGCCGTTTCAGAGATTACCCGGAACAAACACACAGACAGACAGACAGACAGAAAGACAATTTTTAAAAAAAAAAATCGCGGTTTTGTTACATGTACCGTATGTACTTTCATATGCATTTAGAGAATAGGTGTTATATTTATATTACAAACAGACACTCGAATTTTATTTATTTGTATAGATGTAGGTACTGTCAAAACCCTACCCCTACTGTCAAACCAAATGTTTTCTGCTTCATAGCCAGTTATAAACAGTTTTTATTATTTTGCTTCAGTTACAATGAACTGTTAGTACAATGAAATGTTACTGTATCAGGAATGCCAGGCAATGCCTAAATAATCGTAGAGAACATGTGAAATCTGCCGGCGGGCATAACTAGGGCAGCGAGATAGACAGCGGCTCGTTATCTCGGTTGAAACTGTGTACATTTTGGCCGTTGGATGAAAGAGAAGTTACCTAATCCAACCCGTTAACTACATGACACATGGCATGCAGTGTTCATAATAGTAAACTAGAATATTGTGTATCACATTATGGTACAGAATAAACATTGCTCCAAATATTAACGTTAGTGTACATCTGTGCAAACGGGTAGGTTTGTTGTTTATTTATTGTTGTTATAATTATTTATTTGTACATTTACCGCATATAACTTTTCCCTTTCGAAAAATGTTAGTATTTAAATAAACAAGTTTACCGGACCACCTGTAAATAATCTTCTTAATGCGTCATCTATGTTATGAGGTATGTCTGTGCAGTTTACAGAGTGCGTTCAGGCTTCAGTGACCCGCCAAACGGTGGAGAGACTTGTCGTGTGCGTGCTGCAATCGACTCCAAACATATCGAAAAGCGTTTACAAACTTCTAGAAAGTTTGAATTATACTCTAAATAAATGGTTATAGACTGAACATATTATTATTATTATGTTGTTTGAAATTCAGTATTTGCAATGTTTTGAAACTTATGAAAATATAATACTTAGTAGATATTAATTGTTACCTATTGTTATAAACAACGAACGGGCAACATGATGAAGAAAACTAGCCATGCAATTTCATCCATCTGGTGCTATATTAAGGCATAGGTACATAAACGTCTCATTGCATAGTACTGGAATTAAAAAGACAAATGAATAAGCGAATCAACGATTGTTTTATCTTTAATCCGGTGGAAATCACTGTACAAGTTATTTTTAGCAATCAGTTCGGTGGGCGTACTGAGGTATGGGAATACTGGGATATTTAGATTGGAATCTCCGTAATGGATCCTTCGTTAACTTGTATTTTAACCGGAAAACAGTTCCGCTGCGACTCGAAATATAGAAATGGTGATAAAGGCTAAAGGGCAGTGGTCCACTATAACGCCAGCAAACAAACTACGGCACACATAGAAGATCGATAGTTAATTTAGAGCGGAGAAGATTCGCTGAATGTTTAATTAAACGCTTTTAATTAATTTAATTAATCCTACGCTCAGAGCAGTAGTACTTAGATATAAATTGAGACTGAAATCAAACGGAAATCAATTAGCATTTCTGAGTTCAGAACTCATGTAAAGTTCAACTGATGTAAAGATATTAGAGAAGGTAAACCAGTTACACATTAATGCAGTACTCAAGATGCATGCCGCGTGAGTAAATATTAAGGTAAAAATACTTTTTTAGAAATAGATGTCCTCGTAACTAGCCTCGTAAGTAAGAAACTATAGTAAGCCTAGCTAACTAGATAAAATGAACGACGGCTTGGCGCAGTGGTTCGAACGTATCCCGCTCGGCTCACTGCACATGGTAGTTGCGGGTTAAATTCCCGCCGGGGCAAATTTCGGAAATGGCCTTTTCGTAATTTGCCCAAGTTTCGGTATCACTGGGATCCCCCCTGTCCATTCTACGGTACCCATAGCACAAACGTTGCTTAGTTTGGGACCATACAGTTGGTGTGTCAGTCGGTCGATAATCGTTCATTTTATTATTTATTAAAATGTTAGTAAACTCTTTATTGTACATTATTAGTAATGACTAACAAAAGATTGAAACTCAATTGTAAGCCAAGTAGGTACCTGCACCGAGACGATACAAATTGACTCTTCCACTATAACTAACTATTCCATCTTGCAAATAGTGGGGTGCTCGGTAGGACCTAGATATAGGGCGTAGTAAAATGCAATAGCAATAACTCACGACTGCACAGGGTGACGTTGTCAAAGGAGGCCATTAGTCAACCGGTCACACGTGCCTGTGTGAATAAAAAGTAAAAGGCAGCTTCGATTCTTTTTCGCTTGATAGTGTCAACATCTATATATTAATACGTGTAGGAAAAACTTTCAAACGATTAATACGAAAATTGCGCGGACGGAGGAGTATGAAATTTGGCACAATCATAGTTTATATAGAAAAGGAGTGCAGAATGCTAATATTAATACTTAGAAATACATTAAAATCAATAAATAAAACATTACTCACACTACCATGAATTGACACACACACATTTGTAACCTCCACATCGACTGACTGTCTGACTGACAAAAGGTGACATTTTTTGGAGGGCGGGACTTCCATAGTGCATGATGTGTGCCAGTATCAAATAGTCTTTGAAAATGGTTTTATTGGAGTTAAAAATTAAAATTTAAATGAATGATGGTCGAATTTCAACCTTTACAACCACACTTCATTGTTCAAATTTATAAAGTGAATAGACACATATTATAATAAATGAATGGGCACATTTTACTAAACGTTGAACAAGCGTATCCAACTTTAGATGCCAGAGAGGGGAGCGCTAATCCAATTTCATAAGGTTCATTATTTTTTTAATAATAATTCTGTTGTAGTTATTAAAGCTCAAATAACCGACTGCTGTATATAAATAAAGATTACATTCCTCTGGCATAAAAGTGCTTATTAAAGTGGGTAAGTACCTACTTACCGATCTTCTCAAAAATAATTATACTCTGACAATTATGTTCATAAAAGCATAACCTAATTACATTGTTATAATAACGAACGCTGCTTGGGATGTTCAAAGTCAAAAACAATTTAAACATACGCATGGAAAATTAATTTGATTGGACTAACACGAAAATCATACAGCCATATCATGTCTGCACTGCATCCTGCGTTTAAGTGCGGGTACCGAGCTATAAATAAAACTGCGCAGCTTTTCCAACGCTTTTGCAAGATAAATTTGACCCGACAGACGTCAGTATTTTCCATCAATCCAATTTATAAAATGAAAATCAAACAATGGTGAAAATATATTGAAAAAACAACCTTGTCGCTAACGTGGGGACGACACATTTGGTCCAAGTTGATATCGTTGTTATATTTTGATGGCTTTCGCATTCATCCCAGCCATATCAGAGCGAGAGAAGCAGCTTGAACAGCACATACAGGTTTGTTTATTTACAGGCCGTGTTCCCGATGGGACGCCCCAACGGGCGAAAATGACGAACTTCCATATAAATTTTCATCCCCAATTTAACTACCTACCTTACAGGTTACTTTAAAAAAAACTTGGCGGTATATATTGATCAACTCTGTGATTCTAATAGTACTTAATAATTCCATGTTCCTAATATAGTCAAGTAATACGACTGTCACAACGAGAGTAGAAATGTCGATTGTTATCCGGCTTCTCTTGGCTAGGATTTCTTACTTTAATATTTTCTGAACAATATAATAAAATTATGTCATTAAGTAATTACTTTTCCCTAGGACACTGTAATGACTCGTCTATAGACGCGACTACTCTACCTATAGATAGGGTAAACATAACTATATCCTACTAATATTATAAATGCGAAAGTTTGTGAGTGTGGATGTATGTAGGTATGTATGTATGTATGTAAGTTGGTTACTCCTTCACGCAAAACCTACTGAATGGATTTGGATGAAATTTGGAACACAGATAGATTATAACCGGGATTAACATATAGGATACATTTTAACCCGATAATCCCGAAATTTTTGCTAAGTTAAAATACTACGCGGATGAAGTAGCGGGGCACAGCTAGTATACAGATAAAAGTCTGATAGGCAATTACTCAATGGTCTCCATGTATACCTAAGAGTTGTGAATCCGATACCGGTTTTAAAAAACGGCTCGGTTTAATGAATAGTTGAACGGATTGTCAGTGAATTGCGTACTATCTATGATTTATTATAAATTATTGTGTTTATTATCCTGACGAACGTTTTCAGTTGTGTTTAACAAAATAGAAACGTTTTGTAAAACAGCTCTATTTTGTATTTTACCATCTCTCTGCACCACATCTTTATAAAATATAATAGAAATAAAATACAATATTTCTAGTCTACTTAACCATCCACCACTTTGATGGATATAAGTAATGTACCTACCTATAGCAATAATAACATGTTAGGATGATTTTTGAAACTCGACCTCAATTGTCTTCAAAGCGAGCTTCGGGTAACACTGCGTTTATTTTTGAACAATATATAAAATGAATATTTAAAATCGCCCAATGTTTATCTACCTTTTAACACCCCTTTTAACGGGCTGTAGAGCGCCTAGAACAAAAACATGATATGTTTTTAACCGAGTTCCAAAAAAGGGGGAGGTTCTATATTCGTTTGTATTACTGTTCTGTAGACCTTATTTATTGATGTACTTGCTTATATTTTAAATGTCCCTGAATGTAATAATGTGAAGTCCATTAGGGGTCAGAGTTGGAACTCCTACAGGTGTCCCTGAAACCCTATTCAACGCTAAACCTCTTAAGAATTCACGTAGCATAGATATTCATAAAGTCCTACTAAAGCCGCTTGCTTCGGAATAATATGAGGGGTTAAATATGATATTGCTGTTTTTTATTTAATAATTTGAACACCTTATTTTCTAAGAAAAAATATATTTATTTAATTCTTTTAGTGAAGTATCTACCCTCATTATCTGTCATCTCGAGGGAAAATAATTCATGCCTTTGAGATAGAACTCTGGGGATCTGAACACAGTAACCACAAAACAGTTACCTCCTCTAATTTGTGTAGTATCCATATTGAATTGAAATGATAAAAATCTAAAAAAAAATACGATATCTAATAACAGAATTTAATACTTTTTAAAATGAAGTGAAGTGAAACATAATAATCCTGAATTTTAGTTCAAAGAGGAGGTTTAATTTTAATTCAAAGTACTCGTACGTTAAAATGGCAACGATGAAAAGAAGACTTCAGACTAATACCTACTCAAACGCCCTCAGTTTCGATATAAGGACTTATTTTCATCATTTTAAACGCTCTGCACAATGCATTATTAAATTGAGACCTTATTATAATGGCTTCACTTATATAATAGGAATCCATAAAGGATCCTTAATAACTTACAATTAAGTGCATACTATTATCTAATTAATTTATTACTTCGTGTTTAGAATTAAATTTATTTAATAAATATTGCTTTTAAGATTATCCATTTTAGTCTTCAAAAATTACGCGCGAGGTAATAAAGGTTGGTTAATATGATTTAAATAATAACTTTGAATAGGTTTAGGTATATGTCGCAGCCAACTAGCTTAACTCGCCGATCAATCAACAGCCTAGCCACTTAACTGAACAGCGCCGTTCAACTAGTGGCCTGAATGATATTCAGCAATTGATATTGTCCATCCAAATGATATTCAGTAATTCTGCCTGGGTAGGTAGGTACTAATTTAAACTACCTTCATGTATTCGGATAACCAAAATTATTTAGCTACAAAAGCTATAAATCAATGTTATATAACTCACATTTGAGTCATATTTATCTTATAATAAGCAACTGGCGATTTCAAAACAATATTACAAACTGTAAAAAGACAAGCGCGCTGAGTTTCTTGCCGGATCTTCCTAGTCGAGGTTGTGTTCCGATCCGGTTGTAGATTTAAGAAAAAAAAAAACAGTTTGTCAATTTGTAAGAGCCCCGTAGATCTAAACAAAATAAACGCTTTGACTTTGACTTGACCTTGATTTACACGAAATTCCTAATTTTCCCCGAGGGCAAAAGCCGCGTACGCCTATGTAGTAGGTAGGTATCATAGACTGGTATTAATAAATCGATCTCAAGTCTGAGAGCGATCTTGGAAATGTCATTCTTATGTCATACCAGTACAAAATGACATGTCAAAAGCGTAGGTACTCAAAACCGCTCTCAGAGTTGAGATCGATTTATAAATACGGGCCTTCGTTACAAAATGATGTACTCACATGCCACGCTAAGATGTTGTGCAGACTAGCGAGCACAGCCTCCGTAGCAAAGGCGATAGTGTTATGCCCTTCTTCCAACGAATGGATAATCTGCAGCATTTTCGGATGGCGCATCTTTTCCAGCTGACACACGCAACCCCTGATGCGGTCCAGCATGCTCTCTTTGCGCTTCGGCTTGTACAGCTTCTCCGCGATCCGCTTGTCAAACACGAACACGGAGCATTCCTGCGCAAACAAAACAAACTTTTAAGCTTTTAAGGCATCATTGTTCAAGGGAAACAGTGTGCTACAATGGGGATGACGACTAATATTGAACCTACTTTAATTTTTATTTCAACTAATAGGTACCAATGCTTTTATAACATTCAAAAAATATTTAATTTATACGAAGATAATGGCTGTTAAAGTTTGCGAAAACTAGTAAGTTGTGATGACATATTTAACTAGATATTCTTGAAATTTTAAACGCCTGTGTTTATACTGAAGCATCAATTTAAAAAAAAACATATTTTTTTTAGTGGTGTTAATCTCAAAACATACCTACCTATGTATAACATGCAATATAAAAATGGTTATCTACCTCATTGTTTCAGTCGGACGCCTCGACAGCGAATACAATGTTATTTTTAGATAAATAAATTGAGATGGGATGATGTTTATAGACTTTTCGAGTTGAGCCAATTAAATGGATTAGACTCTATATAGGTACATTAACAAGGCAAACTTTCCTCCCGAATATCGATGCATGTTTATATAAGAGCCGATATCCGTTCAACTCCCTAATAGGCATGAGCTTACTTGAAGTATAGAGAGTATTGAGACGAAGCCCGTTTAGGTACCTAAGTTAGCGTTAAGTCTGTTTAACTAAAGTCGTGCGTACGAACTAATACAGTAAAACTATTGTGATGCTGTCTCGATTCTTTAAAAAAAAACAAATAATTCAAAACAAATAACGAGGATATGTTAGCACTTTCGTGGTTCTTCTCCAGAGACTATGTTTTGCTTTCTTTGTAAGTTAAATGCGTCTTAGTTTGGAGCAACTTAATTCACTGTCAACGACCAACGTTAAGTGTGACAGGCACATGTAGGTGGCAAACACAATAGGACCTGTGATAACCGAGCATTCATAATTATAACGTTTCAGTTAGGAAACACGATAAAGAAATACACACGCACACATTCTTAAAGAAATTGTTTTACGCAACTGGCAAGCAAGGGCTGGGCATTTACCGCTCAGCGAGTGGCTTTAGCGATCTAGCGGGGTAATGCGACTAACATCTTGTGTACGCTTTCGAATGGGATATTTTTTTTACATTTTCTAATTAATTAGCGGGTAGGTACGTAATCAGTTTATATTCCTGTTAAAATTATTTAATTTGTGATTTATTTCAAATAAGCTAAGTTAAATTACTTTACTTAGAAATAAGTAAAATTGAACAACAAATAAATGCCATAGATACTTTCGTGATACGAAACCTCATGAACGTACAAATTTTATATCCAATAGTAAATCCGGCAGGTAGTAATATTAATGTGTGTGTGGGATGCACGCTACCTTCTGCTTCACACTAATTTCATATGAAATCGAAAAGCCTTCAACGTAGGTGTATGCCTTTAAAAATGAACATTGAAATATTTTTCTATCCGATTGCTGCGAGTATTACATTCTTGTACGTTCTCAGAAGATCTCAATAGACTTCATCCTACCTATTTTGTACAGTGCCGCTTCCTTTCAGTTTCTTAGAAATGTTTCATCCTACTACTGGGTTCTTTACTGGTAGCGAGAACTTGGAATCACTTAAGTAGTAATTCTTAGGAAGGTTCAGCAGGCAGTTATCAATGAGTGTACCTTCATGTTTTCCATAAAGCACGCATTGAAATCTGAGAGAAATGCTACACAAACATTTGTGTGTACTATGAACTAAAATTCAATAGGAATATGTTGTTTTAATTTGGGTGCGTTGTTAATATTTTTCGAACACAGTACGTCGCAGCAGAGTCGTAGCGACTTCTTTAAGAGCTTCTTAAAAAGAACATCTAATAAGGGGGAAGTCTAAAAAATCAAGGATTCCTTTGAACTCAATGCTACAGTACGGTAGGTTCTAGGAAATTTATATTAAAGTAGACTTCGAGAAACTGAAAAATCATTGTAAACATCCTTTCATGTCATCCTAGAACTACTGGACTTTACTCCTGAAACTGTTAATTTACGAGAATATATATACTAAGAACATTTAAAAAAAAACTTGATAGGAAAAAGAAATGTTCGAAATGTCGGACGAAAAATAAAACAAATATGTTAATGGAAAAGTAACAATCTTCACTACCTACCTTTTTGGTTAGACCCCAATAACTCTCTGTATTCAACTTAAAGTTATCATTTTTAGGCATGTGAGTACTTACATTACAGCTATCCACACTTTCTTGTTATACAGGTTGAAACATAAAGGGTATACTTTTTTTTTTCAAATCTTAACTTCGTAATTCAAAAACTATCAGCTTTGGAGGAAATTTGAAAAACAAAAGGTGTTACATATTTCACAAGTCTACGAAACCTTTAGTACTTCAAATGTCCCACAAATCCGATAGTTTTAGATTTACAAAGTAATGTTCCAAAAAAAATAGTATACCCTTTCTGTTTTACCTAGTATAGTTATTTCACATGTGCTAATTAGCACGAACCACAACTATGTACTCCTATGTCCTGAGAGACGGTACACGAAAATGAAAATTAATTATGAACATGTTCGCGAAAAACATTGGCCTTAGCTGTTAAAAGTAACTATGATCATTATGAAAATGCTCATCAATAGTTAGGTAGCTACTTACCAATAAAGGGGGAAATATAACTAACCTCATCTACTCAGTTTTAGGTTATACTAGCTGTACCCCGCGACTTCATCCGCGTAGTATTGGATTATTGGGTTAAAAAGTATCCTATATGTTAATCCCGGTTATAGTCTATCTGTGTTCCAAATTTCATCCAAATCCATTCAGTAGTTTTTGCGTGAAGGAGTAACAAACATACATACATACATACATACATACATCCACACTCACAAACTTTCGCATTTATAATATTAGTAGGATGGAATCAGTTTTTCTTGTGACGTATAACGAGGCTATCCTGATTAATTAGTATGTTTTTTCCTTGCTTACGCGGCTCACTCGGAAATCTAATTAGACTCAAAGTCGAGTTAATCAACATGCTAATGTATCGTTGGAGCAGTAACTGAGGTAAGTATATACTGGTAAGTATTTATGTATAAAACAAAGGGTTAGGTACTGCTCTAACGGTCCGTTTATGTGTTGACTAGCTGTGCCCGCGACTTCATCCGCGTGGAATTTAATTGACAAAGTTTCATACAAACTTTCATCCCCTATTTTATCCCTTTGGGGGTAGAATTACTCAAAATCCTTTCTTAGCGGATGCCTACGTCATAACATCTACCTGCATGCCAAATTTCATCCCGATCCGTCCAGTGGTTTGGGCTGTGCGTTGATAGATCACTATGTCAGTCAGTCAGTCAGTCAGTCACCTTTGAGTTATATATATTTAGATTTACACTGGATCGGCATTTGAATTTGAAGCTTTCCGAAATAAGTATTTTCAGCTGATTCTCTGCAGTACATTACACATTATTTTAGGCGTATTTCTTTTACAAAATAATATTTTTTAACAACAGGTGCAAGGAAAATGTTGTATTAGCTTTTTGAGCTGTTACAAGTATGAAAAATTGCATTGGGTAAATAGGTATTCTTAAAATAACTTGCAATGTCTCCGCAACTTTTAAGAGCCAATTTCATTAACACACTAATGGACCGTTTTAGCAGTAATCTACTTGTAACAGAAATGATGAGATGTTGATGACATCAGAAATGAACGGAAAATCATAATAGTTTTATGATTTGCTACAGGCTTGCTACATCATGATCAAAATCATCATAATCTGCCAAGCCGTTTAGAAGAATCGCAAACACACGCATACCGAAATTTTATATTGGTACCTACCTATAAAGATAAAGGTATTAGCCTGTAATAACGTCAGCTTGCGTTTCGTACCTACATAGTTAATCGCATTTATGTTCATAAACTGTAATTAAAGTGCCATCTCAATTACTTTTATAATAAGTTAGACATGATTTTCTAAGATTTCGCTCTTAACTTCGCGGGCTGACGACACGCTACTCGCAATAAATGTATATTCATTTTTTAACGGCGACTTTGAAACGCCTTTAAATAAGTATATCGTTTTGAAATAGTAGTTTGATATAGGCAAGTGGCAAAATAGCCCAGTGAGGTTACGCTAACCAAAAATATCAAACAAATATTATATACATACATATTATGTCTAAAATGTCAAGTAAATAAGGTTTATGCATAAGGCTCAATCACGCCGCGCGGCGCAGCGAGCACTTTCAGTATGAAATCATTTTAAACTTTATCTACATACTTAAAATATCAGTGTCGCTTGAATAGCTCGAAAGGGAGCGCTTATGCGTACTTTTCCAGCATTTAAGCGATACTTACCGATATTTTCACCTGACTACGGCAAAGCTAAAAGGAAGGGTTATGTTTTAACTAGTTTATGCCCGCGACTTCGTCCGCGTATCCTATGTATCCTAAATATCCTATGTGTTAATCCCGGTTATAAACTATCTGTGTTCCAAATTTCATCCAAATCCGTTCAGTAGTTTTTGCCTGAAAGAGTAACAAACATCCACACTCACAAACTTTCGCATTTATAATATTAGTAGGATTAAGCGGACATCGAATAATGGCGTGATCCGCCCGGACCATTTATGTATAAGGTTTTTGAAATACTTAATATAAAATAGTAAAAGTCTCCAATAAGTGTATTTCGAACGAACGCATTTTAATCCTTTGGAATGACCATTGTATCACGTAAATTGTTTTCGAACCGGGCATTTATAAAAAGTGGGTCAGTATTATTGAAGGTAACTTCACTGTTTATGATCACAAAAATGAACTGACAGGATAGAGTTATTTCAAAATTAATACAAACGTATCATTAGTAGTACCTGCCTCCAGTCTTTATACTGTGACTTTTAAATGATAATACCCAGTAGTTGGTACATCTGAACAAACATGAACGCATCCAAAACCAAGATTATGGTGATTGATCGGGCTAAAAACTGGAACTTACTGGGTCTCTTGGTCTCGAGATAGTGGACAACTTTACCTACCTTGGTTCTTCGATCAGCAACAACGGCTCTTGTAAGGCGGAAATACGAAGACGCATCGGGATGGCCAAAAGCGCCATGTCTCAGCTACAAAGAACGTGGAAAAACAGAAAGATCTCGCTCACTACAAAAATCAAACTTGTACGGACTCTAGTGTTTTCAATATTCCTCTATGGTGCTGAGACATGGACCTTAAGAGCTGCGGATCGCAACCCTATCGACGCCTTCGAGATGTGGTGCTGGAGAAGAATGCCGCGTATATGCTGCGTATGGACTGCATTGCGGACCAACGCCTCCATACTCAAGCAGCTCAAAATCTCCACTAGACTCTACTATCTGCCTCAAAAGAGTGCTTGAGTATTTTGGACATATTGCCAGGAAAAACGGAGATAACCTTGAAAAACTCACGGTTACTGGCAAGGTGGAGGGAAAGAGATCTCGGGGTCGCTGCCCGATGCGTTGGTCCGACCAGATCCGCACCACACTCGACACCTCCGTCTACGATGCCATGCAGGTCGCCGTCGATAGGAACAAATGGCGAGCCATCATAAAAGAAAAGGTAGTGGGAGGCGGTCACGACCCTCAGAATTGAGGAATACGACGCCAGGAGGGAGGAGGTACATCTAACTACATTATTTAAATAGCTTGTTTACTACATAATAGATGTCTAGTCGAGACAGTGCTAATCTTCCAATCATCTTTCTTGTTTTATTTTTGCTTTGTCAGACGAAACAATGTTTGGAATAATTAAAAAATTGCCACCTCAGATTGTTTTATTTTATTGAGATATCCAAATAAATATAACATGTAAATGTGTGTGGTAAACTTAACCATGATTTGTGTGACAGCTGTGGGAAACCTCACTTAGCGGTCATTCACACGGTTAACTCGGCACCGAGAATTTCTTTATACCTTTTACTGTATCCAAATGTCAAATACGGCCATTATCTGTGAAGAACGTAGAGCCGATCGGTTTTGGCTTCTGTGTGTGAATGACCGCTAACTCAATTTATTAAAAAAGAAAATCTTGTCACTTCTTATTGAAACAAGCGAGCGGTGATAGAACGCAATAAAAATGTAATGATGTTCCCTACCAGTATGCGAGAGCTTTTATAAGAGTCGAGGCGACTTCTTGGGGAATGTGGACATACAAGGATGCCCTTTGCCAGGTTGTTATTTTAAAGTATGGTTAAAACCGTTTGAAAATGGCAATGTTAGGTACATATATGTGAACTAATTAAGTAGATATTTCCTTACATCGCATGTAAGAGTGAGAATAAAATAATGTTATTGAAACCTATAGGTAAGTATTCATTTAAGTTCCTTAATATAGAATTTAATTTATTTGTATAAATGATGTAATTGGTATGCCGCGTAAAGCATAGTATCTAGGTTTTATTACAGTAACACGGAAGGAGATCGTAAGGAAATCGTAAGTTTGATTATAAACCAAGTGTTAAAGCCCATACTATTTTAGTGGTACTTCTACTTCTATCTAGTTATCTCCTAATCGCGTGAAGATCAGCCAATCAAAATAAAAAATAGAGACTTTGCTAAGCAGTGAAAAAAACCTAATAGTTATACATATCACACCGAAAGTGCACCAGCAGTCCCGAAACGTGTTAGCGATTAACAAAAACTTGTAATGAGGCAGTTCAAACGCTTTATGGCAAAAAAAATACGTATGCCCATGCCTTAAATCTTGAATAAATATTTCTGCCTTAGTAAAAAAACAATGCAGAAATTTCTTCTCCCAAAAAACCAGTGGCTGTTTTATCCATACATGCTTATCTTTATTGTTGTGTTGTGTCTTTTCATATATTTACCAGGAGCGCTTTTAGGGGAAACTTAGACTGGCCCGAGTGACGCACTCACCGCTCTCCTCGACTCGGATGCCGAGAAGACTGACACGCACACACTCCCACTGTGCAACGACCTCGCCGGAGAGGTCAACGTATGCTAACTTCCGCCAAGAGGTGCGTACTACCCACCTAGATGCACCTTGGCATGCACACGGTCGCTTAATTTCTTACCGAATCTTCTCAGTTGAGGTCGCGTTCCGATCCGGTGGGAGATCCAAACCGTTACCTCACTTGACAGCCACCTAAGCCGGGGCCGTGTCCTATGTGGCGCCCTTGAGCTAGCTACCCCCCTGCCCCTCTAGCTGGAGCGCACTCTGCGCTCGCCCTCTCTCTGAGTGAAGCTGTTGTTATGGCCAACTCGGCTAACTAAATATTATAGTCATAAAAAAACGCTGAAGCTTACGGTGCCGTTGGAAATTGAAAAGGTTATACATAAATTGTCTCAACTCGTACCATTTTCCCCTGGCTGCATGAAGTGCAGCGCTCGCTGCAGATTTCCGCCCCATTAAGCCAGGTGATTATGAAAAGCGCTAAGCCGCGGTGCCGCGGCTGGTATCCATTAGCGCGCCTTAAGTTATTAGACTGCTCGTTTGCTCGGAAGCCGATAGACCGCCAATCTCGAGCGACGAGCTCAAGAATGTAGGCTATTTCCTATTATACTAGGTAATCGGCACTTGTACACTACCGAGAAGATTGTCATGTATCGATCGCGCGTGGACGCTTTATTCGAAATATCTTCAATTTGAATTTTGAGTGATCAAATTCGCAACAAAAAGCATTTCCTGAGAAGTAAAATTACGATAACAATTAATGACTTTTGATATTCGTCGTATACATAGTATTCGTATTAGTATTTTTACTGAAAGTATATTAATTACGGAAAATATGTATGTAATGCCGATAATAATTACAGTAATTAGGCACATTAATTCTGCCATATAATGTACACCCTTATATTTCTCTTTGCCAGTAGAAAATGATAAGTTTTAATGAACTCCACCTGCTTGGAATTCCCAGCGCAGTCGGGCAATTATTTTAATCGTCTATGTGGCTGTGAAAGTTTGTGCTTAGAGCTTGCATTGTACATGAGCCGTGTTGAGCATCTTAGAGCGAGCCACACAACGGGCTTATCATTCCCACTGTCCGATCTACGTGTGCGGGATTATACATAGACACGTGTATCGTAGGACAGGTACACTCGACCCCTAAATTTCGCCGGAGGTCAATGGAGTGAGGTCCTAGGACGACGAGGCGCAGCGCCCCTGCCGATCGGGGAGGGTCTACCCCCCATACCATGAAACATGAACTCACATAAAACGTAGCTTTAAACTTGTTATGAAGGATATTCTGATTTTACTCAGACTGAGTAGTTTCGATTTCAAGTTCCAAAGTTTATATCACTTTATTTGTATAATTTTGAAGGCAAAGCTCTAGGACCGGACGTAATATTAGGTGGTCGAACGTACTTTCAGTTGAGTATTATTTAGCTATGTACCTACATCAGTTATTTTGTGCGAAATTCAGTGGCAGTGAAAATAATCAGGATCATCACTGTATCTAAGTATACACTGATACAATATATTCTCGCCACAGTTTTATAAAATTGTAGTACCTAAATACCTATACAAAGGTTGTTTTGTTTTATGCGCTGTACAAAGGTTTTATTAATTACTAGCTGAGCCCGCGACTTCGTCCGCGTGGAATTTAACTTAACAAAAAAGCCCGCTCCCGCGTTCTGATCCCGCGCGACAGGACCCAATTTTTAAAATTTTATTTTTTAGAAATAAAAGTAGCCTAAGTTACTCCTTAGACATCAGCTATCTGTCAGTGAAAGTCCCGTCAAAATCGGTCCAGCCGTTTCGGAGATTACCCGGAACAAACACACAGAAAGACAGACACACAAAAAAAAAAAAATCGCGTTTTTATTATAGGTTTTGTATGTACTGTATGCATTTAGTGAAAAGGTGTTATTTTGATACTCGTATTACAAACAGACACTCCAATTGTATTTATTTGTATAGATGTATTTACTTAAATGTTTGCTCTTGTAATCGTTTAGCTCTATTTGTAGTCCCGCTCCTTTCACTAATTATCTTTTGAAACGAGAAGCGAAGCGAACGATGATGATGATGTCTTCATAGCACAGACTCGTGTTTCTTATTAATTCACGGCCTCGCGTTAATACAGCCAATTCTATTGAACAAGATCTTGTTGAACACACCGGAGAGGAATTCTCGCCTCGTAATAGCGCTGTTACGAACTCATAACCTTTAAACCCTTAAATAACGACACTAATAAAGCATTTGATTGCTTATAAATTCGTTATAACATAATTTTCTGATGAAATCGAGTATCTTTTTACGAACTGGTTGACCTGATGCCGCAGGTGAAACGTAAGCCTCGTTCATTTTTCAAGTATTCGATATCTGATTCTGAGAATCGAGAACGATCGGCGCGAGTAATTTTATATTGTGTGTTAGAAAAATATATTTCATAGCATCACATATACATGTATGTATCTATGTGATGCAAAGATGTGATTCTATGAAATATATATAATGATAATATATATGAATATACATGATGTAGTAGCAGTTATTACTATGCTAGTACTGCTGGTACTACATCGTCATTACTTCCCCAGAATTAAATCATAATTAGCGACACTATATATATAGAATAGTGCAATAATACAGTATGTATTTTCTTTTTCAAAATTAACGAGTTCGATTCCTGTCCAGTCATGATTTTTCAAAAATCCAATAATGCAGTTTTAGTTTTCATCAAAATCGGGCCCGAGAGACCTCTAAGTAGTCTGCTATTCCTCATAACAAAGATAGTATCATTTTGACCATCCACGCCCACTTGAAAAATTCCCCCTGTATATAAGTACATGCATACACTCGAAAACATAACCCTCCTTTCGGGGCCGTCGGGTAAAAAGTACAAAGACAAAGCTCAAACAAAAATATTCAGATGATTTTTTTTCGCGAACAATAATGTTATTAAAAAAATATCGCACGGCTGGCCTTGTCGGAGCTTACCCAATCGTTGGTACATTCTGAATCTGTTATACAAAATGGAACAAGAGGAGATTAGTTCAGTTGAAACCAGTAGATAATTTAAAAGACCGACACAATTATTTTATAAAATATCGTCTGTTGGCATCACAACTAGGGTTACCAGATGTAAAAATCAAAAGACCGGAGAAAAGGCCAGATTACCATGGAAAAGTCCTGAGATTTTATACAGTTTGAGAATTTTCTCTCAAAAACGTATTAGTTTGTTTTACTTGGATAAATAAGTATTGATTTTAACTGCAATTGTTATCTACCAAAAGAAGATTATTTTTAGTTTGTTTTACTTAGATAAATAAGTATTGATTTTAACTGTTTAATTGTTACCAAAAGAAGATTATTTTAGTTGGTTTAACTTTTAATTAAAGAATCTTTAAAATGTAACCTGTGTTTTATTGAAAATCCTGAGATTTCACGAGATTTGCAAAATCCGGCCGCAATCCTGAGAAAAGTAGAAAATTCCTGTAATCTCAGGACAAATCCTGAGATATGGTAACCCTAATCACAACGAAATCTGTGAAGTGTATGAGTATTTTTTTTATTGTAAAGAATCGGAACGTCGATGCCGGGCCTTTGTAAGAGGAAGCGAATAATTTCCTTCCAGTTGTTCATTGTGAAATTAATACCAAACAAAGAACTCGGTCGCTTTTGTAGCTCATTTGATTATCTTTATAAGGTATATAAAATTCCGGTGTGCGTGTGTTCGTAATTCTTATTCTCGTAAACGGCTTGGCTGATTTTGATGTTTTTGTATTTATGTTATCACCTTATAGTTTAGCCATATCCGTCCGTCCAACGTCACAGTCATTTTACTCAGGGACAGTTAGAATAGATGTTTGATAGGTGCCGCCACAAAACTTTGTACCTATTTAAATATTGAAAGCAAAATTATATTAAGGTATAACTTAGGTAGGTTAGGTAGTTATACTAGGGTACCTGGCGTACTTAGGAAGTGGGAGTGAGAAAAATCTTTACCCACCCTCTAGAGTGAGTTATCGTGTAAGGTAGGTATGTATCTTAAAATAATTTAAGAGGCATATCTGACAGTTTAAAAAAAATCCCGTATACGAAATATAGAGCTCCCAAGCACTTATGTGATGGCTACGGAACCCTATAGTGTGTGTGGTCCAATACGCACTTGCCCGGTTTTTGAAGTATTGTTATTATATTATTTATTGAAGATTTTGCATTTGGTCCGAGTCAACTGTATGTAGGTAGGTACCTATAGTGTTTTTATCAGCCACAAATATTAATTAACATCAGTTGTAAATATTGTTATTTTCATTTTAATTGGCTTTATTACAACAGTTGGATCACTAATGTAAGTAAGTATTTTACTCCAAAACTACACAACGACTACATGAAAGGCGTTGATGAGTGGCTATCTATTAGGTTCATAAAAATACAAATTAAACAATCAATGCATAGGTAAGAAGATTATATGTAACTAGCTGAGCCCGCGACTTTGTCCGCGTGGAATTTAACTTCGGTTTAAAATTGACAAAGTTTCATACAAACTTTCATCCCCTATTTTATCCCCTTGGGGGTAGAATTAATCAAAATAATTTCTTAGCGGATGCCTACGTTATAAAATCTACCTGCATGCCAAATTTCAGCCCGATCCGCCCAGTGGTTTGGACTGTGCGTTGATAGATCACTATGTCAGTCAGTCAGTCAGTCACCTTTGAGTTATATACTAGGTGAAACAAAAAGGGTTTACTATTTTTTTTGCAACTTAACTTTGTAAATCTCAAACTATCGGCTTTGTGGGACAGTTGAAGTACTAAAGGTTTTGTAGACTTATGCAATATGTCAACAGCTGTATTCCTATAACACCTTTTGTTTTTCAAGTTTCCTCCAAAGCTGATAGTTTTAGAATTACAAAGTTAAGTTTTGAAAAAAAAAAGTATACCCTTTATGTTTGAACCTGTATATATAGATGTAAAATAAAATATGTGAAGGAATATCAATAGAAATCTATAGAAGAGAACTTCTCGAGCCGATTTTATCGACTCAAGTATCGGCGGCAATTTATCAAACTTCGAGATTGCTTAGCGAACTTATTAAAATATTTAATTACATCCCCAACTTTGTTATAAAATAATACTTACCTAGAAATAAATAATTAATGCTATAGGTTAGGTTATTAGGACGGTTCCACAGACGGTTCCACAGTATACGTTTTAGTAATAATGGAAATGTAAGTATTTATTTATTTATTTTCTCAATACATACAAATATCTTTACAGGCTAGACCTAATGCGATATTGTTGAAAACTTAAAAATTAAAAATAATTTTACTGTTTTTATTTAATATAGCAAATTCTATATGTAGCTGTTCCTGTAAATTCACCCAAAGTGCAACAGAATAAGTCCAAGTCCTCAGCAATGAGAATATAGAAGAATGCGCATTCTTTGAATTGATTTTGTCATGACTCAAGGAATGTGAGGTTTTCACATTATTAAGAGTCCCATTCAACTTAGCTGTAAGGTACCTAGTGGAATATACCTGAGACCTGGGGCCCAATTTTGTAACCGCTCGATACTCGCTCGACTTGCACTCGAATAGCTATACGTCAGTTTTGACAGTTTACTGTAGTTCATTAACCAGCAGACTGTCTAGAAATCGATCGCAGCGCCAGCTATCGAGTCCAATTGTGTAGGTACCTAAGCCATCAAGGGACCCACACAAACATATACAAAAAATCATCCAAATCGGTTCAGCCGTTTAGTACGAACTCAGCGACAAACACATGTAAATAAGTATTATAATAAACTAGTTTCTAGCCCGCGACTTCGTCCGCGTAGTCTTAAGTAAAGTATTCTATGTGTTAATTCAGGTTATAAACTATCTGTGCTCCAAATTTTATCCGAATCCGTTCAGTAGTTTTTGCGTGAAAGACTAACAAACATACATCCACACTCACAAACTTTCGCATTTATAATATTAGTAGGCTAAAGGTGCCCAACATTTTCTTAGCAGACCTATGAAAAGGACCTCGAGATTGTGCTTGCGATGACGACAAGGTGCTTATTTCCATGGAGTGGAATGAAATGAATAGGGTGTCATGGCCGGCGCGTCTGGGATACCTTGTCGCCGTCGAAGTGGAGGCCGGAATAGTTCGAGGTAAATAATAATCACGGACGAAGTTCAGCGGAACACGGAAGAAACTAAAATAAAGTATACTTATAAATTAGGTATATGATGAGAGAATAATGACTTTATTAAAAATAATGACAGTAAATAATTATACATTTAATCCCTCGTATTCAGAAAACCGTTTAGTAAACATACCTATTATAATAATTTGTTTTCATTAATTTAAGTAAATTCTCTCTCAGCGTAGGTTTTGTTTTTGTAACACGCTAAGATATTCCGAGTATTATTTCAAGAACCTTCTTTGAAGTTAATCCAAATGTTTATGGTTGTTATTTTATATTAGAATAAATTTACTAACAAGAATAAGATTAAGCGTAGAAAAGATGCCAGTAATACATTTTTTTCGCAAAACATGTTGTTGCTGCTTGGTAAAGGTTCACTATATTTTTCATGATATTTCATGAAAATATGAAAACCTTTGGCTCCTAGTTCAATGTGTACCTTCATTACCGTAATGACCTACAGTCTTATTCCGATTGAACGAAGTGTAAGAACTTTTTACAAAGGAAGTTTCAACAAACAGTCGTCGGAGCGTGGCCGTGGATCCGCGCCGCCTTCGACTCAATGCCTTCATTGGATAGCAAGAAACTTGAGATTCTTAAGCCGTTAAGCCATCTTTATTATCCTCATTGCAATCTATTGAGTACTTACTTGTAAAGCTTCAGGGTCGATTTGCCTTTTTAATTCGAGTTTCCAAAGAAATAAATATGACGGTCGTATCAAGAACTTCAATCTTAGAACCTCAGTTCATTCAGATTTCCGAATATGTAGTTGAACCAATAGCGATCATCCACTTTCCGAAAAACTTAAGTGGGTACATAGGTGACCGCATGGATGGTACAATCGTCGCTTCAAACTTGAAATATGGTATCTAGTTTGTATGAATTTCTTTAAAAGCCGTGTACTACATCTAGGTAGAGGAAGATTTTACAGCTCGTCGCATATTATGAGCCTGGCATACAAGGTACTTTTGAACAGGGTAGGTACCTTCATAGGTAGGTACGCTCACTTCGAACTTTGAAGCGCTATTACACTGGCAACTGTAGCGAACTTAATTAGAATGTCAAATCCTTGTGTTTGCTCCCTAATATCATAGCTTTGCTGGGATTACGGCAAATAATATACAGATGTAACAAGTAAATGATCTCGATTAGAACTCGCTCGTCGAAGGACCCGCATAGGTACACCCTTGAGGTAGGTACCTATATAAATTATCGTAGCATTAACTCCTGCACGCAAATATGACTGAAGCACCTTTGAACTGTTCAAAACCCCTTCAGAGCCCTTCAAACTATTGATGATCCCCCATTTCTGTACGAGGTACCCTTGCAAATGATAGCAAATTTAACATCGCTTGCGTACGTATTGTACTCGTATCAGACTAAAAGTTGTTTATTTTTTAATCTGGCTTTATGTTTGAGCCGGGCGGACCAGATAGCCAGACCGTTCGGCTCAAGTGAACGAGCACCCTTATGCATAGAGGTAGAGATTCCCGCCCTCGATCTTATCTGGTTTTGATGGTTTTTTACCTGGGAATGATGGTCAATACAACCAATAACGAACTATAATAGTTCAACTAGTACATCAAATTATTATTTCAATAATTGAGATCGATTTGGATTGTCTTGCTAACAACAGAAATTAGTAAAGAAAAATTGGCCTATAAAAATTGTACATAGTTTTTCAGAATGGAACCTACCCACATATCTAATATACTTCTGTAAACTGAAACCAACTTCAGCCACCCGCACTAGGGATGGTTTTGGTCTGCAGCAGTATGTGCGAGTTGGTTCCATTCTACAAAACTATATCCAATTACGACCGTGTATGAATTCGTATTCGTATACAATAGAACATTGGTGAACCTTGAACCAGAAAGGAATACCTACATTTTTTTGTAGCTTTCAAACTACAAAGCGGCTTTGAGGCAAAATTGAAGAACAAAACGTGTTGCAGGAATATAGCTGTTCAAAGATTTCTTAAATCTATTATCTATACATCTATACAAATAAATAAAATTGGAGTGTCTGTTTGTAATATCAAAATAACACCTTTTCACTAAATGCATATGAAAGTTCATACGACACCTATGTCAAAAACGCGATTTAATTTTATTTTGTCTGTCTGTCTGTCTGTCTTTCTGTCTGTGTGTTTGTTCCGGGTAATCTCCGAAACGGCTGGACCGATTTTGACGGGACTTTCACTGGCAGATAGCTGATGTTATAAGGAGTAACTTAGGCTACTTTAATTTTAGGAAAACAATAAGGGTTCCGCGTAAAAAAATAAAAACACATGAAATCCAAGAGTATCTCCGAAACGGCTGGACCGATTTTGACTGGACTTTCACTGGTAGATAGCTGATGTTATAAGCAGTATCTTAGGCTACTTTTATATTAGAAAAACAAAATTAAAAAAATGGGTCCTGACGCTCAGAACGCGGGAGCGGGCTTTTGTTAAGTTCAATTCCACGCGGACGAAGTCGCGGGCTCAGCTAGTTTTATATAGTAATTATTACTTGCTAACGGTGAAGGAAAACAACGTGACTCGAGAGGAAACCTGCATGTCTTTCATTGTCATTCTCTAAAGACATGTGAAATCCACCAACCAGTTCTGGCCCAGCGTGGTGGATTAAGGCCTGAATCCCCTCGTAGTGAGTGGAGGCCCGTGTCCAGGAGTGGGACGTAAAAGGGGCAAAATTATTATTATTATTACAAGTTGTATATTACAAGATGAATCAGAAAGAGTACCTATAGAAAATAAGAAAGTATTTTACATAATATACAACATTCTGTGATTCGTATTTACTTACTCGCAAGTGCCTGGGGAGCTTGCCATATTTCAAGGTTTGTCGGACACCGGAAAGCTGTCACTCGTCATCCTAAGTGACACCTCTATTTATAGCTACAGAACCTTTTTTATTTTTGTCATATTCATTTATGGTATTAAGCTTCTAAAATATATTGAGCCTCGAATATACAGACGTGACTAAGTAGCGATACCGCACACTCGCCCTCATACAACGATCCATGCAAATATCCAATAATAATAATGTAAGCCGCCTTATCCGCCTTTAAATTTCATATGAAAATGGATAAACTATTTATAAAATTATAACGGCGATTACCGAAATGGAAGAAGGTCAAACTAAAGCGGGTGTAGGTACCTATATAAGTTGGTGATTGAACTGAAATTCGCTGAAACTGTCGAAACTTATATGAGCTTGCGGCGTCACCGTCGCCGTCAATACGTTAGCACACCTGCCAACATACTCTTGAAGTTATCGGGAATAGATAGGAATTGCAACTACGACGACCGCTTGGCGCAGTGGTTTGAGCGTAGTTCGCTCGGCTCACCGCACATGGTGGTTGCGGGTTCGATTCCCAACGGGGCAAATTTCGGAAATGGTATTTTCGTAATTTGCCCAGGTCTGGGTGTTACTGGGATCGCCCCCAGTCCATTGTACGGTTACCCATAGTACAAGCTTTGCTTAGTTTGGGACCGTACAGTTGGTGTGTCTGTCTGGCGATATTTATTATTATTATTATTTATTTCGTATGATGAGTGAGAGAGGCGGAAGTCAAACTCCCTATCCTTTACCCTTCTTCTGTCCTACTCCCCTGCAGGTCGGCAACGTGTTTTGCAAGCATCTATAGGCTACTGCTTAAGGTTGGGCAGGTCGTACGCTTGTTGCCGACTTTGTTCTATATATAATATGTAAAAATTTATACATATACACAAGTGTGAACGTTTTTTTTTTTTTTTTTTAATGGGACTAGTCCCGCCACACACTCCCACCATTGTAACTCCTGTAAGCCAGGATCGACAATGGTGACCAATAATGACGTCGAGGTTTGACCCTCGACGAGTCCCGGGGAAAAGTTAAATTGTCTTAGAACCCGCACGAATTTAATCGAAAGAAATAATAGGAGGAGTTGGAAGAAAATATTTCCACTTCCCTCCGGTGCAAAGCGGGAGACAAAATATATGTAGCTGGTATGGGCTAATTGCCATAGAAACAAGACTGTTACAGCTCATTGAAGACGAGTTGTAAGGCACCACGGATCGTAATATGACTAATTGGACCTAAACTCGTGAGCTGATTATACTTGATTCCAATACAAGTGTGTACCTACGTATGTTCTTAATTTTTAGTTTTTAACTTACCTAAATAGTTTAAAATAAAACATTGTGTGGTGTAGGTACCCGGGTAATCGGGCATAGTCGCATGCCCACGGGCGCGCGTTGTCCAAACATAACCCTTACACATAAGTAATCTAAAGCTCTTTTGACTGTGTATTAAGTTTGTGTTTACTTCTGTGCATTCGTAAAGAGAAATGCCGGAGTGACCTTTCTCAGCATGTGAATTCGGTTTTCTAAAGGTGCTGTAGGTACTGTTATAAATTGATAATGCACCCTTTAATGCCTGCCTTGAATTCCGTTTCCAACATCCTAGCTAGACGGTTGTCTAAATCAAATATCCATTTTTATTATTTTAAAACCTAAAACCATAAAGCCTCATAACAGTACCTACGCAGCAAATAAGAATGAGTAATTAGTAGGTAATTGGATTAAATAAATAATAGCAAGTAATGATCGAATATTTTGTTAAATAGGTAGGTAGTAAGAAGATATGGGATTTAGACATTTAGAAACAACTTGTATAACGTTATAACGTTATATGAGTGCAGGAATAACGTTAGTTAGCGTTAGACAGAAAAACGGTGTTGCGGTTACTCTGGCTAAGTGTACTGAAAACATCCCGAGCAAACAAACATAAAAAAGTGGTACAGCTTTAACAAACCACCCCACTCACAAACCATATCGATGATTTATCAAAACGTAGAGCATCCACATTCATTTCGTGTTGTCTCGACTGCAGTTGGGAGGACGCGAAACATACATCTATGGGAGTGCATTGTGAACCTAATAAAATACATTTCAAGCCAACAAAGATAACTAAGTGGTTTCACAACCCGCTCACTGCTCGCTGAACTGAACACAGCAGAGGGTAAATTTTGTGGAATTATTTTGTTTTCACATTTAAATGTTTGCTGGACGCTAGCCGTTTTAATGAATGAATAATATGATTTTTCAAAAGTGGACTTGTTTCTCACATAAATGAAATTGTATTATGAAATTAGCGAAATACCTATTGTGATTGCTAAACAGTGACCGCACAATACGAGTATACACGGTTTAGCAATTTTGACAAGCGACTTGTGCGGTGAATTGGCGTAGATAGTAATGATTTGGCAATCTATCTAGAATTGGATTTATTACTCAAAATAAATACGTCGTAAGTTATTTATGTATCTGCTATGACAGCTCACGACTATGTCCTAATAGAATAAACATTTTGAAGCTTCCAATTTACCGGAGCGCTCGGATTTTCGTTTCGTTGCGAAATTCATTGAAAGTCAATTTTGTAAGTATCGCTACAGTATCGCAGTACACCTCATATTTCGTATAACGTTGCGCCAGCCTCTAATCATCCTTGTGAACAAGTACAATGTTGCCATTATGTGAATTCTTCATCGTAAATCGAAAATTCTTGGCGGTCGACATGTGCTCAGCCAGAGAACTGCTAACAGGTGGCCAACAACATTTAAACGGGTAAGAATTGGACATAGTTTTGTAGAATGGAACCAACCCACATATACTTTTGCAATGCGAAACCAACCTACTTTTACTTGAACTGGGGTTAATTTTGGTCAGCAGACGTAAGTATGGGTTCGTTTGTTTTTGCAACACTATGTCCGGTTGACAATTTACGATGAAGAATTCACGAAGGTAATATGAATATTGGGTTTTAATTGACAGACGTGGGGCCCTTCTAAAGTGGACCGAGCCGAGCAGCCGACTACGCTTATATCTACTCAGTCGTACCACCAGATCAATAGCGGACGATGACTTCTCATATATTACCTCCCTTACCTTTTAGATAGAAACACGTGCCGTATCGAGATCCGTTATATTAATTAACTGTTTGTATTGCAAAATCTTCGTATCAATTTACAACTATGTTAACATTGGCCATGACAAGGAGACGGCTTAATTAATAATTCAGAGTTCGTTTAATCAATCGGTAATTAAGTACGATAAATTTCTCGTGTTTACTGAAAGCTTGTATGCTTTTGTAATTATAGATTAAGGCTCTGCGTAATCATCTACAATTATTATTTCTTATTTATTACATGTTTACTTATGACAATTTCTTTGTTTTTGTAATGATGTAGGTATGCTAAGTTAAAAAAATAATAAGCACACTAAACCACTGTAAAAAAGCCGTCCGATTAGGTACTACCTACTAGGATTACTACAAAGACGTTGTCAGTAAACAAAAACACGAAATGGCGTGAATGGAAATAATTGTGAACACTAAGTATATACAGATTTTATGTGAGACCACTTACTTAATACCCAGTTAACTGTTAATGATAAGAAAATATGACCCAGGCTGGCCTACTAAAAAAACATTGCGCTTTCATGAAGTAAATATACCTCTAGTTTGGTAGAAATTAAAAGCCATTTAACGGTCTTATAGTAGGTAATCAGACGGTAGAAGAGTGACCGAATCCAAAAGAAGAGTAGGCGCCGAAGTAAATATCTTCAATACAAGTATCACAATAGCAGATATGGGAGAATGGAGAAGTTAAATCATTGAAACGGTATTGGCTCGGTTGGCCGGCACTAATTGAACCCGACGCAGAGTGCGCGGCGGTTCCGGCCGGAAGCTCGGCGCGAGGACAGTACGGAAAAGGTTTTTGCATTCCGCTGACCATTCAATGGCCGCCTTTATTTCTGCCACCAGGGATGCGACGAAGCATCGATGCAGAATCAAATAGACTCAATGTGTATTAGATTTCACAACCGATTCAAGTACATAAATATTATTTTTACGAAGGACAAGTACCTACACTGACATGCGTAAACGTCACATACATTGCATTACTGTATGTTTTAGAAATAATAATAGTGAAGTCCAGAAATAATAATTAAAGTACAAATACGATAGCTGGTATGTAGACATCTGGTGAACACAGAATGAACGTAGAATCACATTTTCTGAGTTAGGGGCCTTTGAATCTTTGTCATCGTTTTCGCGTTGCAGTCTTAGAACATATACAAATAGGTAATAACATGTGCGCCATGTCCAATGTTTGGTTAAAATAAACAAAATAATCATCTGTATTCTGTGAATCAAACTCTAGCGGAATATTTTCACAGTGAAATTCCGAAAACGGCGCCACAAAAGGAAGAAAAATGAAAATTCAACATTGGTATTATTACTGTCGAAGTAAAAAATACTTTACTCCCTTAATATAGAGCTCCTGTACCTAGGTATAGGTACGTCATTTATGTATAGATTTATAATTGGTCTCAGCTTCGCTGCTAAAGTCATACGTGTTTAAAATTAATGAAAGTTTAGTAAGCCGCCATTAGTAGACCGTTGTGAGATTTTTTTAATAAACGATAAAATATAAGTTATTATTTTATTTTAATGATTATGCATGATAATATTGCAATTGTATTTTACTGGTGCAAATCATTATTTCACAATAATTAGGTGTCACATCTAACGGTGAAGGAAAACATCGCGAGGAAACCTTCAAAGTCCATTCAACCAGTAAATCTATGCCCGATACGATACACATCCATACCCCGAGTATTATTTAGCACTTTTGAAACACCCTTTACAAGTTACCTAATATACGGATCATGCCGTACCTGTATCTATAGGTACCTAACCACCTGGTATATAAATAATATATAATTTAGCCCTTTTGACGTCCCACTGCTGGGCACGGGCCTCTCCTCAACATGAGGGGGATTCAGGCCATAATCCACCACATGTCTTTCGAAAATTGGTTAGACCTTCTAAGACATGCAGGTTTCCTCACGATGTTTTCCTTCACCGTAAGCAAGTGATAATCATATAGAAATTATGAATCGCACATAGATTTCGAAAAATCCAGAGGTGCGAGCCGGGATTTGAACCCAAGACCTGGTGCCCGCAAGACGCGTGCTTTAACCAATCGGCTATCAATGCTTAACTTAAATAATATGGCAGCATCTTAAAGGCACCTTTTTATTGTTATTCATATTATTTCAAGTTAATTCACTGATCACGAGTGTTTAACAATATAACGAAAAGTGGAAAGTGGATCGACATGGAAATAATGTCTAATGTGCTGACATTCGACTTCATAATTGGACCTAATTTTGCAAAATGGAACCAACCCACATGCACTACTGTAGACCAAAATCAACCTTGTGTTAGTAGTTCTAGGTTGGTTTCAGTTTGCAGAAGTGTGTGTGGGTTGGTTCCATTTTGCAAACGTATGTCCAATTATTAATTCCTCATAGAACGCATTTTTTAAAGAATAATGATTAATTATTATCTTAACATAATGTGTAAGCTGGTGTAATATTAGGTACAGGTGTACTTAATAATAAGCGTAGAAGTTGAAAAACCTTAGAAAGAGGATAGATGCATTGAAAATGTTCATTAGGTAAACATGATAATGACGACGAGATGGCGGATCAAAACTTCAGTGCATACCGTGTATTGATCTCACTTGACATTGGCAGAATTGTCCAAAAGCACAGGGCCATATAATAATAATAAAAAAAAAACTTCGGGATTAAAATTATTGCTATGGACGTAAGTGCTTAAATGTAACCGGCAAAATATTTGCTGATAATTCTCATCCCAATAGAAACTCCTATATTTTGGAGAGGCAAATTTAATAGCTATTAATTGTATGTCAATATTTATACACGCACGAGTTAACCATGGTTCCTCAATTCCTAAGGATTATTTCCTAGGACCCAGCATACCTACATCGCTACACTGGTGCAACATAGTCACAATTGATAAAATCAATGTTTTCACGACAGTCAGTTTAATTTTTTTTATCCTTCAAATCATGACTGTGACTTTGTCAGTCAGTAGTTTAATATTTGTATATTTAAAACTATTGACAGTAGGGCGTGATTACATAATGCAAAATAAAAAGATAAAGTAGAACTGATATTTAACAACTCATAATAAATATTGATGACCCGCAGTTCTGTCATTATGGCACTAGATCTAACTAAAATAATACTTATTGCGCCAAAGTAAATTATGACGGTTCTCATAGAACAACTCAATATTATTTATTAATTAATTTTATTGGTACAAAAGTAAGTAACTAAGCTTACATACTGCAGGGAAGATTTTGAAAATAAAATTTTACAGAACGGAGAAAAACATTATAATAAATAAAATACATTTGTGTCATTGAAGGTACCTACGAGCTACAGACGCACAAGATCAAAGTTGTAACTAATATACATTTTATGTCATAACTTACTTTAACGTCGTTGTGGTCCTAGGCTGCGGCACAAGTGACCATCCGGTCAATTTAATACTGTTTAACTGAAGACGCGTATCATATTTGATCAAAAACTTTATTCAAGTATAGATAATAATATATGCAGTCCTGTACGCCTTGATAAAGTCAATTCAAAGTCAAAGTCAAAGCGTTTACTTTGTTTAGGCCTACGGGCGCACTTACAAATTGTCATTTTTACATATTTTTCTTATAACTAAAACCGGATCGGAACGCGACCTCGACTAAGAAGATCCGGCAAGGAACTCAGCGGGCTTGGTTTTTTTTAAATATTGTAATACCTGTTGATATATTTTTTAATCGCCAGTTGCTTACGTATTTAATAATAGCAAAGAGTAGTAGATATTCTTGTGAATATAATAGCTCCAGTGAGTTGCCTTTTGGAATACCAAGAATTACATAAAGTAATTCGGACTAATAAGGCAAGACACGCTACGCTTTGACAATATTACTGACTGTAGATATTTGAGCTGCTCAGTCCCAAGCTGATTTATCATCCAAATAATCCGAAATTTTGTAGTAACCCTTTGCGCAGAGTTTAGTTTGAATTATGGTTTAAGCTTATTGAAAGGTAAATCTCGGATTTCTTTGAGAAGCTAATTAATTGCCCCATAAAAAAAATACTTATTCTATGGAGACGAGTTACATAGCTTGTAATTATTCCGTGTATTAATAGAATGAGCATCGTTTTTGTTTTCAAAACTGTTAACATTTTTTTGAACATACATCGACTTTTCGAAGATACATTATGACACAACTGTTAGAATATTTATTTCTTTAAATTTTTTTCTGAGGGTGACTCTTGGAGCTAGGTTGTAAATAGATCGTTTAGCTGTTTTCTGCAGAACGAAAATAGAGTTTAAGTCGGCAGAGCATCCCCAAAGCAGTATGTCATATGTCATAACCCTATTATTTTAACAGCATATGCGGCACAGCTCTGTTTACCCGAAAACTTTTTATTAGAGGACCCCATTGGATTTAGCATCTATTGAGATCCCTAGAAAGACAGTAGGCTCCACAAGGTCCAATTCTGCTCCATTTATTCGAATATTGTTTCCTACTAGTTTCACATTTGGCGTTGAGAAGTTTATAAATTAAGTTTTATTCTCATTAAGTCGAAGATTGAACATTGAACCAATCAACAATTAATCTGCGCAAAGTATCAAATAATTCTAAACGAAGTAGGTACACACGAAAATGTTTTTATTAGGATATATCATAACAACCATGTACCTATTTTGCTTGGTCTGTATGTACATATACGAAGGTATTTTATAAAAATATCATAATATTGAATGTACAATCTCATGTCCGTTCATAATTGCCTTAAAAATTGATTGAACACTTACATATTAATCACGGTTATCCGCTAAAGACAGTTTTGTAAATATACCCTACAGGTGTGTAGTGTAAAGTTATTTGGATCTGGGATAATATTATACTGAATATGGCGTTTGTTTTGCGCCAATTTAATTATGACACAATATTTAATTCCATACCAATAATAAGTTACTGTATTATTGTACGTTCGGTTGCTATGAGTAAGTATGTATTAGGGTTGTTGAGGAAGTGGTTATGAGGAAGAGGAGGAGGAAGAGGAATTGTCGCGCGGAAATTTAGAGGATGCGGATGAGGAAGAGGATATTTTTTGTGGAAGAGGATGCGGAAGAGGAAGCGGATTAGGAAGAGGATGATAGGAAATTATAAATACTAGCGGACCCAACCCAAAAGCCGCTGTCCTGTCTGTACATAACTAGGTACACACATACACAAAAAAAAATTAAAAGGGCATTTTCCATAAGGAACTTCGTTCCAATAAATTATAGGGAGGTTAATTTTTATAAAAATGCTATGTCAATAAAATTAAAACAAACAAGCATGGTAGAGCGCGGGTGGCGGGAGGAGAGGTCTCGCTCGCCCATTCGGTCCGGCATCGCACTGCGGCGCGGCGTGTGCGTTGCCATAGATACGCGACGCGCATGCGCAGTGAAATTCCTCTTAAATTTTGAGGAAGCGATAGCGGAAGAGGAATTTTTTATTTTTATTTATGAGGATGCGGTAACGGTTGAGGAACCCAAAATATTGCGGAACTTCCGCATTATGAGGAAGAGGAAGAGGAATCCTCAGCAACCCTAGTATGTATATCCAAAAATACTTCATCTTCGTATCATGGTATTAAAAAATAAGCAGTCAATATTTTCGACTTTCACATCAAATGCAAACCTCGTGGAAATGTATTAAATAAACTTTCCGCTTTGACCGCGGCGCGATGTTTATGTGAACATTTAAGTACAGATTAAATCATAATGAGTTTACAATGCGTGAACCCGCATATTTGCCCTAATACTGGGTAATGGCTATCATCAATTGATGTTTCAAACGATTAATTAGTGGATCAATGAAGCAAATAACGTCGGGGCTCAGTCATAGGATTGTATCTCGGCCCAGTAATCCATGGCTGGGTTTAACACCGTTGACTGCTTAACATCCGGTAGGTCGGACGCTTGTATGCCAATTTTGTAAAAAAAACAAAAAAAAACACCACTTATTCATACAATCCGTCCCATTATATTGTCGACATATAAGTTGATGGATGGATAGCGAGTTTTAAAGGCTTCACACTTTACATTATGATAAACGGAATATTTTTAACAGCTACTCATATTTATATTGCCTCTCTACCGTGAGCTTGCATTGGCGAAACATTTACAGATATATCTACTCGTGGTCCCTATTTTTCGTTAGTACAAACGACGGGTTAGGGAAACAAAAGGTTGTGCTACAAAATGCACTCAATTATAGGACAACCCTCTTTTGTTTGGGTCTAACTCAGAAAGAGAAAAGCCTTATACCACTCATGGTGTTCCGATAAACACTCTTATGAAACATTCAAAAAGAAACACAAGGTTTAGAAAATAAAAGATAATTGTTCATTTCGAAGCCCCATCATTTATTATTCTGTCTTTGATAGTCATAATTTCTTTACCATCTAGCCAAGTATGTCGTTAGTCAGACCATGCCATTTAGTAATTGCTCAATTGACGGTCTCCTCAATGTCCTTACTTTAATCTCCGTCATAATATGCAGATTGCAGTGTACTACTGCAATTTACTTGAAAATTGATCAATCTATTGATATATCGGCGATGCCAGGCTAGGCTTTGTTTAACCATGCCTAAATTAAGCAATCAATTACGTGGTTCAGAACCAGGGCCAGATTCGGGCTATCAGAAAATTATTAAGTACTTATAGAAATTGAAAATATAGGTGCTAATTGCCAAAAAATATGTTTTCTGCGTTTTATTTTGCGTGGATTTTGTTGTAGATTCAAATAAAAATAATTTGTAAGTGAGTATAATAATTAAATAGTCTGTAATAGATGAAGAAATGAAGGACCTTGGTCGTCCTAGGGACTAATATGACGTAGCTTCAAACGTTTTTGGTTGGACGATGGAAGATTGTGAGAAATGAGTAAAATCCTGGATGGAATTTTAAGCAAATTTTTCACAATTTAATTGGCAAAATGTGAATTCTGCAGATTGAATGGTCATTCGTCATTAAAGGGTAGGTACTTATATAATAAGAATGTAACCTAAATATTGTGAAAAAATATTACTTATAGTACCACTTTTGTGTACAATCCTGATATTGCGATACCATGTAGGACTACAAAATATTCTGCAAATAGTATAAATTAAACTAGAAAATCCAACCCTGCTCTGAACAAAGACTAACTCGAGCATACACCGATGTGAAACAGGCGCTGCCCTGTGACCGTTAACGACTCGATCACAACGCATTGTTCTAGTATAATTACTTATGGTACGGGACTTACGGTACCTATGAATAAAATAGTAGGATATACTGCAGGAAAATGACTTATTTTGTTGTAAATAATCAGTCAAATGAAATGTTTATATTATTTAGTTGCTTTGCTCTTATCTATAATTTTGTATTGAAATAGGAATTAAAATAAGTACAGCTAGGTCAAGGAATTAACTTGGAATGCGGATAAAAAAGTGATATACCTAATAATCTAGCCAGCAAGCTACGTGTGGAATTTCTCGACATTTGATGGGTATCACATACTTTGAAAGAGGGAACTTTGTTGATATAGTTTATCATATTGCGCCTGGTATATTAAAACTCAAAGTCAAATAATTGATTTATTTTATTTATATCTACGGGAGCTTTAACAAATTGTCATATTTACCTTTTTAGGATTCCGTAGTCCCTACGAGGAACCCTTATCATAAATGTAAATTTCACTTTCAAAAATATAAAATGTAGGAAAAATAACTTTTTTGAGTAGCTCCCCGAACATCGAAAGAGGGTTTTTTTTTAGTTACCCCGTCACGTGGTTAATCGTTGAAATGGCCTTTTGAAATAAAATGGTGTTTCCATAGTTCATTCTAATGTCAAAAATTCTGTTTGCAAGATTTTGTATTTTTCAAGATTTAATAAAATCTTACGTAATGAATTCCGACACTTCTTACATGTTTCTATAATCAGATCGGAACGCGTCCTTGACTAAAAAGCACCGTCAAGAAACTCAGCGGGCTTGTCTTTTTACATTCAATTTACAATCGCTAGTTGCTTATATAAAGTTGATACAAACAGCAGGTATTTTAAATACATAATATAATAGGTCCAATGTGTTTCCTTTCGATATAATTATCTATCTTGCTATCAAACTATTCTGTAAATACCTATGTTATTAGGCTCAGTACCTTATCAATTGCGTGTTTCTCATCTCGTTACGTGTTAGTATTTACAAACACAACTTTCGAGGAGATGTGGAATAAATATCTTCAGTGATATGAATAGTTATACGAGTACTAACTGGAGCCACGCTGCCCGACCTCTGCGGGGCAAGTTACAACCCAAACTTACAATGTGATAGCTTGATTAGAATCTATACAAATAAATAAAATTAGAGTGTCTGTTTGTAATATCAAAATAACACTTTTTCACTAAGTGCATATGAAAGTACATACGACACCTATAGCAAAAACGCGATTTAATTATTTTTTTGACTGCCTGTCTGTCTGTGTGTTTGTTCCGAGTAATCTCCGAAACGGCTGGACCGATTTTGACGGGACTTTCACTGTCAGATAGCTGATGTTATAAGCAGTAACTTAGGCTACTTTTATTTTAGAAAAACAAAATTTCAAAAAATTGGTCCTGTCGCGCGGGCTTAGAACGTGGGAGCGGGCTTTTTTGTTAAGTTAAATTCCACGCGGACGAAATCGCGGGCTCAGCTAGTAATATATATAATTCCACAGAATTTACTTTTTTTAATTCAAGCAAATGTTCACAATAACCTAATAATAATAAGTCGTGAAAGTACGAAAAATAGAGTCGCTCAAAGAAAAAATATTCCCACTCCCAACGAAAATATTATACTCAAAGTAACGGTTCACTCAATACACGTAATAATACAGTCGGCCAGATCGGATGTCAGACATTTCTACAGGTGTGTTGAAAATCTGAATTAATCCATATTACCCTCAAGTCAGACTACTGCCGAATATTTAATTCGACGCCAGTTCACACTTAAGTATTATGTGATGGTGTAAATTGTGATTGAAATAAATATTTCATTAGCTTTCAATTGTGTTCACAATCGTACACAAAAAAGTCCAAAAACATACTTGTAGGTTTGGACGAGTATTGGGCATTGAATAAATCACATGATAGGTACAAAATAACATAGTTTGTCTTCACTAGGATTCAAAAGGCATCTACATATCAGCTACCGAATTTGCACCTACATTATTTGAAACATCCTGTATACGTACATAATTTTAAGGCAAAAATAAACAAACTATGACAAACCTCTTTTTATGCCGGTATTTGCTAACATTTATGGTGAATGCTTACGTGACTTGTTGAATTCGGAAGCAATTTATGTGAATTCATTTAAAACTGAGAACGATTGCGGCAAGCATCCTGTATTTAAAAAGACATGCCTTGCGAGCTACGTCCGGCGTAATTTGCGTGAAACCAGGCGGATTTACATAACAATGCATTCCATTGGCATGATTTCAGCTTTATGATCTTGCAATTCTATTGAAAACTAGTTTCCTAATAGTAGTCAGTAGGCCATCCCGAACTGATTATACAGCACGAAAATAATACTTAAGCGCAATGATATAAGGAATAAATATGAACACATTGCTTTTATGTAGGTACCTAAACGTAAATAATCCCAGACACACTACGATATTATTCGTAATTATTACAATAAGCAGCTGGTGTCTTGCGGCCGACACGCATATACGCGCATATATGTTGCCTCTTTGTCAAAGGAATAACAAACTTTATGTACTTCTTGACAGGATAAATTTTATTAATAAAGCCAAATCGTTTCAGCCGTTCTCAAGTGATGCAAAGATATTCCAATGAGCCCAAATTTCGAATAGATTCGAGCCGTGAAAGTTGGCTTTGGCCGTGAATATGGCTTTTTTAACCTACAAAAGAGCTGATAATCTTCAAACAGCTGAACCGATTTTCATGAAACATAGCTAAGAACACTCTCGATCAGAATACTTGTCTAACAAAAGAAACAACATTAAAATCGGTTCATCAGCTTGGGCGCTACGTTGCCACAGACATACACACAGATACACATGTTAAACTTATACCACAACTCTTTTTTCGTCATGGGTTAAAAATACGCAAGGATCACTGCCGCGTTTAAAACGCAAGTTGTGTTTACAGTTTCTTTAGCAGACTTATTTTTTATTTATATGTTCGTACTAGCTGAGCCCGCGACTTCGTCCGCGTGGAATTTAACTTAACAAACATTTTATTTAGCTTTAATCAAAATCCTTTCTTAGCCGTCATAACATCTACCTGCATGCCAAATTTCAGCCCGATCCGTCCAGTGGTTTGGGCTGTGCGTTGATAGATCACTATGTCAGTCGACTGACTGTATCTAAATATATATAACTCAAAGGTCACCTTTGAGTTATATATATTTAGATACTGTATGGAGTGTATTTTCATTATACGCGCGTATTATAATCAGCAGGGCGTTGAGTGCGTATTATACGCATGTGGCGGTGGAACCCAATGTAGTGTGTACCTGGGCAATGTCTCGTGGGCAAGCTGGACTATGTCGTTGATATCAGTTACACTGTGTCACGAGACACAGATTATCTACACTAGGTATCAAATTACTTAAATTGTATCAAAGTTAGTTTATAGATAGTAGGTACTTAGGTACCATTAGTAGTCTGTACAAATAAATAAAATTTGAGTGTCTGTTTGTAATATCAAAATAACACCTTTTCACTAAATGCATATGAAAGTACATACGACACCTATAGCAAAAACGCGATTTAAAAATTTTTTGTCTGTCTGTCTGTGTGTCTGTCTGTCTGTGTGTTTGTTCCGGGTAATCTCCGAAACGGCTGGACCGATTTTGACGGGACTTTCACTGGCAGATAGCTGATGTTATAAGGAGTAACTTAGGCTACTTTAATTTTAGAAAAACAAAAAAAACGGGAGAGGGCTTTTTTGATAAGTTAAATTCCACGCGGACGAAGTCGCGGGCCCAGCTAGTCAAACTTTCCAAATCTACTTATTTTTGTCTGGTCCTCAAAGGTCACAGAACGTGTGACTGTCTACTCGCCAAGAGAGACATCACTGTGCCCGAAGATTTTATAAATAGAAAAATAAATGTCACTAAAATGCTATAATCTATATATGTAACTAGCTGAGCCCGCGACTTCGTCCGCGTGGAATGTAACTTAACAAAAAAGCCCGCTCCCGCGTACTGAGCCCGCGCCGACAGGACCCATTTTTTTTTCTAAAATAAAAGTAACCTAAGTTACTCCTTATAATATCAGCTATCTGCCAGTGAAAGTCCCGTCAAAATCGGTCCAGCCGTTTCGGAGATTACCCGGAACAAACACACAGACAGACAGACAGACAAAAAAATTAAAATCGCGTTTTTGCTATAGGTGCGTGTACTTTCATATGCATTTAGTGAAAAGATGTTATTTTGATATTACAAACAGACACTCCAATTTTATTTATTTGTATAGAAGATGACATTTTAATGAAAAGTAATACCTACTCACGTAAATTTAATAATAGGGCTCAAAATATGAAGTGGCAATTTTGAATTTAAATTAAACCTTCTTAGGCGAAGATTCGTGATTAAAACTTTTTTTACACAAAAACTAACAATAGTTTGACCTTCAATTGTTTTTACATTCAGTATTTTAGTTGAACATCCGTTTTAGTAAAGTTCTGACACGGCAGTTCCAACGTAACAAAGACAGCTCGCAATATAAATGCTGCGTTTGGAAAGGATACGACTAACGAACGCGCGGAAGAATGAATACGATAGAGACCAGGCACTAAGGTAAATAACAACGTATCAAAGTAATGGTGGAAGTCGATCCTTGTCAAACAGCCAAGGAATTAGCGTCATCGGTTGACGTTAGTTTCCCCATCATATTGACAAATTTTTACCAAATTGGAAAAAATGAAAAACCCGAAATATGAGTGCCTCATTCACTTACAGATGTAAGCACAAAGAGGAGCATGCGTTGAAGCTTGTTTCAAAGTGGATTATCTACGCTAATTGTAAACGAAAAACGCAATGGCCGAACCCAGGTCAGATACACGAAACAATTCCCTTAAGCGAAGCTCACCCATTGAAAAGATATACCTAGCAACTGTTAAGTGGGCACTTTTGGTGTAATCCACTATAGCTTTATGACATACGGTGTATCAATAACAACAGATGTCTATTGTGTGAAGACTTCGAACAATGAGTGCGAAACTATCACAGAAACAACCCCGACTCGTCAATCGATCTACGCCATTATTGCTCTATGATAACATAACATAAGACCTCGCACGGCTCAACAAACTGTTTTAACATAACAAGCCTTGCAGTTAAAAGTCATAGATACGTCATCCTCTGTACTGGCCAGGCCTAGCCCTAACTGATACATAATATGAGCCCCCATATGAACAATTTCCTGCAAATGAATAATAAATTCTCAGGAAGCGGTACAAAATATCTTCATAAACTAT
This sequence comes from Notodonta dromedarius, assembly GCA_905147325.1. Lineage (NCBI taxonomy): Eukaryota > Metazoa > Arthropoda > Insecta > Lepidoptera > Notodontidae > Notodonta > Notodonta dromedarius. The sequence goes on along the minus strand of LR990160.1, from coordinate 7,745,298 downwards.
GTAGAGTCTAGTTCCCCAAAGTTAAATCGCAAAGGCATAAATAATCTTTCCTCAAGATGGCAAATATGTATAGTTAATAAGGGTAAGTACCTTCTACGATAGTGAAAATATATTTTCTCCGAGAAAAGGTAATTTTTAATCGGCTTTCAATATAAAACGGCAAAATATGTTACGTTATTAATGGAGATCTTTTTATAGCCAAAACTAAGCCTATAAGCCGATCTGCAAATCTGAGACTAAACAGCACAATATCTATTATAAAAAAAGGATTTCTTACCACTTCGATACTAGATTATGCGAGAAGGTCACTGTTCCACTGAAATGAGGTTCGAGAACACACATCATTGTAATAGTTTTGTCAATCTGGCCAGAACAAAGGATAAGTAATTATTATTTTTCCAAATGAAGGTATAGGCGGGCATCGATGATGAACAGTAACAATGTTTTTGCGGTGGTAAATCCAAGCTATAGCCAATTGATTACGGCTCAAATAGGGGCTGGCTTAACCAGGGTAGCAGATTAAAATACCGGCTTAAGGTGAAGGCGCCTGTCTAGCCCGCGAAATTCAAAATTTTCGAGTATTTTTATAGTTAATCCAAAATCTGAAAACATTTAAGACAACATTTTGTGATTTGCGACAAACACAGTATGCAGTGCGTTTATTAATACATTTATTTGACTCTAAAAATTATCACGGTGGATATGATACTAGTAAATCACCAAATATATAAATATTGCCAGATTATCTGGATTGCTGTCGTTCTTGAAATGTTTTAGAGTAAGTTGGATATATTAATAAATGCACTGCACACGGTATTTCTCGCGAATTACAAAATGTGCCTTTTATTATTGTCAGATTTTGAAAAAAATCTAAAAAACCTCAAAAAAATTGAACTTCGCGCACTAGGTGGGCGCTTCAGCCTTGAATAAGCTACGTTTCGTACGATGAGTAAGAGAGCTGGAAGCCCAACCTACCTCTATCCTACTCCGCTTCGTTTAAGCAATACCATTAGAATTGCGAGCGTCTATAGGCTACTGTAACTGCTTAACATCATGCGTGTCATACGCTTGTTTGCCGACTTTTTTATATAAATGTTAATCTAAGCTTATATATTTTTACCTTTAGGGTGTAAGAAAACATTTTATTTAGCCAACTAAGTATCAGGACAATATAATAATAGCCACCCACCCACATTAGCCAAACCACTTTCCTTACAATATTGCTACCACAAAAGTATACGTTACACTAACACAGCAACAGCCGAGTGAGAATATTATTATAATATAAAAAAGTGATTCCGTGCGGGGACAACAAAGAAAAAATTGAGCTGTTATTACAACGGCTGGTCCAGTAGGTATTTAGCGGTGCGGAGGAGGAGACCGCTCAGAGTCGGCTCGTATGGACGGCCGCCAGTGGGACCGCGTATGAGTGCGAAAGCGTTCACGTAACCCTACCACAAAGCGGGAGTCTGACCGCTGTGGGGTTTGAGTCGGTAAGCCGCAAGGAGTCCTACATAACCCTCGCCTCTCCCGCGGCTTGCAGGTCTCCACGTGTATTTCCCCACGATAAAAAAGATTAAACGATAGATAGACAGAAAGATAGGGACGTAATGCGTGTACATCATAATAAAAGATGTAGGTAGGTACGACAGATCATAAAGTAAATTGAGGTACTATGAGAATTTGGCTCCGACAGGTCAGTGCCTTGGTTATGAAGGATTAATTCACTTTATGTCCATGTAACGAGGGTGCCGTTCTGAGAAATATTATATCATATTATGGTAATATTACCACTCTCTAGTACATATCACACACTCTACCACGATATTACATTTTGGGTTCCGTTCTTTCTTCAGTCCTAACTGTCATTGTTTTATGTAACGAGTAGCAGTTACCGATTAGCAAGCGTATAACTAGAATTGTGTTAGGTAGAGCTACTGGACGCTACAAGGTTAGTAGGTAAATCAATAAAAGCCTGAAAAAACTGAAAGCAGTAATTAATGTTATGAACCAACCAATGTAATCGCGCAAAAGATTTTTGATTTAGGAACCTAACTAGCTACTTCTAATATCTCTTCGGGACGAAATGTTTTCAATAACTTTCTTAATTTTCGTTCGTAAACTCATTTCGTTCGTTCGTTTTTAGGGTTCCGTTGTCAAACTAAGGATCTTCCATCCGTCCGACGGTCTATATGTCACAGGTATATTATTCGAAGACTATAAGGACTATAGGGCTGTAATTGGGCACGCTAGATATTTCTTACTGCTACAAAAATGATGTATTTACCTAAATCTTTAAACATCATTATTCTAGGTAACCTCCTCATGGAAAATGGGGGTAAAAAATAACGATGAGGGTTCAATTACAGTTTTCCAAAAACAGCGTTTGGTTCCGTATATTTGAAATTTAAAGTGGTATCTTTATGAGTTTCCAAGATTGAGATCTAATTTCTAAAACACTGTGCAAATAGAAAACAAGATATATGATCACGGATAGTATGAAATTACTCTGAAAATGATAATCATGGTCACCTACCGGTTAAATATATCACGAGCAACAGCCGACCAAGTTGAAGTAAAGTTGATAACCCGTCATTTCTGAACAAACTTAAATTAAGAGTCAGTTCACAGTCACAACTCCCTCTCTTGTATTCAAATATTTAAGTTCTAGACACGATAAGCTACCGTTATTACGGAAGCCCACATTGTACGTGGCCCGACACGCACTTGGTAGATTTTTACATAAACTCGTTACTCACAGTAGGTAAATAGATAAAACCGTTAAGATAAATTTCTGATATTATAGTTGTTTACGACAACTTTTAAAACCTATCACTTAATACTTGACCTTAATGGAAATAACTGAATCTAAGGGTTACCGAAGCGTGCGTCATCACAGTATTCTTTCTCGAAAACGGTTCTGCGTTGTAGAAACTTTAAATTTGTTTTAGATAAGCCTGCTGAACGAACTCAAAATACATCTCCGAATTTTTATAAAAAATATGAAATTGTTTTTTTTTGTATTGTTTTGCTTGCAAATTTCTCTTACGCGAAAACGGTTGAACGGATTTTGGCGAAATTTGGGGTTAATACTCGTAATTAATGCTCTAGTATCACATTTACTAGGCTAGTTTATATTCGTGGTCACGCAGGTGGGGCAGTGCATCAATTTTAGTGCATATTACCTTCCACTTGACTCCTTTAAGTTGTAGATGTCCTGGGCAATGGTTACCACTTATCATCAGGCGGACCGCTTGCCAGTGTGTCTACCTAGACAAAAATCTCTTCACTAACCTTGCCATCGCTCTTCCTATAAGCATCATGGACTCGCCAAATGAGTCCGGGCCCAGCAGTGCTGCTCTCCTTTCCCACCTCGAAGTACTGCATGATGGGGTTGCTCTCCAGGGGAGGCGGCTTGTTGTTCGTCGGCCCGCTCTTTAGTTTCGACATTATTCCAGCCATTCCTTTAGTGATGCGTCTCCCGAGAGGGATATTCTCGGGTCTTGGTGCTTCCACTTCGGAAGACGGTCCGCCTGCAACAATTAGTAATAAAGTTCAGAAGGGTATTCACAAATGACGGAAAGTTTCCGATGTCGGAATCGACAGATTCCATCCTTCTTTTACAAATGAATTAGAGGAAAGATGAAAGTTTTAATTTGGTCCCTCGACGTAACTACAATAAACCCCATCCATTGTACGGTAACCACAACCCACCTATCCAAGATACAGGTGTTGCTTAGCTCGAGACTATGGGAATAAAACTATGTCAAAGTCAAAGCTTTTAGTTTTGTGTAGGCCAACGGGGGCACTTACAAATTGTCAATTTTACATTTTTCCGGATCGGAACGCGACCTCGACTGAGAAGATCCGGCTAGAAAATCAGCGGGCTTGTCTTTTTAATTTTTGATATATATATTTTTTTTTAATTTGCCCAAACATGTTCTACCAGTCCGCATTGGAAATAAATCTATCGGAAATAGTCGAGTAGGTAGTAGATAGGTATATATACAAAATAAACAGAATGATCATTTGATGTATCAATGCTGCCGTCCTAAATAATTGAATTAAACCGACATGCCTGATGTTGCCTTCCTATAACCATAAATAGCCTATAATAACCTATAATCCTATAACCAATATAACCAAATTATATGCAAAATCCGTGTTCTATGTATTTTAAATAATCTGTTATTGGTTTAACGATGATGCTCCGATGGAGGAGGCGTCTAGTTGCCTTGATACCTTCAAAGGAAAATAAAATTACTGTGATCTGAAAATATCTTGACTTATAGCCCTGAGAGTTTATTCATTATAAAAGTTGATTATTGATTCTCGCGTGAACGGAAATAGAAGTAATAATAACTAAGTAGATCAGTCTCACACGTGGGAGCGTGTTAATGGCTTCCGGTATGTTAACATAACCAGAGCTGTCTGATACAATATTGAGAAATCTCATAAGTGGTATGAGAAAGGTACTCTTCAACATTTTTAAGTTATTTAAGTGTTATTATTCTTTAACAGTGACATTTACGCATAGGTAGGTACTTTCTCAAGATGGTTAAGTGAAGGACAGTAGACAACAATGAAAATCTAAAATAAAATGTTTTGTTAAAAAGTCACTTGAATATTGCAGCATTCATTAGTCAACAAGCCTTTGTTTATTTGTTTGACCGGGAAAATAGACGGAGTATTTCTGTTGTGTTTCTGAACACTAATAGCACTGAAGATCTGATAGCACTGCCGAACAAAGAATATTTAATTTTATTTCCTGAATTTCAAATGATGTTGTGCAATGTAAATGTGTTGTTTCACCCGTGATTAGGTACCTACCTATACCATGCGCAGTTGCGCACAAACACGTCATCCTATACCAGTTAATATTCAGTACATCTATACATATAAATAAAATTGGAGTGTCTGTTTGTAATATCAAAATAACACCTTTTCACTAAATGCATATGAAAGTACATACGACACCTATAGCAAAAACGCGAATTAAAGAATTGTTGTTTGTCTGTCTGTCTGTCTGTATGTGTGTTTGTTCCGGGTAATCTCCGAAACGGCTGGACCGATTTTGACGGGACTTTCACTGGTAGATAGCTGATGTTATAAGCAGTAACTTAGGCTACTTTTATTTTAGAAAAACAAAATTAAAAAAATGGGTTCTGGCGCGCGGGCTCGGACCGCGGGAGCGGGCTTTTTTGTAAAATTTAATTCCACGCGGACGAAATCGCGGGCTCAGCTAGTTTCTTTTATAAATTAGTTTTATTTGCAGAATAATGAATCGGCTGCGGTTCGCTCGACGGCATTAGGAGGGCGGTTACTTACTTCGTACATGCTTCCATAATGAAACAGTGTATTGGAAATTAAATTTTGTAACGCTTTGCCTTTGAATAGGTAACCATCAACGAAGCTTAAATGCTTTATACATATAAGTAATTTGTTTACCAGAATACATTCCAGTTTTATTATGCGTATCGCATCGTTGGGTTTAGTATATGTCAGGACACTTATAGATGTATAATAATGGGACTAGTACCGTCCTCCCCACCACTGTTACTCCTATAAGCCAGGATTGACCCTCGACGAGTTCCAGGGAAAAGATTAATCTGACTTGGAACCAGCATGAATTTAATCAAAAGAAAGAATAGTAGTTGGAAGAAAAAAATAAGAATAAGTGTAAAGATTTATAGAAACGCTTGTAGACAAAACCAGTACATGTCTACTAGAAGAAAATATTCAATAGCTATATAGTCAAAGCAATTGTCTTGTGGTACATACAACAATAAAATAAAATTTTGTCTAAGTGGGTATCCACTAGACCTGAAATATAGAAAAAAATATACTATTTCAAAAAAACAATATTTATACTTACCATTTTTTATATTAGGTACCTACGTTTTAGTCTTTCTTAAAAGTTTTTACATAATATAAATGAAATTTAAATTAGAAAAGACATTTGAATTATGTATCTCTAATGGAAGTAAAATATTCTCTTTTAGAGTACCGAGCAACTCAGTGATTTCGTAAGATAAATTTTATTTCATTGACCGAATTCGACCGTATTCGACCGTTATTAAAGTCAAACAAATCTTAAAACGACATCAGCTACTAAAATTATCGTCAGTCCTTAAAATAAAAACGCCTTATTCAGATATTTCTTTGCTGAATATAGATGAGCGGAGTTGGAAGCGAGACGAACAGCAGATTAAAAAAGTTTTGTCGCTCCTGATAAACATTACGACACAGAAGATAAATTTAAGGGTGTCCGCACATTTTGTTTCCAGTGACCGTCAGGCAAGACAAAAGGTTCGCATAGTTTTTAATTATTATACCTATACCTACCTACTTAATTGAAATTACTTTTGACTCAGGTAAATAATTTTATTATTTTAATAGGTAACTAGTTAGGTTGGTACATCCTACTAATATTATAAATGCAAAAGTTTGTGAGTGTGGATGTATGTATGTATATATGTGTATTACTCCTTCACGCAAAAACTACTGAACGGATTTGGATGAAATTTGAAACATAGATAGATTATAACCGGGATTAACATATAGGATACTTTTTAACCCAATAATCCAATACTACGCGGATGAAGTCGCGGGGCACAGCTAGTAATTCATATTCTGGGCTGCCTGATTCACCCGAGCTCAGTCTTGCAGCGCTGACGAAGGTGTTGAGGCGTTTGACATAAAAAAGCATAAGTACTTTTGTAATAAGAAATATCACGCAAAATATGTATAAAAAAATGAAATGATCACATATCATGCGTTACTTATTACTATTTATTATGATTTAAGTACAAATTAATACTTTTAACAATTAAAACACTACTTAATTATTCTTCATCTTCTTTGTTAGTGGCGTTTGTAGCTTTTGCCACAAATCTGCCATATTTTAATTTTGTTATGTTGACAGATTTTTCCTGTTTATTTTATAAAATATTACCTAGGTATAACTTCACCTGCCACTTTCACCACAATTTCTCGAAGGCACATTATATTTTCTCGTAGGCATTTACCGTGCCCACGACTGAAAGATAGTGATCTCGGGAAAGCGTACTAACGCGGAACGCAAATTTAGTTTATGTTGCTTGATAAACTTGATTTCGTCAAAAAAGCTCTCAATAGAGAGCTTCTAAAATACAATATCTGCATGTTTCAAGGTCGCACAGCTGCACAGTGTTCCACATCACGTTAATCTTTTATCCAATACCGCAACAGGTTGGGTAAAATAAATTGAATCTATCGAAGTATTTCGTAATCCTATATTTACAGAAGAAAGCTGCTTTAGATATAACTACATTTATAATTATAATTTGGCCACTTTACACAGAGATGAGTTTAATAATTTCATTTTTAAATTAACCGTTTGAAGATACTTACCAGATTTGGATCCTTAGGAGCGGCACTAAGGATTGCTTAAATAATATAGCTGGTGGTTTTTTAAACTTATCATATAACCACTACCTTTTTGGAGGTCAGTTAAAAAGTAGTATCAACATCAAATTTCCGTAGCGGAAACTCAACTGCGCTCTTCATTTCATAATTAACTACTTGTTATTTTTAAACATAATTATTTACTAAGATACAAAACGGCATTCAATACCAGTATATTTATAAGCAATATAATATCATAATGGTAATATAACGGTGAACTATAAATAGGTATTTGGCTTCACACCTACGTGACCGGACCGCGCAAACCGCAATATACTTTTTATCTTCCCAGCTCGTTCGTATAAACTCGAGCGGCATGCGAAGACGGTTTCAACTATTCGATTATTGTCTTTATGTGTATAAACTATTCTAAAACATATCCTACTATTGGATTTCGGTTTTCGCTACATTTAATGTTGCTTGTTCAGTGATTTGATCAAATAATAATATGCTATTCAGCAATGATACGTAGGTATCCAGAAAACTTTCCTAATAATTCCGACCCGGTTGTCAAATCGATGAGATTGAATTTCATCAATCGACATGCTACTACTATTCCAATCGATTTCGACATCGAGCATTGACTAAGCTTCGACTAATGAAGCTCCAGTCAAGGGACATTGAAGTCGATCAAGTATTTATCCTGAGTCTACAACAACCGATCGATAAAATCGATTTCGATTAATTTTCAGCTAAACGACCGAATGTCGATCGGTATTTTTCAAGCTTCCACCATCGATTAATCTGACATCAAACGGTCAAATAGATCAATTTCACTTCGATCGCGTCGGTGTCCCTTCTTCTAAGTCGTTACGCTCTTGACAGAGCTGTCGTGGTCGTCATGTATTGTTTTCCGGGGTAGATGTTGTTCGCCTCACGATGTCTCGCCATCTCTCCCTATTGGACGTCATCCTGGTGCACTCGTGTAAGGGATCGCCAATGGCAGATTTAATCTGATCGGTCCATCGCATGGGTGCCCTTCCACGTGGTCTGGTACCCTCCACTCGGCCCTGTACAACTAACCGTTCTATGGAGTCGTTTTCTTGCCGTGAGACGTGTCCAAAGAACTTTAGAATGCGAGCCTGTACTAACGTGGATAAACGCTGCTTGATACCGAGTTCTTCGAGTATGGATATGTTGGTGCGAAACTCGGTGTCCCTAATAGTACCAAAATTAAACCTAAAATATTTTCCAACCTGTTGCGGTGTCGTACAACCGTTACGAGCTTACTTGTTGCGCATTATTTATCGGCCGGGAATAGGTAATACTAGACGTAGCCACGAAATTAACATTGGACATTTCTTGTAGGGCAATAAATCTAAAGTAGGTATCTAATAAATGTCTGTAATAAATACGCCACTTTAGGAATTGGATCATTTAGTTTGTTTTATATCCTCTCCATCATGTTGTGTAGGGTCGTGGTAGTCAGTGGAAGGACCATTCCTAGCTAAGCGTTCCGAACTCAATCATTCCAATCCCGGCAGAGGATGTGCACCAATGGACTTTCACGAAAAGTCTACTATATGATGTGTGCATACCATGATTCAAAAACAGAAGCGCTCGAGTCGGCTAACTACAAAGGGCCAAGTCTGTTAACCGTTCTAATAACGCTCGCCTTCCACTCGAATCGCAATACGTCAGTTTTGACAGTTTTCCGTTATCCACTAACCACTCGCCCACACGTCCCGTCCGATTTCTAAATAGTGACATTGATTCAGTAGTTTGATACTGATTCCAATATGCCACTGCCAAAGGTTATTGTTAAGTTATTTTTTCGGCCATTTACAAGCCTATTGGAACTTATGTTCGTGTTTTGGATTACACGTTAAGCTGGTGTCCCGGCTATTATAGTCGTTGAGTTGTGCCGGAGACCATCGAGTGGCCTAGAAACACTGAATCGATTTTGATGGAAATTGTATGAGACCACCTGAGGTGTTATTATATTATTATTTATTAGTTACCAACGTGCTAATATATTGTTATGTACATACAAGTTAAAGAATATTAGAAGTAAAGTAAAGTGGATAGGTTAGGTTAGGTTAGCATACAATAATAATATAAGCATACTTAATAATAGTATAATAATATTGAGAGGAAATGCTCGGGTATAATGGCAACAGGCTAGCCCTTCTGTTACCTACTTTGGGACCAAAATTATTGTATAAAAATGTATTCCGTGAGGAATGGTGGTGAATAGGGGCGATATTGTATTTTTTTTTAATAATATTAAGAGGTGTTATTGTGAATTTAATAACAATATAGTTTTGTATCGTATAATGTTATTATAAACTCGCGCGAGTATTATGTGCCGAATATCCATTGAAACCTAATCATTTTTTAAATTCTTCTGATATGATAAAAACCCTCGTCTCCGATAGTGTGCTCAGCAAAAAATATATTGTTCTGATATTGAGCTAAGCTAGTTCAATTTTCTTACTTAGTTAAATCGACTAATCGATTAAATAAACTGGTAAGTCGTCGTCTAACTTGAAACATTTTAATTCGACGATTAATGCCAGGGGCGGCGCGGCGGGTCGGGCGAGCCTCGCGTTCGGGACCCGAGGCCTGGCCCCGGCGGAACCATGTCCTAAAATCAATAAACATTTCATTTTCCTTCGCCTACCGTCCCACCCGAACCACCATATGTTTTCTCAACCACCGCGAGTAACGCTTGCAAATGACTCTTTATAGCAAGCTATTAACTTGATAACATCTAATGCTTCTAATGTTCATACGATTAAAACGTAAATTACTTAAGTAACTGTCAATGAAAAATACAACACAGTTTTTTCTTTGGACACAGTCTATTCATTCAATCAAATATTCCTAAAGTAAATCTAATAAGTAATAAAGTCTTTATGCGACTGATATTATAATTCCAATGGATTCTAGAAAAATTGGCTAAAATGTTCAACCCCGCGTCCTTACAATCTTTTTCTAAAATCCTATTACTGCAATATGCATCGGACACAATTGCCGTTAGATCAACGGCACTCAGTCTATTATCCGCGAGCAGTAATAGGTATACTCTTAAGCCGCCGTATGTTAGGCACACACCTATACGTAATATAGGTTCGCACGGCTTACGTATAGAGCCCCCAATCTCTACCCCCTCATACCACGGCGCTCAACAAGTGAAGCAATGTCGTCACGAAAATTGAATTTTGCTTAGTCACTGGAATTATATAAAGGATTCTACAGTATTCGTGACCGGTTACAATGACCTAATTCAAGTTAAATAGACGATCATTATTCATGTACCAAATGCTAAGTCCCCATGTAATATTATGGACTAGATGGCTATTTTGTCATCACACACTCAAACAAAAACAATCATGTGATATACCCTATAGGTATTACTTTTTTTTTAGTTATCTATAATATAATAATCATATAAAATAATTAATATAAATAAAAATAAATAATATAAAAGTTGAAATAATAATCTTCCCATAAAATGTTCATCCTACTAATATTATAAATGCGAAAGTTTGTGAGTGTGGATGTATGTATGTTTGTTACTCCTTCACGCAAAAACTACTGAACGGATTTGGATGAAATTTGGAACACAGATAGATTATAACCGGGATTAACATATAGGATATTTTTTAACCCAATAATCCAATACTACGCGGATTAAGTCGCGGGGCACAGCTAGTGTTGTATAAATTTATATTACTTGAAGTACCTACTGGAAACCTATTTGCGTTTGCATTCCGAGTATCCACTCCAAGTATTTTCTGAACTGTGGAGTTCCGTAGGTTCTCTCGTGTATACCACTTCTGTCTAGTGATCCCAGTGCACTCGACCGGCTTGTCTTTTCAGAATGTTACCCCTGGAATGTCTTGACTTATTATTATTTTCATTTGCCATCATCCGTGAAGTGGTATTTGTATAAGAAGGGTAAGGCCCTTAGCATTAGCTCGACTCGGGGCCGACCACAAAGGGCGATACTGTGCGGGCGACTAACCATACCGCGGGCAACCAAATTGTTTTATTGAAATAGCTGGACCTGTTGCGCAGATACCCGCTTTTACTTCGCAATAAAAGTAATTGCATAATACCGCTTGGCGAAAAACGTTCGCTCGTTTTAATAACAATAACATGATGGCGAATGACTTTATTACACATATCGTACCTATACCTACGCGTTGTTAAGAAAAACTATAAGGTATTTTTTTTCCGTGATAGACCCAAGGTGTAGTTAATTAACTACAGCTGTAGCTAACACACGGGCTCGACTGCGGTAGTATACATATATTTACGAGTATCCTCTTACCCACTCTTTAGTACTCTAAAGAGCCACTCTTACTACCTACTGTTTTAAATATGATGTGAAGCACCCCGTGGTAGCAAGTACGAGATGGCTACACACACTGAGCATGATTTTGTGGATTTCCACGCAATACATTTAAGTTGGGTTTGATTTCATAAGTAGGTCATGAGGAAGCATCGCGACCTTCACCTGATTTCGTTTCCCATTCTGACTTTGTTACAAAACTGATTGTAGATAAACACTTTAAAAAAGTTTGAAATTACTTCATAATTTTATCCTCGTATAACTGAGAATATATAACGAATGATACAAAATATAACCAAGCTATCTTAAACTTTCTGTGATGTGTGCAAGGAGCTTTTATAAATAGTAATTACGGTCAGGGCGAATGGTTGAACGGATGCAGTATCGTTTACTGTGAGAACCTCTTAAAACCATCTTTATTGGATGTTAGGCAGGTACATTAAAAAGAGATGGGTGATTATGGGCTCTAAAGCAAACTTTAAGGAGGTTATCTTACAAAGGATTTTGTTTATTCAATAAAAGGATAACAAAGTGAATTTTGCCTTGATACCACTCAAAACCTGACTTATTTATTTAGAATAGAAGCCTTCAAAGTTTCATCTCATATATTTCTAACTCATATTCTTTATTACTGAAATTAAAATTTTATAGGTCGGACTTTCTAGCTACGAGATAGGAGATCAGGAGAGATGTTTAATAAAGATAAGGGACCTACACCTTCGGTGCTTAAAACGAATAATATATAACATAATTCCACAGAATCACGGAATATTTATAATACATATTTTATCATCAAGTTAGGCTAATAACTAGTCGAGAAACTGCTATCCGAATAATAATTTTATGGCTTAGGCCCGTTGAGACCGGTCAAACGCGTACTCAAAACCAGTTCCAGACTTGAGATAGATTTATTAATACAGGCGTTAGACACATATATTGATTACTGATACCTACCTATGTATATTTACCGTTTCTACTTCTGCAGAGCAATATACCTACATGCATACCTACCTACATTATTTAGTAAAATGGCTCGCTCAGCATTATGGCAACCAATCCTCCGGTGGGATATAAAACAACAGAGTAACTTCTACTTTTTGCATTGAAATTGTCTAAATGCAACGGTTATTTTGTTTGATTATTTCTAAAGGCCGTGTTCCGTCTTTGTGTGATTACTATCTACTAGGTTGTTTTAACCTTTAGGTGGCTCTATTAACTAAACATCTTTATATCGACTACTTGTTATTTTCCACACTGTGTTTTTAGTAGAGAAAATATTATATTCCATGAAATTCTAACTTAATCAGCTCAGTGTTCATGGAATAATTCAAATTTATTAAATTTTCTTGAAAATGTTCAGACTTACAATGCTTAAGAACTAAAGAGGGCGTAAAAGCCTCTTAGAAAATATCTCTTTCCATGAAACATAACAAGGTCGATAAAGTCGATAGGGTACTCGAGACTAATAGATGTGGGCATCAAAATAACTAAATTGATTTAAAAAACAAAATATCTTATATAATATTATGTACTTATTATTTATATTAAATCAAAATAACTGATATAATATGTGCCTACTTAGTTCGGTACACAAAATGTTTTCTCGTGAACAATAGCTGTCATCCTTACGGAACGGTTCATTTACAGAGAGAAGTCAGTGAGTGAATAATTTAGAAGACAAGCAGCATATGTTAGGGCGTGTTTACTCACCGCGAGATATAAAGTGTTATAGCCGGGACATTATGCGGTGTTCATCAGGGCGGAAACTCGCGTTGGGAACAATATGTGCGCTAAAGAAAAGCGTGACGTCAATACTCAAACCCGTTTGATTTACGCTGAGCGCATAATTATATAAACCCAAAAAATGAGCGAGTACTGTTTTATCCTACTATACTTAAACTTAACTTGACTTACTTTATACATAGGTATATTGCCTTCATCGTTGCTATTTACCATTATTATATCAGCTGTGAATTCTCTCAACATCTAAATTACAATTATAGCTGCTTAGACTATAAAACACTTATTCAGACTTTTATCAAAAATACATCAAACATTTCCGTAGTGCGCCGCGTTCGATCAATCTTGATTTTGCTGTCATAATGTTTAAAAATTTACTATTTTTCGGGCGAAGTCCAATACAGTATATGAAGGCCAGTATACAAAACTTTGTTTATTTATTTTTCAATCCACAGTCTACAACGTGGGCGTAGCAAGTGCGACGTAGCAAACGTAGCAAATATCGTAGCGGCATTAGCATACCGCTACGATATTAGAAAATAAATACTACGCAGACTGTGGCTACACAGTCTGCGTAGTATTTTTTTCTTTGCGAGTAGTCTAAACACCTAAACAAATAAATAAAATTGCAGTGTCTGTTTGTAATATCAAAATAATACCTTTGCACTAAATGCATATATATGAAAATACATACGGTAGTTATAAAAAAAAACGCGATAATATTTTTTTTGTCTGTCTTTCTGTATGTTTGTTCCGGGTAATATCCGAAACGGCTGAACCGATATTGACGGGACTTTCACTGGCAGATAGCTGATGTTATACGGAGTAACTTAGGCTACTTTTATTTTACATTAAATTCCACGCGGACAAAGTCGGGGGCACAGTAAGTGTCAAATAAGCGTTAGAAGGTCCTAGGCGATATAGAATCTGTCCGTCGTTATACAGTCATTAAACATATTTTGGTAGGTAACTAGCAAAATGAACGTGCCAAAGATAAAACTATATCATTGATCTTCTTTAGATTTTGAGAAAATCATTGTATACGGGCGTGCTGGTGCGGGAACTGGTGGTTAATAGAGTAAAGCTTTTAAACATGAAAAGGTTTGACGCAAATTGCAATATAAACTCAAGTACCTGGAGCAAATGCGGTTTTCAAGTGAACTCACCGTACTGGGGTAATATGGACGTATATCGTATGGGAGATATGAAACAAATGCAGAGATACATAATAGAATCATCGCTAGGACCGTATTTTACGAAATGCCAACGCCACTGTTTATTTAACAAATATGTAAAATACAGAATCATAATTAGGTACTAGGTGGTGCTTCTTATAGAAGTTTAAAATTATTTGTGGGAAGACCATAATTTATTATTGGAAGAAACCAAAGCAATTGCAATTTCTTTGGAAACATCTGACGATAAAAATTTATCTGTATGTTGAAACTTTAATTAATTGCCAATATTCTGAGTAAAAAAGATAAAGAATTTTTCCAGTGATATCAATTGGACGAGCGATGCAGTTATAAAAACCAATCAAGATAAAATACATTTTTATGAATTCATAGTTAAATTATTGTGAGCATGTTCTATCATTATTGATTGTATACAGTCGCAGATAGATTGCTGAATTAGCTGTTTTACAAAACATTTACCGTTATGTGAAACTGCTTCATTCTTTAGCACATAATTTTTGAGTAGTCATAAACAAAAACCCTAACCTAAGCCAAATGTATAACAAATAGTCCTTACTTAATATTTATAAATGCGAAAGTAACTCTGTCTATCTGTCGCGCTTTCACGTCAAAACTACTGAACCGATTTAAATGAAATTTGGTACACAGATAGTCTAGAGCCTAAGAAAGGACATATGCTACTTTTAATGCGAAAAAAGGGTTTTAAGGGGTTGAAAGGGGGGGGATGAAAAGTTGTATGGAAGTATAGTCATTTTTAGAGCTAGATGCTTGAAACTTGTTTTTTAGGCTGTTGATTCGATATATAAATAAATATGACATTCAAAGTTTGTAAAAGTTTTACCCTCAAGGGTGTAAAATAATTAGCCAAAATAATTAAAAATGCTACCCAAAGACACTATTCCACGCGGACGAAATCGCGGACACAGCTAGCATAATATAATGCAATGGCAATCCAGCTGAACGTGGTTCAGAAATTTTACATAACGTTACTGTTTTGTGAAATAACTAATTATACAATCCATGTGCGACATATACAGATTATAATTAACTATAAATTTTAATAACTTCAAAAGAAGTCGCTCCGCAAATCGGCGTAAAGTAGCAATTATATCTGCGTTTCGGACGATGAGAGAGCCAGCCCGAAGCTTAACCGTCACCCCTCCATTCCCCTACCTCAGTCCCACTCCCCTGTAGGTTGGCAAAGTGCAAGCAATGCCATCGGCATTGCAAGCCTCTAAAGGGTACGGTTACCATCTAACATCGGGCAGGTTGTATCGACTCTGATTATACAAAAAAGGAAGTAGGTACCTAAAAGAATACAAAAATAGTTATGTAACACAACGAAAACATTTTAATTAAAATAAAGATTTACGTTTAACTTTTTTGTGATAACACCGTTAGATTTTATCCTACGTACCTACATTTGAAAGTATATTAAACTTACGATGGAATTCGATACAAATCATTTCTCTTCCAAACTGTCCCCACACTCCGGCGGCACGTTGAAGTAACTTGAGCGAGCGTATTTTTATCGTCGTTTTTTTATCGTAGTACCCGTCACCTCGAGTTCTAAGTAGAAGGGAACATAATTAAAGTGAATTTATAGTCAGCTCGTCGGTCGCTCGGTGTGACCGTCTTTCGCGGAACGGAACCGGAACCACCGCAAGGCGATTTATATTAGATTCCGCAAATAGGTACTTTGATTCTAATAAACATTTTGAATTAAGGGATATATTTTATTTGTATAAAATCGGCTTAGTATTAATATATGATAATAATAATAATATATCCCTTTTGACGTCCCACAGCTGGCACGGGCCTCCCCTCACTACGAGGGGGATTTAGGCCATAATGCACTATGCTGGCCCAGTGCGGGTAGGCTGATTTCACGTCACGTCTTTCGAAAATTGGTTAGATTTTCTTAGAAATGCAGGTTCATCTCAAGCAAGCAATAATCACATTGAAATAATTATTCGCACATGAATTTCAAAAAGTCCAGAGGTGGGAGCCGGTGTTTGAACCCAGGACCACTTGCCTTGTAAGACATGATTTAATATATGTATTTATATATGTAATATATGTAATAAATAAAAACAGTTATATTATTTTTAATTTTTAAGTTTGCAACAATATCGCATTGGGTCTAGCCTGTAAAGATATTTGTATTTATTAAGAAAATAAATAAATAAATAAATATTGGTGGAAAAATTTCGTATCTGTCTGTTAGCATTTTTGTTCGCCCTGATCAAAACCTAATTGTCCTAACCCTAAAACCTAAACGGGTTCATGTCCCTCAATAACCTCAGATCGTTAGTGCCTTTCAGAGGCTATTTTGTAGCTCGTAACGGATAGCCTTAAGGCTGAAGCGCCCACCTAGCCCGCGAAGTTCAAATTTTTTGCGTTTTTTTAGATTTTTTTCAAAATCTGACAATAATAAAAGACACATTTTGTAATTCGCGAAAAGGACTGTGCAGTGCATTTATTTATATATCCAACTTACTATAAAACATTTCAAGAACGACAGCTATCCAGATAATCTGGCAATTTTTGTATATTTAGTGATTTACTAGTATCATATCCACCGTGATAATATTTAGAGTAAAATAAATGTATTGTTGCGACCTAGAAACTATTTGGTCAAATACCTCGAAGGATCCTTATTTTATCAGCTTGATACAAAAACGCATTGTTATTCTAGATGAACCCCATCGAATAATTACGAAGAATCTCTAAAAGTTGAATGTTCGAGACTGTAGGTATGTAGGTATAAAGTGAACGCGTGATCGGCGCGACGGCGGCGGCAAATACCTACTCGCGAACGAATACAAAGGGAAGCCGACAATGGGTCTCGAGATCATTCGATTGGGATTATTATTACCTACATACCTACCGAGAATGTTCAGGAAAATACCAGCTCGCATTTTTATTCCGTATATAAGGTGTTGACGACGGGCAGCGAGTTAGTTACTTCTTGGAAGCGACAGTGTACGGAACTTAAGTAAGCGAACGAAGAGTGTTATACCAGTGACCTAGGCGATTATATTGGAATACTGTGTGACTGCTAAGTGATTCGGAACAGTGTTTGTTGTGAGTAACTAGTGATAGTCAACTAGTGTAGTACTGTGTATTTGTCAAGTTTGTGGAGAGCGAATTAAACCCTTTATACACCGGAACGGCATTTAGTGTACCTACCCCTAGTACGTAACAATTGGTGTCAGAAGCGGAATGCCGTTACTACCGCGAGACGAAGAAGGGCGTACTCCACGAACCAGACGTCAAGTCGAGATGGATGCCGCACGTCAACGTAGCCGTGAAGAAGAAGAGCGTCAAGTTGATGCCGGTGTTTCGGCGGAGGCTGAGGCAGCATCAACAGGTAGTTCTTCGGAACTGAACTTGGCAGCGTTGATGGCCTCTATGCAGCAAATGCTCAAGGCCAATCAAGAGGCCAGCGAGCGAATGATCCAGGCCAATCAAGAGGCCAGCGAGCGAATGATCCAGGCCAATCAAGAGGCCAGCGAGCGAATGATCCAGGCCAACCAGGAGGCTAGCCGGCAAGAGATTAGAGAACTAAGGGAGGCCAATCAGGAGTTCAAGGGAATGATGCAAGCCAATCAGGAAGCGGTCTTGGGTAAAATCGACGCTGGAATCACTATTCTTGGTGAGAAAGTGAAGACATTAGAAGACCGCATGCAGGTGCTGAACGAGGAGGTTAATCAAAAGACAGGAACTCTGGAAGACCGCCTGCATGTGCTTAATAAGGAGGTAACCCATATGGTAACCCAGAATGAGACCGTCGAAAGCCGTTTGGAAGTAATAAATAAGGAAATGATAAGGCTGAAGACTCAAGGACCTATTTCAGTAGCTTCACCATCAGCCACAAAGCTCGATCTCCCGCGCTTTGATGGAACTTCTTCGTGGACAGCTTTCAAGTACCAGTTTGAAATACTTGCAATTGGAAATTCTTGGAGCAGTGAGCAGTCCTTTGCAGCCCTGGCGCTTGCCTTACGCGGAGATGCCTTAATGGTCTTGGAAAATTTGCCGCCTGAAGGAAGGACGCTGGAGACTCTGATGGACGCACTGGATACACGCTACGGTGAAAAACACCTGGAATATGTTTATAGAGCGCAGCTCCACGAAAGAAAACAAAAGTCTAATGAAAGTCTCCAACAGTGGGCACAGGAAGTGGAAAGGCTGGTACGTCGTGCTTACCTATCGGCACCAGAAATGATTGAGAAGACTCTGCTGGATGCTTTCATCAATGGCATAAGAGAAACTGAAGTTAGGACCTTTGTACGGCTGGGTCACCACCAAACTTTGAAGAACGCGCTGGCACATGCTCTTGAAGTGGAGGCTGTTCGGCAGGACTCTAAATTAAATAAGGTCAGAGAGGTTAAGGAGGTTGTAAAAGAAGAAAGGAAGCCTCGGTTTATCCCAACTTGTTATGGCTGTGGTGGCAAGGGACATATTCGCCTAGAATGTCCTTCAAAGAAGAGAAAGGTCGTGGACGAGTCCGAGACCCAAGCAGAACAAAATGTCCCGTTAAACTAAATGTCGCCAGGGCCGCGGGGCGGGCGCTGGCTGGTCAAGTTGAGGCCCCAACAGTCACTATAACTCAAGTTTGCAATGGAAATAGTCTGATCATCGAAGCCACCTTAGACAACCAAACTTGCAGTTTAACTGTTGATACTGGAGCATCGCGAACAATTGTGAGGCCGGAACTACTGAAACGCACCATAATGTGGGAAAAGCGATCACCGTCATGTCGTCTGCAAACAGCCACTGGCCAGCCAGTCTCCGTCCTCGGTGAAACAGATGTCAAGTTAAGAATTGGCGACCGTGTTTATCACCAGTCAGTATTGATTGCTAATATTACTGATGATTGCATTTTGGGACTGGATTTCTTGAAGAAACAACAGTGTGTTTTGGATGTAGCAAAAGGAGTACTAAGGTTTTCTGATCAGGAAGTCTGTTTACAAGGATCGCGCCCGTGTACTCTTTATTGTTTGAGGGATACCACTTTAGAGCCGAAATCGGAAACCTTGGTCAGAGTGAAATTCCCTGCGAAGACTGAGAACAGAAGATGTCTTATTGTTGAAGATGCTGGCAATCACCCGAGCTTAATTACAGCAAGGACGCTTCTGATGTCGAACGGAATTACTAGGGTAAGAATCCTTAACCTCAGTAATGAAGAAGTACAGCTGAAGAAGAATAGTGTGGTCGGAAAATGCGAGGAAGTACAGTACCTGAGAAAATTAAGTGCTCCAGATAAACAGGAAGGTATGCAGATCGCGGAGGATCACATCTGGAAACTTCTGGAAGCTTCTAAGGAAAATTTATCGGCATCGGAACTACAACAGGCCAAGAAGCTGTTGCTAGAATTCAGAGACATTTTCGCAACCGGAAACGATTGTGGAAAGACAGGACTCGTCAAACATCGGATCGACACAGGCGATGCCAGGCCTATTAAACAAAGACCTCGAAGATTACCATGGGCAAGAGAAAAGGAGGTGACAGAGATGATTAATGACATGGCTGATAACGGAATAATTGAACCTTCTACGACTCCATGGTCTTCACCCGTGGTGCTGGTTAAGAAGAAGGATGGCAGTACAAGGTTCTGCGTGGATTACCGAATGTTGAATAATGTCACGAAGAAAGACAGTTACCCCTTGCCGCGAATTGACGACACGCTGGATATGCTCAGTGGTATGAAGTGGTTCTCAACCATCGATCTAAAAAGTGGCTATTGGCAGGTCGAGCTCAGCCCAGAGGACAAGGAGAAGACTGCTTTTAGTACAGGAATCGGGAACGGATTGTGGGAGTTCAACGTTATGCCATTCGGCTTATGTAATGCTCCGGCTACATTTGAGCGCCTAATGGAGAGAGTAATGGTGGGTTTACTCGGGGACGTTTGCCTGGTTTACCTTGACGATGTAATTGTTATGGGTCGCAGCTTCGAGGAAAATCTGAAGAACTTGGAAAAAGTTTTCACTCGAATCCGTGAGGCTAATCTAAAACTTAGTCCTAAGAAGTGTGCGCTGTTTAAAAAGGAGGTCAGTTATCTTGGACACGTTATCTCAACCGATGGAGTAAAGACCGACCCCGAGAAGATAAAATCTGTTCAAGAATGGCCTTCTCCAAAGAACAAAACAGAAGTACGAGCGTTCCTTGGACTATGTGCATACTACAGACGATTTATCAAGAATTTTTCAGATATTGCGAAACCTTTACATCGGCTAACGGAAGATAAACGGGATTTCGTTTGGGACCTGGAATGTGAGAAAGCTTTCATTGAGCTGAAACAACGATTGTGTGAGGCCCCAATATTAGGTTACCCAACGAGAGAAGGAAGATTCATCGTGGATACTGACGCCAGTAACACCGGAATAGGTGGTGTTTTGTCACAACTACAGGGAGATCACAACGTTGTCATAGCGTACTTCAGTAAATCCCTTTCCAAGCCAGAGAGAAATTACTGTGTGACTCGCCGTGAATTGCTAGCTGTGGTGAAGACCTTACAACATTTTAACAAATATCTTATAGGAAGGGAGTTTACACTAAGGACGGATCACGCTGCATTACAATGGTTACTACAATTTAAAAACCCAGAGGGCCAAGTAGCACGATGGATCGAGCAACTACAGGAATTTTCCTTCGTAATAGAACACCGCAGTGGAAAAGGGCACGGTAATGCTGACGCTTTGTCACGGAGACCGTGTGCCGAAGACTGCAAACATTGCCTAAGGAATGAAGTCCGGGAAGAGGTCAAGCTCATAGGGACACATGGAATCGACGACGAATGGACCGGAGCTAGTATGAAGAAAGCGCAGGAGGAGGATAATGACCTACAACCTATACTGCAATGGAAACAGAGCGGAAACAGACCCCAATGGAGCGATGTGTCTATCTACAGCTCAACTACGAAGAGTTATTGGGCTCAGTGGGACAGTTTGGCTCTGGTAGATGAAGTGCTGTATAGGAGATGGGAATCAAACGACGGTAAGGAAATCACCATGCAAGTGATAGTGCCGCGGAGTAAGGTGGTTTCTCTTCTACGGCACATTCATGATGGTGTTTCTGGTGGGCACCTAGGAGTCAAGAAAACCCTGGTTAAGGTGCGACAGCGGTTTTATTGGCTGCGCTGCCGAGAAGACGTCGAAGATTGGTGTCGCAGATGCACTGCGTGTGCGTCAGTGAAAGGCCCGCAGACAAGAAGCAGGGGAAAACTGAAGTTGTACAACGTTGGAGCCCCGTGGGAGCGCATCGCCATTGATGTTGCTGGACCGTTTCCGATGACTGAGGATGGGAATAAATACATCATAGTAGTGCAAGATTACTTCACTAAGTGGCCAGAAGTATTTGCAACACCCAACCAGGAAGCAGTCACCGTAGCGAAGAAATTGGTCCAGGAAGTAGTCTGTCGGTATGGCGTACCTATGGAGATCCATTCTGATCAAGGAAGGAATTTCGAGTCTGCGCTGTTTCAAGAGATGTGCAAGTTACTCGGAATGAATAAAACTCGTACGACTCCAGCGCATCCGCAGTCAGACGGAATGGTCGAGAGGTTTAACCAGACATTGGAAAACCACCTGGCCAAGGTCGTAGACGAACATCAGCGAGACTGGGACCAATACATTCCGCTGTTTCTGATGTCGTATCGGTCTGCAGTACATGACAGTACGGGTCACACTCCAGCCAAAGTAAATTTTGGTCGAGAAATGAGGCTCCCAGTGGATGCGATAACAGGCACGCCACCCGACAGTCCTAAGGCCATTACGGACTATGTGAGTGAACTTCAAAACCAACTGGACGAAGTGCATCGAATGGTACGGGAAAACAACTTGAAGTCAAGTACGAAGATGAAGACCCGGTACGACCGAAGTGCAAACACCAATGGTTTTGAAGAAGGAACACTGGTGTGGCTCCACAACCCTCTTCGCAGAAAAGGGAAGTCCCCGAAACTTCAGGCTCGCTGGGAAGGACCTTATACAGTTATTACGAGGATCAACGATGTGACCTATCGCATTAAGAAGGGACTTCGAGGAAAGCCAAAGGTAGTCCATGTGGACAGATTGGCTCGGTATCATGGAACAAATGATGCTCGGGACGAGCATGACTAAGAGGGGGGTAATGTTGCGACCTAGAAACTATTTGGTCAAATACCTCGAAGGATCCTTATTTTATCAGCTTGATACAAAAACGCATTGTTATTCTAGATGAACCCCATCGAATAATTACGAAGGATCTCTAAAAGTTGAATGTTCGAGACTGTAGGTATGTAGGTATAAAGTGAACGCGTGATCGGCGCGACGGCGGCGGCAAATACCTACTCGCGAACGAATACAAAGGGAAGCCGACAATGGGTCTCGAGATCATTCGATTGGGATTATTATTACCTACATACCTACCGAGAATGTTCAGGAAAATACCAGCTCGCATTTTTATTCCGTATATAAGGTGTTGACGACGGGCAGCGAGTTAGTTACTTCTTGGAAGCGACAGTGTACGGAACTTAAGTAAGCGAACGAAGAGTGTTATACCAGTGACCTAGGCGATTATATTGGAATACTGTGTGACTGCTAAGTGATTCGGAACAGTGTTTGTTGTGAGTAACTAGTGATAGTCAACTAGTGTAGTACTGTGTATTTGTCAAGTTTGTGGAGAGCGAATTAAACCCTTTATACACCGGAACGGCATTTAGTGTACCTACCCCTAGTACGTAACAGTATTAATAAACGAACTGCATACTGTGTTTTTCGCAAATCACAAAATGTTGTCTTAAATGTTTTCAGATTTTGGATAAACTAGAAAAATACTCGAAAAATTTGAATTTCGCGGGCTAGACAGGCGCCTTCACCTTAAATCTAAGTTGAGGTAGATGAATTGCAGTTCAATAAAAATATTTTTTTTTTATATGAAATAAACTTTTGACGTATCTAAGGTAATCCATAGTATTATTATTGTACCTTTATTCTCAATAAGAAAATTATTATAATACAGCCTGATATATCTAATCAACGTAATATAGAACTGCTACGAAAATCGCTACGCCGTGTGCTACGCGGGCTACGAAAGCTACGAAGTTGATGACCGTGAATATAAATTGGTTAAAATAATAAAATAGTTTTTTTTTTGTTTTCATCAATTGTAAATATTGGGGTTTTTTTTTTGTAATAATACTAATTTATAATTTTAGTTGGAAATTACTTTCTTATAATATACTAGCCCATAGCATAAATCTGGCATAATTTGTGATATATATTGATTTTCTAGAATTATCCTATACCCTGCTACAGTAGAGTATCAAATCCTTGAAAAATAATAGAACATCGAATAAATACTGAATATCGGCGACATAGATTGATAGCGAAAATATTATTATAGTTTTTAATTTATCCAATGCAAGCTCATTTTGCATCCAACATATTTGTAACCAAAATGTTCGTAGCATTTTACCAATTGATTATACCTACATTGTTATAAAATCCCCAATGGCGCTAAATTGTCATTTTTTATTTTTGGGAAGCAATACCTTTTAGATAAATATCGCTAATTTACACAAGCTGTATATACGCTCTCAAACTAAGCGACACTTGTACCTGTCGGTAAAGTACAATAGACTGGGGGCGGTACCTGTGCTAGGAACACCCAGACCAAGATAAATTACAAAAAACCCATTTTTGAAATTGAATTGCCTAAACAGGAATAACTACAATCATAACGCATAGTAGATGCTTTTAGGGATGGATGTAGGTATAGTGAATAGTTAGTACTTAACTACATTTTACCTACGTATTTGCGTATTTTAAATTTCCGTCGGTGGTTGGTGGTGGTGGTGACTAGGTACTGTTATATCTCAAGCTCCAAGGCTAATTAATATAAAATAAACTGCTGACCCGGCTTCAGTTGTTTACTCTATTTGATACAAATTGTTTTGACGCACTTGAAGGCAAAGCCTATGTAAGCATTTCGAGCGTTGCGAATCGTAGTTTGGAGTTAGATTCTGATGTGGACACATTTATCAAATGTATTTTCAATTACTTTTTTCTATTAAATAATTCTAGCCACTCAAAAACTGTTTAAAAAGTCTTCAACATCCCGACCCGTAACAGTACATTCACCACAGGTTGATGACGTTTTTTTGGCACGGATATACATGCATCATTGCGATTTATGAATCCTCTATGCTAGATATAATAGGCTCATGGATATACCTCAAGCCGTATTGCAAATTGCCATCAGCCGCGGCCGCAAAGACCTTTTAGAAATTCTCACTTTACTCCTAAATATATGCGCGGCTGTCCGATGCCCAAGATATGACTGATACATGACGGACACCGATAATTTAATACAGACTGACAATTGGCTATTCAATCATCCGATGAAGGCAGATTTTTCTTTAATAATATTTGTTACTGGTGAAATAGACAGTCACAAAGGTATTAGGTATTTTTGAAAAAAAAATATACCTGTTTTATTTTATCATGCTATGAAATGTTACGACCAACATTAATTTATTAGATTAAAGGTACGTCCTAGAACGTGAATGAATTAAAAAAGAAAAAATTAAAATGCTGATTGTTATTATATTAAGGGATTTTGGTGTCGATTTCACGCAAAGGACTTCACCCGTTAAATTATTATTTAAAGAATACGTTCAATTTGCAGGTTTAGCACCCGAAAAGATAAAAAGCGATGCAGAAACCACGATACCAGAAAATCTGTAGCAGTGGCGGGACAGAACGCGCCACTAACGAAACTCAATTAGTTTCTCCAACATAGATTAAATATCCGTTTGTCGGCGGCGGGACGAGGCGTTAAATGTATTATAACACGTGCACAGGAATCTTGCAGTCCGACGGCAGCGTGGAAATAAAAATGGCGGGTGTCGGACGGGCCTGGGCTTACGGCCGCTTAAACGAAAAGTAAAAGTGAGCGTATCTCCGCTCGATATCGCCCTACCTGTTGCGGCGCCGCGCCCGCCTTTGTACACCACACCGCGCCGCGCTCAAACTTTTACGCGCCCTCCGTTCAAGCAGCGACGGCACCCGCGCGCCTAAATACAAACACCGAATCGTAGATACTCACCTGAAGCTTCCGCCTGGCCGTCGTTTCCGACACCGGAATATTTTTTAACAACTTTTGAAATACTTGAAAACAGTTTGAGGCTTGTTCTGTAACTGTTGGGAGCA
The DNA here is from genome assembly GCA_905147325.1 of Notodonta dromedarius. NCBI lineage: Eukaryota > Metazoa > Arthropoda > Insecta > Lepidoptera > Notodontidae > Notodonta > Notodonta dromedarius. The sequence goes on along the minus strand of LR990160.1, from coordinate 7,719,424 downwards.
ACTTACATTACGCGTCGCGCGCGTCGTAAGCTTCAGGGATGGCTCGAGCGTGCGGTCGCTGAGCCGATCACTGAAACAGTGAGCTGAGCTGCGATAGGCGCCGCCACCGAAGCCCTCGTACCCCCCGCGCCCCGCGCTCTCACCACCGCCCTCCACTTCGCCATGTCTACGACCACCTTTCTTGTGCCCAAACGATACCCCAAATTGCTATCCAAAAGCTATAAACAAATTCATTCGGAAACGCGGCGGGCGAAATAGACTGATAATGATAAAATAGGTACCTACATGATGAGTTACACGTAAATAAATAGCCTAACTTACATCATGAAAGTTTAACTCTAAAATAACGACACCTATTATAGAAACAAATGTTAGTATTAGATATAAGTAGTACTCTTGTTTGGACTATGTTCTTAAAAAACTTGCGAGAGGGAACGAAACGTGTCACTAATTGTTTGTCGAAGAACTCAAAGCAATCATAACTTCAAGCGTATTATAAAAACGAACTAGAGCAGTTTTTATTACGAAGTTCAAATTGAGCTGAAAAAAATGGGCCACGTGGCACGCGTGCTCGCGCAATGTGGGTTCCGTATATAATAGGTAAACTATTACCATTAGAAAGAAGGCAGGGGTTTAATGGTAATAGTTGGTGGGAGCTCAGGGCTCAGAGCTTGGTGGGAGCAGTTTTTATACATAGCCATTCCATGGGTAATCCATTAGTTAGTAATTAAATAAATATATAATCCATTAGTTAGTAGTTAGTAATTAAATAAATATATAATCCATTAGTTAGTAGTTAGTAATTAAATAAATATATAATCCATTAGTTAGTAGTTAGTAATTAAATAAATATTTTATTAAAAAATTAAACCGACTTAAAAGTAACCTAAGTGTACTAGAAAGTTAGAAATTACTAGGGACCTTATTATTTGTTTTATTTGGAGACAGTATTGCGTATTTTTGAATAATTAGGTGCGCTTGTAGGGCTACCAATACCACCGACCTCAGTCCAAAGTAACGAAAATCATCGGTTTTTATATATAGTTTGATTATGCTCTACTTATTTGATTAGCCAAATTTGATTCCAGGTAGATATCTGAGAATTCAAGAAATAAAACACTGTCATTGGGACAAGCTTATCCTGGCAATAGCAAATTTTGAGCTGAAGAAATCTAGGAGATAAACTATCTTGGTACGATACTGCTTACGTAGAACTGGTTTCATAGGCTGAAAAAGTGGGAAGTAAGTGTTATAATATACTTATATACATTCTGATGATATGAGAAAAAAACTTAAAGCATCGAAATATGTGCGCGTTGATACTTTTTCGCGCGTTGGTACTTTTTAATGATAAGACAGCCATGCAGAGGCAAGTGTCTTTTTCGGTTCTTTTTCTATTGAGGTAGGTACGGAACCCTCAAAACAACATATCATCGTCAAATGTTTGAGGTTGTTTAATTTTCAGAAAATAAGTTTAAATACCTAAATATTACTGCGCACTACGATTTAAAGCTCGTGAGTGAATTATACCAAAAAATAAATTTAACATTCAATTAATAAATGACCCAATGTCAAGCGATTTAGTAATTTAGGGTGCGGGCTGTGTTTTTATTTTCCCCTGTAGCGTTTTGAGTTTACCAGTTTACTAAACATACGTATTTTGCTTTCCCGTTCTTGAGGCAAAACATCCATAAGACTAAAGTTAACCAAACTGAAATGTCATCGTAAGGGTAATTAAAAACTATATCACATGTAGATACAAGTGATCCATTGAAATTACACAATGATATGCCCACTGGCCTGGCACCCTGTGTACGCACCTATTTATCACCAAAGCCGAGAATAACCATCGTATCGGATTTAAATCCCGGCTAGAAGACATCATTATAGGATACCTAAAGGTTAACAAGTATTGAAGTGTTCGATAACAACCTATCTATTTTAATCTTCGTGTCGCTGCCGTCTTAATGATGTGCGAACAGGGTAAGTAACATAGACTAGGTAGAATTTCGCTAAGAAAAGATTTTACGAAATTCAACCTTTGTGGTGTGCACATAGGGGTGGAAGATTGTATGGGACCTTCCCCGCACGAACTTTCGGGATACTAAGTATTAGTAGTTACCAAATATTTTGACAGTAAGTACCTACCTACATACTATCAATATTCTAATTTAGATTATTCAAATTTACTGAGTAGGTACCAACAGAACGAGCACTAGTCTACAGGGTGTTTCAAAAGTCCGAAATAATAATTGGGGGTTTCGGTGAGTGTCGAGGCATAGACACTTAAAAGTCCCATCAATTTAAATATTTAATAGAAAATAGGCATATTTTAACAATAATATTTTTGAAAAAACTATTTCACATTATAAATAAAATGTAAACTAAGTTCTATAGTAGCCAAACACCCATCATGATCTCAATGCGAACTTTAATTTTATTTCACTTGTCGCAGTTTATTAATAGGTGAATAAACTTCATCCAAAATCTAAGTGAGTTCCATAATAAGTTACATCCTACTGAGAAAGCTATTAGTGAATGTATCAAAATGATATAAGCCAGGCTCCACGGCCCGTGCACGAAAGAGGTCAGACGTTATTTATTAATTAATCTCCCGTTCTAAAACAGGGATTATATTTTAATAGCACTAATCTAACAAAGCGCGCCCGCCAGCTATGACGATATTCATTAATAAAACACTCAGGCCTGATATTAGGTGGACAAGGAGGTTGCAGGAGGCCCTATGCAAATGAAAATCATAATTCCGTACCCAGCGTTAGAATACGGGTAGTAAATTATTATTAGGTTCACGAAAGTTATTTACCCACATACGTTCACATAAGGTCTTATTTTTATAATGCACGATATTGTGCTAGGCGCCTGAGTAAATGCTTAAATTATGTACTTACCTGTGGTACCAACCACAAAAAAACGAATGGTACAAATCTCTTCTGCAAGTTGGTACTGCTGTTTGTATGGAATGATTTCTTCTCCATACTCTTAGGGAATAATTAAGGATGACGAAAAGAAATCCATAATATATTTTTGCGGTAGGTAGGTACCCCGTCGCCTTTGCTATTTAAAATGTATTTTTAATTTATTTTATATTAATTATTAAAATAATACGTAGGTACTATAACCATTACTTATTGTATGTGTATGTGTGGTAGGTAGCTATTGTGAATAAAAAAATGTGGTCAATTCACCTCACACAATCTTAGATAACTATCTCTCTGCACACAATCATAAAATCTTTCAAATCAAACCTTTCTGTCTTCGTCATTGTAAATGTATTTTCATATTTGACGACCGCTTGGTGCAGTGGTTTACTGCACCGGGTAGTTGTGGGTTCGATTTCCGTCGGGGAAAATTTTGGATATGGCCTTATCGTATCTGGTTGTCACTGGGATCGCCCCCAGTCCATTTTACCGATTGTACGGTAACCATAGTACAAACGTTGCTTAGTTTGATGTACATTCATTTCACAAGTTTACTTCATCGATTAAGTGAACGGATAATAAAATAATTGTTTTATAGGAACATTGATTTATGTATAATTAAATAACCACTCAGAATGTAAATATGTATTGAATGATTTGAATTATTCAGTTGTTGATTTTTTCCAATTGATTCTCAGTCGGCCATCTCTTGAGTTGTTGCCGCCGCCGCCGCGCGATTTAACAATCCCATTAACGAAGGAAAAGCAAAAAAATATAGAGTATATTTCCGCCTTCACTAGTGCGTCAAGCACCGCGTTAATATTAACAAAGTAGCTTCATAAGTACTGAAACGATAGTTCTATACAGCAGATTATACTTTCATTTTGCTTAAAACATTCAAATCCTGGAATTAGGTAAGCATGACACTTAGAATACAGGTAAAAGCTGACAAGCATCGCAGAGATGTAAACTATGTCGTAGAATTGGCCACGGCATAATCTGCCCGACCATTTTATAAAATGGCACATTTTCATAATATTATTATGGCCAATTTATACTGAACATATCATAATAATCGTCAACATGTGTCAATCTGTTTCTTCACGATTGGCCACGTCGTTCATACAGGGTATTTACGACAATTTGCGATATATAAAATATCTACAATTCGTGTTTACGTACGCGACCGAGAAAATGTGGGTAACTATAGTAGGTAGCTCTTCAATCGTGGTTAAATTTATAAAGAAAAATCTCACAAATTTTTTGCTGATGTGAAACGATAACAAAGACAATTATATTTCAACTAGCTGTGCCCCGCGACTACATCCGCGTAGTATTGGATTATTGGGTTAAAAAGTATCCTATATGTTAATCCCGGTTATAATCTATCTGTGTTCCAAATTTCATCCAAATCCGTTCAGTAGTTTTTGCGTGAAGGAGTAACAAACATACATACATACATACATACATCCACACTCACAAACTTTCGCATTTATAATATTAGTAGGATACCTACCCGTGCAATTTCCAAGAAAATCACTTGGCAATAATAAGTATGTCGGTACTTCGTCTGCAAAGCGGACGTTGAAGTAGGGTGGCCAAACATACTTACTATGTTATTTAAATTAAAAACTACTATATATATGTGGGCACTACGCAACTTTATTTTCGGAAAAAAATAGCTAATACTGCTCTATTTTTATTTATAGAACAAAATTTCCAAACAAGCATACGACCTGTCTGATGTTAAGCAATTAACGTAGCATATAATGCTCGCAATCCCAAAGGCATGACTCGCACGATGCCGGCCTCAAGAGGAGTGGGACAGAGGTAGGGGAAGGGAGGGGTTAGACTTCCAGCTCTCTCCATCATCGTACGAAACGCAGCTATAATAACTAAGTACATTACGCCAATCTTCTGTGAGAAGGTGGTACTACCCCGATAGAGCCAGCCTGTGAATGAGCTGTAGTCAAGTGGCTACAGCTTTGCTCTACCACAACATAGTCTGAGCTCACAATACTGGAGTCAGCTCTACTTATCACTACATAGTATAAAACAAAGTCGCTTCCCGCTGTCTGTCTGTCCCTATGTATGTTTAGATATTAAAAACTACGCAACGGATTATGATTCGGTTTTTTTATATAGATAGAGTGATTCAAGAGGAAGGTTAATATGTATATTACATGCATAATATAGTAGAGAAACACTGATAAAAAATATCCGTGCGAAGTCGTGGCGGGTCGCTAGTATACGTATAAAAAATACGAAGCTCAAATAAGTCACTTGTGTTAATAGATGCCTACTATATTTTTGTATATATCCCGCTCTATTACATTCTGAGCTTGGAAGTACTACATTTGAAATAGAAATATGTGGCAGCTCTACATCGAAGTGATCAAACAGTCAAGGGTGCCGGAAATCGACCGGATCTTGTACATCCCGAGTACGCTGTGCATACTACTTTACTATTTGTACCACTGCCGGTAATAATGTCTTCATATTGGAGTAGATACTTACATAAATAGATGACAAAAGCATTTACATCATGAACTAAATTAATAAATATACCTACGAGTATATACCAATTTATAAATTTAGCCCGTTTTAATAAATATATATCCCAAGTCTGAGAGCGAGCCAAGGAGCGATCAGTACGCTTTTGGCATGTCATTTTCTACTATTATCTGTACAAGTTAGCTTGATCCTTTTGACAGATGTCAATTTTTCTGATCGACATAAATTTGCAATGACGAACATATTATTTTCTGATATAATGATTTTAATAATTGTAAAAATATTAGAAAAATAGATATAACACAAAAGTCCCTAAAGATTCAAGCGTTATCCGAAAATGTTAAGACTTTTTATTGCTTCAAAGTAAAATTTAAATAGGAACACTGAAAATAATAGCTTGTACAATGTTACATCGGTCGGACGGATGAGACACGAATAACAGGCAGTAACTGTTACAAATATACTATTATTGACATAGCAATGACATTTCCAAGATCTCTTTCAGACATGTCTGAGAAAATTATTATTATCAATTTCGAGAGATTGATTTATTGACATGGTCTTCTTGCGTGCGAAACAAGGCTGGGTTAGGTGGGTTCTGGACGCTCTTTTAAAAATTTTTCACCCCGTGTCATCACCGTTTTAGGACTTTGGATGGCATAATCTTCTTACTATATAAAAATAAGTCGGGTTTTCCTTCCTGACGATATAACTCCAGAACGCACGAACCGATTTCCACGGTTTTGCATTCGTTGGAAAGGTCTCGGGCTCCGTGAGGTTTATAGCAAAGAAAATTCAGGAAAAATTTCAACAGAACGCGGCCGGAGTCGCGGGGCACAGCTAGTTATATGTATATAGCTAGTTATATGTGTATATAGTATATAATACAAAAAGAAAAGAGTTCCTTAAGATTTAGTAAAGAAAATTCAGCTTTATTTATGTGTTTCAAAGGTCCGAAATACAGCGTGGGGTTTATTTCATGATGTTGAGTGTTGACTGTTTTCAGTCATCATCAACTAGGTTAGAATTTTTTGCTTTGGTAAAACATGGAGGTGATTATGGAAGAATATGTTACATTTCCCACTTAATTATTGAAATCAACTGCCTCTACACAAAATGGTGGTGGCTGCGCTCCCTTGGGAAATATACTCCCATTTAGCGACAAAGCCGAGATTCTTTCTCGAGAACTGCCGACCTTTTGGGTGGGTGTATCTCCTACTAGATACCGACTTATACTTATTTAAGTGTTCTTAACAATTGTCTGTATATAATGTGTAGCCAAAATACTTTTTCAAATAGGTGGGGTACACACTCCAAAAGAAACGCTCATTTTGTTAAAGTTTAAGTGGCTGTATTAAAATTTAGTTGTTTTAAAAACTTGAAGACATAATTGTAATTCGACTAAAGTAACATAAAATAAATCATAAAATATTATCTCTAAATCATTTCATATAAACCCATATTATGAAGATATAATAAAGTAAAACAACTATGTAATAACGAGATAAATCTAAGGTGAGAGTGGATAGGTTTGCAAATTAGTTAGAAAAAATCTGGTTTCTCTTCAGTTTTTATGAGAACTATGATTTAATGAAATAAAATATAGTTATGTACCTATGTGCGCATACAAAACAGGTTTTCTATATATACCTATACTTTTAAAACGACATTCTGGGTCTACAACTTAAAGTATATCCTAGATAATAATTATTATAGTTCATTTTTGTAACAACATATCGAGTACCAATTTGGGATTTATTTTATTTGTATGTTACATTTTCCCCCACGCCGGGCACCAGGTGGCGATGAAAGCGTAGACGGCCGGCCGCTCCGGCAGGCAGTACCCGAGGCTCTCCAGCAGAGACGGCGTCTTGGCCACCGACTCGTGGAAGTCCTTGAAGTTTATCACGCCGTCGAGGTCCACGTCCATGCGCTTCAGCATTATATCTACCAGCTCCTAAATACAAATGCGAAAGGGTTATAATTAATAATAATTATATAGATAAGTATCTATACGGCCCGTATTAATAAATCGATCTCAAGTCTGAGAGCGGTCTTAGAAATGTCATTCTTATATCGTACCAGTATGAAATGACATGTCAAAGGCGTGCTCAAGATCGCTCTCAGACTTGATATCGATTGATTAATACGGGTCGTAGTATCGTGAATAAATCAAGCACGTCTTACGAAAAGGTGTCACCTAACCAATCTATCGATCCATCGATTAATGGTGCAATGAGATGAGTCGACGGCGGTAGACAGATGTAGCGTAATGTTCGATCATCGACCGGCGGTCAATCGATAATTGATCTTCATATGGTAACACCCTAAGACGTGTGCGGTTCGCCAATCCGCACTGTGCTAGTGCAATAGGCTGTGGGCCGAATCCCCCTCGTATCGAGGGGGATTGTTCCTGGTATAACGGTAATAGGCTCGCCCCGTAAAAATGATCCGTCAAAGCGTCCCAACGAAAGAGATTGTTAACCATGTCATAATGCACACTTATGTCGTATAGGGATCGTGTACTATAAGGTCCGTATTCATAAATCGAGCTCAAGTCTGAGAGCGGTCATAAGTACGCTTATAACGTTTCAGTTTATACTGGTATGACATAAGAATAACATTTCCAAGATCACTCTCATACTTGAGATCGATTTATTAATACGGGCCTCAGTGATTTTAAGTCATATAGATACACCGTCATGACACATTTTTATAATGACGCGTCATCATAAAAATATGTCATGATGTCACCTGTCAAATGACATTACTTTGACTTACATCAAATGTCACGTGATCATTTTGGACATTTCATTTACCAAACTACTTTGAATGCCGAGTGTACATCATCCTTCACACAGATTTCTCGCTATTACTTGCTCATGCAAGGCACCCACGGGACCGTGTTCTGCCGTAACTCTTCGGTCCGTGTCGTTCGCAGCAGTCCTATGCGAGCCGTATTGCGACAGAATCTAACGATTTATCACCACTGATAAGACTTGTTCCGACGGCGATGTTCACGCTAACTCGCATTAGGTACAATCAAGGTCAAAAATATGTATGCCTGTAGGTACTGTAAGGTCCATGTCGGCGAACTGGCCACTAGCGATAGGAGTTCCTGGCTGACGAGAAAATAATAAATTTAAGAAAACGTGATTGTTTTGAAATTGAAAGCTCTGCGGTGCGCTGGCAGTGACAACCGGGGAACCGATGTGATAACACATGTATGTAAATAATAATAATTATAATAAATTAAAATATTACCAAGAAATTAAGATTTTATTATTAATACACGGTAAACCCCAAGAAGAGGTTGTGACAGTACTCAAACACACACAAAACACAAACGCTTTTAGGAGTACAGTGACAAACACACATAGATACAGAAGAATTAAATAAATATTTTAAAGATAAAACATAATCGTTTCAGCATATCATCAATGTTTATCATTAGCACCTATTTAGATGACATTCGAAGGAAATGGGTCACATTTGCATATAAATTAGCATTTTCGCCTGAGGCGGCATCGCGGGAAAATATTCTAATCTCGCGTAGGTTTTGGGCACAAAAAGTCAGAAACTCCTAATTACGCCTGAGACTGTTAAGCAAAGCTAAGTTATATACCTATCTACCTACAAAGTTAGTAAGTAGGTACCTACTTAATATTTATAATATTTCACGTCTTTAATCATAAACAGTGAACTAATTGGCTGATTAACATAAATAATGTTGGTACGTACTAATTTATAACTCAATTTCAGTGGGAGCTGTGTGTAATCTTGCCAACTCGTTAAATTTGTGTATTTCATAGGCTTCGTCTTTCGCTGCCGTGATGTAACAGTTCATAATAATAATAATGTTTAACCTCGACGGCACTGCTGGGATTGTTGGTTCTCCCGCATTCTCTCCAAACCACTGATTAGATTGGATTCCCAGAGCATGTTTGCCTCCCTAAGTAGTTTTACAGGCGTCAAAGCGGTGTAGAAGTTTATACCTATTTGAATATAGTAAATAACCATAGAACTAGGATGCCATAGAAACGCAATACTGTGTACCTATTAAGGTGTTACTTACCCGTACTGTTTCTATACAATTTTTAATGACTATGACAGCAGATAATCAAATATCCATGCTGCTTCTCATGATGGGGATCATTAGAAGGGTTAATAATCAGACGCCCGAGCGCCCTCTGCCCCAAGTCTCGCAATATATCGGATGTAACATTTTTTTTTGTTTTTTTTTCGTGCCGATTAGTAAGTAACGTTTATTACAAGAATCGATACTAAAAACAGATAGTCTTTGACATACTTAATCCATCTATGAAATAAACCCTATTACTATTGACGTGTTACTAAACGTAGCAAATAAACAACCAATGATCGCTCACGTCTTATACCCACCACAAATCTTATACACCGACGTAGGTGCTCGTAATACTCTAGGGGTTAGGTAATATAAAAAGAATACACGACAATCACTGAAATAAATTTTGTGTGGCACCGAAATACATGTATATGATCACATATATATATATAACCATCAGGTTGAACTAAAAACCGATACCCCGGAAAATACACAAGATAGGTATTCTCCAACGCAAATTCCTAAGTCTATCTCGCTTACACAGCTGTCTGTTCAAAGCAAAATAATTATTAATCTTCATAAATGAATATTTTCTGTAAATGCTACACCTACTGACTTGGGGCTTCTTTGATTACCTTATATATTCAATGTTTGGCCAATTTATAGCTGTTCTAATATTATTTATTGATGCACAATATTTTTCATGGCGCCCTAGTAACTGCTTAATATGTCGTGGGTAAATAATTACCACAAAAACAATAACTTGTCTTCTAACGGTGTCTTCTAACTGCTGCCCTTCAAATCACTTGCTAGGTACATTTGACTCTTGCTACCAACCGACAGAAAAGAATTAGGTATACCAACAGATTTTTTTGTAAATAGGTAGATAGTTCATCTCGATCTTTAACCAGGGCACTACGCTAAACAGCCTGTATTATTAAAATATGCTTTATATTTTCAGGTGTCCAAATGTTGCTATTTTCATATTTTTCAGCTGTTAAGTACGCTCTTTAGGCACAAGCCACGCAGCTATTTAGGCTCCCACTTACCCGACTAAATTTCATCCAACATACTTAATAATATGATTAATTCACAGCCTAAGTGCATCTATAATTGACAATAACGCTCTCGATCCCGTATAGCTTTTACGACATAAACGTATTTATTTTAAGCCATAGCCGTTGAATACAAAAGTTACTTCATATATTCATTCACGGCGCATGAAAAACAAGATGCTTGGAAAAATTGCATTGACAAACGTGTGGAAAAGCTGCCGAGTAAATTAATTATAACAAAGTTGTAACACCGGGCGTCCGTAAAACGGAGACGAGCGGAGTGGAGCGAGCAGAGCCGGCCCATTGTTATGTGAAGCAATTTATTAACTATCGCTGGTACCAAGTTAATAAATGATATCCTCTTTTTGTAGTTAATTGAATCGGGTAATTAAAGTGCGTCAGTTATTTTCAATTAAGATAATGATTACAATTTCAATGTAGCATGTCTTTTCTTTAACCCCCGACGAAAAAAGAGGGGTGTTATAAGTTTAACATGTGTATCTGTGTGGCATGAACCCATTTATATTAGATTTTTTTGTTAGAAAGATAGTTATACCTACAATAAGTCGGCAAACAATATTAAGGAGTAACCGGAGCCGAGTACCTATAAATGATTGCAATACCAAAGGTAGATAGGTTCGTTACCGACTTGAGGCGGAACGGGACAAAGGGAAGGAGGGGTTGAGCTTCCGGTACTCTCAGTCATCCTATAAACCGCAGCTATAATGGTAACATATAAGTTATAAAAAATATTTGTAGGTATATTTGTAAAAATAGGAGTGTGCATAAGGGTATATGCAAGATGAAAACAGTACACAAACATATCCTTGATGTTTATAGCCTTTGTAGCGTAAAAATAATGTATTTTAAAATTATTATAAATTATTGTTATATACTGTAACTTACAATTAAAAATATTTATTTATGTTATACACTAAAGAGTCTGTTATCATACTAATATTATAAAGAGGAAAACTTTGTTTGTTTGATTGTAATGAATAGGCTCCGAAACTACTGAACCGATTTGAAAAAATATTTCACTGTTGGGAAGCTACACATAGGCTATAATATTTTTTTTTTAAATTAGGGATCCTTACTAAAACTCCAATAATGTAACCGTAATGTACTCGAGCGAAGCCGGGGCGGGCCGCTATATTATATAATTACGTTATGTTTCACCACTTTGCTTTATCTAGTAAGTAAGGTCGTAATCACATAACAATTAGGAGAAATTTAAATTTAATTACAACCTACTATGGTAGCTAATAAAATACCAGCATTCCAGTAGTCTCGTTGCGGCGATACCTATATATAAACGCGGCTCATACGTCGAACAGCGAGGTAAGTTTGTTAAGACATAAGTAGGCAGGTAATAGCGAAGGTTGTTCGAAAATAATTCCTAAGTAGGTAGTTAGAAAACGTGAACGAATAACATTTTATAATGGTGGGGACAGACTTGAGCCGAAACAAAATAATGAACAAAATAAAAAATAAATAAATAGGTACCTAATGGAATGCCCATTGCAATTTAAAACTTGACGCAGCCGAGTCAAACTCAATTGCGATCATCGATTCCATATCGCATTGCGATTCAACTTCAAACGAAAAGTTTCACGGAGGGCGTACAACTATTGAGTATTCGATTATTTGTTGAGTGAAGCCAGAAAACTATATACCAAATAGCAATAGGTATTTTTTTTTACTCATTTATTTTACATAATGACGACGCAATACGGCATAAATCAATTCATCTCTATATATATGAAAAATTCTGGTGTGCGTGTGTTCGTAATTCTTCTGCTCCTTAACGGCTTGACCGATTTTGATTATATTTTAGGTAAGTACTTATAGGTCGTCTGGATAGTTCTTAGATATAGTTAGACCTCATAAGTTTCATATTTTTATACAACAACGTCGACAAACAAGCACACGATCCGTCTCATGTTAAGCAGTTATCGCAGCCTATAGATACTTGTGTACCAAAGGCACTGCTCGTCCGTTACGGACCTGAAGGAGAGTGAGACAGAGGGAGGGTTATGGGCGGGGAAGTTTGGCTTCCGCCTCCTGACTCATCGTGGGAAACGCAGCTATAATAGCTAGTTTATAATAGCGAACTTATAATAGCAAGATTATAATAGCTAGTAAGTGAGGGTGTGGTACTTTCCCGGTCGAGCCAGCCCGTATATGAACTGTAGTCAAGTGGCTACAGCTTGGCGCCAGGTGGCGTTGTGATCGATATCCAGAAAACAAAAGTACTTTTAGAAATGTTACCAATTAGTACAACTTTGTCTTACTACTTATCAACTATGTTACACAATGTGCACTTTGGAAATAAATTATTCAATAAAATATTCATTGTTCAGATTTCTAATGTGATAGAGTGGGTGTAGAATAAATATCTTTGTTTCTTTCCCAGTTCAATTACTTCACGCTAGATGTGGGCGTTTTTAGAATAACGCGTTGGAATAACGAAATATCGTGTCATGTTGACATCGGATGCTTATGATATTTAATGACTGGCAGGAAACACGATTAATTTAATGACAGGAAACGTGCAAAAAATTGTCTTCTTAAGGTGAAGGCGCCTGTCTAGCCCGCGAAATTCAAAATGTTCGAGTATTTTTATAGTTTATCCAAAATCTGAAAACATTTAAGACAACATTTTGTGATTTGCGAAAAACACAGTATGCAGTGCGTTTATTAATACATTTATTTTACTCTAAATATTATCACGGTGGACATGATACTAGTAAATAACTAAATATACAAAAATTGCCAGATTATCTGGATAGCTGTCGTTCTTGAAATGTTTTAGAGTAAGTTGCATATATTAATAAATGCACTGCACACGGTCTTTTTCGCGAATTACAAAATTTGTCTTTTATTATTGTCAGATTTTGAAAAATTTCTATAATCTAAACTATATGGTCCCAAACTAAGCAACGCTTGTACTATAGGTACCGAACAATGGACTGGGGGCGATCCCAGTGACACCCAGACCTGGGTAAATTACGGAAAAGCCATTTCCGAAATTTACTCCGACGGGAATCGAACCCGCAACCACCCGGTGCAGTGAGCCTAGCGGCCTACGCTCGAACCACTGCGCCAAGCGGTCGTCAAACGATGCATCGGTGTGAAAAATAACGATACCGATATCGGATACCGCATCTCTGATATCTTCGCATCGATATGAAAAATATCCATACACGCCCTTCACGCTTCAAGTTTAAGGTCACGTGTATCGTTATCGAATGCAGTTATAAATAATATCGTTAGTGTGACATTTCTTAATTCGGTTCAGCTCCCCCGCGAGATGCAGCTGTAGCTCAACAGGAAATTATGATATCTCAAGTTCATCTGTGTTATTTTCTAGGAATAATCCGATAACTTTCTGTATTCACGTGGCATTTATGAGGTGGCTGTGAATCCGAGAATGTGTACCTATTCGTATCTACTGGTGCAGAGATTGTAATTTAATTCATCATGCGTGACGATGCTCATTCTTTTTAATAATCGGATGGCATTTTAGGTATTATGTAATACTAGTGTCTGCCCGCGACTTCGTCCGCGTAGACTTAAGTAAAGTATTCTATGTGTTAATCCAGGTTATAAACTATCTGTGTTCCAAATTTCAACCAAGTCCGTTCAGTAGTTTTTTGCGTGAAAGAGTAACAAACATACATCTACACTCACAAACTTTCGCATTTATAATATTAAATTAGTAGGACTGTCCCTATAAAGTCAGCAGTCCGATTTGCGCCTTTGTTTCATTGTCGAAACCGAAAACCGGGAACATGACGAAACTTATTTCCAGTATCGCAAAACTAAAACAGTGTACACACCTCTAATTGAAAATTTTAAAAGGGAACAAAAAAATGTTCAACTTCTGTGCATTTTTACAGACGTTTCAGCGCATTCGATTTCCTATAAACAAAAAATACATCGACGTGGAAGTTAATTACGTATTGACCTACTTTCAGGAAAAATGGAAATACAAATATAACTATTTAAATCCCTCTATTGCATTATTTCTTTGGACGAACAATTTACGAGGTTTTAAATGGATATAGGATGTATCAGATTCCTTAAATAATTGGATTGATTGTAAGGGATGCATGCACAATTAGGCCCGTATTAATAAATGAATCTCAAGTCTGAGAGCGATCTTGAGTACGCTTTTGACCAGTTATTTACTGGTGTGACATAAAAATTTCATTTCCAAGATCATTCTCAGGCTTGAGACCGATTTATTAAGTACGTGCCTTAGACATGTATCTGAAATATTTATAACATTATCTTTAAAATGGGCTTGACAAATAAAATAAATAAATAATTTAAAAATTCTAAGTTCAGAAAAATATTTGCGTTAGAAATAGAAAGGGTTTTTAAATAGGAATAGGTACTAATAAAATATAAAGTGCACCTAAGTCTCTCGTGTAATATAAATCCGCATTTAACATTCGCATCACATATAATAAACATCACTGATCCATTATTAAAACCAGGTATGTACTAGTACCGCCATCTATTCAAAAAATCGCCTGAAATTCTACGTTGTTGCTATCAAACGATAGCAAGCGATAGCAACCATAACGAGCTTTCAGTACCTACGCGTAATATCACGAAGCGCAAAATTCACCCGCTAGAGGTCGTTGTACCTGGGTACTGTGATGGTTTCAGTAACTACTTCGTTTTCACTTATGTTTGCCATCGCATTCAGAGAGGGCAATAGATGGTCTGTCTTTCTTATGTATGTAAAATGGAAGACTACGAAAAAGCGACGATTTTTCCTGAACGGACGCCGCGGGGTGAGGATTGTTGAAATTAATATAACTTTGAAATCTACGTGTGCGTGCGACCATATCTATACATCTATACAAATAAATAAAATTGGAGTGTCTGTTTGTAATATCAAAATAACACCTTTTCACTAAATGCATATGAAAGTACATACGACACCTATAACAAAAACGCGATTTAAAAAATATTTGTCTGTCTGTCTGTGTGTTTGTTCCGGGTAATCTCCGAAACGGCTGGACCGATTTTGACGGCACTTTCACTGGCAGATAGCTGTTGTTATAAGCAGTAATTTAGGCTACTTTTATTTTAGAATACCAAATTTAAAAAATGGGTCTTGTCGCGCAGGCTCTGAACGCGGGAGCGGGCTTTTTTGCTAAGTTAAATTCCACGCGAACGAAGTCGCGGGCTCAGCTAGTCGCTAATAAGTGCGTAATGATATAACTAACACATTAGTAGTACCTTCTTATCTTTAAGACAAATAGTGGGAGCGCGTCTTCTTGGATTTAACTATCTACATGAAAAAAAACCTATGCATCATATACTTACATCATGCTTGTAATCCACAAAGGCGTAAGTAGAATAATTAGCCGGCTATTTTTTGGTATAATATCGAAAACATACATAAGACCCTATATCATATTGAAATCAAAGTAGAAAGCTAAATGAAACCATTAAATTTAGCTAGTTTTAATAACATTATTTGCCATTCAGTGTGGATTGGGTTTAGAGTAGACCCTCATATAGAACAACTAACTGTGCCCGCGACTTCGTCCGCGTGGAATTTAAATTAACAATCATCCCCTATTTTATCCCCTTGGGGGTAGAATTAATCAAAATCCTTTCTTAGCGGATGCCTACGTCATAACATCTACCTGCATGCCAAATTTCAGGCCGATCTGTCCAGTGGTTTGGGCTGTGCGTTGATAGATTACTATGTCAGTCAGTCAGTCAGTCAGTCAGTCAGTCAGTCAGTCAGTCAGACCTTTGAGTTTATCGATAAAATTAAGCACCCTCCTTAATATTTGTAGTCAATAACCGGATACTTTGTATAAATAACAAAGTCAACAAACAAGCCTCGACCCGCCTGATGTTAAGCAGTTACCGTAGCCTATAGACCCTTGCAATGCCAAAGGTATTGCTCGCACGTTGCCAACCTGAATGGGAGTAGGGAAAAAGGGAGGGGTCGAAGAAGAAAATGTTCCATGACAAAACAGCCGTAAAACAAAAATCATATATAAGTCAACTTAAACCGCTGTCGGCGACAGGTTCCTTTGTACTTTGTGACTTTTGGTCTTCTAACGCATAGTGGTTATATTAACTCAGTTTGGTCTAACAAAAATATATGTATGTCTTCCAAATTACTAGGGACCTTGTGTCCCTTGTTTTTGCTTTTAGCTCAGAATTGGGTTTATATATACATACCTAACGGCCTATTACTAATCGAACGGCAGTCTATTGCAACTCCGAAATTGCTAGGGTGTGCGTAACAATAACTCAAGATACGACGTGACATAGCATATTGTATTATAAGTATCTATTGGTGCTGAGAAACTAAATTGACAACAATTTGGCAAGGCTACAAAGAGATCTTATCGAAAATCTGCTGGGATTCTTGTTACTTTGTTATTCGAAATAAGATATAATTACTAAGGTCATATATACCCACAAGTACTTATATTACCCAGTGGTAACTATATGTTTGTGGTTGGTAATCTCAGGAACTACTGATCCTATTTTGAAAATTATTTCACTGATAGAAACCTGCACACTTTCTTCGTGAAGCAGGCTTTAATTTCCACGCGGGTGACACCGTGGGATGCAGAAAGTATACAGTAAAATGAATCGGTAGTTAGACTGGTAGAGCCAAGCTCAAGCTCGTATATGGTCAGGTTCAACCGGGGTAGTACCACCCTCAGCGTAAAGTAGTTATACCAAAAGAATAAAAAAGAAAAAAATATATATATTAATTGGAACACATAACTATGTGCAGAAGAACATTATTTAGGCAGGGATTATATAGGCCAACATAGGCAGCTGTACTAGTTAAGACTGTGTTACAACTGCCAATGTGTTCCAGGCAGCTTCTAGGACATGGTTGCGTTACTACGATGAATGAGAGAGCCGGAAGCCCCACTCCCCCCGCCCTCCCCTCACTCAATCCCACTCGCCTGAGAACAGTAACATGCGAGCAATGCCTTTGATATATGCAAGGACATAAGTCCCGTATTTTTACCGTAGATCCTTGCAATAATGCAAGGATCTACGGTAACTGGTGAACATCCGGCTTGTTTCCTGACTTAGGCCCGTATTAATAAATCTAACTCAAGTCTGAGACCAATCTTGGAAATATGTCAAATGTCATTCCAGAACAAAATGACCTGTCAAAAGCGTACTCCAGATCGTTCTCAGACTTAAGATCGATTTATTAATACGGGCCTTAGTTATGTACAAAAACCCGTGAAAGGCCTGAATAATTCCAGGTTTTTAGAGTCCAACAATAATACAGCCCAAGGTCAGTCAGTGTCTACCTTCCAGTTTCCCGTATTATTTCGGGACAAACATCAGCCCACCCCAACGCGTAAGTGCGATTGTTTTTAATTAATTATTTCTCTGGTACGCGATGGCTCAGCTTACCGCGCGGCGCCCATTTCGCTAATTTCCAGATTTCCATGAAAGTTCACCCCCGACCCCGACCCGGTCACATCCTCGTCCGTGGAAAACAAATAAATAACCAGCTCTAAACGCGAATAGTAATTGGATAGTAAGCTGATAACTGGGTTAAAAGTTTCCGTTAAAGTATTGACGACATTGATATAAAGGTATATCTTTATAAGGATACCTAATAAGACTTTAAAGCTACTTTTCGCGAGTGTTCCAGCATTATGTACCAAAATAATTTACTTAAATTTACTCTTTAAATCAATAGTTACTTACTTATTTATATTGAATAGACTATAAAATAAAGGGAATATGAAATCTTTTACATTTTATTTTAAGTATGTTGAAAACAGCGCCACATGCTGGATCCAACTATACCTCATAACCACAAAAAACATCAAGATAGGTCAAGCCGTTTAGGAAGAGAAAAATGAAAACCACGGGTGGTGTCCGCACCGGAAACACCTGAATTTTAATACATATACGAGTATAAAGATTGTAGGCAGTTATTTTGGCCTCAAACCCCTAACTTGCCATAATTATGAAAGCTGTTTACACATCTAACCTTGACTGCTTCTTCCACGTCGTCGTCCCTCGACGCCTTTGCGAGACTCTTCTTCATTAGCTGGTACATCGTCTCTCTCCTCAGGGAACCTTCACTCAGCAAGTCGTAACACTGCGGTATGTATGTATTTCATTGGGAATTACATCACTGCTTACTATAGTTTCAAATGGTAAAATACAAAAATATTCAAAAAGACCACCATTGACATTTTAATCAAAGTAAACTGTTGATTCCAATACTATTAAAGTAAAACCTTGGCGCCTTCGTAAGGATGTTACGGCACTTATCAATCGACCGTCAATCGATGGTAGAGGGAGATGAATCGACGCCGATACAGTTTTTAAATAGTGCAAGTCTATGTCACTTTTCATAGAAATGTCACCAAGGCACGCGTGGCGCAGAAAGCAATGCCATCACTACAACAAGCCGCAGGGAAGAAACAAACATGTCTGCGATTCATGTGCCTGTGTCGCAGCATACACTTTGCTTTCTTATACGTTGTAAAACCAACTCTGCCCTGCGCTGCGTGAACCATACTTAACTACATAAAATTATAAAATAAATTTACTCACCGTAAAGGCATAAGTGATACGCTCCTCAAGGTTACCGCGAAGGTACAGGGATATAGTCTTCGCAAAGGTAGCCATAGTCACGTATGGAGAGGTGCCTCGGTCCAGAGCCACCATCACGCGCTCCATCATGTACGAGTCCGTCATCCCCAGCCCCGTGTGGAGGACGTCTCTGAAGTGACTTCTGTCGACAAAAGAGGTTAGGGTTTATATTTAAGTATTCTACAGTATGAGTTTTTGAACCACCTATAGATAGTTCAATCCACAAATACGCGCCCCACTATTTTTGCCGAAGGGACGCGCAGGGAGTTGTAATGTTATAATCAAAGTGTGTGTTTAACCAACCCGCTACGGCCAACGAGAAGCGATTCAAAAATGAGAAGGTAGATTAAGTATTTTATGAAATTAGTTGTTTTAACTTAACGCCTTTAATTATTTTCAATTGCCATCGCGGATTCCGGCACAGAATTAACCGCGAATTTATGAAACAGCCGCCCAAATGTTGATGAGCTCGGCGGTGACCGACTTGAAATTTAACATTATTGTCATTTCGTATAGCTTCTCGGACCGATGTATAGATCGATGGAAAAATCTCAGAAGAAATAACAAAAATATTAAAATTGTAGGTCCATGAGTCCACCCCACTGACCTACCTATTTGGAATGGCGGCCATTTTAATAAACATACATTTTCTGATAGCTATCACCCCTAAACTTATTGATTTTCTAGATTTTGCTCGATAAAATTAGGTCCAATCTTGATCCTAAATTCCGTACCTCGATATCCCGTGGCGAAAAACACTATATAAACAAGCACTGTTTGACTTCTTATGTGTGCGCTAGCGTAGGTGGGAGCTCGGTAGGTATTGATTGTTGAATAATAACGATAAGTACACACACGTTGATAAATAAGTAATGTGACCGTTCGTACCTCTGAAATTGCGTTTTCTCTCCATGTAACGAGCACATTACCGATAATTATTTATTAGAAGCGCTTCTATCAGTAAAAATATACTTACCTAAGTACTAAAACATTACCTACTTATAAATACAATTCATTTTCACCAATCGCAACGTCATTCTACAAACTAATTGCACGTATAAAAAGTGTGTACAACCTTGATATCTGGTCAGATGCAGAAGGTTTTTCGTCTCGCTTTTGTATTTTAAAAAATATCACCATGATTTCTGTAACAAACACTTGTGTCAAAGCAAATCATTGGTCAATCAATCCAAACCAATACCAAACATTCTTAAACAAACTGTGATACGAAATTAGCTACAAAATTAGTCACACACAAAAATGTTACTGACAAGAAGTAATACTTAAGTCATAAGTGTACCGCGGTCAACATGTGACTTCTAGGAGCGATCTTGGAAATATAATTATTATTTATACCAGTACAAAATTACATGTCAAAAGCTCTCAAACTTGAGTTGGATTTATTAATACGGCCCCTAGTCCACCACTCTGGCCCAGAGCGGGCTCGCACTTTTACCAGACACTGGCCTCGCCGGCGAGGTCGACGTTTACCCGCTTCCAACTTCCCCCAACATGTACCTTAGCACTAGACAACCCCGCTGAGTTTTTTGCCGTATCCTCTCGGTTAAGGTCGCGTTCCTACCCGGTGGTACATCCACCCCAGCTGTGTCACTCACTGGACAGAAGCCCAAGCCGAGGCCGTGCCCTATGTGGCGCCCCTGAGCTAGCTGCCCCTCTGGCTGGAGCGCACTTTGCGCTTGCCTTCAGCAAGTAGGTATATTCATTAAAAAAGCGGGCTGGTCACCTTCACACATATTTTCTAAAGGGGTTTACTCACGATACCTACCATCATTGTCTAGCATGAACTACCTATACAAATATATAATCCTACTAACATTATAAATGCGAAAGTTTGTGAGTGTGGATGTTTGTTACTCTTTCTGTCAAAAACTACTGAACGGATTTGGATGAAATTTGGAACACAGAAAGTTTATAACCGGGATACTTTTACATAGGATACTTTACACAGCTAGTATAATTATATAAGTGCTCAATTTATTGTAAATACGATTGGCACATGAAATTCGAAATAGCAAAGATGCTAGTCGATGTTGAACCTACTCCGAAACAAAATAAAAATTAAATTTACTGCATCCTAAGTAATACCGAAGACTAGACACTTGTGTAGTATGGTAAATGTTCTGGAAAGTTGCTGTTATAATTAGATGTTTTTCTTTTTTTCACTATGATATATATACACTTATATATACGGTATAATTCTTAATGTAACCTACAGAAAGACTTAAATACTTGCGTTCTAATTCGTCGAAAGTAAAGTGTGTATCTTTCAGTATGTCTATCCACAGTGAGCCGTGTTTCTTCCGGAACCGAATCTCTTCCATAGGATCCAGGGATGAGTCGAGTGATGCAGACATGTTTGCGATTCACTAATGCTTTGGAAATAATATATTTGAACTTGATGATTGCGAGCGTAAATAATTTTGAAAGATGTTAAACGGATGGAGAATTCGCTGTCATAAATGAGTCATAGTGTCATGGCAACATACTTATTTTTTTTAACATAATCTTGTACTCATGTGAGTAGGTCACAGACTTCTAAATGCGTAGATACCTACTGCTTGTTTTAAGTATTTATATATATCTACCCACAGCGTAGTGTTTAGGTATAAGTCTGTGATATCTACCTCATATCGTAATTGCGATATTTCTATTGATATTTTTCCTAACATTAGGACTCCGTCGACATAACATTAGGGAACTTACACAATTTCATAAAACTTATTGGAAAATCTTATGTAGGTAAACAGTAGGTTGGATTCGGTACAGTCTCAGCTGCATATAAGTATCAGGGAACAAGTCCAGCTTATGCTGAGCTCTCTTTATCACGGGTGTCAATAACAAAGTAAGCTCAGAATACGCCGGAATCTTTCCCTGAGCTAACTATATACCTATTTAAAAAAGTAGTACAGCTGCACAGATTATCTGTACTTTTAATTAAAATTTACCTAAACCAATCTGTAACAGATACCTACTGACTAGTAGTACTGAGTTTACCTACTTATCAGCATTTTTCGTTGGATTGTCTCGATTAAGTACCAATGTGTACATACATTTAGTACGAGTAGTACCTACTTGCCTACTACACATCTATACAAATAAATAAAATTGGAGTGTCTGTTTGTAATATCAAAATAACACCTTTTCATTAAATGCATATGAAAGTACATACGACACCTATATCAAAAACGCGATTTAAAAATTTTTTGTCTGTCTGTCTGTCTGTCTGTCTGTGTGTTTGTTCCGGGTAATCTCCGAAACGGCTGGACCGATTTTGACGGGACTTTCACTGGCAGATAGCTGATGTTTTAAGGAGTAACTTAGGCTACTTTAATTTTAGAAAAACAAAATTAATAAAAATGGGTCCTGTCGCGCGGGCTCAGAACGCGGGAGCGGGCTTTTTTGTTAAGTTAAATTCCACGCGGACGAAGTCGCGGGCTCAGCTAGTATATAATATATACCTAGTACCTATCCATATTCAGCTGCTTACAAATTGGGACAAATTGACTTCGCGTACAACCGATGCCACTTACATCAAGGAGCGGCATCGTCCGCCTGCTTTAAATTAATTAAATGATGATATCGATGTTATTATCAAAGTGAGGTAGGTACGCTATGAATGCCTTCCACGGTGATGTAAGGCACCTACTACATGGAAGGCAGGCTCAGACTATTCTTATGCTTATCTGTGTAGACAGGCATTTTGATACGTATTAACAATTATCTAGTATTCCCGTTATAATGGTCGAAATTCGACCAGAATTCATTTAAATTTTAATTTTAAACGTCATTAAGGTTTTATTGTCAAAGACTATTTCATACTGGCACGCAGAATGCACTATGGAAGTCCTATGAAGCCCTCCAAAAACTGTTACCGTTTGTCAGTCAGACAGTCAGTCAGTTACCATCAAGAACTTTATACATAATCTAAGCTTCTTGGTTACCATATTGTATTCTCTTTGGTTACCAAGTGGAAGTTACCAGCATTACTCAAATTTAAAGATAGCCGTCGCCCCGTCCTTATAACTGACTACTGAGCCAATATCAGATGACAAATTAATTGAATTTCCTTTCCACCTCTTTAAAGAACAGCGGACACCAAATAAAGGTCGATAAAGTTAATCGACCATTAATTTATATTCTTTACAATTATACCTTTATTTACTTAAGGAGCAAATCCTTAAGCAAAATAATAATGTTTTTCCTAATTTTAAATGTTTTACTCTTTCTTTCTAGAAGTTCCGTCAACTTCATCAACTGCTACTGTTTTCAATGAGTGTCAGCTTACTCCAGTAGAAAATACAATGGAAGTTCATACAAGTGGACCGCGCATTTGCAAAAAAAATATCTAGTTATGTTAAATATTGTAATTTTTAAATATTGTTAATATACTTAAGTAGCCAGTGTTGGAAAAAATATGTATTCAATGTTTAATATTTCACATATTTTGAAATAAATGATTTGTTTTTTCAATGGCTTTTTAATTTAACACAAAACCAAAAATGGTATACTGCTAATTAGGTAATCCATCGATATCGATAATTTTCACCGTACATCCCTATTTCGTTCTTTATGTTGGTAGACTGTATTATAGCTGTCAGTTTTGTTGTTAGATTGACCATAAATGGTGGCCCCGTTTTAAAAGCAGGGTTTATTTTAATCTATGGAGTCCCGTCTCTTCTTACGTAGTATTGTATTCTCTTTGGTTACCAGTTACCAAGTCAAACGCATGGTAGTGTGTGGAATGTTTTATTTATTCATTTATTGTATTTTTATGCATATTTTTTAAACATATTAGCAACCTTTCTCCTTCTCTATATATAAACTACGAGTATAAGTGTTCTCATACTCCTCCATCCGCGCAATTTTCGTATTTAGCTGTTGTAAGTTTTTGCTTCACGTATTCATATATAGATTAAATTAATTAACAATGAATTCAATTAATAAGTACTTACTACTTAGGTACCTATTAAGTGTTGTAACGAGTCAAGTAACCGCGAGCACTAGAATCATAATAGGTAGGTATGGCTTTTTGATTGGCTTTGGAAATTAGCAGACATAAGGACAGCAGTACAGAGCCACAAATGTTTCATCGCGAGGACTATTTTGATAGCAATTGGACGTAGATTTGCAAAATAGAACCAACCCACACACACTTCTTTAAGCTAAAACCAATCTAGAAGCACTAACACAAGGTTGGTTTTGGTCTACAGCAGTGCATGTGGGTTGGTACCATTTTGCAATGCTATATCAAATTATGTATTTACACAACATCAGATTTATATTGTTTTCACATCAGTTTATTCGTTGTTATTATCAGAGTCCGAACAGATATGAGAAGCATGAAAACATATACAATGTTATATTATCCGATTTTGTTATTGCAACGAACGTCACACGAGGTCCCTAATAATAAACATAGACAACTAGCTGTGCCCACGACTTCGTCCGCGTGGAATAGTGTTTTTACACCCTTGAGGGTAAAACTTTTACCAACTTTGAATGTCATATTTATGTATATCGAAACAACAGCCTAAAAAAATAACTATAAGCTCTATAAATTACGAAATCTTGATACAATTTTTCATCTCCCCTTTCAACCCCTTAAAACCCTTTTTACGCATTAAAAAGTAGCCTATGTTCTTTCTCAGGCTCTAGACTATCTGTGTACCAAATTGCAGTTAAATCGCTTCAGTGGTTTTGGCGTGAAAGCGCGTCAGACAGACAGAGAGACAGAGTTAGTTTCGCATTTATAATATTATAGTAAGGATAAGGATTTATTTGCTACATTCCATAAATCCCATATATTTTCCAAGTAAGAACGTCAGTCTGTAAACAATGTTGAAATGGATATTTTTCTGTAACAAGCCAATAATGAATCATTATCAAATTTCAATAACATTCGTTAATAATATCAACTGAAATATGAAAATACACTAGAAAATGCGAGCTCATTATTGCTACAGAAAAAGTTAATATCAGATCAGATGTCGGTGTTATCAAAAGGAACTTTGTGCAGAAGCTGCTATCTTGATGGAATCTTTTTTGCAAGTTCTGTATGGACGAGATTTCGAAGATTTCATATCGGTTCTTTATTGTTACATTAAACCTAGTCCTAAGTAATTAATTCACTGTGAATTGCATTCACGCGAGTACCAACGGTTTTTGAATAAATTATTTTCCTCTTTGCAGTGTTAAGCGGCATGTAATTTGTCCTATTTCAATAATTCACCCTAATAATTATCTTTAAAATTTCGATAATTTAAATTTTGTTGAACCATGTTGCCGTTATTTTATTCAAATATGTTTATTGTTTTATTATTTTTAAAATCCTTTAATTTTATTCAAGCACCACACATTTTGTAACATTGTTGCAGCTTCTATCGTAATTCTCAAGCAGAATTACGATAGAAGTTACAACAATGTTACAAAATTAATTCTTAGCCTATTATAAAGGTGACTTATAAGAATCCTAGTCTTCACTATTGTTCATAGCGGATAACAGACAGGCCCATTATGTAGATGATAATGGTTGTAAGGTGCTGTGAAAGGGCAGTGTTTAGAACACCAATCTATTTATAAAGATAATGTGATATGGGTCACATTCATTCTCCTTTAGAATGAAATGAAAACAATCAGGTAAAAGTAAGTTATGTAGGTAGCGTCGCTGAGATAAGAAAATAGTAGAATTCGTGTGATATTTAACTTAGTTATTTTAGTACTTATTCAGGAATAGAGTTCAAAACCGATAAAAATATTAGATGGAGCTCGGTAACTCTATCGATAAAATCGAGAACGTATCTTCTATTCACTAGTAAGAATAGGATCTATTACCTACTTATAAAGCACAGTTTACTTATTTGTTTGTGAGAGGTTTTCTGATGTACACCCAAAACGGGTGGAATCGAACCTACGCTTGTCCGTACACAAGACCTATTTCAGTATATTGTCCACTGGCGTGTAGATATCATGGGGAGCAACCCAGGTTATATTGTTGATCTCACGAATGTTATTATTGCCGTGTTTATTAAACCCTTCATCTACTAACTACCAGGAAACTATTCTACAAACATTTTACTGACCCCGGTCGTCATTCTTGAACCAAACATTTAATTAATGAAGGATGTTTCGTTCATAAACTATCTTAATATATGCAAATTATTACTATGTTAATATACAAATGTTGGAAGACATTAGTAGACCTTTACTCTCGTACCTACTTAAGATTCATAAATATTCCTTAACATTTTCTTCAAAACAATGTTTCCATCTTGCAATTTCGGTGGAAAGCAGTGATGGCAGAACTGGGGAACACTTTTCAAGGCAGTCATAATGAAATGTAATAGTACATTGTTACACGAGTGGTGAAAGTGACTTATTTTTCCCGAGACGGGGTTTGGCGCCCGAGCGTAGCGAGGGCGCTAATAGTTCGAGGGACAAAATAAGTCTTTCACCCGAGGTAAACACTGTGCTTTTCATTACGAATACAAGGAAAGTAAAAATAAAAACAGGAATTGGCTAAAGAAATAATACAAGGAAGCATGAACAATACTCTACAACTCGAAAAAAAAAGATCGGATTGCCGCCTATTTTGTTTTTTTTTCGTTGGCCGGCCAACTTCATTATTTAGCCAGTATTTTTCATTTTCATCTTTAAATATTTTGACCAAGTCTATGTTATTTTAAATAAATTGTTGAAACTAAATTATAATTAAGTCATTTAAAAGTATATATTCTTTAATTAAGGTGAAGGCGCCTGTCTAGCCCGCGAAGTTCAAATTTTTTGAGGTTTTTTAGTTTTTTTTCAAAATCTGACAATAATAAAAGACAAATTTTGTAATTCGCGAAAAATACCGTGTGCAGTGCATTTATTAATACATTTATTTTACTCTAAATATTATCACGGTGGATATGATACTAGTAAATCACTAAATATACAAAAAATGCCAGATTATCTGGATAGCTGTCGTTCTTGAAATGTTTTAGAGTAAGTTTGATATATTAATAAATGCACTGCACACGGTCTTTTTCGCGAATTACAAAATTTGTCTTATATTATTGTCAGATTTTGAAAAATTTCTAAAAGAACTCAAAATATTTGAACTTCGCGGGCTAGATGGGCGCTTTAGCCTGAATACTTAACTTTATGTTATTTCAATTTTACATCGTGCTGTAATTTATTTATTTATAAGTACCTGAACAACTTTACAGATATAAATCTAAGGCGTTGTACAGTGCAAAATTGAGTGACTGTAGAAAAAGTTTGAACATGGTTCCATAGAAATGTGAAAATGGAACTAGTTTTTTTTATAATTTGACAGCTGTCAGTTGAAAGCGATTCTCCCGGGCCGGAAAAGTATTACTTTCAACCCGCTCCTCAGGCAACTTCAGACCTACTTTCAGAGTATGAGTAATGAAAAAATCGTTTCTGAACACTAGGGACACTAAAACTGTGAACAAAAACAACAATAAAATGAAATGCTTATGGGAAAGTTTGAACACAAAGGAATTGAAAGTACCTATCGGATGAGACGTCGAGTGTGTCTCGCGACGATGGGACTGCGTGGGCCGCGGGTTGCGTGGGGTTCTCGTCTCGCTCGGCCCAGTCTTTTCCCACCCGCCCAAGAGCGCAGAGCGGCCGCCCGCCCAGCTCGACATCCGCGAAAAGTTAACTTCAGTGAAACTATTATAATTTCAAAAAGTGATTAAGTGTATATAAACTTGTGGATATACTATCTACACCTGTCTATACTACATTTTTCAGCGTATAAAAAGATAGGTAAATTTAAATTATTAACTTTATTACTGTGAAATTTGCTGATGGTTTTCTTAGATTCGATGGTGTATTTGGGTGTCATTTCTATGGGGGTTTTGGTGTATTTTAAAAATATATTAGGTGTACCTTGTCCCTGTAATTATTACCTACATAAACACCGTTCACGATAATAAAAAAAAATATAGGTTTGGTAATTAGTTATTAGAAGGCATCTAATCTTACAAATTCTCAACACAGACATCCTCGCCAGATCCCAGTCATTAGCAGACCTTGCACGCAATCGGCGTAATTGCTATAATAAGATAAAAGGAATGATGCCTACAAGAGCGGGTAGAACAATCAAATTTACACGTAGGTAGATATTTTTTATATACCCACCATCTATCCTGTATATAGAGGTATATAGGTACTCGCTTCTTGTGTTTTCTAATATGGCTAGCGACCAGGCCGGGGGCTTAATCAACCACACTCACACATACACACATATACCTACAGTTCTTGATTAAGATAAAACCTTTCCGTGGGTATTAACTTTACTAAGACCTCTTAACCAGGGATCACTAGGGTACCCTTGGGAAATTTAGAATATAGGTACCTACTTCGTATTTTCAAACACCATAACTATACAACACTTTTGTATATTTACATGCATACTGTTTGGAGGAGCTATAAATTAATTTAATATAAAAAGCGGCGTTGTGTTTACATTTTTGTTTATTTTAATTTGGAAACGCTTTGTTTATGTTCTCTTGTAACAAGGGCAACTCTTTGAGCGTTTTGCTACTAGACTCGGAGTTCACATTGGGTAGAGCCCACCGTGGTGATCGTGTACCGACACGGCTACCTAGTAGGCACCTACCTTATATTTTCTTTCTATGCAGCTTCCATGATTTCTCGGGCCCCAATTCTGCTAATTAAAACCAAATGAAAATCAGTACCTACTTGAATTAATATTCTTATCGTTTTTTTATAAAAAGGTAGTTATTAATTTACTAAAGGTAGTATTTTTTATTGAACAAAATTAGATAACACCTTACATTTTGTTGTTTTGGGGATTTTGAAGCCAAATGGTGATGTTTTAGATTACGTTAATTTGTTATTTGTGTTCATTCTAATAAAGGCGCTAATCATATGCAATAAAGTATTGACAATTGACATTTTATGGCACTTACCCACATAAATAAACTTAGGTCTTTGATAAAGGAAGGAATGGATACAGTACTTCATACTTCATTATTATTCAAATGCGATCTCGCGGCAATGACAGTGTGTGTAAAGCGCGCCGGCGCGCGGGGCCCAGTGTCAAAACTGTGCAAAACGACGTCAAAACTATGGATACGCCTCACGATTTCAAGTCAATTACATAAGAATATTATATCTTGGGGGGTTATATTCAAAATACCGTTTTCGTAAGAGAAAAAGTATTAAGCAAATATGGAAATACTTTTTTTTATTTTATCGGTCCACAAAAAAATACCTTAAATAATAAATACATGAGATTTAAAAAAAAGATGGGACTTTAATAATAAAATGTGACATTTAATTATAAGCGGCACGACGTCCTTATAATGTGTACAGTGTTAAGTTAAACAGTATTAGAGAAGCAGCCTGGTAAAAAAATTAAGAAGTTATACACATGCAAAGACAAGTAATGGAAGTGTTCCTTATATTGCTTGGCGCAGTATCGCTTGGCTTGGTATCGTGACGACTGTTTGGCACAGTGGTTTGCACGTATACCACTGGGCTCACTGTACCGGGTGGTTGCGAGTTCGATTTGCGTCCCAGGAAATTTCGGAAATGGCCTTTCTGTAATTCGCCCTGGTCTGGTTGTCACCGGGATTGCCCCCAGTCCATTGTACGGTACCAAGTATGATATCGGTACATAGTACACGCGTTGCTTAGTTTGGGACCATAGATGGTGTGTCAGTCTGGCGATATTATAGCAGGTGCGGTATTGAGCATAACCGCCGATTACTCAAATATAAACCAATATATTTAACCAGTTTTCTTTAACATCCGGTGGCCTTTGTTACTTGTGTAAAAATCCGATTCATCAAAATATAATAACCAAAAACAGGTACGTTTTGTTGGTCTCCAATCGGGTGCTCTCGTAAAAAGTATGGCATTAGTCTATTTTCACGCCTCTCTATAGATTGAGGAAATCTATGGGAAAATGTTGAATTCACTGTCGTATCTCAAATTAAATGTCTTAAATTGCCCTGATAATAAAAAAACTTTTCGAGTTTAAACTGTCGAGAAAAGTACCCTAAAAATATATTGTCATCGGAAGCGACATTGAACATGTGTTAAGAAAGCAATGATAGAGGAATATACGACGACCCTTAGGGTAAGCGACGATATTGGACGACTATGCGACTGCTATGTGATTTGGAAGTTTTGTGTGTAACAAATATTACTGTACCTATTAGTGCGTATAAGTTAAGTTTGTGGAGAGCGCAATAAACCGTTTTCTACGAAAACGGCATTTTAATACGAAACAATATAATTTTATAGAAGTCGTATCCACATTATCCAACTACATAGAATGTATGAAAATATAAATTTTACTTTTTCTTGTAAAATATTGTATTTTAAGGGGGACTCACTGATAAAATGAAATGCCATTCGCTTTCTTATGATTTCAGTTCTCACTTTTACATGTTTTTATGATGCAAAACGGTATTTTTTCAATATTTTACGCCGCGGTTTTGACAGCTCTTGTGTCAATGGTCGATTGTAGTCTAGCGGGCGACTGCGCGAATTTTGAATCATGCGTATTTTTTGGTGGAACATTGCGTGTACTAACATGCGGTATCCTTTACTTCTTTTATCTCCTTTATCAAAGACTTAGGTACCTACATTTACTTGTCTAAATTTACTTTATCTAGAGGGCGTAGTGAATAACTCATTTCACAAGATGAGGCTCGCAGTATCGTCCAGCTATATATAAAATCGAAAATACACCGGGGTCATGATTTATGTAAAACCTACTTGCTGTATTGAAAACAGCAGAATATTGAGATAACTACCACGCTTGAGGTATCCTTAAATCCTACATTTTCGAACACCTACACAACATCTTAACATAGTATAAAACAAACTCCCGCTTCCCGCTGTCTGTCCCTATGTATGCTTAGATCTTTAAAACTACGCAACCGATTTTGATCCGGTTATTTTAATGGATAGAGTGATTTAAGAGGAAGGTTTATATGTAGAATATATGCATCACATAGTAGAGAAACGTCTGGCTGGAGCGCACTTGCGCTCGCCCTCTGTCCGGGTGAAGTTGTTATGGCCACTCTGGCCAACAACATTTAGTCATATCAAAAAAAAAAGTAGTGAAACAATGATAATTTTAGAGCCGTGCGAAGCCGGGGCGGGTCGCTAGTGATTATATAAATCAGGCGCAGCGGACAAATAACGGATAATAAAATCATGTCTTAAAATAACATTGTACTGATCATTTAAGCAATGCTTATCGAGGCAGAATTGACATGTTGAAGTATTCGTCGGCTGAGGTGTCTCCAATTAAAATGCAAATACATGCATTATGCAGTTTGCTATTAGTATTAACAGTTTATGGAAATATATGTAAAGCTCATTCATGGTGAGCATGAACGAAGAAAATCTTTCATAGAGGTATAAAACCTTTGCCTTCCGCAATTTTCTCGGTTAAATGAACATGCCTCCAACGAATTTGGGGTTTTCAAACACGTTTTATTTCGAACATATAGAGATTTGAAGTCGGAAAAATATATATTAATATGCGTCAAAATCGTACTTTTAAACCAGTTTTGTATGATAAATATATTTTTTTATAAAGTGAAAAGTATCTCAATATAATGTTGCATAAAAAATACTAAGTATTAGTTTATTCGTCATCATTTAAATTCTTATAAATGCATACCTACCATTCGAACAAAAACTAAAAATCACGGCTGTTAGTCCCAAGCAATACGGGCGATATTTGGGTGGTCAAAATTCCTCGCCTTAATGTTTTACTCACCCACTGGATTTTGGTTACGTTCGATATATCAAGTGGGAAATCTGTACAGAAAAATCATTGCAACAATAATAAATGTAATTTAATATCTACACACTGAATTCTACTTTAGCAATCAATAAAAATTCGCTGCTCCGATTGTTGCTGGATAACTCTCCCACACTCACATCTCTGCTTTATTGCTCTTATCAGTTAGACAAAACAATATTTTTCTTATTAGTAAGGTATCTATAATTTACCTAATATATCTGAGACGTTTATCCATGAAGCTTGAGTAGGATGTATTTTATTGTATGTAGGTAGAGCTACACTTTGTAACATACCTATTGCAAGGGTTCATGATTGCAAGTGTTTTCCGAAGTCAGTAATTGAATAACGTTTAATTTGACTTAATCATTTTTTCTATAGTATTTAAGCATTTAGGAACCATGGCAATATTTATACCACGAGCAATGGGAAGCGATACAAACATGAATATATTTTTTTATAAAATTCTTAACACGCTACATTCTGAACGTTCGCGCGTCCTATGGGGCCTAAGACGTAAATACATCAAAACTCACACAGTGTGACATCTTCAACAAACATCCCTTGATGCCTTCGTTGAAAGGGATCTGAGGGCGGCGCCTTATACGTACTTTCGTGGCACACTTATAAGGATGTTATAACAAAAATGTAGACATGTAATAGGTGCGTAGCTGTAGGCTGCGGATTCAATTTTTAACTTTAATTATACACAATAAAATATATTGTTAAGTGTACCTGCTTCTTATTTCTATTGACATATTTTTAATAATTGTTTTCGTTCCGTGTATCGGCCGTATTTCACACAATAAAATTCAAGTAGTATTTTACTTAATTTTTTAAATTTTTGCTATAACAGGTGAAAGTTTCGTTATCTACATCGTGTATATGACCGCTAAGTACACTCTATGGTAGAGGCCGAACAGAGTCCTTTTATATAAACTTGTACTCGATAAAACAAGGAGCTCATTAGACTAATAAAAGAGAACAATGGTGCTTAAAAATTAATGCTACTTCGGCTGTATTATTCTGCGCAACGAATTAAATCATACTTGATTAAGAGACAATGACTACGGTTTATTTAATTATTTATATTGCTAGTACGTATCTCAAGGTAACTTTTGTGGCAATTTGCGAATGTGCTGGCTTATTACCTTATTCACCAAAACACTAACGAACGTTAGAGGCGGTAAATGATTGTTACCATGTATCAAGCAATCGGTCACTGCTCTAACGTTCTGTTAATGTGTTGATGAACTTAGGCCTTGATCATGCAACTTTCTGAGATGTAGTTTTCAGTCAAATTTCCAGGAAAGTGCGTTTTGTAGCTCGTTTACGAGCCCTTTAGGTTAGATTCCAACAAAAAACATTTTTTGTATATATTTAATTATAAACAAAAATAAAAAGTGGTTGGTAGAGCCATTATAACTTCCTTAGGTAGAGCTAAAATAATTATGTGGGAAGAATCAGAACTGTGGGCGAATTCAAAATATTGTGTAACTTCTGAAAGCAGTGCACGAGTGTTTATTGTACACGATCGATGATTGTATCATTCATTGTATAAACAATCTGTATTATTTACTCTTATTTTCAAGATTTTCAAGGTGCATTTTTTACTATCGATAGTTTATGGATGAAATAATAATAATATGTATGCTTAAGAGATGGTCAAGAGCGTGAACATTTTGTCGATTGGTGTTGACGCAGCTTGTCAAAAGATATCTATATATATATATAACTCAAAGGAGACTGACTGACTGACTGACATAGTGATCTATCAACGCACAGCCCAAACCACTGGACGGATCGGGCTGAAATTTGGCATGCAGGTAGATGTTATGACGTAGGCATCCGCTAAGAAAGGATTTTGATTAATTCTACCCCCAAGGGGATAAAATAGGGGATGAAAATTTGTATGAATCTTTGTAAATAAAATTCCACGCGGACGAAGTCGCGGGCACAGATAGTCGATAATAATATTATAATGAGTAAGTTGGTAGGTAAACTTTTAACTAGCCAACATTTAGAACTTTACAGTTTCAGTGGTAGAGCCAAGCTGTAGCCAACTGACGACAGCTCATACACGGGCTGACACGACCGGGGTAGTACCACCGTCTCACAGAATATCCACGCTAAGTAATCATACTAATATTATAAAGAGGAAAACTTTGTTTGTTTCATTGTAATGAATATGCTCCGAAACTACTGAACCGATTTGAAAAATTCTTTCACTCTTGGGAAGATACACTATCCCCGGGTGACATAGGCCATAATATATTTTCAAAAAAATTAGGGATCCATACTAAAACTCGAATAATGTAACCGCAATGCACCCGTGCGAAGCCGGGGCGGGCCGCTAGTGTTCTATAAATAAATACAAATTAACAATTATAAACACTTATTCATGGCCGTAAAGGGGTTCCTCGTTAGAAAGCCATGTCGGCTTTACGAGTTGGCTATTAGTGGAATTTGTTTGATAATAATGGCTTATGTGGATGCGTTAAATCTTTTACCGTCTAAACACTCGATCTCAGTCGTAAAAACAACCTTGAAATAACGATTTATGATCTCTATAACTGTAGGTGCATTACGTTAGTGACGCTTTGGTGGGTAGCTGATCATTGGTGGTCGATGCAGTACTGGCTCCATGATGATTGACTGGTTTTCATACATTTCGGAATATTATTGTAGGGTAATTGGAGGTGTAACCATCAAGGAATTA
Source organism: Notodonta dromedarius (assembly GCA_905147325.1). NCBI lineage: Eukaryota > Metazoa > Arthropoda > Insecta > Lepidoptera > Notodontidae > Notodonta > Notodonta dromedarius. The sequence goes on along the minus strand of LR990160.1, from coordinate 7,684,656 downwards.
GATGCCTTCTACCTACATATGTATACAGGTAAGGGGAAATTATATTTAAGTCCACTGATTTTACAGAGGCCGACAAGAGAAAGAATTTTGAATTTAAATAAAATAAAATGGTTGTCAAGGTGGTGGTGCCAAGTTATGTAAGTTTAATATTGAGTATTATATGCACGTTAGAGGTCATTCACACGATGTACGCGACATCGATAACGTCATATCTGGGACCCAAGTCTGTAAACGGCGTTCGCTCCATAGAGGTATAAGAATAGAGAAGGGAAGACGGCGCTGAGAGTGTCGCTGTAGTAGAAAGAGAGACGAGATGAAAGCCGGGTACCTTTCTCTCACTATTGGCGCTTTGGCGCATGCGTAGTCGCGCTCTTTGCTTTAAATGAAACTACGTGGCGTGGCCTCGGCGCTAGAGAGAGAAAGGTACCCGGCTTTCATCTCCTCTCTCCTTCTAGCGGGGTGACATTTCCACTTGTATGAGAGCCGGGGCTCCCCTCCTCTATCCTTATACCTCTATGGTTCGCTCGCCTGCACTACGTCAAAACTGATTTTAGATAGACTTAATTGAAAAGTAAGTTTTCACAGATTTTACATTTTTTGTTATTGCTATTAATTACTTGCCACTAGCAAAATACCTATTAACTTGGGTGGCCATATTTTTAAAGAAAGAAGAAGAAGTTTTGACAGTTTTTCCATAGGAAAACTGTCCGAAGTGACGTATTCAGTTGTTAACAGAGTTGGGCCCTTGCTTGCTCGGCTAATTACACACAACAACTGTTCGAGATGCTCGTACCTTACCTTTATAGGTATAGGTACGTTACGTTATATAAGTTTATTTAGGTTTAAAGTTTAGGTTTACATTCCAGAAAACCGTCGCGGTCACACAAACTTGGTGAAACCAAATTATTGAACCGTGTCAAACAGAGCCGATGGGTAATAGTATACCTACCTTTCACAACCCTCATTACCTTCCATTAGACCAGTAAATAATGACGCCAAGTACAACGTTTTCTATGATCTGAAGCAACCTGTGTTTACAGTTATTCGTATATTACCCATATCATTAATACATATTGTTTTCTCACTACAATACCTGTTACCTAATTCAATTTGTTACGGCTGATCTCTGAAACGGCTGGACCGATTTTGACAGAACTTTCACTGGCAGATAGCTGATGCTACTTCTATTTTATCGAATTACCACGCGGGTGATGCCGCGAGTAACAACTAGTATATATGTCACAACCACTAAATAAACAATCTTCCTTCGTTTCGCTTACTTACGAATGACTTAAAAGATTGCAAATATAATATTTTACGACCAGACGGGATAATAAAGTTTATCCACTATCTAAGGAGGCAATATACGTACAATATCAGAGTTTTATTTATGAATGCACAAATGGTATACCCAAGGAACAGCTATAAAATATCCGCCATTCACATTCCCGCATCATAAGTAGAGGCTATGTAAACAGTGGACGAATAATAATAATAATTTATTCAGATGACATAAAATAAAAACGGTTTACGATAGCTGGCACTCATACCCCCTTATAAATAAACAAGGATTACCGGCCGAATAGTTACACACGGAACTACGAGTATTTATCTCTTTCTCTCATCAGTAATTTGACATTCTAAAGAAGAAGGCTAAGCATGGTGTAACTATACTACCGCTAATACGTCCTACTAATATTATAAATGCGAAAGTTTGTGAGTGTGGATGTACATACATATGTATGTTTATTACTCCTTCACGCAAAAACTACTGAACGGATTTGGATGAAATTTGGAACACAGATTATAACCGGGATTAACATATAGGATACTTTTTAACCCGATAATCCCGAAAGTTAAAATACTACGCGGATGAAGTCGCGGGGCACAGCTAGTTTATTAATTAAGGGCAGAATGGGTAACATTGGAATCAGTCACGAGGATAATACGAAACGGCATGTTTTAAAAACGTAACATAACATTTGTGCTTATAAGTATAACCACGGTTAGATTAGAACGACGTCGATGTACGAACGAATGTAGAAGTGAATTCATCGACACAAAAAGTACACCACATGGAATGGATCTAGTCCGAGCCTAGACCGAGCACATGCGCGTAAACATGCGTCTATATATTGTGTTATGCCATTTGCCATACGTCACTTAGTTTAGTGCTGAGTCAACAATACTGCGTAAACTGTCGGAGATATGGCCGAGTAAAATACTACACTATTTTTTGGCGTGTAATGTATTATCGAGCGGAATGAGGCGGCGGTAGGAACAACTGAGCGTAAAAATCGCTGTGAAACACTCTGGTCTCAAATTTTTCTCTGTCGTGGCAAGTCAAAATATATTGAAACCACTTTATTATTTGACGGCGGACGTGACCCCGTGTCTCATTGAATCAAGGAAAACAATTGCAGATGAAATGTAACTCCATCTTTTTGTAGATTAGAGGTGTTTGACCCCTTTTTGCACAGGTTAACTATTTTATCCTCAGATTAAAGAAATATAATTCCTATGTCGTTAATTTATCCTAAAGATATGAACGCCTACAATTATAAATAGACCACAAATAGACATAGCATAGTCTTCTTAGTATTTTCTAGATATCACAGGCTCTCCTAATTTGTTGTGTCTACTCCCAGGCTATTCGTCTACTGCAAATCGTTTACACATTAAGTATATTATCAGTAAAGTTAAAGAGTTAAGACTGATTTATATAGTTGCGTCTGTTTTGAGCGGTCAATAAAAGAGTCAGCAATTGTATTAATTACGATACAATTTTACGTAAGTAAAAGAGTAGTTTATAATCGACCCTCAAGTCTGAGAGCGATGTTGAGTACGCTTTTGACATGCCATTTTGTACTGGAATTACATAAGAATGACATTTCCAAGATCACATTCAGACTTACTTGAGATTGATTTAGTATACGGGCATACATACACTTCTAAGTATCAGAATGTCAGCGTGCCAATACATTTTTTTATCTTTTTCAGTTTTTCATACCGGACAGCTGGTAAGAAAAGCTGAATAAGATATATCATATCATAAATACCGGCGAGTTTCATCCACTCATCTTTTAGTTCTCATAACTTTATGCTATTTAAAGATAACTATGCTAACGATCACACTATGCAACAAATAACGGCATAAATATTTATGTGAACGAGATAGCACTAGGGGCAACGCGCGAGTTTTATGAATGTAGTAAAACCGAACGCGACATTTCATTCAAACCTATGTTCACCTCGACACGGTTCTATGTTGCACAAAATAGGTACCTAAGTAATTGAAGGGGGTGGTTTTAGGATCTATTCAAATAATAAATCAGTATCGCCAGACAACCCAACCGGTGAGCTGGACAGTAAAGGATACGACTTTTTATATACCTATAACAAAGTTGCCTAACAATCGTCGTCGTACACCCGCCTGATGTTAAGCGGTTACCGTAGACTATAGATGATTGCCGACCTCAAGGGGAGTGGAAATTGGAATTGGGGGAGAGGGAGACTGAGGGGACTGGATGGGCTGGTATAATGGCAACAAGCTATTCCTATTTATTGTGACTAAAATGCCATTGGCTAAATGTTGACGCACCGCGCACCTCTGTTTACCCCGTCAGAGTACACAGGGATGATGGTGTGTTTTTCCTCATCTGGAATGTCATTCATGAGAAAATTCTATAAGGAAGTATTCTTGCAAAATCATGTATCTTGCTCTGAGATCTTGCTACATCGGTTCTTCGGTGCTTTACTTATTTTAGCGGAAAAACATTTTTATTTTCTTTTTTGTCAAAAATAAAAGTTTTTTGCCCTATTTTGTTTCCGTCTCCAGCCTGCTTTCTTTGCTCTTTCATTTCGAATCCGCCTTTCCTTCCAAAGATAACGTACCACTCGCCACTGCTCACATAGGTACCTATTTATCGCTAATAGCGGTTTCTATGGGCCCCTTGTATCAGGCTATTTCGGAATAAAACCATAAAATTTTGCACCTGCGCAATAAAACTGTCATCACACAAATAACACGTTGTATTTAGCCTTAACTCCTGGCTCTGGGATGAATCATTCTATGTGGCACACTGGCATATAATTTGAGATTTTAACCACCGGATAAGAAACACTGGAATAGCCAGACTAGGCTATTATACTAAATACTTACGGTCAGTTTATTAATTGCAAGTAAAATTAATAGTTAAAATTGCTTCTTTTCTATACAATTTAGCTGCTACTTATATAGCTGTTTTAGCTGATGGATTGACTGTAGTTGGTCTTGAAGAAACTGCCCGTTGTTAGATAATTATGTAGGTAGGTATTGCTAACTGAGAAGTTTTATAGATATACATACTTAGTATTCCTGATCTGTGTGTAAACTGGGATATAAAATTTTTGCTTACATACATTTCGTGTTTTATTGTGGCGATATTTTATTATTTTACCATTGAAGACCCTCCTGTAGTGCATGCAATGGAATGGAGTAGAAGGGCGATACATTGGATCAACATTAAAAAAAACAATAATTAGGATATTATTATAATCATAATTTAAATATTAATTTACCATTTATGTGTCATTATTTCGAGCAGACCCACAAAAATAAATCGCATCTATATACGCTTCTTATAAAACTACAGAGTTGTAGGGAGAACCCACTCAAATGTCAATATGAACGCACGAAACCAGAAACTTAATTGTGAACAAAGGCCCTTCCATTTTATTTTGATTTCTGTGGTCGAAGCTAATACACACGTTACGGCCGGGCCTAATGTACGAATGTGTACCTACCCGCTCATTTTTCACCGGCCTATCTCAATTGATACCTATAAATCAGTACAAACGCCATAAAAATGGTGATTCAATAAGACTTAATTCTACAGTACGTCCAACCAAAAACGTTGTCCTGTTAAGAAAAATCACAGGTTATTGCTTATTCACAACATGGCAGCTTGCTACACGTCCAATAATATCAGTACCGACCTTTTTTCTACACATTTCATTGGTAAAATTATTGTTATCTATAATACACTAATTCCTAGTGATGTGAATGAGATGCTGATACGATAAACTTTATCTTTGTTTCAGATGTTGATGACGATTTGGTGTAAAATAACGTTTGCACCGTAAAACTATTACTATAGGAAATAAATACTCATGAACATGGAAAATTTTACGAAGCACCTGAATTTCACAAATCATCCAACATTTAAGTTCTTCAAAAACCTGATGATGGAATGCTATAAAGAGAATACTACTCACAGCAAAATCCTCGAAGAAAATTACAATGGTGAGTAAAGGTTTGATTAATTTTAGACCTTATTAATTTGTTATTACTTATTATTACCATACTTATCGCTTGTCAACCTGTAACCTTTTCTATTATCGTTTTACTTATTTGGTTTATAATTTTGGAGATTGATAAGGCTAGGGTGTGTATGGGTCATGCTCCGAAAGCATTTTACAATAGGTCGCACGAGTATATCAGTTTGTTATTAGAGGTACCTACTAATTAGCTGTGCCCCGCGACTTCATCCGCGTAGTATTGGATTATTGGGTTAAAAAGTATTCTATATGTTAATCCCGGTTATAATCTATCTGTGTTCCAAATTTCATACAAATCCGTTCAGTAGTTTTTGCGTGAAGGAGTAACAAACATACATACATTCATACATACATACATACATCCACACTCACAAACTTTCGCATTTATAATATTAGTAGGATTTATGAAAAAATATATGTCTATATACAGGATGTAAGGGACATCGTAACGAACGCGACATAACTTGCAATGTAAATTAAAACTCAATATGCTCCAGCGCACATATCATGCTAAAATCAATATAAATATGCTGAATTTTTACCATCCTACTAATATTATAAATGCGAAAGTTTGTGAGTGTGGATGTATGTATGTATGTATGAATGTATGTATGAATGTATGTATGTATGTATGTTTGTTACTCCTTCACGCAAAAACTACTGAACGGATTTAGATGAAATTTGGAACACAGATAGATTATAACCGGGATTAACATATAGGATACTTTTTAACCTAATAATCCAATACTACGCGGATGAAGTCGCGGGGCACAGCTAGTAATTCATAAAAACTTCGACGAATAATTCCAACTCTGGGGATGCAGAATCATGAGTTGAATCCATGGTATCAGTTTTCGTTACGATGCCCCTTACACCCTGTATAACATACATACTTATAGCAGGAATTTGTATTGAATAATATTGAATGCTCAACCGTCGCAACCAATGATCGCATGCTTTAGGTATATTACTGACAAGATGACACACCTAGTCATGTACCTATATCCAATCTTCATATAAGTACAGTCTCTAAAAATGTTTGGTATAAGTTTCCGTTGACATAGTTTACGTTCAGTACTGATAAAGGTGACTTCAGTTTGAAATATCAATTTAATCAGGCGACCTTGCTTTCGTCGAGCATCGAGGTCCGCCTAATATCATTCACGAACATGTTTTGCGAGATTAAACTAATCACGTTCTGTACTTTTACTATTTCAACTGAATGGTAATGTTTAATCTGATAAGAGATAATATATTATAATCAACATTTCTGGCCGGGACGTAGAAGCTAAACAAAAGCAATCATGCGGATGTGTCAGTTTGTGCTGAATGAAACGATATCTAGATTTCGACAGGAGAATTTTATAATTTTCCAAAAAAAAAAGAAATCCGTTCAACTTAAAACATTATGAAACCACAAAAAAATCTGCAAAGTACTTACTAAGGCAAACCTTTTTTTATTAGCTCCTTTGCGACATTGTCCACATCCGGCGGCGAATTTCCATAATCTTCGACCACTTATATTAGCATAACTAGCTGTGCCCGCAACTTCATCCGCCTGAAATCCCGTCAAAATCGGTCCAGCCGTTTCGGAGATACTTGTGTATTTCATGTATTTTTATTTATTTACGCAGAAACCTAATTACTTTTTCTTAAATTAAAATAACTCCTTATAACATCAGCTATCTGCCAATGAAAGTCCTGTAAAAATCGGTCCAGCCGTTTAGGAGATTACTTGGAAAAAACATACAGACCGACAGACAGACAAAAAAAATCGCGTTTTTGTTATAAGTACCGTATGTACTTTCATATGCATTTAGAGAAAAGGTGTTATTTTTATATTACAAACAGGCACTCCAATTTTATTTATTTTTACGTATGTATGAATGTATATATGTAAGTATGTATGTATAGATAATACGTGACTAATGTACACGAGAACCTTGTTTCACAGAAGACGGGCCGTGGTGTAATCGAAGATTCGACGGTTGGACTTGCTGGGACGAAACCCCGCCCGCCACTACCGCCTATCAACACTGTCCGTATTTTATCGTTGGTTTTGACCCCACACAGTATGTATATAAGAGGTAATTTAAAGAAACAATAATACCTATCTCCACCTATAGGTGCTTTTTGTAAATTGTCAATTTTACATTTTTTTTTCTTATACTCGTATCTACAACTAAAGAAGATCCGGCAAAAAACCCAGCAGGCTTGTCTTTTTTCATTTTGCTATCTTTTTTTTAATCGCCAGTTGCTTATATATACTTAGTTAATAATTACAGAGGGTAGTAGACATAAATATAAATATAATAGGTCCAGTGTGTTTCCCTTACCCTCAGGTGTACCACCTACATTGGAATGCAATAAATAAGTGACGTTACAATTTATAGCAAGATCCTACTAATATTATAAATGCGAAAGTTTGTGAGTGTGGATGTATGTATGTATGTATGTATGTATGTTACTCCTTCACGCAAAAACTACTGAACGGATTTGGATGAAATTTGGAACACAGATAGTTTTTTTTTTTTTTTTTTTTTTAATTGACTATATGTTGTTGGCCAGAGTGGCCATAACAACTTCACCCGGACAGAGGGCGAGCGCAAGTGCACTCCAGGCAGAGGGGCAGGGGGGCAGCTAGCTCAAGGGCGCCACAAGGGACACGACCTCGGCTTGGGCCGCTGCCAGGAGAGGTGGGGAGGGTAAATCTACCACCGGATCGGAACGCGACCTCGACTGAGAAGATCCGGCAATAAACTCAGCGGGCTTGTCGGGTGCCAAGGTGCGTCTAGGTAAGTAGACGCACCTTCTAGCGGAAGCGGGGGTTCGTCGACCTCGCCGGCGAGGTCGGTGTCTGGTGGGGAGTGTGCGTATGTCGTTCTCCTCGACATCTGAGTCTAACACAGATAGATTATAACCGGGATTAACATATAGGATACTTTTTAACCCAATAATCCCATACTACGCGGATGAAGTCGCGGGGTACAGCTAGTTAATAATATAATAGTTACGGAAACGCGTTGGGTATTGGTACTTTAGTAGATACAGCCTATTTTTACCCGACCTACAGAAAAGCCAAAAGGAAGGTTTTTGATTTTTTTTAAGAAATATATCAGTACTATGTAGGTATTTTTATTCAAATTCCACATATGAGTACATGCCTCACATATGAGTACTTGTGTAATAATATCATGGCAATTAATATGATTTATTTGACGTCAACAAAGATAAAAGTGCCCATTTACTTAATTCAAAGATGACAGCGCTATTTGGCGAAGGAACTATTTCATCAATTCGATATTGGCAAATGGTGATATTCGTAAAGAAGCAGAATAATTGTTTGTGTATAAAAACATATTTATTAGGCACTCGCGAGTCGAGTGGTTCAATGGATTTGTTTGTGGCTGGCTTCACTCGCGCTAGCAGCCATAAATGCCAAGCGTACCGCCTCACCAGCGTCGACTAAATTCTGTAATGTATTTACACCCTTTGATCAAGAAATACTACAAGCGATATTTAATTTCACTAATAATGCATCACATTTTAGCGATTGGGAAAATAACCTGTGCCCTAACCACGCTAGCAACTCAAATCGTAATAGAAAAGCAAACGCTCGCGTTTACGTTTCAAACGCTCCGCTTTTGATGTTTTGCTGACACCATACCATATCAATTTCAGTAGAAATCGTGAAGCTCGTATCAGCAAAACGTCAAAAGCAAAGCGTTTGAAACGTAATCGCGAGCGTTTGCTTTTCTATTACGATTTGAGTAGCTAGCGTGGTTAGGGCCCTGGTCATGGCAACCCCTAGTCAAAGGGCTGATTCATATATCTCACAGAGAATTAGTATTGCCCTGGCACTACTGCCTGTCCTCTGGGCCCTTTGCCAAGCGACGGAGGTCTTTGAAATAGTACTATACTATTTTTATTGTATTTATTGGCGTACTTATAATTATTTTCTCACATTTTATAATCATATGTATTAATAGCTGTGCCCCGCGACTTCATCCGCGTAGTATTGGATTATTGGGTTAAAAAGTATCCTATATGTTAATCCCGGTTATAATCTATCTGTGTTCCAAATTTCATCCAAATCCGTTCAGAAGTTTTTGCGTGAAGGAGTAACAAACATACATACATACATACATAAATACATACATCCACACTCACAAACTTTCGCATTTATAATATTAGTAGGATTATAAACAAACAGGAAAAACAAGAGTGTACCGCTAAGTTAAAAGCTTTAAAAGGTCTTTGAGTGTACCTATTGAAGGAATAGGTGAGACTGAATGTGACAATAATAAAATATATGTCTGTGAACATATCTCACCGTCTCCGTTCCTGGAATTCATATCGGATTTTATCACCTTTTTTCACCTTTGATTAAATGAAGAGTATTCACGTGTATAAACTTTGCCGTCACTGAAATAAAATCGAGTCTATTATAATAATATATTTATTTAGCATGAAGAAAATATTCGTGAGGAAAGATAAGCATGTAGTACCTAATATTATTGATATAATTATATTACTACACTTGCTTTTGTAATTTACAATCCCAGCTTTTAATGTGTTGGTAACATTGACAATCAATTTAACAGTACATGTTATACATTTTAGATTTGTCATGTTTGTATCTGAGTAGGTATATGTACGGTCCTATATTTTATACTTCGGTACCTGTATACTTATTATTCGATGGTACCTAGTTAAGTTACTGGCTACCATCCACCGACTGCTATAATTTATTTTGAGATAACAGAATTTCGTGGGTATATTTTATAATAAGGAGCAGGAAATAGCTGGATAACATATAAGGAAAAAATGTATATTCTAAGTATATTGTAGGAAGTCAAAGTACTTACTAAAAATTATGGGTTACGAGCAAATTGCCTAAATAACAAGATATCTAAGAACGCAGGATACTTAAAATTCATCATGGTATCATGACTATCTAACAGGGTGCCTGAAACGGGTGGTCACGTTGTCATGACTATCAAGCAGAGTTCATAAAATACGTCATTAGTAACAAGCAGGGTGCATAAAATGCGTCATAAGTAACAAACAGGGTGCATAAAATGCGTCATGAGTAACAAACAGTGTGCATAAAATGCGTCATGAGTAACAAGCAGGCTGCATAAAATGCGTCATGAGTAACAAACAGGGTGCATAAAATGCGTCATGAGTAACAAGCAGGCTGCATAAAATGCGTCATGGGTAACAAGCAGGCTGCATAAAATGCGTCATGAGTAACAAACAGGGTGCATAAAATGCGTCATGAGTAACAAGCAGGCTGCATAAAATGCGTCATGGGTAACAAACAGGGTGCATAAAATTCGTCATGAGCAATGTTGAGTACGCTTTTGACATGTCATTTTGTAATGGTATGACATTTCCTAGACAGCTATCAGACTTGAGATTGATTTATAAATACGGGCCTGGGCTATGCATGCAATGCAATGGCATAAGACATAGCGGATTCCTTATTCATTTCACACTCAATTCGTACCCGTAAAGAGCGGTGCCCAAAATCAATCTTATCGACATGAAAATCAGCTTTCAAACATCCCATTAGTCAAAGAAATGTATGTATTTTCGAATGTTTATAAATCTTCCGTCTTCACTATACATAAATGTACCTATTTATGCAACAAAGTAATTTGTCAGCGTCTGGCTTTTAAATGCGGAATACTTCCTCTATCCGATCTATCAATGCATCTCAACACATGGACCTTAAATAACTTTGCCTTGGAAACCAATAAGTAGACACTTATTGTGCCCATTGAAACGTGATAATAGGAATGTTAAGGGTGGCCGTGCACTTGGCTGGGCTATGAAGTCAGCCCACCCGCTCCGAAAAATAGGATCACTTCATTTCCTATTATCTCGAGCTAAGCAGGGTGAAGCTGAGGAAATGAAGCGATCCTATTGGTGGAAGCGGGCGGGCCAGCTTCATAGCACAGCCAAGTGAACGGTCACCCTGAATAACAATCCATTGTTCTCCTGGTTTGAGCATATCCCACTGGTATCCTCGTAGCGGGTGGTTGCAGATTTGGTTCCCGTCAGAGCAAGTTCCGGAACATACACCGAGACTCAAACTTGTGGGATCGGGCTCAAGTGGATCTCAAGTCTGAGAGCGACCTTGAAAATGTCATTCATAAGTCATGCTAGTATAACATTTCATGTCACAGCGCACTCAAGACCGTTCTCAGTCTTGATATTGATTTCTTAATACGAGCTTTACTTTGGGAGCATACAATTTGTGTATAAGTCTGTTGACATTTATTTCATCAATTTGATACTCATGAGATTATAATAAGATGTTTGTTCTAGTTGCACGGAGAACGGCAGCTGGTTTACGCCCCCTGACTTCAACAAAACATGGACAAATTACACCACCTGTGTGAATTATGAAGACCTGGGCGTGAGTACCCATTATACAATTTATTAATTTTAAATCTGCGCTTTTGCCGCTATTTTTCAAAGATAATTTAAAGGTTTATTTGTGAACAAACTGCGAATGTTACGAAACTGTATTTAAAAATAATATTATATTGTTTTATTATGTGCATAAAAGATACAAACCCGTGCCATTAGCACACTCTTCTAACGTAATCGTATCGTCACTATATGTATAGCTTTGATGTGATGGGAACGGGAAACGATGACGCTAACGTTATGCTAAGTAGATTGTGCTTAGGCAACTATCCCTGAGTCTTGGTATAACAGAGATTGCCCGCAGTGCTTTGTGACATACCTGTAATTAGTTAACATTATTTATTTTCCTATTTTAATTTTTGTTTTATTTTTTAAAATAAATGCATACACATTTAGATACCTATCAAATTATTTACACGATACCGCAGTACAATAAAAAAAAACTGCAAATTTGTACTTTATATGAATAACAACAAGTATTGTACCTACTGTTCAAAGATTTCATAAGTTTATTATTTAACTTTCCCCCAAAGCCGATAGTTAAAAAGTTACAAAAACCAGTACCTACATGATTGACCTTGTAGGTACCTATGCGAAAGAAAGTGCGTTTTTTTCATGTACATGAAGAGGTTATACTACCTCTTCATGTACATTGTTTTGTGGTACAATTCACGCCACGCGAATGTTCAATGGCGTCTTTATAAGCGATGCTTAGAAGCGACTGGTTCTTGTATCCTCGCATATACCTGGACGAAGTGTTGACCTAATTTGTATTGTTATTTTATTTTTCTTACCGTTATGTATTTTATTCAATTAATTACCTATTAAATTATTAGTTCAATATGTGTTTTTGAATGCTAACGCGATGTTTTCTTAAGTTATTTTGCTTATTCTATGCACCTATGCCAACTTCTGCGGTTTTGATACAGACTCGACTTGACTGAAGCATGTTTAGCCATCCTGTTACTCTATATCACGTTTATAACTATTGTTATTTATTCCGCTGTCCCACTTTTTGCATATATAGATAAGTTTCCTTTATAGTGTTATATTTACTCGTTTTCGAGAAATATGTTATAATGAATACTGTGTTTTTACTTTAATAAAAATGGCCTGAAAGTTTATTCATAATTGTGTTAATTAAGGACTCTGACCCCCATATCAGAGGTGAACGCGGCCGGGCCATAAAGGCCCGGATAAAAAAAAAAAAAAAAAAAAAAAAAAAAAAAGCATGTTTAGCCTTTATTATCAGGTGGACGGTCTATCAGTGCGCCTGCCTATGCAATAACAAAATAAACAAAACAAAGTCGTTTAACTAAACCAACTGATGATCTGATGATCTGAGGCTGATGAATGGATACATTGTTTTATTTCGTCTACAGTATACATAACGTGTAATACTTATTATTATGTGTGTTATTACCATGTGCATGGGTACATTCGTACGTTTTGCTCGTTGCTAGCGTATGCGTTAGTTTTGTCAGAATATTATTTTCTCGGAAGATCGCTGTACAATTTGCATTACAAGTATTGTTCGTTGACGATAGCGATAAGCGGGTGTAAAATTAAAAAATAGAGCTACCGGCCATGACGTTGGTCTCGTCCTGCCGCCCTGGTCTCTACATGAGGTAGACAGGCTGCCTTAACATAGGCACTATCCGTCGGCCGCCTCGGCACCATTCTTGGAACGCGGGCTCCGACACACAGTACACTACCATAATATTAAGATTTATTAATATGAAATCGCATTTTACTACTCTCTATTTTTAAACTCTTGTTATCTTTTAAACTGAAACCGGGGAAGTAATAACCACCGAAACATATTCGTTCGTATATCTATTTTTTATCTATATTATTAATGATATCTCTCTAGCATATAAGTACTTTATAGATACTTTAAATTATGGTTTAGAAATGTAGTTCATATAACTTAGGTATGGTAAGATAAGTCATGATATTGTAGATAAAAGAAGATTACATATCTATGTGTCTTTTCATTGTTTGTAATATAGAACTTGTGAATGAAAACTCTCAAAACATGAGAAAGATAACAAAAAGTATAGAATCTTGCAAAAACAATACCACTCACACTTATCTGCGGTTTTTTTATAATAATACCTAGTTCACAATGTATGCGATTATCTTGTTTTGTTGTTTTTAATTAGGATGAATATATATAATTCATTTATATTGTAAATATTTCGTGTCTCATCAAAAATTTGTGTGATTATTTTTGTAAATAATGATTTATAGAATAACATAATTTCTAAGAGAAATACCTTATTTTGTTCCAGTTTCGGACAACCGTAAACAATATATACATAACAGGTTATTCAGTGTCTCTGGCCGCGCTGCTCCTCTCCATTTTGACTTTCTGTTATTTCCGGTAAGAATTTCCTGGATTTACGACTTATACATACAAAAGTAAGCAGGAGCAAAAGTTGGATCAGCCACAATTGTTCTATTTTTCCAAATCACTTTGTTAATTTTTTTTGGGACTTGTTTTGGTATTTGTGTTATTAAAATAAAAGGAATTGTTTTAATAATCAAGATGTTGCGTATTGCATTTTCATATACGCCAAAGATGTTGTACCAACCATAAAAATATGTGGTCGGGGTATCCCCATCAAGAACGAAGTTCTTTATCACAAAATTTTAAGTTTTTAGATTTCTCACTATCCAGTCACATGAATAACTCACTTACGCCATCTAGTTGATTATTGAGGGAACTTTTTCAAAGTGGACATTACAAAGATACATAACGTTTTTCAAGCGTGACAATTACGGCCATTTAACTCCTACCGCAAGCCGCGTAGGGTAACCTGGTTCCAAAAAACTGACGGGCTTCCATCTAACAGCTGACCTTTGATTAAATCACTCGCAACCAATCAGCTGTACTAAACAATGGATCATGATTATTTTTGCGATAAGTAGCCTACACACATAATCCTAGCATTGACTAGTAGCCATGCCAAATATTTTGCGATGTCTTTATGTATTAATTTATTAATAACACAAATATATCAACCCAACAATGAGAACATTGTAGCTTGTCAACTTTTACTGTCGCTGCCATACTTAGGTATATTAGTATCGGTATGGCGATATTGTTTCATTTTCATCACATTATCCGTGAAAGTGGTTAGCTGAGTTAACCTAATTCGTAGACAAGCTGGCTAGCGATGTTCGTTAGATATGCTTACTGTTTGTATACCTATAAGTATATAATATATATATATAGTTGTTCTTTATATCATATACTCGGCATACTAGCCTACGATTGTAGCCTATACAAGGTGAAACATAATGGGTATACTTTTTTTTTCAAAACTTAACTTTGTATTTCTCAAACCATCAGCTTTAGAGGGAACTTGAAAAACAAAAGGTGTTATAGGAATACAGCTATTGACCGATTTCACAAGTCTACAAAACCGTTAGTACTTCAACTGTCCCACAAAGCCGATAGTTTGAGATTTACAAAGTTAAGTTGCAAAAAAATAGTATACCCTTTTTGTTTCACCTAGTAGAGGCTTGCGATACTATAGGCATCGCTCACACATTGCCGATCTGAAGAGGATTAGGACAGAGGGAGAGGAATGCATGATTCGGTTGGGTTCTAGCTCTCTCACTCATAGTACGAATCGCAGCTATAATAGCTACATTACGCTGATCTTATGGGAGAGGGTGTTACCTACTACCCTGTTCAAGCCACCCCGTATATGAGCTGGAGTCAATTTGCCAGAGTTTGGCACCACCTTAAAATAAGGTAGTAGAGCCGGCATGACGTCATAAACCTTGTGCCAGAATTCGTAAACTATTGTCACTTCCCATAATACAGATTTATTTCTAGTTTGGGTGACAGAGTCTAACGTTTCTCCTGTCACATGTTTTACAGCCTTTAGTCCTAAGATATAATGTATGTACTACATATAAATACTTACTGTAAAGGCTTTATTTTTCAAATAAAAAATATACTGTCATTCTTATTTCTTCTTCTTTCTTTAAAAATTTGGCCCACCAAGTTAATATTTCGCTAGTGTCAAGTAACAAATCCCCATTACAAACAATTAATAACAATACAATACAATAATGTGACGGTCCACTTTGGAAAACCAAAATGTAGCCCCCCCCCTGCTTATTTCTTAATTTGAGCGGGATGGCATATGCTTACATTAGCGTAACGCTACGGTAAATATTTCATTCTCGGGGTTCAGGTGTCAGAACCGACATTGTTTCATGACTGCTTTCAGTTTTTATAAAAATACCAAGCGGCAACTTTGAATCGCATATACCTTAACGTTTAAAAAATAATTATTGTAATTTAACACTTATTTCATTGGGTTTATTTGAACTGTAGTTGCATGTAACTAATATTTAAAAAATCGTATTTTTGTTATAGAAGTCTTCAATGCATGCGCATACGCGTCCATAAGCATTTGTTCTCCTCGTTCGCCCTAAGCAACACCTTTTGGATAGTGTGGTATAGGACCATCGTCGACCATGCCGACGTCGTCAGGGACAATAAGGTAATTTACATTTTATTCATCTCACTAAACCACGGCCAACGGCAAGCGACATACAACGGTAATGTTGAAGTTCAAGTCTGGTACCGCCAGGCTCGCCGCGATTGGGGAGGCCATTTTGTATATTTATGGTTCATTCTGATGTGCCTGAATAATTCACAACGTTGATTAAAAAATTATTAATGTGATTGTTTCAAATTAAACTATTCATTTTCGTATCGCTCCTCGTTGGCCGCTCGTGCTCTCTTGTCATACGCCATGGTCCATAGCCTACATCACGTAGATACCCCAATAGTTTACATATCGTGTCATAACAGTCGAATTGACTAATCAATCTTAAAATATAACCGAAATATTCTAACCTTGTACTGTAAATTATTTATACTGAATATACTGGCCTATTTATACGACTTCTCTGACATTTTATAAACAAGTCGTTGAGATGTTGAACGTACAGGCGAAGCAAAAAGGAGGGTTAATTATTTGACCGGTATATATGTTTGTATGTTCACCTGTTCCCCAAAACTCCTAAACTGCTTATCATAATTGGACAAATAAAGTATCGTTGGAAGCGTCTTGATCGTCCGCGGGTTTAATAAATTATG
This sequence comes from Notodonta dromedarius, assembly GCA_905147325.1. Classification (NCBI taxonomy): domain Eukaryota; kingdom Metazoa; phylum Arthropoda; class Insecta; order Lepidoptera; family Notodontidae; genus Notodonta; species Notodonta dromedarius. The sequence continues at coordinate 7,667,768 of LR990160.1, read as the reverse complement.
TGACGTCACATTCAGTTAAATATGGCGCTCTCAATTGCATTGGCTGAATCGCCTCAATTCACAAACTTGATTTCTTCTTTTTTTGTACACAGACATGGTGTCAAGTTCTTCATGTAATCACCGCCTATTTTATGGTTACGAATTATATTTGGATGTTCTGCGAAAGTCTTCATCTTCACATTGCTCTAGTTGTAGTAAGTATCTAAGTACATTTAATAGCTTATACAATCGACGCGAGTACTGAGTACTGTACCTATCCAAAGTGACAATTTCAATCAGTATCAATAAGCAATCAGGACCATTTAACGCAAAACATGTGCAAATAATGAAATGTTATCTCCTCTGAGCTCAATACAGCAGCTAATTTAGAAACTAGCGCTAAATACGTGAATGGATTTCTAATCTTTTCTGCTTCATAAATTCTCAATTGTATATGAGGCCGCCTCCCAGTCTACCCTGTTTCGTGACACTTCATTATACATCTTTGTGAGATTCATCTAGTAGCTTAAGTGACTCCTCAGAGTAGCAACCCATCGGAAGCCAGACCGGGCAAAAATGTATTAACACACGAATAGGCTATGATTTTCTCAGATTCCTGAGTTTCTTATTTCACTACAACTTCATATGTATTGAGAAGGTGCAGATATACGTAGCTAGCTTGTCAATTTTCCGCAGCAAATGGTCCTACCTACATTGATACACAACGGAAGCCATGCATATCGTAGCAATCAACCCACGGAGAAGCTTTCAATTGCATTTCTCTTCGTGAGTTTTAATTTCCATGGATTTTTTCAACGGAAATTCAAATTCTGAAATTGTTATTAGTCCATTATTCCACTCGGCTTGTTAACATTCTATCGGCAACTTTGCTATTGAAAAAGTTTCATGGCAACCGTATTTTAATGCACTTCGAGATCGGTCATAATAATAATTTTCTCCAACAACTATCGCCATGCGGAAATTGCCACTTAATGACATCGGACAAACACGCTGGTACCAACGAGATCTCAAACTTTCAGCGAAATAATCATATATTAAGAGATACTCCTGTGGGGGTATGCAAACATAATACCGTCTGTCCGTTTGGGTTGCCGGGGCATATCTTATTTATCTAGAGAACATGGTCGCATCTTCTTGAGTTAAACTGGTACATATTTTATACGTAGGTACACAACTGTCATATTAAACCTAGCCTAGTTATTTAACTAACTACAAAATAAAGTTTTGCATAAGAGGTTTCGGGAGTAGGCTCAAGATGTATGTGCCGGCTGGTATTTTCCGACCAATGTAGGTAGAGTCATAGTTATACCGTTTGATTGTATAAGTTAGTACCTGGGTGTGTAGATATATTCCAGTTATGTCTTCTTATGACTTGGTATTAACAATTTAAACTCATAAGCACACGGTGACAATATATCCGCAGGGTAAAATACGAGTATGTCGAAGGGCGCCGCCCTTTTTGCCCATTTTGGAGTTTGCTGACATTATATTTTTTATAAATTAATGGCCTCTTTCCGTTGAGTCAGGCCTAATGTGATTCTGCCAATGTCGACGTCGTAGAGGAGACTTTCTTTAAAAATATGGTCTACTTAAGTTAATAAGTATTTCGCCAATGTCAAGTAACAAATAGTAATAACAAACACAATTAATAACAATACAATACAAAAACGTGACCGTCCACTTTGGAAAACCAAAATTGATAACCGACATTTGAGTTCTAATCCATGGAATTATTTAGTACATCACTGACAGAAGTGAAGTGACACATAACATCAGCGCAGTCCAATCAAGCGATATCTGGTGAGCTGAAAAGTTTTTGCCGTCAACGCTTTTTTGGTTTGCCAAAGTGGACGGTCACATTTACGTATTGTATGCTAATTGTTACTTGACACTGGCGAAATACCTATTGACTGGGGTGGGCCATATTTTTAAAGAAAGAAGAGGAACGCTATACACTCTACCGAGTTTAGGTATAATTCCCTATAATATTGTGAATGGTTCGGTAATGAAAGTGTACCGCAGGTGTTCATCAAGGAAGAAGTGGCGATGCGATGGTTCATGGCACTCGGTTGGGGGTTGTCCTTGCTTATCGTCCTGCTTTACGCTCTTGTCAGGAACTACGCTTCTCAAGACACCACGAGGTATGCCAAATTACACTTTATACGAGGTGTATCAAAAGTCTAAAATAATAGTACTAACTCTATGGAAGGTTAACTTGATATTATTCATACCAGACACTTTACAGTTCTGGCTACGCCAAAGATATCTCTGATTCAGTATAACAAAATCTTCCTTGTCTGATTCATACTGATACGAAAATACCGGATGGAGTAATATGCCTAAGGAAGTGGGTTTGAAATAATTATATGTCATTGTTAAAATGTCATTGTAAGTCAAATTATGAGAGTAGGTACGTTCAAAATTGTTCAAGAGTGGCAATAACTTTGAACTTACGATAACTTCAGGCATTACCGTTACCAAGTTTTGAATCATGAACCTGTAAGACAATTGGACAGAAATTTATCTTTAACTCGTAATTTTCTTTTGTAAGAAACACTCATAATTCTGCTTAGCGAACAGATAAGTGGAAGAAGCTATTTATAGGGTCTTTTTGAAGGCTATATGGGAAGAATGAAAAAATAACATTTTCATAAGAATTATCCTCTCCTGGAAATCAATTTCATTAGAGCTTTCGATTTCCTTTCGTTACTCTCAAAGTAATGCTCTATTACGTACTACCCAGAAATCCGATGTAAGCAGATACCTACCGTATTTATAACGAACAAAGAGCTATACTGCCCTGAAAAGCTTTTTTGAGATATCTGCAAGAACTGTCCATAAAGTGTGCGGAGGCACTTGTGTTAGGATAAACTAAGGACTCGCTCCATTTGCATTCGCATAAATAATCTCAAACCAAAACAATCTGTTCAGAAATTCAGACAACATTCCAGACTAGGCGACAAAATATGGACGTCGAGTCGTGTAAACGTTTTTCGCCTTACTTATAAACATTGTATAGCTGATTTTTACATTTAAAAGAAGAAGACAAAGTATGGTTTAACTATTTTAAAGTCTGTGGTTTTAACTACACAGTACACAACCGCTTAACAACTATTATAAGTCAGGGGGTAAGGTATAGGTTAATTAGGTAGATAGGTGAGTAGCAGGACTTATTATAGCTGTTTCAGAAAATCATGAAAACAACGTGTTTGTATTTGATATTATGATAAGATTTAACATTATATAAATAATACGAGATAACAATGGAATGTGTCAATAAATTAATAACTACCTTCTAAAAATATTTGCTTCTATCTAAACCTGGAACTCTACTCCAAATAATAATGACCAAATTACTATGATATATTTTTAATTGGGACTAATCCCGCCAGAAGTAGGTAAAGAAGTAAGCCATCCTGGCTTACAGAAGTAAGCCGGGATGGATAATGGTGTCCAATGATGACGCCGAGGTTTGACCCTCAATGAATCCCGGGGAAAAGCTAAATTGTCTTGTAATCCGCACGAGTTTAATTGAAAGAAAGAATAGGAGGCGTTGGAAGAAAATTACCACTTCCATCCGTTCCAAAGTGGGAGACAAAACTACCTAATTTTATAACAGTATAGGCCAATTAAGATTAATACTAATTTTTAGCCATAAAATGTTGCTGTATGTCGACGTCTCTACCGTATCCGTACAGATGTATAGACTTGTTTTTCTGACGACGTTATCTGGTCGACTACTCTCATAATTTGCATATTTTTAGATGTTGGATGGACGAAAGCGACGCTATCTGGATTATCATCATTCCAGTTGGTCTTTCTTTACTTACTTCCTTCGGTAAGTAGACTGGTCTGTACCTACGCAAGTTCTTTATAGCCTTCTGGGAGCGGGCCTTTTCCTGCGCTCTATTTTTCTTTAAATTATTAGTTGAAGGACCCCATATTTTGGTGCCAAGTATTTATTACGTAGGTAACTGAAATACTCCAATTTCCTCTTATTTATCTTAAAAAGTAATGTATTTAATTAGTTAATGTAGTTAACTGTATTTTATTCGAAATATGTAAGCTTTATCCAATATATCAGCATTTGTTAGATTTTTTACTTGTGATATAAGTATAGAATTCTGGACTGCGCATACACCTGATCAAAAATGTGTGAAACAACTGAAATCAATAAATATGATGATACATTTTTAATTGTACTGGAATATTACCTATTGTGACATGATTTAATTTTGCAAGCATAATTTCCTTCTGTATTACGATGTTTTTTTATATTGCAACATTTTTATTTGATACCTATTACGCGGCAAGCGCCGCAAAAAAGATAAAACGGAACATATTATCTTTATGCACCTATAATATTCAAACTTGTGACCTATTTGCCACAGAGCTAAATATTCCGAACCTCAGACATCCAAGCCATAACGAATACCATAACCAATAAATGTATTCTCGTACCCACGGCCCGTAAACAAAGCTGTTAAATGTCTCTAAAGTTAATCAACCTCTTGAAAGCATCTTCAGAGCCATTACAGGGCCTCGGAGTTGCCCCATTTTTCTTAATAACAATTAATCTACCTACCTACCTGCAATTTGCAGAACGTATTTTCCTGGTAGCTCTACCAATATTTTTAATCACACCGATAAAATCGTATTTATTCCCTGAATGTAGAGTGTGTAAAGTAATGTAGTGCGATAAGTTTAACTGTTGTTGGCCTCATAATACCTCTAGTTGAAATTAGATTTTCTGACGATCGGTAAATGATACCTCGCAAGTGTTTGTATAATAGCGGTACAGTAAGAAAAAAATACGACAGCAAATGATTATTATGATTCCTATTACTTGTTAGTAGCTTTTTATTATACATTTGGTGATCACAAATACCTCGCAATCATATTACCTATATTATTTATTATTATTTTGTATGCATGGTTTTCTCATATCATAATTTAAATTATCTTTGTTTAAAGTCAAAGAGTTTTTTTTATTAAAGGTATACGTTACTGCTTCAGGATTATAACGGTAATAGGACCTGACTAAAAATTCAATGTTTTATTTATATTATCTGAAAATATATTATTGCAAGCTTTCAACACATTGTAACCTACTTTAAAAATATTTTTGGTCCATACGAGGATGTCAAGTCCTAACTTACCAATCGCGATAACTCGCATAAGGTAGATTATCCAAAAATAACTGTAAACCTGACACCCACTCTTGAGGGGTGAAGGGGGGAGGGTGGAAAGTGTACGCTAACAGCTGGAACTTGATGCTTGACCCTTTCTTCGTCATTTAAGTGAAGTAGGTAGCTGTAATTAGCCCTTCAATAGAGTAACCGACAGATATCTGTCGTAGTACCTAGCCTAAGCCCATTATATAAATTTAGTGTTTCAGATGCTTTGTATAGGTACATCATTATCAATTTAAACATACTAGTATAGTAACCTATTACAGGTAACATTACAAACTTTTTTTCACCATAAAATTTTGCGGCCATAGCACCAAACACGAAATTAATCTCACAGTGCTTGTGTTCATATAATAATAATATTTTATGTTTTCTAAATTTTCACATTATCATCAACACTTGCAGTGTTCCTGGTGAATGTCGTGCGAATACTCGTTATGAAACTCCGCCCTGTTCCGAACCAAAGCATGTGTGACTCCGTGAAGAAGGCCGCCAGAGCTGCTCTTATACTGGTGAGTTACATTTTAATAATTGACCATTATTCGCAACACCAACGGCCATTGATGGGTATCATAAAAAAAAAAAAAAATTTAGACCTTTTAACGTGCCGCTCCTGGGCACGGGGTTCTCCTCAATACAAGGGGGATACAGGCCATAATCCACCACGCTGGCCCAGTGCGTGTTGGCGGATTTCTCATGTCTTTCGAATATTGGTTAGATTTCCTAACGATGTTTTCCTTCACCACATATAACCCATATCCACATATAACCCATATCCACATATAACCCATATCCACATATAACCCATATCCACATATAACCCATATCCACATATAACCCATATCCACATATAACCCATATCCACATATAACCCATATCCACATATAACCCTACCGACAATTGTTTTGAACAACCTTTCGGCTTAAATGTCCACACCTTACGATTTCGGAAACTGCTCCGTAGTAGAATATAAGTCGGCCGCAAGGTTGGTCCTGTGCCAGCTAGTGTAGAAACCACAGGTGCCAACATCCATTATTATCAATTCCCATAGTTTCAAAACCCTAGTATCCTTAGTATCTTTCATTCATGTAGGTACTAACTTGTAAGTGAACTCGAGTTGATAGCAAATAAATTAGTTTTTTTTTTTTTTTTACATTTTAAAGTATGTATTATTTGTGTAGCAAGCCCCTGCAAATCTATTTTATTATTGTGTTTTAAGACAAAAACATTTTCTCATCACCTTTAAGTGCTCCGCAAGTGGTTTCTTTGTTCCTGTTAAGACTGGTACGTTTATCAGTGAAACAGACACTAAGTCACTTTAATAAATCAGTATAATTACATTTCGTGTCGTTGTCGGTACGAGATATCTAGAGCCGAGTATTTTGTTCTGAAGATTGTCTTTGTCCTTCAATAGGTATATCTAGGTTGATCCTACTCTAGTCCAGAGATTAATTCGGGGAGCGTCGCTAGTCATCAAGAGTCACCACAAGCTGCTTTGCGAAAAGTTTATATTGAAAATTCCACAATTATTACCTACCTACACCAAGAATAACTTTTCCAACTAAGTGAGGCCCGTGTTAATAAATCGATCTCAAGTCTGATAGCGATCTTGGAAATGTCATTTCAGGACAAAATGGCATGACAAAAGCATACTCAAAACCACTCCCAGACTTGTGATCGATCTATTGATACGGGCCTTAATCAATTAACGAATAAGCCTCGCTATTCAGCGCGGAAATGCGGCCAGCCTCCTGGGCACTTTTGGCATCGACGACGATGTGGAGGCACTTTTGTATAAGTAGGTATATAATTTTATATTATTTTTTTATTTATATTTTACTTTAAGTCAAAACAAATTTACAAAACTCTCAAATTATTAAAAAAAACTACAATATTTGGCCCATGCGGAAGCGTACCCAAGATGCTAGCCGCATTCCCTCGCTGGATGGCTAGAGCCACTCGCTGAGCGATGTAATCGCATCGACCAATCTTTTTGAGATCTCTTCAAATGAGATTAAGTTAGTTTATAAGTTCTGTACATAGTATAATATATTGATTGTATGATTTAAAATATTTAGCAAACATGATTTAGCAAGCCGACACCGTTTTGTCTATACATTTTTGACAGACGCTAGCCGTGTTTGACATAGATACAGTAGAATGTATGGAAATTATCGGTGCCGGGTGAACCCTTTTAATTACCCCTTTGCGTTAGTTGCAAGATATAGAATAAGTACTTGAACATGCAAATCATTTATCCTCTCTCGGTCTCTTAGTGGTAGATTACACATTTGTAATTCATGAAGTTCCTCATTTGGTCTCGCAAGTTTTCCAAGGAAAGCAAATATGTGTAAATAATAAGCACAATTCGTATACAGCAATATGCGTTTTGTTTACTCATGCTGGCATTTTGAAGGACACAATCGTATACAAATCATAACATATCATGTGCGTCAACGTTGGTTTAGAAAACATTTATTTGCGGATATAAATATAAATTATTAAATTAATTTAAGCTCACAGAACCATGGCAAGATTCTTAACTACATTAACTTGTCAAAATAAGGCAAATTAGAGAGTTTCAAATGTCTTCTAATTGTTAATATTACATAACCAGTAATAGAAATGATAGGATGATATTTTTTTATCTCTCACTCCGCATTTTTCAAAAGATTCATTGGAACGCCATTGTTTCGCAAACGTTTTGTGATCTTTAAATATTTGAATATCGCACAATTTAATATTTTAAACCACCACACCATAGTAGATTACCAGGCTGGTTACCGGAGCTGTCCAAATCCGGCTACAAAGCGTTCAAGACGGACGATGTGATGTATAGCTAACTCTTTTTTACTTACAACGTTGTCTCAAGAGTTAAAGTAGAGAAAACACGTACTCTCAGTTATGAGAGAATAGGCGAGCGACCATACATACAAACAAACATACTGGTCAAAATTATAACCCACCTTTTTGCTTTGCCGTTATTTAGTTAGTTATTTATGAATATTACATTTTTATATATTTCTCTCTTGCCCAGATTCCCCTCTTCGGTCTTCATTTCATTATAATACCGCTCAGTCCACGGACTGGTACATCAGGAGAAAAAATATATCAGGTGGTGTCGGCGCTCATCACTAGCTTGCAGGTAGGTTCATTATTGATCATTATTATATATCACATAATTATATTTATATTTGACGACCGCTTGGCGCAGTGGTACGCTTATAAGCTGACTATTAGGTATGTTATATAAACAAACATACGGTGCTTGTACTAATTGTATTATTTAGAATCGATACCTAAGTAAATAAATGGTCTAGCAATAAAACAATAGCTAATAAATAGCTAAGGGGATAATTTTGAGAAACACGAGTAGACTATTTTCGAAAACGGAAACAAAAACGAATAGAATATTTTCCGATATTAGTTTCTTAACGATTCGACTTTGTTTTATTTTAAGTCAACATAACGGTTTCTGAAAAAGAATGACCCACGAATTTACGAAACGCTTTTTTGAATGTTGGCGATCCCGAATCGGTGACTGACTCGAACCCGAACATTGCTAGATTACATTTCATATCGCTCCTCTTTTGCCGTGGAATAAATATAATATTAATAATAAATAAATAAATATCGCCAGACGAACACACCAACTGTATGATCCCAAACTAAGCAACGCTTGTACTATGGGTATTGTACGATGGACTAGGGACGATCCCAGTGACACCCAGACCAGGGCAAATTACGAAAAGGCCATTTCCTAAATTTACCCCAGCGAGAATCGAACCCGCAACCACCATGTGCAGTGAGCCGAGCGGCCTACGCTGGCACCACTGCGCCAAGCGGTCGTCAAATAGAGGTAGGTTTATATTTTAACTAGATGAAAACCTAGCTTCGCTCAGGTGAAATGTGACTCATTACGATTTTCGGAATGATGTGTGTACTTAATCCAAACAAAGTAAATCACTATGCAAAGCAAAACTAAATGAAATAAATACTCGTACGGAAACAACATGAAGACTGAATTTGTTTGTTCTGACAGCTCAATCAATAAAGGCTCTTCTTCTTCTTTCTTTAAAAATATGGCCCACCCACTGAGAACACTGGCACCGTCATCACTGACACTGACTGACATGCGTTGATAGAAAATATGGCGATACTGTGCCGAATATTATAATTATAACATTGTTTATCACGACAATCCGAATTTTGCGGACATACGTTGTCGACTCGAAATATATTTTTTTTGTTTTATTATTCAGGTTAGGTTTCAATCGAGTCTACCGTACCCCTTGACGGAATTATTAATATAGATGCAACAACGCGGAATACGTAGAATGCCTCCTTTAATAAAGGGTAAAGAACGTAGATGAATTAACTCATTACCGGACGAACCCGAGGCGCATCCCTGAAAAGGACAGCGTGAAAATTCTTTCATTTTCTAAAAAAATACGAGACTGCTATTGATGTAATGTTTAACAGAACCAGTGTGATACAATGGGTGTGTTGCGTTTTAGATATTTTCACAAACCGCCGCCTTCGCCGCGTGATTCTGTTTGTTTACATAAACTGATTTAATATAAAAGCGGTCAATATAACATTATGTTTCCGTATCGTACACTTGCGTTCGAATAAAAAATATATTGGAATTAAATTCAAACTTATGCCCGCATTAATTTGCGATAACAAGAATTACCCATCATGACATTCGACGTCGGGACTTCTGGGCCCTAACCACGCTAGCTACTAAAATCGAAATAGAAAAGCAAACGCTCGCGATTACGTTTCAAACGCTCCGCTTTTGACGTTTTGCTGACACCATATCATATCAATGTCAGTAGAAATCGTGAAGCTCGTTTTATTTTGTAGTTTGAGTAGCTAGCGTGGTTAGGGCCCTGGTTGTAATTAGGGTTTTTAACCGACTTAAAAAATGGAGGAGGTTCTATTTTCGACTGTATGTATATTTTTATATACCTCTTATATAGGTATATAACAAAGTTGGCAAACGAACATACGACCCGCGTTACCACAGTCTATAGATGCTTCCAATACTAATGGCAATGCTCGCACGTTGCCTACATGTGCTTCAAGTCGTTGCTTGACGATGTATACAGTCAGGCAATTAAAAGGTTAACCACCTTAGAGTCGACTTTTGCTTGCACGAGTGCAAGAAACAATAATGCCAACATTCCAGTGCAAGAAGCAGTGCTGTCAACATTTTAATAACATTGTCAACTTATAATTGTCACTATGTGACGTGTGTAGTATGTGACATTGACAGGCACTGGGAATAACAATATTTATAGTTTTAAGAAACTTAAAAAAAACAAAGAGGATATAATAACTACGTATATCAAAAATATGAATGGCAGGTCAAACCATTAGACAAGTTAAAAAAACACACAGCTTTGTTCTGAGTAAATTTAAACTTTGCTGTCGAACAGTTAGAACATAATTTTCTTACAGCTGTCTGTTCTCTATGACTTAGTTTTAAAACGTATGCTCGCACCACAATAATTTTAAAAATGGTTAAGGTCTGTACACCAAATGATACTATAAATTATTAATACAAAGTTAAGTGATTTGTATTGATCATTATTAGGTTATTAAAGCTAAACAAAGATAGAGATGTAGAAACATAAAATAACTTTAAAATTGACATTTTCGCAGTATGACAGGACAACAACGGACTATCTATTTAAATAACTCAAAGGTGACTAACTGACTGACTGACATAGTGATCTATCGACGCACAGCCCAAACCACTCGACGGATCGGGCTGAAATTTGGCATGCAGGTAGATGTTATGACGTAGGCATCCGCTAAGAAAGGATTTTGATTAATTCTACCCCAAGGGGATAAAATAGGGAGTGAAAGTTTGTATGAAACTTTGTCAATTAAATTCCACGCGGACGAAGTCGCGGGCACAGCTAGTATAATATATACCTTTAGGAAAAATAATAATATAATTATGTTGAAATGCAGGGTCTCTGCGTGTCGGTTCTGTATTGCTTCACGAACAATGAAGTGACCGCAGCCATAAGGGCCTACTTGTCGCGGTTCAAAAGGAAAAATGAAGCCATCGCTATGACAGGTAACTATTAACACATGCCTTTTTTATATTTATAAGTACACAATCAAACACTACCTTAACTTGAAGCCCACTTGTATGATAAATTGCAACCCTCTACAATTTTAGTTATATATTCACTCAGATAATTACATTAGACGCTCATTCACAGTTCAGTACTTGTACATATTATCTGCAAAAATATTCACAAGGCTTTATCACTTGCTTCTTTTTATTTGTCTAGTAGAAACAAAACTTTATAAAACTCTGCCTTTTATAGTTCAGCTTACTAAATTAGGTATGTACGTTATTAATTAAATTGATTTAAAATTAGTTTAATTAGTGGCCTCATGTTTGTATCAGTTATAAACCTGATGCTTCATCAACATCTCATCGGTTACCTTTTTTCGTTGCACGCTTCATCAGCAAGACGCTGAGCGGTAAGGCCCTCTGTGCACTATTCCTTAAATTGTCGGTACTGCATTTATTACCCGACCTTCGAACGATGAGGCTGACTAACATACCTACAGCCTTTTATTCGATATGGTTAACGCAACTGTTATGCTTGTATGATAGTGGATGCAGCATTCGTGTGTACCTGTCCATTTACAACTGTGCATTTCTTTTATTATTGGTAGTCATAAGCCTCCTCAAGCGTTGTCTAACCCAATAGTGTCGCATCTCAAGTGATACTTAAATAATATAAAAGAGTATTTAAAATAAACCGAACTTGGATCGGGATAGTGCGCAATGGCCCCATATTACCGTCATAGAAAATAATTGCTGGAATGTAATTAAAAATAGGTTAGTAAAATGTTTTGTAAATAATTTATGTGTTACAACCGACCGTCCGAAATGTTCTATGTGATCAATGTTGGTAACATACACTCAAATATTGCTAAGTATTGGCCTATATTTGAGTTGTTTAGATGATTAGGCAAGCGATGAAGAAACGTGTGGGAGAAAGCAAATGACGTCTCCGCATCCATTCGACCCAAACAATTAGTGATCACTTGCACTTCAATAATTGTACTGAAGCTAAGCGGAGAGGGTATATAGATATAATTAACACCTATTACTGCTATCGCCTTTTCCCCCAATCGATCGACAGTCGATAGATTTATGGTAGTACAGTTTCTACTTCGAGAAATTCGGTCGAATGATTAGCCCTTAACACCCTTTGTCCGAAACTCGTTTGGTGGATACCGACAAAATAACTATTTTAAACTACGCAAATTTATACAGAACGAAAAGAAACCGAAAGATACATAATATCTCAGTTCCAACTTCCTTGAATATATCTATCCACGTAGAGTCTAAATAAATTTTCCTATCCCACACAAAATTCCGTTTGGGATTGTCACTGTAATTAAAACTTGTGACCAAGGTAGCATGTGAGAGAAATTCAACCTTATGGCATCAGAATGGTGACACAAAATTAGCCTTAGATATAGTGGCTCAGGATTACAATATTTTTGACTGTACATATTAGTAGGTATTTGGTGTTCCACAACTGAACTGTATCCACCTAAGTAACGTGATCGTGATCTGACACGTAACTTATCTGAACTTAAAAAACACCACGCCGATACTAGCGACGATGTAACGTCACGCAGAAGGGTACTGCTCTATTACTAGTCATAAACTCTATATTATCACTGTATGGTGTCCATTATGTTTATGGTGCTGAACATGCTTGAGTCTGTAAGAAATATCTACCTCTACACATTCAAATAATAACGTAGTCGAGTCTCTACATTGAATATTTATGAAATACTAGAGTTTTCGCCGCGGACTTTTTTATATAGCTAAACCGCAATTTATCGGTTTTTTTGTCTGGAAGCGCATCCCTCACAAATTACAATTTCAGTTAAATATCACAGCTGCTACATCGCAATTTGTCCGGGGAAACAAAATAATATGAATTTTATAAAAACTAAATCCCAATCGAGTGAAGTAGCACTTGTGCGCAGTAATAAAATAAAATTTATGAATACCCCCAATAATTAATTGATTATATTGATACGCCCCTCCCCCTTTAATGCTATACCTATAGACTGTCTCCAGTATACACCAATAAATTGTATTCACCATACAAATTAGAGCAGATTCAGAAGTTGCTTATGTCAACTGTGCGATCGCATTACGAATTGTTTTTTTTTATTTCATAATACATCAATTTATGAATACAATTTCCGTGCTATGACAACAATAACCATAATATGTATTACCACGATTATGTCTACAATGTGGACTACCTGACACGTCCCGATAGTCAATTCAAATTAAAATTCAAATATTTTTATTTCAAATAGGCCAGATTAACAGGCACTTTTAAAAAGTCAAGAGCTAGGTGCATGTTCCAAAACAAAATCCTATGGAGAAGAACATGCAAGAAACTCCATGGAAACATTTTGTATTTTCTCTTTTTTTAAATTATATTTGCGTTTACAGTAGGTATAATTAGAGGTGTGAGGACAATATAGTAAGGAATGGTTCGCGGGCTGCGGTCAGGGTTGACTGCACATCGTGCGCCTACTGATGTTTTATGAATGGATACAATGATTTATCAGCGCGTGTATATATATATATATTTATATGGTAGTCTGTTTCACCATTTATTCAGGTTATTTCCCGTTATTTTTGTGCTTATTATACTTATACTCACCGTTCAAAAAAAACTGACGCGATAGGAACTTAAATACTTATATAAGTTCCTATCGCGTCAGTTTTTTTTGAACGGTGAATATAAATAGTGGTGAATACTGTATGTTCAAAGCAATACCCTAGTTAGTTATCTCGATAATGATGCTTGCCTATTTACAGGTGACACTGCTGAAGAAAGCTTGAACAAAAGAGACCAGAATGAATTAGTGTAACGGATCCGCTGATAGAGAAATCAATTAAAGCATGTGTTAAGGTATTCATAGTAGATACTTGCACCTAAGCAAATATACTCAAATTTATTACGCTATCGGAGTTTTCTTTTCACCTAAAATGTACCTACATAGATAAGCACAGGTGTTATTTTCCTTCGCGAATTATATTTCGTTAGCTCCATTCCGCCATCAATGTTGATCGATCAATTAAATCTATATTTAGGCGAGCAGAATCAATCTGCTGTAGTAGGAACTGTATATCGATAGATAAGTCCACTCTTTTAACCTTTTCATAAATGCACCGGCACAGTTTTACCCATACAATTCGTAAAATAAGCAGCATTTTGGTCAACTGTCATTTTTCCTGTGGTAGAGTTAGCCCCGTCATCCCACTTGGCAGCAGCCCAAGCCGAGCCCTTAGTGGCGCCCTTGGGCCAGCTGCCCCCCTCCCCCCTGCTCGTCTACTTCGAGCGCACTTTGCGCTCGCCCTTTGCCCAGTTAAACTGAAAAAACCACTCACGGCCAATATTACTTAGGTACATATCTCAGGTCAAGTCAGTAAAAAAAATATCGGCGGGGAGAGGTCAGTATCCCTTCTTTACGAGAGTTTATATTTTACGTAGAGTTTATATTTTAGAAATTCTTCGTCTCTACCATCCGCCCGGAATCGCAAGTCGTTTTACGTAAATTTATCCATGGCTTTGTTTATTTCTTGGATCGCCGATTTGCCATACAAAATAATTAATGCTTTGTAACACTCATGATAAATTTACTAATATGTATAATCGAATAAGTATCTATCTCTCTTAGACCCGTATTAGTAGATCAATCTCAAGCCTGAGAGTGATCTTCGAAATGTAATTTTCATGTAATTCCTGTACAAAATGACATGTCCAAAGAATACTCAAGACCGCTCTCAGACTTGAGATCGATTTATTAACACGGGCCTTAAGCATAGGTACCCACACATGACTCGATGCTTAATAAGTGATTGGTGTTATTGTTAGGTACCTATCATGTTGATATCACAAGTAAACATTCCGCCAATCTTCGTGCTCTATCTTCCTATTTATCTCGGGCCAAGGATTCCACCTCTATATTGCTGCCACAAAAACCCTACTAGGTTCCTATGTGCTGATCGATACCATGTGTAGGGACCACCCGTGAAATTTGCACAATTTGATAATAATTAAGCCCTTTTTGACGTCCCATTCCTGGGCACAGGCCTTCCCTCACTACGAGGGGGATTCGAGCCGTAATCCACCACGCTGGCCCAGTGCGGGTTAGAGGAGTGCACATGTATTTCGAAAATTGGGTAGATTTTCTAAGACATGTAGGTCTCCTCACGATGTTTTCCTTCACCGTAAGCAAGTGATAATCATATTATAGAGATTATGATTCGCACATAGATTTCGAAAAACCCACAGGTGCGAGCCAGGGTGCCCGCAAGACGCGTGCTTAACCAATCGGCTATCACTGCTAATCACGCTACAATTTGATAACTATTGTATAATTTCGACACTAAATATAAATAAATATTAAAAGCAGCCCGCCAAATTGGCTTGTTTACTGATAATTTTTAACATTTATTCATCTCATACGGTATATACACTATAATATACATCTCATATAGTATCAACATAACAAAATAAAATAACACCACGGCCAAGCGAGAAGCGATACGAAAATTAACAGATTATTTCATTAAATTAGTTGGTTCCGTTTCGAACACGAAATGAACCACGAATTTATAACTTGATCGCCCGAATGTTGACGAACCTGGCGGTGGCCGACCTGACCTCGAACATCATTAACATTTCATATCGCTTCGTGTTAGCCGTGGTATAGGTACATTCAACAAACTCGACGCTTGATCACCTTAAGGTTGCATTTTGTGTGCAGTGACCAGAAGTCACCTGCGGCTAGCATGTTCATAAAAACAATTAAAACATATAGCTTTCCAAAAAAAGGGCTTTTGTCTAATCGGACGCATTTCGTCTCATTGGACAACAACATAATGGGCGAGGCAACCTATGTTTACTGCCTGCAAGCGAAAAGTGTTGAAAACTGATCAAGCGTCAACTTTGGTGATGATGATACATGATTATAAATTCTAGTACACACTATCAGTCGCGCATCATAAAGCATTGACAATATTTATTTTTTTAGGCGATCTACCTACCACCATTTTGATTTGGTACATTGACCTCTATAGTTGCCAGTATCCTTATGATTTTGGCTTAATTTGAATCTAATCAAGTGACCGTAACAATCCTCGTAGTCCTTTTTCACCTGAGACGCTTTAACCACTGGACACGCGACCTTGCCTTTTTCACGTATGGTACGTAGGTAGCCTTGGTCGTTATAACGCTACCTACTTTAGCATGAAGCGCTGTCATTGTCTAATAAGGTATTAGACAGTCACAGCGCTTTGTGCAACAATATTCCCCGCGAAAGTTGTTTACATACTTTATCGAGTCAGTGTTTGCCGTGACTAAGGCGGGGCCAGCGGTGCCTAGGCACAGGGCGCAAAACCTGGAGGGGTGCAGAAATGACTAGACCAGGACCAAGATTCAAGGGCTCAGTTATAGAAGCTCGCACTGTGCACATAAAACGCTACTTACGGTACTGTATCGGGTATATACTTGTTGCGTCATGAGGTTAAATCGACCTAGCTCTCCACCTTCTTATGATTGTGGTATAAATAAAATAGGTGTTCCAAAAGCTACTGTGTGGTTTTCCTTTAGGATAGTAAATCCATGTGCCCAGTTTGTATAAGGAGTTATTATAAATTCTCTTCTCACCCGATACGGGTCAGTTAATCACATATAAAAAAGGGCTTAAAAGGGCGCGCCCGCCGGTAACACAAAATGAGATCTGCTTTGTTCTATCTCCAAAATTGCGGCACTTTACACTTTAGCTATAAGCACACACACTGTCACGAAAACTAGTGACCTTTCGATACTAATTGACATAATTTCTCTTATCGAATTATCGACATATCGCGCTTCAACACATGAATGCAATGCCTCTATCTAAAATGACACCGGTCTCCACGAGGATTGCAAACGTAATGAAGATGACGTACAGCACCAAGAGCACAGCTCCGAGCCTCGGTCTTAACACAAACTTGCCGAGGAACAGTGTGATCCACAAGCAACAGACCGCGACGAGGAGCGAGCCGACCACGAAGTCGATCCCCGCTGAGTTGATGAGGACCGCCGTCTCGTCGGCGCCCTGACCGAGCAAGGTCAAAGTCCTGATGAGCCAGGGCAAACCCAGGGCGAAAAGGATTGCCAGGGAATTTGCTCCTAAAGCGTTTGAGACACCGATACCTCCTTCACCTGAAACAAATTATAACAACTTTTTATAGCGAGCTACTGATAATTTTAGACGATCAAAGTGTGTCAATCAATTGCAATCACAATACAGATTCGATATGTCTTTGAATAATCGATTCTGAGATTCCGGTAATAATTAGCAGTGAAACTTCAAATAAATATTCAAATAAATATCGTTGGTGATGGTCAAAACAAATATGTCACGAAGAAATGTAATAATAACATCGAATTAATAAGTATAAGTAATTTACATAAGCATGATAAACAATTCGCAATGCTGAAATGTGAAATTTATTTTTTGTAGTTACCCAATATCGTTTGACAACGACACAAATCGATCCACTTCGATCTCACCTCGTTCGTCTATCGATCGATGTATCGATTGATGGGTCGATCGACAGTGGATCGATTGGTGTGGTCAGGTAAAGGACTTGAATAAGGCCATAAGCCCTTTGTTCTGAATCCGGCAAACACCGGTAAATCGCCATAAACATGTATTTCTAAAACAGCAGAACTGAGTAATATTAACTGCCTGCCCTTGCGCATCAGCCATGTCCTAAAGTTCGAGTTCCTAAATTCTAAGTTTTGATTACCTATTGTCTATTTAATAATACGTACTAAGAAACGCCTTCAATAAAGTTTTTATTCCTTATCACAGAAAACATCAGTTGTGTTACATCGTAATGAGAATCAAATTCCTAATTATAGCGGCCGAAAACCAGCGCTTGCTACTACGTAATGATAATATGGATAGGTATGTCGTTTTATCATATAAAATACATAATTAATCGGGTAATTACTATATTGATAGTGATAATGATGTCAATTCAAAATAAGTAATATACCTTCAAGCACGTCCGCGTTGTTATCTTATTAGGTAATATAAAATTACAGTGTGCATGTGTTTGTCATTTTTCACCGAACGGCTTGACCGAGTCTGATGATTTTTTTTATACTTATGGGGCACTTGAATTGTTCTTAGTTACAAATGGACACGAAGGTAGTGCTGTTGCCGACATGTAGAAAATAATATCTGTGCTGGCGAGGTTACGGGAAAAAGCTAGTGCAGTAATATAAATTACGTAATGTTCGAAGTGTGTTCAAATAAAAAAGGGTATACTGAAGGTCAGCTAATAAGAATTCCTACACAAAGCAGGTGTTGTTCTACTAGCTTCTTCTTTAAAATAATCAAACATAAAATAATGAAATATGAACTTTTTAAACCCAATATTCGCTAAGAACTACGCGTAGATAATTATTCGCAAAGCACTCGGAAGATAAGATGAAAATAAATATAGGGCTCAAGTGGTTCGACACAGCTGTTTACCATAAGGTTATTTTCTTACGAAGCAAGTACAAACAAGGTGTTTCAAAAGTCCGAAATAATACTTGGACGCTTGGATGAGTATCGGGCATACTCGTAGAATTAAATGGTATAAAATTCGATCAAATTTTAAATATTTTTTTCCAAATGTTTATATTTCCGCCAATTATAAAACAATATCATATCAAGTAAGTTGATACTATAAAATATTTTTACAAACTTTTTATTGAATATTGGTTGGCAGGTGCTCGCAAATGCAGGCCACACTGTTTTTTAGGCCATTGGTTGTGTTCTAAGGCCGCAACACAAAAGTTGTGACAAATATTAAAAGGCTCGTTACTCCGAAAGTATGTTAGGTTCATACTTTATCTTTTCGGACTATTGAAATACCTTGTATATTTACTTTCAACGTACCTCTCCGTGACATGATGTAAATGGAGCAAGCCTCGGGCAGGCATCCGCCGAATGCCAAAAACGTCATCCCCATCACTGATTCCGGGATTAGGAAAGTGTGTCCTAAAAATAATATACAAGTAAGTAAACAGGTAGTTGTTTTACGATCAGATCATTCAATACTTATCAAAATAACCTCAGTATCAATATGGAACAGGAAAAACTCTTTGCGGAAATCTCAAACAGGTTATTTTTCTGTAACTCCCGCCCTTATTAATAAACGCGGATTAGCGGTTGTGTAGTTACACCATACTTTATCTTCTTATTTCCGATGTAAAATTACTGATGCCAGAAAGAGATAGTTCGGTGTATAACTACTCGCCCGCTAATCCACTTTTATTAATACGGGGGTATCGGTTTAAATAACAACCAAATTCAAATTATTTCGCCTATCAGATTTTATCAATGTGAATAGTACTAACCTATGACAGTCATACTCCATGAAACGCAGTAAGAATTGGCTCCGATCCAGACGATGCACATGAAGAACGCAAGAGGGTAGTACCTCCTGCAGGTGACCGGCGAGGGGATTGTCATACCCAGGAGGAACTTCAGAGGCCAGGTATACAACCACCACACCTTGTACACAATGGATTTCCCAACGGGAAATCTCCAAAAACTCTTCACTGGCTTCTCTCCCGCCTCCTCCTCTGAATTAAAAGATATTACAGTTATGTTCGATATTAAAGTAGTATTAGGCACCAATAAATTAATAGCAAGTCCTTATTGATGATTTGCCTTACCTTTATCTATTACTGTTACTTTATCTTGACTAGAGCTAACGACGTCATTAAATCCTTTATTGTCCTGGCCTCCTTCCGCGGACTTGTCAGTTTCGTGATTGACTACCATAACTGGAAATAATAAATCAACGGTAAGTTTCTTTGTGTATTGGTTAATCAATTGTTTAACTTATTAAAACGTTTGCCAGTGAATTTATAGTTATTTTAAACGACACTGCTAATTATTGTAGCAGTTTGTTCTTAAACCTATTAACCTAGTACTAGGTTTAAGAACAAATTGTTACTCATTATTGAAAATGTATGTGTGTTGGCAATAAATCTTAAATATAAAATTCTCGTGTCACATTGTTAGTTACCATACTCCTCCGAAACGGCTCGACCGATTTTCATGAAATTTTGTGTGCATATCGGGTAGGTCTGAGAATCGGCTACTATCTATTTTTCATATCCCTAAATGTCAAGGGTGGTCCACATTCCACGGCGGACTGAGTCGTGGGGCACAGCTAGTATTTATATATAATTATGATTATAATTATAATACATACCATTGGTTGAGTTTTGCGTGCCAATTCTAGCGACGATTCTGTCATATAGCGCGAACAGCCTCATGCTATTGAACATGAGGAAGAAGTACAGCACGTAAAGTATGCCAAGGACAAGAGCCTCGTACCAGTCTATTTGGCCGTCCCAGACAAAGGCTACCAGAACACTCACGTTGATCATATAGACAATCACGTCTCTTGTTACTGGACGCCTTTCAATAGTAATTGGCTGGAAGGAACAAATACATGTATCACAAACCTCCAAACAAACCTACTTATTAATAAACGAGGATTAGCGATTGTGTAGTTACACCATACTTTGTCTTCTCCTTTCGAATGTCAAATTACTGATGGCAGAAAGAGATAGTTCGGTGTATAACTATTATCGCCCGCTTATCCACGAAAGTGTGCAATTTAAAATCTAATTTACAATTAATATTGTCATTCGCTCAATGGTGATGGAAAACACACTGAGGAGCCTGCACGTCTTTAAAAAAATATATTTTAAGTTCTCCAACCCGCACAGAGCCAGCGTGGGGCTCTGTGTCCTAAATCCTCCGCACATTAAGGGGAATATGCCATTGGTTCTCCATATAACAATTAGTATACAATACGATCGGTTAAATGTGAGCACACCTACACTGCAGTACACCTACTCCTAACCCTTCTGGAAATACAGCTCTTT
The DNA here is from genome assembly GCA_905147325.1 of Notodonta dromedarius. NCBI lineage: Eukaryota > Metazoa > Arthropoda > Insecta > Lepidoptera > Notodontidae > Notodonta > Notodonta dromedarius. The sequence continues at coordinate 7,646,539 of LR990160.1, read as the reverse complement.
AAAAAAATTTAAAGCCTTTTCATAAAATTTTAGAATGAATACTTACCGTAATAGCGGCAAGTCCACCAATAGCGGCAACACCGAGAGCGTTAAAAATCGCAGAGCCCACGATAGTCCCAATACCCATGTCCGATTCCGTCAGGAAGGTTGAGATCACATTCACGAAGAATTCCGGACAAGAGGTAGCCACCGACATGAAAGTAGCAGCGGCGACATTCTGCAAACCAAGCAGAATTTTATGATTGGGCCTAAACGTGTGATATCTTTAGCTGGAACTAATTGTGTAAGTAATTGTGATGTCCTAGAAAGGATTGAAGGGCAAAATCACACACACATAAAACACTGCCATTGCACATTGACCTTATGAAACTGGAATCGCAAATAAGGATTGTTATCAGTGTCATTGTATCGTACGTACAAATTAAACTAAACATGATATTTCTGGATTTTTTTTTTAATCTTTTCAATCCTTCATTTTCTATAGTTCAGTCGTTTCATTAGTCGTGAGATAACGGAGCATTGAGATGTCGAAATTGATGTCGTTTATGACCGTCTGTGGACGTACCTATCATGTAAAATGTATTTTATACTGTCCTTTGTTTCACAAATTACGTTTCTTGTCCATTTAAATCACAAAAGAATATGTTTGCGCTATTTACCTGCGGTATTTTCAAGTCTTCGCAGATGAGTTCAACGCAGGGAATGAAGTAGTCGTTACAGACGATGGCCAGCAGCGTGAACGAGTAAATACCGAATATGACATACAATAGAAAAGCTCCCTGACGCAGTTGCTCGTCTGTAATTTGAAAATACGATTTCTGAATCCTTAGCGCGACTGGCAAAAACACCAAAAATTTAAATATTTTTTATCTTGTTAAACATTTCCGGGTGGAGTCACTACTATTGTTCTTTAAACATAGAAATCGATAAAACATTAATCGTGATTGGATAGTATATATATATATATAATACGATATAATATTGGACCTATGCAGATGACAGTCACCAATGTCTATAAGACGCTATTCTGTTTTTATTATGCACCTCAAGTTGCTTACCATCAAACAGTCCATCAGGAAAACTCTCAATAGAGTCTCTGGCGAAACATTCCAGTTCACGCGCGATGTTATCAAACACTTGCAGCCTGGTCCTCAGCCACGGGGTCCAGTGCCAGGTCTCGGACTCCTCCTCCAGCTTCTTTAGTAAAGCCTCGTTCATATACACCACTCTTCCATTTCTTTCAATCGGAAGCACCAGCAGTGATTCATCAGTGCCATCTGCAATGGAACATAGATATGTAAAAGGTACCTACTACATGCATTTTGCGTATAATATCTGCACTGGTCCAAACTTTGCAAATCCAATAGCGCCAACGAGCCGTTAACATAATTTAGCAAACAAAAACCAATCTGTTTGCAGTCCACACGCGACCGTAATGTTTTAACTACTCAACTTACCACAAATCAAAGGGTTCAAGGCGCTAAATTGCATCACAAAGTACTTGATTGCATAAACTAGTATATGGTGCGAGCAATTCTGTCGACATGTTTTGTTCATAAAGCCCACCTCATATCTAATCCCGAGGGAAATCGATTTCAGTGTATTGTGTAGGTATATCAAACACATGATAATGCGTGCGAATGAGCTAATCAATTTCGTATTCAGACAATTTAAGCCATGTCGTAGTAACTGAAAATATTTAGGTCACACGACACGACACAGTGTGTCTACTAAGATACTGAAACGTATTTTAATAGTTCTGTAAATGTCCCTGCTGCTTAATGAATCTCTTTATCTGGTAAGAATCTTAGAAAAATTAACATTCAAGTATTTTATGCCAAATAATTATACCGACCGTGCCCAATAATTCGTTTTATTTACACCTAAGTATAATATAAAATGTATACCTATTATTTACGGCCTAATCGATAACGCAATCTTACATTATTATTAATTTGCAAAAGAAACAGGTACAGAAACCTTCGTCAGTAGGACTATCAATAATAATGTATACCTACGGCGCGAATAATCACGTTTTTATCGTTATATTGATTATACATATTTATTTATTATCATATCAATCAATATCAATCAATCTTACTGGAATCCTCGATGGCGGCTGCGCGTGAGCAGTAGCTGAAGAGTAGAAGAGCGCCGGCGAGCAGAGCGGCGCGCGGCATCCTGAATCAAGCGATCGTTCCTAATTCTGGAACTAAGCAATGCAAAATAAGCTATCTTATGACATATTATAGTCATCAAGAGAACCATAAGAACACGGCTTTTATTAATTTCCTAAATCCTACTAATATTATAAATGCGAAAGTTTGTGAGTGTGGATGTATGTATGTTTGTTACTCCTTCACGCAAAAACTACTGAACGGATTTGGATGAAATTTGGAACACAGATAGATTATAACCGGGATTGACATATAGGATACTTTTTAACCAGATAATCCCGACATTTCGCTAAGTTAAAATACTACGCGGATGAAGTCGCGGGGCACAGCTAGTAAATTATAATACTTAATCATTTATAGTCAGGTTATTTCACGAATACACGCGATTATTCCAAATTGACCAATATGCTAGTGTCATAAGAGTGACAGCACGCGTTTTTGAGAAATGTACGAACCATACCTAGTAAAATGTGAAAACAAAATCTCATAAGCCGATATTAGACGCTTCACCCAAACGAACATTCATTTGGTTTTCATTCCATGTTCACACCGCAACACAAATGAATAGACATAAATAAGGACTATGTCGTTTGACGAAGAAAACTGCCAAACCCAAGTAGGTAAACGTTTTATTTTGTGTTCAGACATACGTAGTAAGTACTTATTAATTGGATGAACGGTCAAACGTTTCATTTCTCGTTCATGTAGGTAATAGTAATGTTCAATTAACTAGTGAAAGATACATGGGTATATAATGAATGGTTAAATAATTCATTAATTCTTCACTTTTAGTTAATTTTTGTTTAGATTTTTATTTCGTGTGCTGTATGAAAGACAGAATTAAACGGTCATTGAATAGAAAAAGATCGATAGATAGAACCGCTCGCTTGCTTTAGAAGGGTGTAAAGTAACCTAGTCTGAATGTGCCTTTATAATGTTTAGGAACAAATCCCTAAACATTATAAAGGACAAATCAAAATCACCAGATTTATTAAAGGAAATAACAAAATCGAGTTTATTTTTGACATCTTTGGAGATTTAATAAAATCCCGAATTTCAATATTTCTGAAACTTTTAAATTTGTCAATTGTTATTTTAGGTACATATTTATTTTTGTCTACGGTTGTGTTAGCTTCTTAGCTGTCCGCAGATTCCAGTTAGTACTTACAGGAAAGTTTAAGAATGAAGTTATTTTAAATCATGAGTTCCTAACAACAACAGAGCAGATGGTAGGTACGCAATATCAATAATAATTTATGGGCTAAACACCGCGCACGATCGCTCCGCGCGTTATTGCTCTGATCGCTTCCGTTGTGCCTTGAGACTGAATTATCGAAAAGACGCTCGCTAAGGAATAGAATCGAAGGTGTACCTGTCTCAGGCAGGTAATAATATCAAGAGCTCAACTATGAAAATAGGAGTTTTGTGATAGCGACAATACCTAATTATTCCGTGTTCAATTGGGATAGCAGTTAAATTAAACTATTTAATACTGATTTAACTTTACCCACATCGCTTAATCGGTATATTATTTAGACCACTATTAACATAACTTCTCAATTAAACCGGAATCAGGTACTTCAACCTGCATGACACCTCGAAACATAAATGGCACACAATATCTAAACAAAAACAAAACCCTACAGTTGTTTACGCTGCAGTGAAACACAGCGGACGGCCTATTTACCGCCGTTTCAACGAAGATACTGTAGACGTTGCCTCACATTTATTTCCTAATGATTTATTTACATAATGATTAAAACAATTGATCGCAGTGTAGATATTATATGCTGTCGTACTCACTTTAGATCGGCTGATATCAAAACTTGCGGCTGGCGTCGGCAATATAATATTTGTAACTAATATTAATAAAACATACTATTATTTATATACACTGCTGTCACGCCGCTATAGTCAAGGATCACGGCGACAACACTAAAAGAAACATATCATTGCCAGGGGTTTTTAAATAGATAATCTTAATTGATAAGAGCTCCTTTGTAGCGATTAGTTGAATTCAATTATTATATTGCACGATAGTGATATACCTACTTGATATACTTACAGCTATCTTAGATGCATGGTCTCGTGTTTAACCCGCCCCGTGGATAAAGGAGGCTGCGTCTGTGGTATGGAGCGTTGCCAATCCACGGCGACATTAACCAACTCATAAAGAACTATGCTCAGATTAAATAAACAGATAGCCCTATGTAGGTTATTAATACTTACACAGAAAATAAGCCTTTATTATTGTTATCTACGTTTTCTCTTTTTAAGTACTCGGTTTATAATATTAAATTAGGTTTATAAAAATAATAAAATCAATTTCTATCAATACTTAATTGAGTAGGTAACAACAATAAAAAAATACATCGCCTAATATATATGAGGTCCTGGTAGCCTCGGACAAATTTTGAGTTTCTAGGGGACAACGGGAAAAATACAACAGTATAGTTTCTGTTATGTACCTACCTATTTACATTATTATTTTACTTTTATGCAAGTACATATAGTTCTTAAAGGTTTATAACAATGTGTAGTTTATATTCTAGTGAATTAAAAGGGTTAATGGAAATTACAAATAAAATATTTTATTGCCTCGTTGGATCATTACTATTTGTCACCTTGCTCAGTCTGATACCTATCGGTCATTATCATAGTTAATTATAGTTTGTGAACATATTTCCTCGTATATAAAACAGTGATTTTATAGCGATGATATATAATTAAGTATTATATCTATATATAATTCTCCATAATCACCATAATATAAAACAATAGAGAAAGGCATCTAGCACTAAACTATATTTTTAAATGACAACATGGATTTTTCAGTTGGATTTATTTAAAAATCTCTGTAAAAATTATACCGCCTACTTATTTTTATTCTGTATTATAAATAAAACGAACGAATGCAATAACAGATAACTTTATTTTTAACACGAAAGCGCACTTTAAATAAATACGACTTACGTACCTATACAGGCTGTTTGAAAAGTCCGAAATATTAATAATACTTAATACTTTTTAAATACCTTGAATATAATTATGGTCTTATTTTAATAATGCACGATATATTTCATGACGCCTTAGTAAATGTTAAAGATTATATACCAACCAAAACAAATAATCTGATGAAAAGAAGCACTGAAATAAATTTTATTTCTGTTGATATATAGTACCAGAAACCTATCAGAATATTTTTTTTGTGGAAGGCACAATCATCTTTTTAGATTTACAAGACGTATTAAAAGAACGCATAGACACGTACCAAAAGGACCAATATAGTTAATAGCCTTACACTAAGCATCATGCATTTCAAAAGGGCAAAGACAATAAAGACATAAATTAGAAGATATTTGCGCATTACCACAGTAGGTATAAACAATAGGTGTCACTCAATATTAATATCTACCGTACCCATAATAGTGTCCATCACCATATTGCAAGTGTTTCGGTTTTTGTGCAAGAGGAACTGATCTCCCTGTCCAGGAGTTGGTTTTATGTTCTTGAACGGATATTTTATTGTGTCCGACACCATCACTAGTTGTTGGCTTAAAAAAGTTGTAAGCCACCCGGATTGTGAAGAACAAGACCAGGTCGAAGCCAGCTATGAGAGTGAAGCCTAGCATCAAGCTGAGGAGGCCACCGAATGCAGCTGGAACGAATAGCAAATTCTATAATAAATACTTATTATTCTGAGTTATTCCTCTCCCAACAACAAAAAGAAAAATAATCCTATTCGCCATTCGGCCCAAAGAGGATATAACATAACCCAGTCACAAAGTGGAATAAACCTCTATTTTACGACATCCAAAGAAAAGGAAAACTTAGGACAGTTCACATAAAAATCGTAGAAGTTGTACCAGGCTACCAGAACTTGATAGATGTTAGGCGATGAAAAATAATATATTGAAGTGGCACACCCATGTTAGGGACAATTTATTTGAGGAACATCTCAATGCATGACAAAAAATTTAAGATACCTACACAGCGGTATGCCTAATTCCATTTCTATACTAGATATTTGATTTGATTATCTAAACTGATTACTGATTATTCCTTAAAAGACGTAACGATTTTCAATCACGATAGAGTTATCATCGTTAATGTAGTTGTTTTTAAGTGATTGAATAAAATTATAATAATAATAATTAGTCCTTTTAATATCCCACAAATGGGTACGGACCTCATCTCAACACAAGGGGGATTTAGGTTGTAATCAACCACGTTAGCATCATCCTAGATGTTAGCCCGTCGGCGGATTATGTCAGTCACACATTTATTAGACTTTTGAAGACATGCAGGTTTTCTCACTAAGCCTACACCGTAAGCAAGTGACATTGATATTGAGATTCTAATTCGCACAAAGATTTTGAAAAACCCAGATGTGAACCAGGGTTGGAACGCTGGACCTTGTGCACGTGACGCGAGCAAAACCAATCGGCTATCATTGTTGATTGTCTCCTTTGTTTTGCATGCTCGGGACTTACATGCCACCGCTAAAACAAAAATGATGAATTCATGGAATAGTTTATGGCAGATATCTCGTCAGACAAAAGGCAAATCTTACGGCAACCTACAACCAAATATCCCGTCCAAACCCTGGTTCTTCAAATTCAAAAAGTATGATAAGTGGGTTACTTCCGTCATTATTCGCCTTCGCCTTGGGCATGTGTGCACTCCAATGTTTTTGGCAAAATTTAGAATTCTTAATCACTCCCTGTGTGAATGTGGTCTGGCTGAAGGTTCCTTGGAACATATATTTTTTTATTGTCCAAAATTAGTATCTCCTCTATACGATTTACTTCCCATAAATTTCCCTCGTCCTGTGAACCTCCCCTATCTATTATCTCTTTCCGATATTTCTTCAGTTAAAACCCTATATAAATTTATTTCCCGTAATAATATCAGATTGTAAGCTTTGTAAACAGGTAGTTTTTTTTTTTACTTTGTTTTTTATTGTCCTATGTATTTTGTGATGTTATTGTACTTATATTTACTTTACGTTCCGTTTTCGTTTGTGCTACTCTAATAATAATTTGTTATAGTAAACATATTATCATTATCATGTATCCTATTTTTTCCTGTCTATCAAACTAAATTATGTATAACTAGCTGTGCCCCGCGACTTCATCCGCGTAGTATTGGATTATTGGGTTAAAAAGTATCCTATATGTTAATCCCGGTTATAATCTATCTGTGTTCCAAATTCCATCCAAATCCGTTCAGTAGTTTTTGCGTGAAGGAGTAACAAACATACATACATCCACACTCACAAACTTTCGCATTTATAATATTAGTAGGATATTCAACCGTACAATCCAACTTCAAAATTTGTAGATTATCTTTTAAAAAAAAAAAAATAGCCTCACCTAGACCTACCGACCATCAGTCACATAAAACTCTGTTGTTGGCAAAATCATCGACTACCTAACGATGAAAGCCATATTTTAAAAAAAGAAGATGAAGATTGTCTCCTTTTTTTTAAAGATTCACATCTCTACTTCCCTTAAATCCCTTAAATCGTTAGTTTGTAGACGTAAAAAGAAAATACTCTGTAACTATTACAATTACCCAATCGATTTAAAAATAAATCGAGTTTTAATGTTTTCATGAAGCTTGTCGTAAAATAAATCTATCATCACCCGGTGGATACTCACCCAAAATATTCTGCCAATTCAAATAAACATCGCGTCTATACCTGGTAGATACCAGGTCGTTAAAGAACACATTCAATAAAGAACGATTTTTCAAATTGACGTCATCACTGAGGAAAAAAGTATTGGTTAGTAGGTAGGTACTAGATCAAATAATAGGGCTGTGACACACGACTTCTAAATTTTGCTCCAGTCTAATTAAACCCTAACATAGAGGGCAATCAAATACTGGCTCAGTAACGTTATTAAGCTCAATACACTTAGTGTAACATTTAATAATGCAATGTAATAAATTCGTCCTTTTGCCAAAATTAGTTACAAAATTTCTCCAAAGGATTGGATCGGGCCAAACTAAAGACATCGGAAACTCCAAGAAACCCAAGAATAATAGGTACTTATTTATCTATCTACTTACCTATCAGTCTAATAAAACTATACTATTGTTTATTTAAGTACTCGCTATTTGAGGAGTAATTTGACCGATCAATTAATGAAACTAAATTAAAAAATGACCCTTCAACAAAGTCCTCAAAACAATAGAAGATGACAGTAAGATAAGAACGTCTGAACGGGAAAATCTTGAGTGCATTATCTATAACTGAACAGGAAAATACGCGAGTATTGAGTGAATAGAGGTGGGTACACACAAAACTGCAAGCATGACAAGCCAGTGTGTACAATCATTTTGTTCAGCCTGGTACAACTTCCCTATAGGCTAACTGCAACCAGAAGCATTTTTATTGTTCAAGCCGTATAATAGTAAAACACACATAATAGTAAAAAACATCACACAACAGACACTCAAACACGCTTGCACAAAATTAGGTATTTGGACTGGCTTGTAAAGCTTGCAGTTAGGTACGTGTGTAGCCGCCTGAGTTGCGCGGGAGTTCAAGAGTATCTACCTATAATCGCGGTTTCGGATGAACGACTGATTTATAATGTGAGCCTTGGACGATATCGTTCGCTGTTTCATTTTCAAGTGGGCGCAAACAAAACTCCGGAAACGGGAATGGCACTACTTCAATATCTATCATTTATATACTTACCTACACTATCACGCCCAAATACCTGCAGGGGTAGGCAGTGCACCACAGTGCGCCAACATTTTCCCAATGGTTTTTTGGTCCCGAGCCTATTTCTCATTGTACGGATACATTTGACGCCCGCTTGGCACAGTGGTTTGAGCGCAGGCCGCTCGGCTCACGGCACCGGGTGGTTGCGGGTTCGCTTCCCGCCGGGACAAATTATAATGGCCTTTTGGTAATGCGCCCAGGTCTGGGTGTCACTGGGATCACCCGCAGTCAATTGTCCGATACCCCTATGGGTATCGGACAATTGATATAAATAAATATCACCAGACTAAAACACCAACTGTATGGTCCCAATCTAAGCAACGCTTGTACTATTACAAGCGTTGCTTAGATTGGGACCATACAGTTGGTGTTTTAGTCTGGTGATATTTATTTATTCTTATTTATTCCCCCTCAATGCGAGGGGAATTTGGACCACAGTCCATCACGCTGGCCCAGTGAGAGCAGGCAAACTTATCACGTCTACCGGAAGGCGTGCAAGTTTCCTCACGATGTATCACTAATCTAAGTTAGATTTTAATCTCGATAAGTAAATATGTACCTATTTTCATAAGTTTCTATATCGACATTGCGTTTCCTATGCGATAAATTACTGCTGATCAAACGATTACTTTTCATATCTATAAAGTTCGCAAAGACATCAATGTGGATTTACGGATGGCCGCATTGTAAATATAGGCATCGGAATAGATGTCATAAATAACAGATGCCAGAACATACATTTAACTCATCAACTCATTTAAGCCGTCAATAGCCTAATAGATACAGGGCCGCACTCGTAGCTGAGAGGTTCTGGGTTAGATCCCCATCCTAGCCATTAAACTATTGAAGCGAGCCCACACCTAACACAAGCATTAGCTTAGCTGGACGGGCTAACGGGAATACTAGTAATGTGATAACCTAACATTGTTAGTAAAAAAAAATATACCGACTGTAGGAACCCGTTCAGAAGTCTGATTTACAAAAGCCACTTAGATTTTATTTACCTACTGAATATAACCTCAATACAAATGAGGGATGAGAAGCATGTGACTAAACGAGTGATGAATATGAATGTGGATGGATACAGTGCGAGAGGAAGGCCCAAGAAAAGATGGATGGATTGTATTAAGAATGATATGAACGAGGTTGGAGTGGATGTGAGTATGACGGGAAGCGCGATGTATGGAAGGAAAAGACATACTGCGCCGACCCCAGATAATGGGAAAAGGTAAGGCAGATGATGATGATGATGATGATGACAAATACTTACAAAAGCGGTAAATTATGGACATAATTTTGATCAGCCAGTTTACCTAAAGCGACTTCTAATGGATAGTCATAGTGCTCACATTCCGGTAAACAGTTGCTGTCATTCAATTTTTGACTTGAATTATGCTTCTGGTATTCTTCGTTTCCTAAAAAGTAATAAATATTCTTATAAAATGGCATATGGCATCGCAGTCTGGGTGCCAACTACCAAGTGACGAAGACTGCAAGTGTATTGCGCAGATGGTCGGCATTTTGCAGCCGACCTGCATTCCGATGCAGCTCTTCTGAAAATACCCTTAAACATATTTAATGAACTAGCTGTGCCCGCGAATTTGTCCGCGGGGAATGGAACTTAACAACAATGTTATTTAACCAAAAATGCTCATTCAGTTCGCAGAGTTTACGAAATTACATTACTGTTCATAAATAACGATTTTAATAAAAAATACGTATGCTAAGTTTAATCTCATTTTTCTTTATAATATACCTATCGCAAACTATTATGATTAGTTTTTTTTTCAACAATAAATGTAGGCTAAGTTACTGCTATAACATGAGCTATCTGCCAGTGAAAGTCCTGTCAAAATCGGTCCAGCCGTTTTGGAGATTACCCGGACCACACATACAGACAGATAGACCATTTACTTTTAATCACGTTTTTGTTATAGGTGCCGCATGTACTTTCATATGTATTTAGTGAAAAGGGGTTATTTTGATATTACAAACAGACACTCCAATTTTATTTATTTCTATAGATATCTAAATGAAGAAAATACGACAGTGCGTACCTACCTATTTATAATAGTTTGGAGGCATACCTATCTAGGTATAGTGATGTGATACCTACTGGATGTGAGACACAGATAAATACTATAATATATAGAAATAAATAAAATTGGAGTGTCTGTTTGTAATATCAAAATAACACCTTTTCACTAAATGCATATGAAAATACATACGACACTTATAACAAAAACGCGATTTAATTTTTTTTTGTCTGTCTGTCTGTCTGTCTGTCTGTCTGTATGTCTGTCTGTGTGTTTGTTCCGGGTAATCTCCGAAACGGCTGGACCGATTTTGACGGAAATTTCACTGGCAGATAGCTGATGTTTTAAGGAGTAACTTAGGCTACTTTATTTTTGGAAAAACAATTGGGTTCCGCGTAAAAAAATAAAAACACATGAAATCAAAGAGTATCTCCGAAACGGCTGGACCGATTTTGAGGGGACTTTCACTGGTAGATAGCTGATGTTATAAGCAGTAACTTAGGCTACTTTTATTTTAGAAAAACATTTTTTTTAATGGACCCTTTCGCGCGGGCTCAGAACGCGTGAGCGGGCTTTTTTGTTAAGTTAAATTCCACGCGGACGAAGTCGCGGGCTCAGCTAGTTATAATATATATTGAAGGTTAAGTACTTACTTAAAGAGTTGTCTATGCAATTTAAATCCTTGAAATTGCATTTCCGATGAACTCCTGTAACAGCCATGGTAAACAATGATTAATTTAGGTAGGTAACTTTAGAATAATTGAGACCTCATTAAAACAAATAACGGGCCCCTTAACGCTATGCGGCGGTCTAAACTGATGAATATTACCTTCCATCGGAAAGAACAGCGGTACACAGTGACACGTCTTCAGCAGGAATTGTACTTTTTCATAAGCCATGCAGTTATGGAAGGAATACTGACGAAGACCACCAAGCAGCCACTGTAGACAATGAAATAATTCTAATCCATATTCATGGGTGCACCGAGGGTGGGCAGGGACTTCAGCAGCCCCCCTCCTTCTATCCTGAGACCTGGATGCCACATCTCCTTCGTTCAGAACTCGTGTTTGAGTAATACTTACCTTGACTTTTACTCACAGGAAATCCCTGATTTGCCCACCCTATGCTAAAAGCTGGGTAAACCCAAGCCAACATACTAATTAGCTGGTGTCATATTCTCCGAATGAAATGGGCAACGCTCACAATCTTTTAATCAGCATTTGAATTTTGATTTCAAACTCATAAAACTACTAGATTTACTCGCGGCTCTGCCCGCGCGGTACTTCGTAATATACATAGTTTATGCCACTCAGGGATAGTGTAGCTTTCTATCAGTGAAAGAATTTTCAGAATCAGTTCAGTAGTTCCAGAGATTACCTCCTACGAACTAACATGCCTACTAACGGCCAGTTTCTCAATTGCAAGTTTAATTTAATGTATGGGAAATGGAAAAAATCCGATTGGTATTTGATTAGGCTACGTCATTTGATCAAATTCGTGATTTTAATGATACAATAACATGTATTAATGTAGATATCACAACCTGCCCAGTAATTATTGCTGTGTGGCATTGGGAGTAGACTTTTTGGGCGATTATTAGCGAGATATGTAAATTGCCAAGGCTTTCGATATTCGCTCGTGCGTCATTGACAAATTTGTTACCTACTGAAAACATAAATTAATCACTTTGACTAATTTATAGGTAGGTACATCTTAATATTGATATTAATTGTATAATGTGCTATTCATATTGCTATTTACATTGCTATCCACATTTAAACTAATAGGAAATACCTTTCACAAGACGATATAGGGCCTTACCTCATTGTTATAATAGCAGTGCCTCTGTTTAGGTTCAAAGTCCTTGATGCCCTCGGTCGCGTAGGTCCTCTCTGGCGACAGGGCTATCAACACCTCTGTGGAAGGGTTCACCATACGCACGGGCGAGTCCAGGTCCGGGACGTTGTATGCGCTATCTATCATTACCTACACGAGATATAATTTTTTTGATGAGAAAACAATGTGAAAATGTTCTCGCTAACCAACATATACAGGATGCTTCATAGTCCCAAATATTAAGTACCTACTTGGGGGTTTGGATAAATATCGAACATAGAATTAAATGAAATAATATTTTTATTGAATTGCGAATATTTTTGCAAAAAAAAAACGTGTAATCTATATTAATAATTCCGTTCAGGGGTACGGTAGACTCGATTGAAACCTTACCTGAATAATAAAACATAAAAAAATAATGATTTCGAGTTGACAACATATATCCGCAAAATACGGATTGTTGAGTATTTTGTTAAATTGTAATGGTGCAAAAAGCAATCGCCATTTTCTATAAACGCATCCCTGTCAGTTAGTGTCAGTGATGACACAGTGTACTCAGGCTGTAAATGAGTCTTTATTCGAAATACCTATTAAACTGGGTGGGCCATAGTTTTAAAGAAAGAAGAAGAAGATTGAGCTGTTAAAACAAACAAATTCAGTCTTCGTGTTTTTTTCGTATTCATTTCATTTAGTGCTTTGCATAGTGATTTACTTCATATGGATTAAGTACAAACATCATGCCGAAAATCCTTTTTTCCATCATTGTTTTGTTTGATGATACCACAGAGGCCATCCATAAATTACGTCACACGTTAAGGGGGAGGGAGGGGGTCGACGAAGTATGACATTGTGTGACAAGGGGTGGGGAGGGATCCGAAATTTTGTGACATCGCATTTAAAAAAAATCTAATATTTTATATCTAAGTATTACAGCACTAAATTTCAACTACATACCTACTAAAGAATAACATAAAAATTGTTGCAACTCTTCCTGCATATAACGACTATAAATTTTAATGTATTGTTAATTTTCATGCCTATGTTTGATTTGAAGTCCATTTTATTGAACATAATTTAAATGGAAATAAAATTAATTTCATAACTGCTGTTTTAATAAATTTCTAAATGTAAAATTGCAAAATTGTCGCATGACATCACACTAGGTAGGGGGGGGGTCTCACAAATGTGACCAGAGGACAGGAGAGTGGTCAAAAAATCATGAAATTTGTGTGACGTAATTTATGGATGACCCCTAACCAACATAATTTTGTTAACAGCCGAATCCAATGATATTAGAAGTAAAATGGCCGAATCTCCTTGGATTTGGCAAACATTGTCACAAATTTTATGAATTTTGAAAATTGCAATTGTTACCCACCAAAGTAAAGGAAAAGACAGAGTGCTTAAAACAGAGAGGTTTATAGAGAATACAGAAACTAAACCTTGCAAGCTCTTTATTTTGTTAATTTATGTTAGTTAATTTGAAAGTTGATTTTAAATAAAAAATGTTTATGTAAAATCTTTTGCAGCTTTAATCTACTATATAAAAATAAGTCGGGTTTTCCTTCCTGACGCTATAACTCCAGAACGCACGAACCGATTTCCACGGTTTTGCATTCGTTGGAAAGGTCTCGGGCTCCGTGAGGTTTATAGCAAAGAAAATTCAGGAAAAATTTCAACAGAACGCGGACGGAGTCGCGGGGCACAGCTAGTCTACTATATAAAAATAAGTCGGGTTTTCCTTCCTGACGCTATAACTCCAGAACGCACGAACCGATTTCCACGGTTTTGCATTCGTTGGAAAGGTCTCGGGCTCCGTGAGGTTTATAGCAAAGAAAATTCAGGAAAAATTTCAACAGAACGCGGACGGAGTCGCGGGGCACAGCTAGTATAATAATATTTTATATTTTTATATTAATGGCCTCTTACAATTGGGTCAAGCCCAATATGATTCTGCCAATGTCGAGTAGAGTATAGCGACAGCAAACACAATAATTGTGTTTATTATTGCTATTCTCTTAATTGTTATTAATGATTTATAACAAAACAATACAATACAATACAAAAATGTGACCGTCCATTTTGGAACAAAAACCGTCAACATCTAATATAATAATATTGTTCTTTCAAATAAAATGCCATAAACACTTTTTCTTGGATAATGTCAGCCGCTGTTCGTATAAATACAGGTTACACTACTATTTTCTGAGACATCGAATGTGTTTCAAGGCACCAACACAAAAGTTGTGGCCAAATATTCAAACTCCCGTAGAGGTATCAAAAATAGGATATTTAGGATATATATATATATCAATAGGTTCTGTCTTAACTAGGTATCTACAAATCAGCTACCTACAAATAGGTGCACTCGAATTATCATTTGGGAATTATGAAATATAGGTACATACCTATATAAGGCATAAGTACTAAGTATCTCAAATCAAAAACATTTTGTAACTAAATAATTTTAGTATTATCAGATTTAAAATCGGCCACAGCTGCGATCATATTTCCGGGAAGCACTACATATTTTCGTAATGATTAGGTACCAGCTTCACCTTTATTACATAGGTAGCCCTTATGTATACTAGGTGAAACAAAAAGGGTATACTCTTTTTTTGCAACTTTACTTTAAATCCAAAACTTTGTGGGACAACATCGGCTTTGTGGGACAGTTGAAGTAGGTACTAAAGTTTTTTCATTACTCATACTCTGAAAGTAGGTCTGAAGTTGCCTGAGGAGCGGGTTGAAAGTGATACTTTTCCGGCCCGGGAGAATCGCTTTCAACTGACAGCTGTCAAATTATAAAAAAAAAACTAGTTCCATTTTCACATTTCTATGGAACCATGTTCAAACTTTTTCTACAGTCACTCAACTACAGCACGATGTAAAATTGTAATAACATAAAGTTAAGTATTAATTAAAGAATATATAATTTTAAATGACTTAATTATAATTTAGTTTCAACAATTTCTTTAAAATAACATAGATTTGGGCAAAATATTTAAAGATGAAAATGAAAAATAATGGCTAAATAATGAAGTTGGCCGGCCAACGAAAAAAAACCAAAATAGGCGGCAATCCGATCTTTTTTTTTTTCGAGTTGTAGAGTATTGTCGATACTTCCTTGTATTATTTCTTTAGCCAATTCCTGTTTTTATTTTTACTTTCCTTGTATTCGTAATGAAAAGCACAGTGTTTACCTCGGGTGAAAGACTTATTTTGTCCCTCGAACTATTAGCGCCCTCGCTACGCTCGGGCGCCAAACCCCGTCTCGGGACTAAATAAGTCACTTTCACCACTCGTGTAACAATGTACTATTGTAGACTTGTGAAATCTGTCAACAGCTGTATTCCTTAAACACCTTTTGTTTTTCAAGTTTCCTCCAAAGCTGATAGTTTCAGAATTACAAATTTAAGTTTTGAAAAAAAAAGTATACCCTTTCTGTTTCAACCTGTATATTAATACGTGAAGAAAAAACTTTGTACGGCTTTTTACGAAAATTGCGCGTATGGAGGAGTATGAAATTTGGCACACTTATAGTTTATATAGAGAAGGAGTGCAGAATGCTAATACTTTTTAAAATTATGCATAAAAAACACATTAAATCAATAAGTAAAACATTACACACACTACCATGTTTGACACGCACACGTTTGTAACTTCTACTTGGCAACTGACTGACTATCTGACTGACTAACGGTGAAGGTTTTTGTTTCTTTATTTCAGAGGGTGGGACTTCCATAATGCATTCTGCGTGCCAGTATCTAACAGTCTTTGGCAATAGCACCTTAATGTCGTTTAAAATTAAAATTTAGATGAATTATGGTCGAATTTCTACCATTATAACGGGAATACTAGTCCAAATAAATATATAAATAAAGTGATTGAGATATATCTACAGTTAAAGTAAGTGTATCCAATAAATGGCTTATTCCATCATAATACCACAAGATGGTATCGCCACGTGCGTAATACGCATGGTGCCGCCGGCGTCGTGCGCAATCGCCGAAAATATATCGGACTTTAATAATCATTAAGATTATAATCATTTAATAAAGTTGATTACGAATACTTGTGATTGTATACAACAAACATTTCACACCTACAACATATATAAATAACTCTACCGCAGCCGGCCTAAGTTGTTAGGCTTATTTTTGCATCATAATTTCAGCTTGCCACACCGAAGACCTTTTAAAACATTTCGCTTCCCTTCATCTATGGTCCGCACGTTTATCCCGGCAACACAAAATGGCCCGAAGTTACAAACATTACTATGAGGTCTCATAGTGCGCGCGAACGTACTGCGCATTGAGACATGTCAAACTTTCTAGTGTTGATACCATTCTAAAGCCCGGTACTTATTAATATTTTGATATTATCAACTCTAAAAGCGCTAATTAGTACGCTTTTGACGTGTCCTTTTGTACTGGAATGACATAATGATATTAAAATTCAAATTTAAATCGTTTATTTTGTTTAGGCCTACGGAGGCACTTACAAACTGTCAATTTTACATATATTTCCAAGGTGGCTCCTAGGGTCGTATTAATAAGTCGATCTCAAGCTGAAATCGGTCTTGGAAATGTCATTCTTATGTCATACCAGTACATAATGACAAGTCGAAAGCATACTTAAGATCGCTCTCAGACCTGAGATAGATTTATTAATACGGGCCTCAAAATACCTAAAAATAGTTACAACAAGTAGATAAGTATATAACTACCTACCTACCGGATTTCGCTAACTTATCTTATCGTGTATTTTCAATTAATCTTGATTGATTTATGTAATACTATGCAGCTTATGCACTTATCACGGATCGTCTTAATCTAAAATCTAAGCCTCCGCTAGGTACCACTTTAGCGAGAAGCAATACGGAAACGAATACATGTTTTCGAGGTTTCGCCTTCATTTATTTTTAATTAACATTACTTTTACCGACACCGAATGAACCGCGAATTTACAAAATAGCCGCCCGAACCTTGACGAGCCCAGCAGTGACCGACTTGGATCCGAACATTATTACCATTGCGAGTCACTTCTTGCTGGCATTAGTAGTAATTATTATAAATTGATTCATCTCACTTCAATGATTATTATGGTAGAGGTTGGTACATGTCAATTAACCTTAACTCCTTAGTACTTAATTGTTATTAATATCTATAAAAAGGCAATTTGAAAGGTTTCTTGAACACATAGGCATTATAGGCAAAACTGTCCCAATTTTGTCTGACGAGGCCGTGCGTGCGGTGTTGATGTGAGTGAGGTATGTTCATGTATGTTGTAAGGTTGCGGGGGCCCTGCGTGTCAGTCAGGCAACCCCGAGGAGGACGGCTGGCGGCGTGGTTTGCCCCACGCTGCCGTGAGGAGGTGTCCGTTCGCGCGGGCAACCGCCGATGTGTGCGAGAGCTTGCCTGTGGCCCTGTCGCAAGGCAATAGTACATCCACTGTGGGGTTATAGCCGGTAGGAGTCCGGCATCACCCGCACGCCCCGGAGGAGGCGTGCGGGTATCCATGAGGATATCCCCACGTAAAAAAAGGAACTTATTATAATTTTTTTAATTCATACCAGTGCTCCTTGGGAGGCAATAGTGGCGCTGTAATAGTCATCGGGGTCCGTGTACAGGAGCGCCGTCAGCGCAGTCTGGTACCCGCATGAGGCGACCCGCCGAGGCGATGGTACATACGACGCCTTGTTATTTCTGGGTTAAAAGCCAAAACTTTAATAAAAACTACCAATAAGTGGGTATTTAAGGTTGTAAAAGAATGTAGTGACTATTATAGTGATGTATTCGCATTCGCATTCGCAAGAAACTATGCGAATGTTTGGCGAATGTTTTCAACAAACAAAATGGAAATTGTATATAGATTGATATGGAATATTAATACAGCTCGTAAGATTTATATATTTTTCAATACACTTGCTTGTAATGTGGCTCTTATTGCACCACTTTTAGGTTCATAAAGCATTTTTTTAGCAGCTTTTTACGCACTAGAGCTTTTGACTTTACAGTATTTTTAAATCTCAGCAAATACTTTTTAAGTCCTAATAGTTTTTTTTTTAAATATGAACAATGATAATAAACATTGTTCGTATAAAAAGAAAACATTATAAATAAATATATTTATTATTTAAATATATTTATGTCATATTAAATTTCATTTTAAATATAATGTATAATATATATATTTATTATATTTCCAATATTAGAATGTTTAGCGGCTTCGCCAGACCCACAGATAAATAAAACAGAGCAAATGTATGTCGGACTGCGCATACTATAGGGTTCCGTAGACATCCGGCCGCTTTTCGTCAGTACAGAACCCTAAAATAAACGAGATGGTTTATTATATTGATGTGAAACATCGAATGCGGCGGCTCTCGTAACCTATTAATTTCTGCAAAATTAATAAACATTTGGCTACCATATAAATAAAATTGTAAAAATTCTGTTACTATATTTATTAAACTGGTAATCATAGACGTCTTATCAAAAATTACATAAACATTAATTTTCTTTTTGGACTGATGAAAAGTTCTTATAAGGAATTTAAATTCAAACAATTACTTAAGTTGTGCGTTTAGACTGGGTACACAATCAGTGGTCCGATGCGTGGGTTTGAGACTCGGTCCGAACAATTTTTTTTGTTTTAAATTAATTATATTTAAATAATAATAATAGTTTAGCCCTTTTTGACGTCCCACTCCTAGGCACGGGCCTCCCCTCAACACGAGGTGGATTCAGGCCGAAATCCACCACGCTAGCCCAGTGCGGGTTGGCGGATTTCACATGTCTTTCGAAAATTGATTATTTATCTTCTAAGACATTCAGGTTTCCTCACGATGTTTTCCTTCACCGTAAGCAAGTGATAATCATGTAGAAATTATGATTCGCACAAAGATTCCGAATAATCCAGTGGGGCGAGCCAGGGTTTGAACCCAGGACCTGGGTGCCCAAGGTGCGCCAAGACGCGTGTTTTAACCGATCGGCTATATCTGCTTAATTATATTTTTTTTTTAAATCAACCATTTATTTCCTATAATAAAGCGTTTACAATGTGGTTCCAGAGTTAGAAGATGAATCTTGCTACTCACGTAAAAAATACCACTTTGGAACCCAATATTTCGTAAACGGGAATTAATATTGACAAACAGGCCAAGTGTGTGTCATTCAGATATTGTAAAGTCGTAATCATTAGCAAAAAGTTAAAGAAAAGATATTGCTGGAGCCGGTTCAGCACAACGCCCATATCTCATTAATAGCTCACCTGTATCATGATAAGATGTACGAAAATAGCGTATAACTAATGCCAGACAAGAACGCCGTTAAATAAATCACTCCCAAAGCTAATTATTCTAAATACATACCACAAGCTATTTCGCTCACAGTATAATAACCTTGGGCCTATAAAAAGGGTGACTCGAAAAGGGGCATTGAGCCATCGATTTTAATTTTAGTATTAATTTACTAAATAAGGCTTTAAGTGCTGCCATCTATACACATTTCCGTAAGTCACGTAACTATTTAGCTAACCATGTATTTTATCTTGTTGCTTCTTTTTTAGGGTTCCCTACCTCAAAAGGTATATTACATACGCGTCCGTCTGTCTGCCGGCATACCTGATCAAAATATCTTTATTACGCGTACTTTATTTTGAAAGAGTAAAAGGAAATAGGTAGATATTTAGGTACAGGTACTAATATTTATTTTTATTTGCAAGGGGTGATTTGAGCCTCCCAATACCTTCTTGAAAGCTTGTAAAGCTATGTAATTTTATAAATTTCCTTGAATCTTAATAACATAACCTTTTCGTAATTTAAATTTCAAAAAAACAAAAAATACCAAGTAAGGAAATATGTAACTATAAAGGTACTCCCTCACCGGGAGCATTCGCGTGTAATGTAACATTATAGATTCG
This sequence comes from Notodonta dromedarius, assembly GCA_905147325.1. Lineage (NCBI taxonomy): Eukaryota > Metazoa > Arthropoda > Insecta > Lepidoptera > Notodontidae > Notodonta > Notodonta dromedarius. The sequence goes on along the minus strand of LR990160.1, from coordinate 7,625,828 downwards.
ACTTTGAGCATTACATTACAATACTACCTCACTGACGGAATGCTCGAATCAGTAACGTTACATTACACGCGAATACTCCCGGTGAGGGAGCACCTTTAGTGAATAAATAGTGAGCCTCCCGTGACTGTTAGGCTTTACTCAAATTCTAGTATTGAAAGGTGTTAGAGCCAAACTGAAGGCTGGCTTGACCGGCCTATGTACCACTCTCACACAGATGATCGGCGGAAAGTAGCTATTATCAACCGACTTCAAAAAAGAGGACCTTATCAATTCGTGTGTATTTTTTTTTTTTAATGTTTGTTGCCTCACTACTCCGTCATTTACAAACCGACTCCATATGAAAGAAATTATAAGGTCCCTAATTATTTCTAGCTTTTTAGTGCGGTTTAATTTTTTTTTTAAATTTTTTTTTTAATTTATTAAGGTACCTGTAGCTGCGTTACGTATAATGAGTGAGAGAGCCGGAACCGACCCCCCCCCCTTCCCCTCCCTTTATCCCGGTCTTCTTGTTGACGGCAACGTGCGAGCAATGCCTTCGGTATTGTGATAAGAATTAATAATATGTACTTTATATACGGAAACCTCTGCTCGAGTCCGACTTACACTTGGCCATTTAATTTGTTACCCTTAAATACCTAGTTTTCTTTGTTCAAAAGATTAATAACATTATCACAATCACTAAGATAATAGTGTTGTGTTGTGATCATGCAAAATAATACAAGACGGGTTTCTAGTGATACTACATGGGAAACTATAAAACACAATTGAACAGCTGTTGTTTTGAAGAAACCCGAAGTCTTTTGCACTGACATGACAAAGCTTACAAACTTTTTGCCTGCCCTATATAACCAAACACATTTACGTCGCCGACGGATAGATGGCGCTGAATGCGACACCTCAGTACAATGTGCGATTCTTCATATAGAACACCTGGATCACGATATTAAGTCCGCAAGTGAGTAAAGAACTACAACACCCCAAAAAAGAATTGGGGTCTGTGAGATGTAAAGAGGGTTCCAAAATAATCGATAGTCCATCTCATTATAGTAGGTAGCGATTTTAATTTCTACTTTCCATGAAAGGAATTCATCCATTTAATAACATTGTTAGGTTAGTAGGATAATCGCTTTGTGGTCGGAATAAACTGTGAACTTGTAAAAACTTGCACATGTATCTACATACGTAATACGTACTACTTACGCGCGTAATCTAAGCAGGGGGGTACACAAAACTACACAATAGTTTGGGGACATCTGGTTTAAACGGACCCAATGAGTATCCTTTGCTTTTTATGACTATGATATTCGGCCTTACGGTTCTTTCTCCGAGTCGTCGACTGCGTAATAATTGAAGGCGCAACACTGCCCCAGCATAGTAAATATTGGCTTGAACAGCTCATCGCACGGGTACACTGTGTTCTTCCACATGCATCGCTGCACCAAATTGTTGCATTGGGAAGCTGGAGACAGCTGGAACAATCAATTTATTGTTAAAAATGGCAATTGTGCTCCAAGTATTTGTTTCGTGGAATTATTATTTTTTTACTAGGTAAGTAACACAGACGAAAATAATGACGTAGACAGAGCGTATAGAATTTGTGAGTGTAGCCGGCAAAAGTAAAACCAAATAGCATAAATTCAAATCATACTTATTAAGGCTCAGCGTGTTTCTTTTAAAATAAGGCACAATACGGCATAGTCAGTGGATATATATTATAATGCGACATCGGCATAAACCTCACTTGGGCAAACACGGCGTCGATAGACTTGTTGTTAAGGTCCAATATGGTCTGCAACTGGTAGAGCGCGGCTTTCTGCTCCGGTTCGGGCGGAAACGTGGAGAAAAGCAGCGGAATGAACTTTAAGGTTTTGTAAATAAATTCTTGGGTTACGTTCTTCGGCAAATTCCTAAAAAATATCAAATGTTATGACTGATAGGTAAGTATTGCCACATTTGCGATGAATAAAAAAAGAAATTGTATGAAAACCCCAGAGCACTACAAACAGTAATAATGTATTATTACAAGGAAAACCTCGGTCACCTCTAGTATGTCTACCTATCTATTATAGGCACCAGTGAATAGCAACTGTAACGAAGGTTATAAATTAATGGTAGAGCGACTCCAAATACTGAAGGTACTACGTAGATAAAAGTACCGTGACTTACAGTTGTTGAGAAAATTTTCTAGCAGCTCTCCGTGAAACCATATTGAGGTCACAGATGGTCACCGCTGGGAATGGAACATCCCAAATGGCGCCTTGTGTACTTTCTATCACCTAAAACAGACGATTATAAAGTTTACAGGCACTTTCTGGCGATTCGCTAGTGTCGACTTAGGCCTAGACTTACTTTATATATATATATAACCGTCTTAAGCAGGGGCGTACCTAGCTTTTGGCCTAGAGTGTGCAAATCAGTAATTTCCTTTAGTTAAAGGACAATACTCAAATATGAGTTCTAAATGTAATTTTGCAATCGGTAAACAGGTAAGCATTACCTTCCTACTTCTATTTCTTAAGTCCATGAAATTTACCTAAGCACAATGGCCTAATTATAAAAGGATTGTTTTACGATTTTGACTTGAAATCAATTTAAAAATAACTTAATCAATTTATAAACTTACTAAAAATACAAACGTTTTAAGTTTAGTTTCTAACACAGTACCTACTAGCTTGTGTAGTTATGTCGTAATAACTTAGTTTTAGCTAACTTTAATTCAAAATTATTTATCTGTTAGTTTTGATAATTTATTTCACAATAGATATAAAAAAATGGAAATATACTTATTGGAATTTCAGTCATCAAGCCAAGAGCCTTCTAGGTAAAGGTTGTTAAAGTCGGTTGTCGGAGTTATAAGATCACAACTGGGTTTTTTTGCCAAAATGTCTTCCAGCAACGGCTGTACATCTATAAAAAAGTACTTACAGTTACGATGGGGTTTCTAGCGTACCACTTATACGCCATCACCACAAAACAGGCGGCTATGACGATGCTTATTATAACCGCAAATGCCCAACAGCTCCTGAAAAATAACCTCTGAAATCAACGAGATAGTTCCGCCATCTCCTTTGCACCCCCGAACGACCAAATGCGGGGAGCAGTTTCATTCCTCATGTCGTCGATATTCCACGTTTTGCTTAGCCGTTCTGGATGCGTACCGCTTAGGAGTGGAATTCGCTCCCACCGTTTGTTTCCGGAGAGGTATCTACAACTTGGGTCCCTTCAAATCTAGAGTAAGCAGGCTGTTACTGAGTCAACGAGCTATATCTTCGGCCTCATCGTCACTTTCCATCAGGTGAGGCTGGAAACAAACTCAGGCCGGTGCAGAATAAAAAAAATCGTACTAATTCTGCGCGTATCTTTTAACTCTGCGCTTTGTATGTATATACTTTAATCATATTGCCGTTCTTCCCAAACATTATATGAGCAGAACAGGTAACATTGTAGTTATGTCTTAAGTTTAGTCTTATCGTATAAGTACCTATAATACAAACCTTTCAACGACATTAAAATCTTCCATCACAATATACCTGTACCCATGCAAATCCGTTCTCTTGCAAAATTCCACCAACTTGCTTACTAAGAACATCTTCTTCGAAGGTTTTGCCTTCGAATTAACATCTTTTACAGAGACTTTAACAGGCCTGGTGTTTAAAGATTTCTCTATCGCGAAATGCACCATGTTCGTAGCGGTCAAAACATAGAATACCTATTCAGCACGCTAACGACCATTATAAATATGAAAGGTCATTTGTCATGAACACGAACTGGAATTATAAAACCAGATCTATCAGAGATAGTAGCTAATCATCCATGAATATTTAAATCGAATAATCAGGACACTACGTAGGCATAGCTCCGTATGAATTTCCAATCAAATTTCGGCAAGAAGAGACAGTCTGTTTTTTGTAGATAATAACATGAATTTAAGCTGGATTCCTTGTCAACATTCAAAGTGCAGTTATTTCATGGGCCTTACTGAAGTATCCCATAGCTGTAGGTAAGTCGCCAGTCGGTACTTCGTTGTCATAGAGCTCTGCCTTCCGTAGCTTTGCACTGAACATTATGGAGTCTGAAATACATTTTAATCATAGACAGGAGCTACAGGCCCTATTTTGCGTAATAATCTGCATTATGAACCTAAAAGCGGTGCAATAAGAACTACTTTATAAGCAGTATATTGAAAAAAGTGATTAGTGATCACAGCCGTAGCCCCAAATAAAAAAAAATAACTTAAATAATACCAAAAGGTACCATGCCCTAAAAAGAAATAGGTACACTATTTATTTATGTTGTCGTCTCTATTATCTTTAAGTTTTTCGTAACGTGGCAATATTAATCTTTGTTCTCATTTCACCAGTACCTAAGTACCTAAATATTTACAACGCGTTTCACCTCGATTAAATGGAACGATAAAAAAATGCTCATAAAATATAGGTGGAGTGTGCTCGGCAGGTAGACCTATAATTGCACTATATCGTGACAGATAAATTCATTATCATGCCCATCAGAGCACCATATGTGGTGAATTACATTTATTAAAGCAAGAAATTAACTTTCCGTAACCAAAAAATATCTATACTTCAATGAACCAATTAAAAAGCCAACTACTCTTCAGTAAGCGATTACTTACCTAATACATTACCGCCAAGAAATAGGTATCATGATAGATTTCTATAAAAATCTGTCTATTTTACCCTCCTATCATGGCTGATGTGTTGGTCACACGTGTATGATAAAAGATAACAGACTGTATCTTCGATGTAGAAATCGCTGCAGCTCCCTATTTGTGTAAGCTGATAAACCTCGCTACAATAACACTGACACAGATTAACTACCACATATTTTTAATAAAAGTTACAGTACTATGAATTATGATAATATATTCTGTGGTAATAAATAAAAATAAATATCGCCGGACGGACACATCAACTGTATGATCTCAGTGACACCCAGACCTGGGAAAATTACAAAAAGGCCTTTTCCGTAATTTGCCCCGACGCGCGACGACGGGATCGAACCCGAAACCACCGAGTGCCGAGCGGCCTACGCTCAAACCACTGCGCCAAACGGTCGTCAAGCAAGTAGTTATGTGTAAAAAATTGTTTAGAATTCCTTAAATTACTTAAATCCCTTATTTTTTAACTTTTTTTAGGCGATTATCATGATTTTGATAAATCCATCTAGTTTGGAAGTACATTATAGCACATTGATATTTTAAAATTTATTAATTTAACTTCTTCAGTGAGGCAATTGCAACAAGAACCTAAAGGTTAACTACGTCAAACTGGTAACCCTAAAGAATAAATATATGGCATAGGTACCTACGGACAAAGAGAATATAACCGACCACTACAGGTAAAACTACTGTGTAGTGTAGTTGCACAAATAGTTTGATGCGCCTATATTACGTTTTAGGCCAAATTATCATTACATAATTTATATTGATATAAAAAGAAATATATATTTTCAAAAGTACCTATATTAAAAAAGTGCTAGGTTTTTTAAAACTTAATATATTCATATATTTTTATTAAAAATCTTTAGGAAAATAAAACTAATACTTCAAATGCATTGGTACTTTACAATTATACATTTGTGCACAATTGTTTTTCAATTTGTACGAGATTAAAACTTATTTATTGTAAAATTCACAATATTTTAAATTCAAATCGTATCACGGATCATAACGGATATGACCATCAGGATATTTTCATTCAGTGATTCGATACAGTCCCTAAATTGGTTTAGTAAAGTATCAAAAATACATTTTTAAGTTTATAACAAAGACTCAAGGTGATTTGATAACTTAATTTCGGTACAGTTATTTCAGCTATTTCAGTCAATATAACATTTTAGTGAGTCGGTGTACACATGTCAAAAATAAAATAAGCATACATAAAAAAGCCTGTGGGGCTACAAGAATTACATATTTCTTTTGATGAAAGCTACAGTATAAAGCGTTATTAGCTAAAGGTTAGTACAATAGGGGCAAAGGGGCATCCAAATCAGACAGTCTGGTCTATGAGCAGGAGCAAAATTGTTCAAAGGTTAAAGAAGGAGCAAATAACAACCTTGTTTCAATTCCCTTTCTAATTCAGTGGCTGTGTAGTTGATAACAAGAGCACACTTTATAATATATACACACAATCACGGCTGTTCCCCGAAGTGATAGACAAAGGGTCACTGTGGTACACCACATTGCGCTATACTTTATAAATATTCAATTATACCAAAATACATTGAATATAAAAATATGTCTATAGTTTCGTTCCCGCTGGCTAATATTAATTAACAATACGTAAATTAAGATATCAGGAAAACATAAATCACATGTTCAATTGCTGACAAATACTAAATACATGTATGCCTTACACGAATGGCATGATTTTTGTTAAACGTATGTAATTATAACAAAAAATAACAAGTAAAGCACCTTCGATATAGGTAACTACAAACTTATACATTTATGTATAAACTAGCTGAGCCCGCGACTTCGTCCGCGTGGAATTTAACTTAACAATCATCCCCTATTTTATCCCCTTGGTGGTAGAATTAATCAAAATCCTTTCTTAGCGCATGCCCACGTCATAACATCTACCTGCATGGCAAATTTCAGCCCGATCCGTCCAGTGGTTTGGGCTGTGCGTCGATAGATCACTATGTCAGTCAGTCATTCAATCAGTCACCTTTGAGTTATATATATTTAGATGTGCCACGGGACGAACATTTTAGCTAAAGTTATTTTTCATGGTTGATCGAATCCTAGGCTGAGCTGATTGTGAGCTATGCTACTAGAGAATATTGATGATCAATTTTTTTTTGTAAATACTATGTTACTGAATACTTTGTGTGGTTTGTTTTGAACATGTCACATAACCGACCCAAAATAATACTAGCGCAATAATGTATACAAACAATATTAAGTAAGAATACTGTTAATACATTTTTAAATCAACATTTTGACGACAAAATGCGGACGATTTTGACAAAAACTATATTTTGGACAGTGGTTAAATATAATTTTCATTTATCTATGTACTTACACTTCGCTTTTTAAAAGTACAATGAATTCAAACATTGATCAAATAAGTAGGTACATTTTCTCCGAAAATATACAAGTAGTACCCTACCACAAATAATTTATTTTCCCGTGCCAATTTAATAATCCATAAATACCTACTCAAATCTAACCAATTTTGCTTGTATTTGTAATCAAAATAACTGAAAAACATAACAAGAAAACCTTATTCACATTAAATTCATTGCTTACAATATCGTACGATGTCATACATTTTGAATATTAATTAATCATTATAATGAACAATTCAATTTAGTCAAGGTTTAAGCTTTTGCAAAACCTCTTTCTAAAAAATGTGGAATGGCACTAATGCAGATAAATGGAATAAGGGATAGGCCTTTTGAACATAATACCAAAATATAATACAAAATGTTCCTTAAGGACCGCACCTACTTACTCCCTGGGAGTGGGCCATAAGGAACATAAGTATTACGCATGAAAATGATTGCTACTTTCAATTCCTTTTCATCACGTGAGATTTCTTTCACTGTTACATTACCTGTGATTTTTCACACGCCATTATTTAATTCAAAGTGAATTTCCACTATAACACTTAAATAATCCTATGAAGTCACGGGTCGATGATTTATCATGAAAACCGGTACAGTGCCGAACGCTTTGCGATGATTTTTAACAGTTACCGCCTAAGTCGGTAGTAGATGCTACGTATGAAAACCTATATAATATGATTTTTCACACGCTATCTGTGAAATGTTCCATTACTAATAAGTATGCTTTATACATAAAAGTACTGTAGATATGTCCACAACGCTCCGGCTACCGGATTGGGCCAAATCCAGCAATCATAATTCAGGATTTTTTGCCGCCAGTTCAGAGAGCGTGTCTCTCTCCGACCTCGCGATTTTTTTTTGTTATGATTCTCCTCTTGGACAATTAGGCCAATGACAAGTGAGTATTTAATTAAGTAGTGACACTGACAGAAGTGAAGTGACGTTATACGTCACCTATTCGAATCAAGCGACATCCGGCGATGACGTTACATGTGCCACGCATGCGTTACGTCATCACCAAACTATTCACAATGCACTTCACGAATGTTCTATTTTCAAAATATAGACGGACAAGCGTTTGATTAAAAATTCCGTTTATAATAAATCGTACCATACGACGTCACGCTATCATTTTCATTTGCATAAATTATAAAACTCTGTGTAAATTAGTATGTAGGTAACATTTTATTACTTCATATGACAATGTGAAAACGTGATATACTTGAAACAAGGAATGCAAGTAGATACCAACATAATAACAAATATAATTACATCGTTTGGCTTGTATTTTCTATAAGATTTTCACACTTTTCCGACTATTTGTCTTCATTAACAATTGTATGTACTATACCACGGCCGAACGAGAAGCAATACGAACATGAATAGATTATTTTATTAATTCACTTGTTGTTAACGTTCGGCTTCACTTATTTTTAATTAACATAAGGTTTCCGAATGAACCTTGCATTTATAGAATGGCCGTTTGTATGTTGGCGAGCTCGGCGGTGGCAGACTTGATCTCGAACATTATTAGAATTTCGTATCACTACTCGTTCGCCGTGGTACATGTATTATCATAATTAACGAACCAATATAAATTCTTAATATTGTTTACAAAATATTGCGATTCCATTTTTGGATTTTCATTATAACTCTAAACTTTACTTATACTTGAAAATAAGGCACGCGTTTTTCATTGAATAACCCTAAACATACGATAAGTGCTAACCCAAACCTGTACGATTTACACTATGTACAATGTTAAAGCAATACACATAAAAAATCTCTGGCCTTTTTTTCAAACATCCTCTGAGGATGCATTATCACAAAAATTATAAGTATTTGATTACACTGTACACTATCTAAAGCTTACTTAATGTCTTATTAATTTCTCTATTATACTTAATTATATACCGCAGACGATGAGACGAACATACACGGAGTACATATAACTAGATTGAAGTCAGCAAAACTTAATACAAAGTAGTATCAACTCATATTTTTTTCCTGATCGCTGTTCTCTACGTCCAATCACATCAAAAATAGTATGTATGCTATATTGTGTCTAAAAAAAATGTAAAACACTAGCAAATATAAAAAAGAATACGGAATTGATGCTATTTGATATGACTTTCGCTGGCTACACTCACTACTTCTACGCGCTCCGTCTAAGTTATTGTTTTCGTCTGAGTTATATACCTGAACATTTCCACGTATATCTTTATACCTAATAATTTGGTAGTAATTCTGATACATCCGAAAAATTACTAACAAAATGCGGCCATGTCTTGATAATGTCGTATAGTTTATCGCCGGGGCTCAATGTGGAGGCGAGTTGTCGGTGGGCGAATAGCTTGTAGTCACTTGCGAGTTTACCGAGCGCAACGCCCCTCTTAAGCAGTTTGATGCAGGCGTCGATTTGTTTCTTAGGCGGCGGATAATCGTTAAATGTTCCCACAAAACTAATGCCGATGCTGTATTTATTGTAGCCCAGAGTGTGAGCGCCGATGTAATCCCACCCGCGTCCGTAGTACGCGGACCCGTCGCCAGCGACTAAATAGTTGTAGCCTATATCGTCCCATACTCTTGATTCGATGTGGAACGTTTGTATGAGCCGCACGCGGAGAACACACTCGCTCTGAAATTTACAAGTTCATTTCTATGTATGGTCCCAAACTAAGCAACGCTTGTACGATGGGTACCGTACAATGTACTGGGGGCGATCCCTGTGACACCCAGAACAGGGAAAATTACGAAACGGCCATTTCCGAAATTTTACCGGACGGGAATCGAACCCGCAACCACCCGATGCAGTGACCCGAGCGGCTTACGCTCGAACCACTGCGTCAAGCGGTCGTCGGTATGTAATGGTATTAAAATAAAATTGTATTAAGTCTGTGGTGTAAGTCTTTTGGGGCGCCAATAGCCTAGTGGTTAGATGGGTTATCCTCGTAGCTGATAGGTTCCGGGTTCGATCCCCATCCTGGCCATTAAACTATTAACGTGAGCCCACTCCTAACACAAGCAGGAGGGGCTGGAGGGGCTAACGGGAATATCAGTAATGTGATCTAACGAAAGAAACAGAATAAAAATAGTTATTGAGGTCATAACAAATGTGTATCTGTGTTGAGGAATTTTTTGAGACAAAATGGGTGCAGTATGCAGTTCGAAGGCCAATGAGTCTATATCAAGTGTTTTTAAATGTTTATATTTGAGGAGCAATTATATTTATATTAATATCTATACAGCTACGCTAGCTCTATAATAGCTACGACCCATGTTGTAGATATAAGAAGAAAAATTGACAATTTATTAGTGCCCCCGTAGGCCTAAACAAAATAAACGCTTTGACTTTGAACCACATAATAATCAATTCACCTGCCAGTATTTTTGTTTGCATTTTAACCGTTATTTAGGCTGTTATAGAAATTGATTTATTAATACTGGCCTTGTTAGTGTTAAGGTGAATGCGCCTGTCTAGACCGCGAAATTCAAAATTTTCGAGTATTTTTATAGTTTATCCAAAATCTGAAAACATTTAAGACAACATTTTGTGATTTGCGACAAACACAGTATGCAGTGCGTTTATTAATACATTTATTTTACTCTAAATATTATCACGGTGGATATGATACTAGTAAATCACTAAATATACAAAAATTGCCAGATTATCTGGATAGTTGTCGTTCTTGAAATGTTTTAGATTAAGTTGGATATATTAATAAATGCACTGCACACGGTCTTTGTCGCGAATTACAAAAAGTGCCTTTTATTATTGTCAGATTTTGAAAAAATTCTAAAAAACCTCAAAAAATTTGATCTTCGCGGGCTAGATGGGCGCTTTAGCCTTAAGATAACCTGTCTAGGTCTATATTAATTTCGTTGTTTTCGAATTTCAATAAAAATATTTACATAGGTAATTAAATGATCATCGTTTGGCCAACGATTACAATCTCATATTGTCTCGGGCAGAGAAGCGTGCAGACTTTTGTAAACTAGGGGCCATCCATAAATTACGTCACACGAATTTCATGATTTTTGACCCCTCCCCCGTCCTTGTCACGGCTGGTCACATTTGTGAGACCCCCCCTACCTAGTGTGATGCCACATATTTTTCAATTTTACATTTAGAAATTTATGAAATTAAAACAGCAGTTATGAAATTAGTTTTATTTCAATTTAAATGTAATTTCCATTTAAATTATTTCTCAATAAAATCAACATCAAATCAAACAAAGGCATGAAAATTAACAAAACTTAAAAAAAATAAAAATTTTTAGTCATGCAGACAGAGTTGCAACATTTTTTATGTTATTCTTTAGTAGGTATGTAGTTTCAATTTAGTGTTGTAATATTTTTGAAAAAATGTGACGTCACAAAATTTGGTACTCCTCCCCACCCCTTGTCACACAATGTCACAATTCGTCGACCCCCTCCCTCCCCCTTAACGTGTGACGTAATTTATGGATGGCCCCCTATATGTTGACGAAACCAACTCACCTGGGAGCTACAACTCTCCGTAGCAGTATGTGATATGATAACCCACGGTACTGGCTGTCTAATTTTGTTCAGAAGTTTCTTGTCCACCGGCTGCGCGAGCCAGTCACTTCTCGGTACTATCCTCAAATGATCGGGAGCTATTATAATTTGATTAGCTGAAAAAATAACACATACATAATAAAAACATACATCCATTCAATGACCAAACACTGCACTGGACTTTGAACATAGCACTATAAAAGATATAAAAAAAAATCTGAACAAACCATTTTTCAACTGATTTGTCCTTATAATCAGTATTGAACAGTAACATAAAAGAAGGCATCAACCATCGAACTAATAAACAAATACCTTTTTTAATGGGCGTCATATAAGGATCATAATTGTCGTCGAGCTCCTCAGAATCTTTCCACAGCCTACTCTTCACAATATCAGTAACGATATTGTTATCACCAACCGATTGGTCCAATGTTAGTAATGTATAAGACACCAATAAAATTATTAATGGCATCAAAATTATTGTTAGAATTAAATGAAAGTTCTCATTGATTATTCCCACCACCTTTGTGTAGTCTGAAAGTATAACAAATATAATGTATTTTTAAACATAAAAAGAGAAAATTATCAAGTACCCAGATAATTAATGAAATGAAAGTGATAAATTATTTGTTAGTACTATATTTAATGTATCTACCTAAAATTCACTGTAATCCTACTAATATTATAAATGCGAAAGTTTGTGAGTGTGGATGGATGTATGTATGTATGTATGTATGTAAGTATGTATGTATGTTTGTTACTCCTTCACGCAAAAACTACTGAACGGATTTGGGTGAAATTTGGAACACAGATAGATTATAACCGGGATTAACATATAGGATACTTTTTAACCCAATAATCCAATACTACGCGGATGAAGTCGCGGGGCACAGCTAGTTATTAATAAAACCCTATGATTCCTTTAAGTTACAAATGTTAACAAAAATAATATTAACAAAGTGCTCGAAAATATTTTGAATCACACCTTAAAAATTGATTCTATTTGTACTTTAATTATAACAACCATAAAATATTAGTTTAACTAATTGTTAAACTAATATTTTATGGTTGCTTTGTACAAGTACCAATGTTCACTCTAATTGAGTGAACATTGGTACTTGTACAAATACATGAATAAACCACCATAATAAAAACAAAACAGTTAAGTAAGTACTATAAGGCGCAGCACCCACCTACACTAATTGAAAGTGATATGCGACTTTCACTAGTGTAAATATATATTTGCATTGCAAATGACAAGTAATATATCAGATCATGAGTTAGATCACCTTTAATAGGTGGTTACGGCGCATTATTTAAAAACACGGATAATAATCAAAATATATATAGCATGTAGTTAATGTAGATTACTTTCGATCAATTTATTTATGAAACATGACGTTTTTACATGAATCATGAGGGAGGAATACAATCCAACCACCTCAATTGATTTATACTAAGCCCAGACCATTGAACAAGATGAATAAAAGCATTTTCAGCACAATAGTGCTGCTAAGTGGCAGATTTTATTAATATTATCTATTGGAACATTTGGATATTATAGACTTTTCTATAAAGTTTATGGATGGAACATGCAATCTCCCCAAGGGCATATTATGAACTTTACAACCTTGAACATTCCGGGCAAATCATTCCTCAGCCAATCTTATTTAGCATTTAGACTTCATTATATGTTTAGGTACTTACAGAGTTCAATTTAGATAGTTTTCTCTCTGTTTGGATTTTTATTTTGACATTCACAAAGTTCCCAGAAGGTAAGAAATCTCCAGTCAGTTCACTCAATGGTGTAAACTTTGTGGACATAAAAGAGTTTATAATATGACCCCTAGTCAAATGAAGAAAGTTAGATAGTAAATCATCAGGTTACTCTTACTTGATTTGCTGGGAGATTCTTCATCAGCATCTTTTGAAGAACTATCTTGATTATTCCCATTATCTTGATTGTTGCTTAGTATTATAATAACAGATAAAATGGCGAATACACCACCTATTATAACAATGCATACAGCAGAAATTGTCACTTTATGCCACTTCTCTATATGGAACCTCTTGATTGCTGAAAATAATATATACTTCTGTTATTTAATTATCATTCAAACCAAATATATATATATGTTTAAAAAACAGTTTAATATGCACAATGTTTTTTAATATAAATACATGCTTAATTGTGGCTTTACTTTCTCAAACTATTTCCTCAAGTATGGAGATTTTGCAGGACCATAAAAAAAACTTTCAATATTCATCTTGAGTGTAATAATTTAGGAATGAATATTCGTACTGAATACAACTACCAAATTTTCTTTTTTGTTATATCTAGGGCAAGCGGTTGCCCTCTTTTGTTTGTATAATGAATCCTACACTAAACCTCATGATTTTTTTTATATTAAATTATATTCTCTAGTACACATAATATTAAATGAACATGCTTCATATTCCAGTAAAGTCATATTGTACGGCTAGATAGCAGTTACCCACCCACATATATTATTATAGATAATATTTTATTGTAGCATAGTAGAAACGCATAGCAAGTAACAACTTCGGTTTTATAAACAATAGTAGTATGATATATCATTTCACCCAATGGGAGCACAAATCATGGCGGAGTGCCTTCAAATTAGTTGAAAATTAATGTCACTCTGCCGCTAATGTTAACAAACATTGTAAGTACTGATTATATATGTATACCATTAGAGATAAATTAATTAAAAATAATAAAGTATGTCGCTGAGCATGCAGTCCAGCTTATGAATGAGGCTTTTAGCATAAGACAATTGTTATGAATTTGCATTGCAACAATGAATTCACAAAATAGCCAGATTTAAAAAAAAAATTATGTTAATTAATATACTAGGTGAAACAAAAAGGGTATACTATTTTTTTTGCAACTTAACTTTGTAAATCTCAAACTATCGGCCTTTGGGTTTGCATGCATCTATATGCTACAGGGTTTTTTATTGATTAGCAGAAGAATATAAATTAATCATCGCAATGTAAAACTAAAATTGAAACGCAACATAAAAACACAAAAACATAACTTACAATGAACATTAAATAACCCTTTGAATAAGGTCAAAAAATATTGTTCTGTCATAGCACTCCTAGCAACCATGCCCATCAAGGTTTTCAACAAAAACCTATGATTTTATTGTATTCTTGTATTCACTAGTAATATGTATTTCTTGTGTTCAAAAGTAATAAGCATATATTCAGCACTCAGTGATCATGATTTAATTGATGTCCTGTAATGCTAATGCTACAGTATGCTTTTATGCGGACTTTGTTATGTTAAACAAAATGGCATGTCAGAAGAGTTCTCAAGATCACAGATCTGTTTTACAATCAGGGTTCGCCGATATATATCAGCGGATATATATCAATTGATTTTTTCCCGTCTTCTGAACTAAAAATTTTGGAGTTTAATGTTTACCCTGGCAACACGTAGCGAACAACTAAAATTAAGAATAATTTAGATTGTGTCCCAAAATGGCAACCTCATTTAAAGTTGGGGAAATCCCCTTTAACTTACCAGTACGGCTAGCTTTATATTGAAATTCAAACCTTAACTTGCTTTATATTGAAATTCAAACCTTAACTTCATATTATATAAGGTTTATTTTAAGAGGTATTCAAAAATGGGGATTCCCTGGTGCTCCTAGCGTTACTAATTATCACTTTCTAGGGAATCCCCGATTTTTTGTTTTTGATATGACTATATGTTGTTGGCCAGAGTGGCCATAACAACCCGGACAGAGGGCGAGCGCAAGTGCGCTCCAGCCAGAGGGGCAGGGGGGCAGCTAGCTCGAGGGCGCCACAAGGGACACGACCTCGGCTTGGGCCGCTGCCAGGAGAGGTGGCGAGGGTAAATCTACCACCGGATCGGAACGCGACCTCGACTGAGAAGATCCGGCAAGAAACTCAGCGGGAATCCCCGCAAGCGTGACAATTATATATGGCAATTTATGATTACAAATTATTATTAAAATTCGTTGATTTATCTCACAAACAAATGAAGATTATTATAATAATAGGCACTTGTTTTTTAAGTGTTCATTAAAAAAATCTTTCTCAAATAAACACTAATTCTTTTGTTACTTTTTTAAAGTTTTTTTCAATAAAAAATGTGGTAATTTGACACTTATATTATCTTACAAATTCCTTTCACATTTTAAATCTTTAATCCCCCTTCATAATGCAATTCGCTTCTTTTTCTTAGCCTGGATATATATCCGATATACAGGGTTATAGGGTAAGTCGACCTAAATCCTTTAAGAGATGGTAGTTTCCATCATTCCTGACAGATTTGACTAGGAAACCCTATATACCAAACTAAACCGTTCTCAAGTTATCGGCCTTTGAATTTATTTTATAAAAATTACAGATTTTTTGTCGATTGCCCCCTTCTTTTGTGTTTTGTGTTTCAATTTGTTTTGTTTTTGCTATTTTTGTGTAGTAGACTAGTTGCTTTATTATTTTAAACCATAAAACTGCAAGTAACTGTACCAAATGAGTCATAGTAGACAGTCAATTGATGAAAAAATTAAAAAAATTGAAAGAATTTATTTTTCTTTGTAAGATATTTTAAAAAAAGTCTATGACAGATGTGCTGCAGATGTACTATAAAATATCTACGGTTCTTCAGCTTTCCGATAAGGTATAACATGCTAGGGTATTGTTAGGATTCTCGGAAAAAACTTCAAACAAAGACGCCCAAGTAGCAAACGTTAAGTTGCTCGCAGCGCCTATTGTCCAGCAATGGGTGCGAGCGGGACATCTTTCAATGTAAACAGGTACGAGTGAGACAAGTTATTCCATGTAAAAACTATTTTGTTGTTATTGTGTGTATTTTTTAGTCAGTCTGCTTACGCGATTCGTCCGTGGTAGATGCGATACTTGGTGTTCTTTGTTTTTTATTCGATTTGGCTTGTTTTCTGGACTGTTTCTTCCTATTCGTGACTGTGCTTGTTAACTGGACCTTGATTTGTGCTTCTGATTTTGAACTGTTGAAGATGACGACCTTTACGAACGAAGAATATGCTGATATTTTGATTTGTTATGGGTACTGCAACTGTGTATCTTTACGAGCCCGTGAAGAATACATAGTACGTTATCCTGGCCGCCGAATACCGGATATTAGTGTCTTCGACGGAGTTTACCGACGACTTAGAGAGACTGGCTCTGTTTCAAGGCGACGAACAGACCTGGGTAGACCACGTATTAATGATGACGATGAAGAGCAAGATAATGCGATAGTTCGACGATTTCGACAGGATCCGACTACGTCAACCAATGTTGTTGCTCGGGAACTTGGACTCTCACAGTGGAAAGTGTGGTTTACAGTGCATACTGCCGGTCTCTACCCCTACCACTACACGCCAGTACATGTCATCGAAGAAGGAGATCCTGCGAGGAGGCTGGACTTCTGTAGATTTATGCTCAATGCAGATTTGGAAGATCCATCCTTTTTTAGAAGCATCTTGTGGACTGATGAATCGAAATTCGATCAAGACGGGATAACTAATTATCACAACGCACATTATTGGGCCCCAAAATCTCAAAGAAATCCCAATAAAAAAAGGATAAAGGGTTCACAGAGACGTTTCAGTCTTAACGTGTGGATGGGAATAATTTCCAATCATTTGATTGGGCCTTACTTTCTACCCCAAAATTTAAATGGAGAAAACTATGAAAATTTTTTGAGACAAGATTTATCTGGTTTGCTCGACGATATTCCATTAAACCTCATCCGTGACATGTGGTTTCAACACGACGGGTGCCCCGCGCACTTCAGAAGGAGTGTCAGAGAGTGGCTAGACACTAATTATCCCAATAAGTGGATCGGAAGAGGTGGACCTATACCGTGGCCAGCCAGGAGTCCAGACTTGACCCCTATGGACTTTTATGTGTGGGGACACATGAAAAGTTTTGTGTACCATGAACCGAACCCAATACAATCGATTGAGGTTTTAAGACAAAAAATTATTGATGCCGCTAACGAATTAAGAAGAGGACTAACGACTGGTGTTGTAAAAAGTGGCCTAAGACACAGAATACGTGTATGTGTGCGAAACAGAGGAGGGCACGTGGAACATTTTTTATTGTAAAAAAGACCAATAAACAAAATTTGATATGTATTTGGATTGTTTTATTTTGTTTTCTGACTCAAAAACAACGCTTGATTATCGTTAGTATTTACTACTACCTGGTAGTATTTCATCAATGTTTTTATTAGATAAGTCTAATAATACCCTATGTTATTATACCTTATCGGAAAGCTGAAGAACCGTAGATATTTTATAGTACATCTGCAGCACATCTGTCATAGACTTTTTTAAAAATATCTTACAAAGAAAAATAAACTCTTTCAATTTTTTTTATTTTTTTAACAATTGACTGTCTACTATGACTCAGTTGGTATAGTTACTTGAGGTTTTATGGTTTAAAATAATAAAGCAACTAGTTTACTACACAAAAATAGCAAAAACAAAACAAATTGAAACACAAAACACAAAAAAAGGGGGCAGTCGACAAAAAATCAGTAATTTTTATAAAATAAATTCAAAGGCCGATAACTTGAGAACGGTTTAGTTTGGTATATGGGGTTTCCTAGTCAAATCGGTCAGGAATGATGGAAACTACAATCTCTTAAAGGATTTAGGTCGACTTACCCTATAACCCTGTATATATCAGATATATATCAAAAAATCGGATTTTTGATATTTATTATAAAAATCTTATTTTTTCGAACCCTGCTAACAATTGCCATTGGCTTACAATTAATGTAATAACTTCACATTATTAGTAACCTTTATAAAAATAAATAAATACAGCACTAATATTAATAACACAATATAAGCAAAAGGGTAAACTGATAAGGGTATTTCATGAATTCGCAGAGCAATGTATATTATGACGACTCACTAGGTATTTAACTATTTATCAAGTTGTTTCCTCGCAATTAGAACCATTAAAACAAAGTCGGTCAAAATGCCAAGGACGTCTCAGAAAAAAAACATTATATGCCTATATGGTACTATAAAAACAAATCTTTTAGCTCAACTTACTGGTATCATTCTTGGCTTCCTGCTTGTAATGCTTTACTGGTACTTCCTCATCTTCTGTCTTGACATACGAGGTATTGTCAACACCTGAAGCATTCTGGATGACTTGCTGTATCGTAACTGGCCCATTAAAGTAAGTTGTGTTTCCTATGATAACATTTTCGGAGTTGGTAACGGCTACGTTGCCGCACACTGGGGCGCTCGGCTTAACCAGACTCGTCGGCAGGTTCGGTACGACATCCAGGGCTCCTGCAGTCCTATTAACTGTCATGCTATCATCATCGCTATCGCCGCGCTCCTCGATGATTTGGAAATCATTTAGTTCACCTTCCACTTTAATACCGGGTGTATTGACATCATGGATCGAGTCCGTTTTCAATTCCATTGTATCAGATCATCGAATATTGCACTTTCACATTCTCACACTGTTAGGTCTGTGCATTATCAAATTCACATTATCTTCAATACCTAAATTCGAATTCATACCAACTCACTTATGGTACCTCATGAGCATAAAAATCTTGGCTATAAGTTTTGCGTAGGTACAAATTTGGGATATCTATTACCTTCTATTCGATAAACAAAGAATGCAAAAAAATGGTTTGATATTGATAGTTTCTAGTATATACAAGGTACTCTGTGATTGATAGGTAGTACTTTTATGTCAGTGTGATAGGTACTATTTTTTGCCAACCAAACACTAACCAACATATAAAATAAAAGGGCCCCACACACCGTCAAACAGTTTGGGACTTAGATTGAAGTGTCACATAATCGAAAAGTTTATTTTGGTTTGTTATTATTTTACAATTGTTTATGGTTAGTTAACCAGGGCATAACTTACGACCCCGTGCGGATTGTTAAAATGATAAATACTTTCTGATATAAAATACCGTAGGGACAAGGGAAATTATATTATAGTTGTTTGATTTACCAGGATTCTCAAATAATTATTGAGTTTATGATTCACATGACCTTCCTATCAATGAAAATTAACACTTAACAAATAAACATCATAATTATTATTTTAAAATTCATTCATTTTCTGTCATTATAAAACATTTCCTTGGAATTTCACGCAGTTTATGAAAGAGTGCAACACTTTTTTTAACTTGACACGTTATTTTGTAACTAACTGTATGACATTACCAAGATATCTCTCAAACTTGAGATCGATATACAATACGGCCTGTACATTGTCTTTTAACTGGCGAAACATTTGCGCAATGAACATCGATTTTTGGAATCACTCGATGTTTTTAATACTATACATCGAATCGATCCGATGTTTTGACAAACTGTTGATTCACTCGATGTATTTTCATAAAACATCGAATACCAGTGAATTTAATGAAAACTCAGTTTGATCTCTTAAATCATTCTCATACATAGTTTTTAATTTTTTATAAACAATATTTGAATCAGCGATGGTTTCCATATGTACGGGGATACGCGTACTAATTTGTCTGATATGGGTTGGGTAGAGTTGATAGAAACACTTATAGACCTGATAAAAGTTGTTATATTTATTATAAACCTGACATTAAACGTAAGCAATGGGAGAATTTAATGAGGGGTGAGAACGTGCGGTTTGCTTGATGACCGATGACGAACTGATTTTGGTTGCAATATAATTTGCGTAAATGTGAACATTTGGGTCAAAGTGTGATTGTTGCTTCGGCAAATGTACGTGCATGGTCGTACACCATGAAAAGTTGTTTTTTCTTGGTTATATAGATTTCTTGGACATTCAGCATCCTTTCTTCCTTTATCAAAGCCTTGAACACACACGATAAATGTGCAGACACGGACTGTGCTGGTGTAGGAGTAGTATAATAATTATAACTTGACGCTTGCGTGGAGTGTCAGAGGGCTGACTAGATGAGGGCTTTGTGGTGTGATGTAATGTTAGAAAAAGTACTCGATTTTCAGTAAACATCGATGTTTGTAACCGATACATCGGAAGACATCGATACTCTCTTCTTCTTCTAAGTCGTAGCACTCTTGTCAGAGCGGTCGTGGTCATGTTTCGGTCGGTTCTTGTGCCACCGCTGCTCGTACGATATGTCGCCATGTGGGTCTATGTTTGGCCAAGTGAGAGCAGTCGTTCACGGTACACACTTCCGATATATCGCATCGAAAAAAACATCGATGTTTTTTCGAAGTGGACACCCCTAATTTGTTGATTTCTCCAGTCCAAACTTACATTAAAATTTATCGTAAATCATTCGTGACATCGTCGGCGCTGAGACGTATAGCAAAATGGACAGTGAATAAGGCGCTTTAGTTTTACAGACCATGGACGCACCATAGACTAGACAGAATGGTTCACTGTTGATGCCACAGAGATGTGAGAGATGTAAATTGTGGCAACGAAGTGAGCGGGGTGTGTTTCACACTAACTTCCTTCATCCTTGCCTTTCTACATCTTGCTAGGGTGTTGATAGGGGACGTAGGGGTATTTAGTCAGGGATGGAAGAAAGCAGAATTCAAAATACAGAGTACCAGACACATGACCACCAGAGGGAGTATTCACAAATGACGGAAAATGTACAAGGTCCACAGAGTTATAACGATGCAGAGAGGTGTTAACTAATAACGATGTTAGAATCGACAGCTTCAATCCTTCTTTTAGAAATGAATTATAAGAAGTATGGAAGCTCTCGTTTCCGACACGGAACCTTTCCGTCAGATAGGTTCTTTACTTAAAGCGCTCGGAGAACTATTTTATTATGTTTGCCCCAGGTGACCTTATAATTACAAAATATCATCAATATCGGTCTAGCCGTTTAGGAGCAGAAAAAAGTATTACGAATACCTATAATAATATTATAGTCATGGAATTAACCTTGTAAAAATCTATGAGAACTGTCAAGTTAGTTTTATGTCTCAGCTTGGAAAATCATTAACTAGCTAACGTGTAGGTGTTATAATAATTCTCTTCGAGTATAGGTACCTTCACTAGGGATCGAGATATTGACATTTTTGGTGGCGCCGCCGGGGAGCATACTTACTCCCTGGCGGCGCGGCACCACTTAGTACCCACTCTACTTATCAAAGAATGAGCAACTATAATTAATGTATGAGCGCTGTATACTATGTACTAGTTATGTAACGAATGTTGGATTTTTGACATTCGCGAATGCGAATGCGAATGCGAATATTTGGCTTCAACATTCGCGAATGCGAATGCGAATGCGAATGTTGACTTTCAAATAACTAAAATTTTAAATTTAACGGAATCCCGATGCGACGACTTTTTAAACTAAAAAAGAGCTCATAATTTTCAAACGGCTGAACCGATTTTCATGAAACATAGCTTAGAACACTCTCGAATAGCAAACTTTTCTAACAAAAAAAAACAAACTTAATATCGGATCATCCGCTTGAGCGCTACGATGCCGCAGACAGACACACAGATGTTACACTTATACTCGTACACACATGTTAAACTTATAACACCCCGCTTTTTTCGTCGGGGGTTAATAAATAGCGCGCAAAATGTTAGAATGGTTTGACAATTCGTGTCGGCCGAACATAGCCAAACCCATATAGGTTGAAAGAACGAAGTTAGTCACATAAAGTTAATATGAAGAGATTTGTTTTAATTTCAGAGTAGCTTAGTATTATTGCATAAATCAAATTTAATTGATATTCAAATTTTATTGAGTTTGTAAATATTTAAATTAGACTAACAAGAACAATAGGGAAAGATCCTATTCATAATTTAGTTGCCTACCTCAAGACAGTTCCATTTAATTTTTTTAATAAGTGCATTATGTACAAGTTAGCTAAGTTGATAATCACATTACGATCGAAGCTATTTTGCAGCCCGAGACTAACGCGAGGGCTGTGATGGAGCCGAAGTGTGTAATGAACAATGCTCACGCGTTTCATACGACATTTTACAACACACTTGAGAGTGAAAAATATTTAAAAAACAATTCACAGTTCACGAATTTGTTTAAGACCTAGAGAATTGCAGGATGAATAAACAAAATAAAGAAAATGTCGCGCCGTAAGTTTTTAGAGTTTAGAGTTCCGTAGTCAAACTCGGAATCCTTATAGTTTCGCCACGTCCATCTGTCCGTCTACCTGTCCCTCTGACATCACAGTAATTTTATTCAGAGACTGTTATACTGCAAATTGGCAAAAAAAATAGTGTTTCTGTACCGCTACAAAACTGTGTATTTCAATTTTGAAAGCAAAGTTATTTCATTCTACCTCACGTTTTTCACTCCCCTTTCTTATGAAAGGGAAGTGAAAAAATGTTTACTCACCCCCTCGATTGAGGTATTGTTCAGTGGGTATTTTAAAATAATTTGAAGGTTTCTTTGACAGTTTTTCAATATGCATGCATTTGGCCAGTTATATTTATCTATGGTTCTGGCAAGGCCCCTAACAATTATTATATTATTTGAAACTAGCTGAGCCCGCGACTTCGTCCGCGTGGAATTTAACTTAACAAAAAAGCCCGCTCCCGCGTTCTGAGCCCGCACGACAGGACGCATTGTTTAATTTTTTAAAATTTTGTTTTTCTAAAATAAAAGTAGCCTAAGTTACTGCTTATGACATCAGCTATCTGCCAGTGAAAGTCCCGTTAAAATCTGTCCAGCCGTTTCAGAGATTACCCGGAACAAACACACAGACAGACAGACAGACAGACAGACAAAAATGTTTTAAATCGCGTTTTTGCTATAGGTGTCGTATGTACTTTCATATGCATTTAGTGAAAAGGTGTTATTTTGATATTACAAACAGACACTCCAATATTATTTATTTGTATAGATAAAATAAATCGAATGTTTATAATAAAAAATAATAATAAATGAATGTATTTAATTAATTAATGTATGTATGAATAATTTTAATAAACATTGTTTATTTATTTTATAAAAATGCTTACTATTTTTAGGATAACTCTTTACTAAGATTTAAAATATGTTAATTCAAAATCACTAGTGCGTAATAAACTGCTTTATGTACCTAAAAGCTGTGCAACAAGGGCCACCCAACGAGCAAGTTTGTTAAAAAAATAGATAATTCTTACTACTTAGTTGTATTAAATTCCATATCCATCTATACATAATTTCCTTTTTATTTTTCAAAAACATTCGCCAAACATTCGCATAGATTCTTGCGAATGCGAATGCGAATGCGAATGTCAAAAAATATGCGAATATTCGCGAATGCGAATGCGAATATTCGCTACATCACTACTATGTACATGTTAAAAATATACTTATAAGACGTAGGTACCTACCTCCGATACGATAGAAAAAAAACTATGATTTAATCAAACATTTATTTTCTGTTATTGTATTAAATAATGGATTATAGGTACATACCTACCCACAATTATATTTTTGTATTACAGTCAATAATAATGGGCATTTCTCCATGGTTCAGCACTACCAACCAATGGGTTCAATTCTGTTAGTTAATATTTTAAATAGGTAACTACAAAATTACTGATTACATCGGGTACCTACAGATAGGTAAAGGAACAGCCTGGAAAAGAAATGTAGAAAATAATGAAGGATGAAATTGTAATAAGTAGGTAGGTACAGGTGTTTTAAAAGTGCGAAATAATAATTTAGGTATATATTACGTTGTCTGATATGTGGATCCCTAGCGAAGACTTATTAGATTATACACCATAACTAGGTATCATAATATGTATTGAGTTATTTGAGACATTACTTATATTATAGGTACGTACCTATTCAAAAAGTGTTCAAATTCATGTAATTTATTTGTATCTTTTAATTTTATACCCAGTACTCCTCCAAAACCCCACTAATGTTTGTAACCCCCAGTATAATATCGGACTACTGAAAGATATGGGTTCGCTATTAATACTGCGGAAATACTGGTTTTTTAACTTTAATATTTATTAAATAAAGACTGTTAGCTTATATGATATACTTACAACTTTTATGATATAGGTACTCACAATACATAGGTAGTGATTTTAAGGTCGATATATAACTCGAATTTGTAGTTCGATTCCTCAACATTTTTGTCAAGCCGTAAGAAGCTAAGTGTTATTAGCGGTCAAATAACCCACCCATCATTATTTTATAAATTATATACTTACTTAGTTACCTACAATTTACATAAATATATACGAAAATTTATAGATAAGGTTTTATTTATGTGATGTCACAATTAATGATTGTTATGTACTTACCTGCAATTTTAAAAGTTTTTTCCAAAAAATCCTAATTTCTACGATATATTATATAGATATACTTATATGCATACAGTATACAATATGTAGCACTTTATTTACCTAATGAATTCAATAAAAACACATTTATAAAAATACCTGATGACCTGCTCGTTCATTATTTTTAATAGGTATAAAAAATGTATCCATAAAAAATAAATATATAAGTTAAAATTGTGTATATTACATATCTTTCGGATATAAAAATTAATAAACGTCCAAAACATAGTTAGCTAGGTACATGTTAATTTTAACCTACCTACGTTAGGACAAGATTATTAAGTATATTAGGTATCTCATTGCGTTTATATAAGGTACCTAAGGGTGAATTCTTCAAGGGGCATGGGCCCTAACCACGCTAGCTTCTCAAATCGTAATAGTAAAGCAAACGCTAGCGATTACGTTCCAAACGCTCCGCTTTTGACGTTTTGCTGACACCATACCATATCAATGTCTGTAGAAATCGTGAAGCTCGTGTCAGCAAAACGTCAAACGCGGAGCGTTTGAAACGTAATCGCGAGCGTTTGCTTTTCTATTACGATTTGAGTAGCTAGCGTGGTCAGGGCCCTGGATGGCCAAATCTGACTATAGAGAATAATTAGCGAAAAATGCTAAAAAGAGTGAGGTCCGATTTTTATGCAAACGGTATACGCATCTTTGAAAAAATCATCCTGTATACAATAGAAAACTCTAGACTTATAGTACAAATGCATACTTAATTTGTATGTGGTAGTATCCATTCATTATCCATCCAGCGTTCAGCGGAATAACATGCAGAGTAGAACATGTTATTGGTACGAAAAAATAGGTCGCCCGTGTGCTATGTTTTTCATTAGTTTGTCTCTACCATACAATAAGGTGAATTCGACCTCTTTGTAAAAATGTCGGGTAGGTTAAAGCTACAGCTTAGGTAAATAACTTAATCTAAGTTAAGCGAAATCGGCCGAATACATCAATTTATAAAATAGAATGTGAAATGATACATGAACAAAACCAGACCGACCTATCAAACAACACATTCAAAATATAAAACATTATAAAGCCGATATTGCCACCCTACAAAGGTAAGAAGTATGCATATTATTGACCTCAATATCTGCGGTTATCCCCCTTTACTTAAAGGCGGTCCCAGACACTTGCAAATAAGTGTAAGTACTTATAGCATTGAGGTTATAAATATAGAGGGTATTTTCGTAAAAAAATTACACAAAACAATGTTTACCTTATAAACAGCTGAAGATTAACGAATTATAATAGACTCGACTATGCATTATTTTTATTAAACTACACAATTGATTTTCGAAACGCTAAGTACTAAGTACTAACGCTGCCAAGTTAACCTATGACATATTTATAAAACACTAGCTGTGCCCCGCCACTCCGTCCGCGTGGAATGTGGACCACCCTTAACATTTAGGGGTATGAAAAATAGATAGTAGCCGATTCTCAGACCTACCCGATATGCACACCAAAATTTCATGAAAATCAGTCGAAACCGTTTCGGAGGAGTATGGTAACTAACATTGTGACACGAGAATTTTATAAGATTATGTTAAGTAATTTTGGTAACATAGAAAAACAGATTTTACATGTTAGTGACGAGATTTTGGAATTATTTAGGACAATCCTATACGAGGATTGCCATTCGTAATTTATTATAATATAGCTACGCTTCGAATATATTGCATATGTTGATTGATAGGTAGCCTTCAGTTATAAGCTGCCATCCGCCAAATTAATAAAATATTATGCCCTTTGATTATGCCAGACATACTTAGTAAGTTACTTACAAAATATAATAATAGCTATCTACTCGTATATTTCAATAAGTGTTCATTTAAAAATAAAATAACTGACTATTTACATCCACAGAGCATGAAACTATTTATTTATAATTGATATAAATAACGGCAGTAATTCAGCTTTTAAGTAATAACAAAAAAGGTTAGTTAAACTAACCATAGATAATATTAAAAACTGAGAGTATACTCTCAATAAATAATTAATACTGGGATGTAAATCCAGAACATTTCAGCTTACATCATTATATTATTATTCTTAAGTATAAGATTATTATAATAAGTAGATGTTAATATTCGTTATCCGTGATGGAATTAGGCAAAATATTTTGTCAGATCTGTAGTCAGCACAGTTTCTCCTTCATAACTGGAAAAGTTCTTGTCTTGGCACGGAAGTAGACACTTACCTAAGTATTTTAATAGTTCCCGACATGATCAACTAACTTGGCTAATTATCTAGGTTTTTAATTTAACCTTCATTATTTAATAACTCTAGGCGGAAAGAAAACATTACTTCTATGGTACAAATTTGATGCTATTATAAAAACAGAAGCTTGTGTCTCACCTAGACTGATCACTCTTAAAAATCATACCTTCATGACTTAATTATACTAGGTTACTTGTTATTCGACGCATTTCAAGAAGCTAAAATACAATAATTTTTACCCGCACTTTGATATATATTACAGACTACACTACTAAGTTCTACGGAATTCAGTATTAATTTTACATATTTTATATTACAATGGATCACCAAAAGAATTCTAAATTTCACAAGTCATTCAATAAATAATTTATTTTAGTGTTTTGGGTATTCATGAAATATCCCGAAAACGCCTAAATTTCGCGGCACATACATAGGGCACATACAGAGGCCAGATCTGTGTCAATTTAGCTCCCCTATCACACTAGGGAAGGAATACGTCGAACTACTAGTAACCTTGTAAGTATATCAATTTGAGAATCTCGACCGATCTTAGAAAATTATACATATACGAAGAAACATTAGTGGCAAAACATCTAAACCATCATCAAGCAAATATCATTTTTTATCATCTCTGCATTTACAGTGCCTTGGTACATTAACTTACTACAGTTTGTGTATGCTTCGGACAAATTGTTGACTTTGACCTTGATAACGGCCAAGATAAGCACCACAGTTGGGGCATTTGTGGTGGACATTCATGCAGCTATCTATACAACATGGGATGAGGCAGCAGCCCAGGAAACACCTGAAAGGAATTCATTATTTTTTCTATTAAACGCTTGAATGTTACAAGGTTACACAAAGGAAATTACTTCCTGTATGATCTGAAAAAACAAAGCAAGTTGCATTGAACCGTGAACTCAGAACATAATGATAAGCCTAGGTTGAAGCAGTCTATTATATCATTATATTATTACTGATCTTTTGTTTGTTTTTATATTAAATAAAAACATATTTATAGACTCTGATGGGGATTGCAACGGAAAGGCAGCAAAATATTGGGACTCACCCAAACAGGCAAATGAGAGTTCCTGAAATGTAAGCAAGTAGTCCGGGCTTCTTTTGAGTTGCCGTGTTTATCTCTGCATGGCAACTGGGACATATCATGTGGGTGGGGTGTGGTCCCACGGGCACCACAGTCGTCACTATTTGTGGACCTGATGCTGCAAAATAATACGTTTTCAATGGAATTGAAGGAATATATTAGTCACATTCTGAAAACAAAGGACCTTGTGCATTGTGGTTAAAGTATCATTATGTGGAATCACTTTACTAATACATAACCACAACAATACCATACCTACTTAATTTTAATAATTCCATGTTACACTATTACATTTTGAATTATATCTTTATCACATTAGGTAATATCTCAGACTTACATACAGACATTTAAACTGTCACCCCCATATTAAAAAACGTGTTTTTGTTTTGTATAGTTACAGTCTTTTGAATGTCAAACACTGATGACAGAAAGAGATAATTTTGTGTGTAACTATTTGCCCGCTATAACATGTTTAATCAGAATGGGGTCAATGTTTTATAACAACATATTAACAGCAAGGGCCCTTCTTCAAAAGGTTAACTAAGAGTTAACTGTTCAACAGCTGATCAATTCAATTATCACAAAAGCTCACTTATACCAAGGTCCATTCAAAATGATTCCACAAAATTATAATCAAGTACTAATAAAATTTTCAATGTCAGCCAGTTTGTAAACATCCGCTTTGCAACAATATGACACAAATGACCTAAGATTTGAATATTCTACTCATTTACCTCAAAATTTGAATATCAAAATGTTAGTTTAGTGAGAGGTGTGTCTAGATTGTAGCATGATGGGATCAGTTCTCTGCCTACCCCTGTGTAGGCATGAATATTATGTATGTTTATTTATAGTTTAGATACTTGCATAAATAAATTAAATAAAGGGTAAATTTCGGCATTGGCTTTTTCACAATTTGACCTTGGTTGGGTGCAACTGGGATTACTCACAGTCTAACTGGATAAAAAAAACTTACACCCAGAAATACTTAAGGTTATTTTTTTTTTACCACCTAGGTAGGTGTTGGTGGATTTTGCAGATAAAATCTCACAATGACAGTTTATCAACAGATGATCATAATCCAGTTATCGGACTGCTAGCAACAGTATAAAAGTAATGATATTTAGGAAGTAAACAAGGTTTGATGGGTACTTACAAGGTGGATACTGTGGTGTAAATGGGCTTGATGGGCCAACCCCACCGACAGCTTGTGTGTAGCTCGGCGGAGCAGCTGGAGGCGGCTGCACGGTGTGAGCATTATTCCACCCATATGGTGGAGCGTTCCAGGTTTTCTCCATAGTTATGCCTACGAAAAACGGAGTAAACAGGTCCGCAGTTAATAAGCGTGGCACAATCTGTCACTGAGGCTGTGCTGTGATGCAATATAATCTTGAAGTTATTTTTAGGTATGACTGCACCAACGTACCTGTTAACAAGTTGTGGTTTGACCGAGTTACAAATTTTTCGTAAACTGAACTCTTTAGTAAATTCTGGGTAAGTACTTTAGATGAGTTACTTATAAACACTGAAACCTGCTATATACTGGAATATACAGATGGATAGGCAACTACTAGAATCAAAGTCAACAAATTATAATAAATTGTATTTGTTTCCAAAATCCATCCAAACTAATCCAAAGACCCAAAGACAATAAGGAGTTTCAATGTATCAATTGAATAATTGACGACTAAATGTCATTTTATTTCAGCCAATGGCAGGGAGGAATTATGAGAAATATAGCTTTCCCATTGGATTAAATGAAATGTCACGCCGTCAATATTGTCTATGAAAGTCATTAAAATAACAAAGTGAAGCACCTTAATGTTTATTTCATAATAATCATAATTAAATTTCATAATAACAAACCAGTAATCGATATCAATTGTATAATTAATAATAGATAACAATCTAGAGTGATGAGAGCTGAGTTGAACAAAGAGTGAATACGAGTTTCACAACAACAACCTCTGCCTGTCCTATTTATATATATGTTGAGCACAGAGATGTGTGATGTTGAGCTACTTCAAAAATACGTTTCTGCGAAAAAATAATATATCAGATAGCGTAATTATTAGATCCTAAACGTAATTATTATAATATATGTAATTGGTGTTCAGTACTTACGTAAAAGTAATTTTAATAGGATAGGTATTCTATACAAATAAATAAAATTGGTGTGTCTGTTTGTAATATCAAAATAACACCTTTTCACTAAATGCATATGAAAGTACATACGACACCTATAACAAAAACGTGATTAAAAAAATGTTTGTCTGTGTGTCTGTCTGTGTGTTTGTTCCGGGTAATCTCCGAAACGGCTGGACCGATTTTGACGGGACTTTCACTGGCAGATAGCTGATGTTTTAAGGAGTAACTTAGGCCATTTTAGAAAAACATTTTTTTTTTAAATGGGTCCTGTCGCGCGGGCTCAGAACGCTTGAGCGGGCTTTTTTGTTAAGATAAATTCCACGCGGACGAAGTCACGGGCTCAGCTATTGAATATAAAGTCTTGTACTCTAATCGTTTCGGCACACCACTACGTGTTTTTTATACCTATATTTTAGTGTGTCTATTTATTTTTATTATAATTATTTTGCTTTTGGTGTTGTTTATTTAGTAGGTAATATATTAATAAACACTTAATTAATAGTTCGCTTAGTACTTTTGACGTATTATGATGGTTATAAAGACACTGATTCATTTGACTTGACTTGACCTTATTTTCATCAGGACTTGTGTTGAAATGTCGTCACCACGCCCGAAATCTCCCCGAACTCCTGTTTTGCCTAAAAAAGAAGACAAAGAAGAATCATTTTGGGATAAGATTGGTACCATAGGACGTAAAAAACGTATAAAAGAAGGTACGTCATTGATATCTTGTGTAAAAAGTTAACATTTGTACTAAACTGAGTGGGTTGAAGGAAGTACTTACTGTATACGGGCATAAGTAAATCTGGGCTATAGATATAATAAGCTAGAGGTTTTATTAGGCAGGTAACTTAAATATCCCATATTTAGTATCTAATTCAAGACCCAAGATAATGGTTATACTAACATGAAGTCATTTATACTATTGAATATGAATCACTCGTACACCTGCCTTGTGCAGATCTATTCTACCATTTTTATTTATATACAATAAAATATAAGTCTTACAATTTTAAAATAGTACTTAAATATACATATGGTTTTTATGGAACAGGTGGTTTGTGACATGCTCAAAATCTCGGCTATTAATTTGGTACTGACCACACACATCTTTTACCGAGGGCAAGTATTAATATTTAGGCCAGGGGTTAAAATAAGCTGAACTCTGATTATTATTGACACCTGTTATTACGAGAGATCAGCTTATGATAGCACTGTTTCCTTAAATGTGCCTCGGAACATCACTGTCAATAAAGGATGTAGTACTTACACACACACCCTTTCATAGTTCTCCTGTTCTCCTTTCACTGGTAATATTTTAACATTGAATTTTTCAACAGTGCAAGATGTCCAAGCTGAAGGTAAATATGCCATAGACTCTCCTGGTAGCCCCACTGCTCCCGAAATTCCACCAGAGGAATACAGCTTACGTAAGTATATTCTGATTACTAACAATAATTATACAAATATAATTAGTTAAATTAACCTGATGATGTCATTGTTAACTGAATTATTTGCCATTTTCCTGAACCTGTGACTCATATAGGTGTGGTCAATGTAATTGTGTAGTTATTTAACTGATTAATTTTGTGACAATTTATTCACTTGTAATAGTAAATTTAAACATTAAATATGGATTTAGATGACAATGAGGAACGGGCAATCATCGAACCACGATCACTGGAAGACCCTCGAGTGAAGGAACTTGTCCAAGTGCTCATAGATTGGATCAATGATGAGCTAGCAGCACAGAGGATTATAGTTAAAGATATCAGTGAAGATCTTTATGATGGCCAAGTGCTTCAGAAACTGCTCGAGATACTGACAGAGACGAAACTAGATGTGCCTGAAGTCACACAGTCTGAAGAAGGACAGCGTCAAAAATTGGCTGTTGTTTTAAGAGCCGTCAATAGGGTATGTATTTTCCATTCTTGCAATTAAATAAGAATGCGAAATAATATTATATGAAATTTACATACATAAGTATATATCATTAGCTTGTACTAGTCAGCATGCACACAGGAATACTAAATATTAGACAATTTATATACCAACTAGCTGTGCCCCGCGACTTCATCCGCGTAGTATTGGATTATTGGGTTAAAAAGTATCCTATATGTTAATCCCGGTTATAATCTATCTGTGTTCCAAATTTCATCCAAATCCGTTCAGTAGTTTTTGCGTGAAGGAGTAACAAACATACATACATACATACAAACATACATACATCCACACTCACAAACTTTCGCATTTATAATATTAGTAGGATGTTAGGCATAGTAATTTGTACCCTGAACAAAATGACTTAAGCTGAGTTTAGTCTATTATAATTAACTCCCTTTTTAGGTGCTTTACGGAACAACTAAACCTGTACCTAAATGGAGTGTGGACTCCATACATTCGAAAAATGTTGTGTCAATATTGCACTTGCTAGTGGCATTGGCGCGTCATTTCCGCGCTCCTGTCCGCTTACCTGAAAATGTGAGCGTTAACGTGGTTGTTGTGAAGAAAGACACACCCACTCAGCTGTCTCACAGGTATGTTATATATTTTTAAAAGTTTAAAATAGTCCAATACACAGCATCATCATGGGACAGGTGACAACAATGGTTGCTATTACCCACACTTTGATAGTAATAATTTATCCCGATGGACTAATTGACGCAAGCCTATTATTTAGCCCTGGATTCAATTTGACATTTGTGGATTTGAAACATCCTGGACCCATCTATTACATTGGGGAGATACATAAAATGTAAATACAGAAAGCACCCCTGTTAATTTCTACTTACAACATTATTATCATCTTGTTACAGAACTTTAATTGAGACAATCACAACTACATATGATGATCTTGGTATGAAATGCGAGCGAGACGCGTTTGACGCTTTGTTCGACCACGCTCCTGACAAATTGCAAGTTGTCAAGAAGTCATTGATAACATTCGTCAACAAGCATTTGAGCAAGGTGAACCTCGAAGTGATGGATTTGGATACGCAGTTTCACGACGGCGTGTACCTGTGCCTGCTGATGGGGCTGCTGGAGGGATTCTTCGTGCCTCTTTACGATTTCCACCTCACGCCTCAGGACTTTGATCAGAAGGTCCACAATGTTTCATTTGCATTTGAACTGATGCAGGATGTAGGACTTGCCAAACCGAAAGCGAGACCTGAGGGTGAGTGTAATTTGTCATTCTGACTATTTCTGTGGTTATGTAACTGTATATTCCTGCTTCCTATTTAGTTGTTTCCATGTGTATCGCTCCATGGTTGATTGATCGACGATCGGTTGATTGGTTGGTTGGATTGGTTGGTGGTGACACCCTTAGATGTTAAAACGTTTTGAATATATTACATTTAATTAAAAGGTAATCTTCATTTCCACTTGCAAGTTACTGCTTGTACTATTTGAACATGCTTTTTTCCACCGAGGTATATATGTTTAGTTAAAACATCAAGGACGGTGGTCTAATTTTATTTCGTACTTATGGAGCATTATAATTCTATAATATCCATTATTTTCAGATATCGTGAATCTCGACCTCAAGTCTACTCTTCGTGTGCTATACAATTTGTTCACTAAATACAAGAGTTTAGCCTAAGTATAATGACAAGTAAAAATACTTAAATTATTAACTGTTACTAACAGCCATCGTGTCGTGTGACTAATATTACATACCTATTAATAATATACTACGTATAAATGAATGTCGGTGCTTTAATGTAAAAATAAAATAATTTACTAACAAAATGTTGTTTTAATTCATACCTACCTATACGTGATATTACTGATATTAATGTTTCGTCAGTGCAAACTCACGGTACATAGCAATATGGGTACAGGTAACTAAGGGAAGTTTGTATTGCTATTTAGCATAAGAACGAAACCAATACGAGCGCTCAGAGCGCCGCTCTAATGCCTTTCTAGCTAGTACTCGGATGAGGAGAAACTTAAAATGCTGTATTTTTTTACCTGCAAAGTGTAAACCAAATTTATTTCAAATCATCTCAGCTATTCTTGCCTGAATAGACGCTCTAATTAACAAACAGACTTATAAGTAGTAGGGATAAAATAAAACTGTAGGTATTTAGTTATATTATGACAATTTATTTTTTCCAATACACTTTATTTACCAAAATAGGTACACTAGTCACATAAATTGTAAAAAAGAAAACAACAGCACTGCATTACTTACGTTTAATTAAAAATTAGGTAGGTGCTTGAATTAATACACAAGTAAGGATGTCTACACAGTGGCGAATGCGCCTGATTAAAAAAATAAAGGTTCGTTTGCCCCAGTATGTTTGTATGTGCGCGATTTATTGGAAACTACACGACCAATTTTTATGTTTATTTTACTGGGGATATAATAGGTTCGGGAGCCGCGCGTGAATCGGATGAACAATACCTGCATCTAATGGCGCAATGTGAACTAAGTTGTGATCGCATGCGAGACGCATTCGCCCATGTGGACACTCCCTAAATCATTGTGAAAAAATAAAATTGATTAGTGATTTTATGACGTCTAGGTATAATTTATGGTGTGCGTTCTCACTTCTCTATTATAGCTGCCCACAATTTATATTCCGCGCTTTTTAAAACGGTAGTAGGTAGGTACAAATTAGCGGTGTTGGCTAATATAATTCCATACCCAATACTCATCTAAATTCCAAGTATTATTTCGGTGTTTTCCGGAAACACACTGTATAATCACTGCTTTGAAGAAGTGTGGAGAGCTCATTCTCTTTGCAGTGTAGCATAAGAGCAGATATAAAACAATATTACTTGCGTTAGTACCTAACTATCAATCAGAACCAGAATTAATTTAATACAGGGCGACAATGGTTACAATGAACGTGGCCATAACCAGAACTAACGCCGTCATCATTGGAAGATTTTTATTAAATACTTGAACATGCGGCGCTCTCCACACAGGCCATTCTTTTTTTCGTGGGGAAATCCTCATGGATACCCGCACGCCCCGAAAGAGGCGTGTGGGTTATGCCAGACTCTCCCCACAGGCCCTCCCTTAACTGTCACTAATGTTAATTATAATTAACCTTGCCGCACTGTAGTATCAAAAGTACCTACGTAACTACCTGTATTTATTATACATTAAAATTATTGATAGCGCAACCAAACATAACAATATCATGTAAATACAGTTAGGTTTCAGAGAGTAGGGACCATATTATGAGCGAGGTGATATGTATATATCGAGGTGTCACAAGCTTGGAGCTCACGTTTTTTTAAGTGTCTATACCATAGAATAGAATAACTCTATTGTACACCAGAGTTCGGAATAGATCTAATAACATAATAAAACAGCAGTGTACATTGTGCGGTCTTATCGCAGACAACCTTTGGATGGAGAGAATTTTGTATATTCTTTACTACTCAAACTTGTCATGTACATACAACGCAATGACCATCTTGAAGGCTGTGAAGCCGGGTTTTTACTACTGTGGTGACCATTTGGTGACCCAGTGCTGTGAGAACTCTAGCTAGGATATTAGCAATGTGTAGACAGAAACGTATAGCATACTCTGCTTCATAGACATTCAAGACCGAATTTACTGTGAACCTCTGTCTCAGTAACTCATGTTGTAAAGTAGATAGAATAAGAGTTTATAATCGGATGTTAAGGCCGACATTAATAAATGATTTTTGATTTGATTCAAAAGACAATTGAATATATTTGTAAAAGTTTAATTAAACACGCGAGCTCCATGATTGTTATACCTCTTCCCACATTTTATAATAAACCATGTATTGCTGCTGCCAGAATAGTGACGAAAACAAATATTATTATACTTCACAATGGAGCTGTAAACTAAGAGAACGCTGTCAATCTTCGAATATGTATAATATTAAGCGCTTTGTATAGGTATATAAAGCATGTTTATTGCTATTTCAGTGTCAGTGTTATTTTAAAATAATGAGGATACAAAAAAGGCTTTTCATTTTAAATCTAAATAAATATACAAAATAATATTATATGCAACCTGTTTATCTACTTATACAAAAACTTATATCTATCTTAATCAATACATAAATTCTTTA
Organism: Notodonta dromedarius; assembly: GCA_905147325.1. Lineage (NCBI taxonomy): Eukaryota > Metazoa > Arthropoda > Insecta > Lepidoptera > Notodontidae > Notodonta > Notodonta dromedarius. The sequence continues at coordinate 7,589,338 of LR990160.1, read as the reverse complement.
TATTTTTAAGTTAGTATAATAAAAGGAAATGAAATTCTCATTAGGGTAACAAATTGAAAGATTAAAATTTATCATAGCTGCCAAACTGTTAATAAATATATAATAAAATAAAACATTGTAAACATCACAAAAAATACACACGAATTGGTGCTACCTACATGTTTACCAATCGATTGCGAACTATTAAAATATATCGTATTTTTTTACAAAAACTTATATATAAAACCATTATAAAACATTGTCCACGCTTACTTCATGGTGTTTAGCCATATTATATGAAATTATTCGCCCACGGTGCCGTGTGTATAATAAACACATTGCCTTGTAAAAGTGCACCTGACAGTCGTTTAGAATGCTATACCTACGAACGAGTCCTTGTACAAATGGCCGATGGTTTTAGAAGCGAAACACAACTTGAATGAACATGCCCATTAACAAAAACCGCGTGTTACCATTCAGGGTCAATATTCGATATTCATTAACGGCCAGCTTGCATGTTTCCCCGAAATGCTAGTCATTTACAACCATAATAAAATTGTTGGTCTACATTAATAACAATTACATTTTTAATCTACATATAAGATATTAAATAGCTACACATTTATTATTTCTAATAACGAAAACAAATCTCGAATTTATTTTCTACAAATACTATGGAATGTTATATTTTAAATGATTTGACGTGAATCTTATATACTTATTTTGGAAGTAGGTATGTTAGATATAGGTATAAATAATTTTGGGTATAATACGATTAAGTGTTCGCCACATACCTGCGCCAATGTCTCTCGCATATATGTGGCCACAACATTGTCGCTATTAGATATTGCCTGAACACAACCTTACCTCTATGAGCAGAAACTCTGGATAAAGCAATGTCTAAATACGTCCACTTTGGTAGTTGATACTGTCAATATGTCAGCCTTTACTCATGACATTATCAATTTATAGTCCAACCCCTGTTCAGACTCGGGCAGGATCTACCGCAGTTGACGCTGCCGGGTACGCGCAATCAGTCATAAGTTTTATAATAGTTTTAGTCTGCAGTTTGAGTATTTTTACAAACATAAAATAATAAGTAGGTCAAAGCTGTCGTTAAAATATATTTTACTTAGAAACTAATAAAAATACAAGCTTTAATTAAATAAGTACGCATAATATTGCCATCAATACTAGATATTCCCTGTCCAGTTAAAATATAGCATATTTCTTAATACAAATCAACAAGTTCAATTAATAATTATTAATGTTCGAATGTTATGTTACGGACATCATATAAAATAAAATGTATTAATAAATTATTAATAATAATACAGTTGGAATGTTTGCTTTGAAATATTCTTAAACCGCGTGGCAATCCTGTTCTGCCGTGACAAAGCAAATTTAGCCTATTAAAAAAAATGTAAAAAGGCGCATCATGATTTAAAACAAATATAAAAACGTTTTTTTTATGAGGTGTAGAAACATTTTTGGATTACAATATTTGTTTCGGTTTTATCACAGAATATTGTCAGGGGCGTTCTGCTATGCTTTGGTCAAATTCAACAAACGATTTAGTGGCGTGCATATCGTAATTATAAGAAACTTGCTATGCCCGCGACTTCTAGCTCTAAAAATGACGATACTTCCATACAACTTTTCATCCCCCCTTTCAACCCCTTAAAATTATTTTTTCGCATTAAAAAGTAGCCTATGTCCTTTCTCAGGCTCTAGACTATTTGTGTATCAAATTTCATTGAAATCGGTTCAGTAGTTTTTGCGGGAAAGAGCTTCAGACAGACAGACAGACAGAGTTACTTTCGCATTTATAATATTAATAATTAGTATGGATAATTTGTTGGGCGCGGTACTCATTCATTGAGATCAAAGCTACCAATTGGAGTGAAGATAGCGAAGACGTAGTCTTGTTAGATTTTTATCAAAATTTTCATCAAAGTTATTTATTTTCTATCCATAGAACAATAGACTAAAATAGTACAACTAAGCTACAACTACCTACCTGTATAATAATAATTATTATATATCTCATGTAAAATACTATATCTAAACGTGCATGAATGTGCGAAGTAACACAAGACCGTGGAAAGTTTTTAAATTCCGTGTAACTTTTAAAACAGATTTTTTTAAAATCCCACCGACTTTATGTACAATCGAGTACGGTGTTGTTGGCATCATGAGACAGGACATTATGGATTTAGGTATAGGGTCCATTAGACAATCAATCTGGGGGCCAAGTCTGATAATCGTTCTAATAACGCTTGACTTGCTAGAGACCCGCAATACGTCAATTTTCGTAGTCCACTAAACACCCCGTGCCGACCGATTCTCGACTCTATTTGATTCGAGAAGCAGTTGTTTGCGGACTTCGAAACTTTTACCGCTCGATCGTAAATGTCATAACCGGCATATTGCGAGAGTGCAAGTCGAGCATTATTGGAACGGTTAGCAGCGGGCCCCCTGGTGTCATTTCTTTATTTCCAAAGGTAATTGACGGGATATGATACGACCACCAACAATTTGACAATCTGACTACGATCTAATCAAAGTAACCGATTGAATTGTTATAAGATTGATCGTCTAATGAACCTTTCTGGAAATCTAAGATTCGATACATAGCTAGAGTCAAAATAATGTTTTTGACACACCTTTTAAAACAATAAATACTGACAACCAAATAATGAAACTTGGTTTTTATATTAACGTAACATAAAACAAGGTTATGCTTTAAAGCAGCCACCATCTATTGATCCAGCGTAGGTATTGATCTAGGTTTATACTGATCTGTTTCATTAAAACTAAAGCTATCGCTCTGAAAAATTCTAGCACAACTACTATGAAACACTATAATATAACACACCGCGAAGTTTACGGCCAATCGCAGGCTTACCATATCTGAAATACAAGAATCAGCGAAACCCGAATGACAAAAAGCATACAAAAATTCATATTCATGGAAGAAATGGAAAAATAGATTTAAAGAATATGTACCCTAAGGTTGGTATTCAGACTTCAGAATTCCCTGTAGAAGACTACAGTAAGGGTGATATTCCACTGGCAAATTGCGAGTGTTTCCAATGAGGTGATTGATGAACGCGCTCGCAGCAAGTGCGGAGCGCGCTCTTCTCTCGTCTCACTCGAGTGAGATGTGATCTTGATGACATTGCTGCACACATGCTGCGAGCGCATTGACTTCCTAGCAGGAAACAAGCCTTCAGTGTGATATCACCCTAAGAATACCAAAAGCAAGCACAATTACTGCAAGATAGATGTGTATGTAAATGGGCATACATTGCCGGATACTTATGAGAAAATTATACGAAAGATAAACTGAAACTTGCATTATTTTTCGCTAGTATTGGTTTGTTGATATCGATAAACTATGTAAGTTTCACAGATACTTACATAAGATTTTCATCTTTTGTATTAGGGGCAGTGAGAGCAAGAGTGGACTAAGCATTTTTTTTTATTTTTTTTTATTATGACGCCAAAACACATTATTTCCATATTGTTTTCTTATATTTACGCGAATACTACACATTGAAATAAAACTATTTTTACCAGTTACTAACTATGACATCAGGACGTCTAACACCTCAGTCCCCCCGTGACCATGGCTGCTGTAAAGCAACCGAAACGTCGGGAACATAAAGTCAATAAACGCGATAAAATCCGAAAAATTGTTTTATTTCAACATTTTTTCCATGTTAAAATAAGAGTTTAGGCAAAAACCAAATGTCGCTTAGTTGCGGTCACTGCCTCAATTATAACCAAACCAGCAATATTGAACGTGTCAAAGCTAAACAAAAGTTGACAATAGCCATATATGTGTGTGTAATGTGAACTAAAGTGTCAGTATTCGCTACGTGTGTTTACGCGACATCGCCGACGAGTCGAGGGAGGTGGAGGACTCGCGGCGGAGGATCAACTTGAGCTTGTCGTCCTCCTCTAGGTCCTCCTCGAGCGAGACGGCGCGGCTGAGCTCGGGGTGGCCCAGCGCGCGCGCCCTCCACGCCTCTAACCTCATGACCTGACGCAACGCAAAACAAAACGATATTCAAATACAATCACACTTTATGCCGTGCCGAGTGAAGGTACACCCGCGGAATCTCGACAGGTTGAAACTTGTCAGATTCTGCGTGGGCGATGCGCCGTCACTCACGGCCGGACTCGGCCTAATAGTGGTACACCACATAGCGTATTCGCACGAATATGTGCGTAATTCGGCCAAAACAAAACAAACCTACTTACATGAGTGTTAAGGGTTATTCGATTTGTCATGATAACACAATTATATGTGCAAATACGCCATGTGAAGTGCCACCATAAGGTAATACGAAGGGACGTATTCGTTCCAAATAAGTGTAAATTAAAAAATACCTTCATTTTTAAGCTTATTATCTAATAAAGAACTTAATAGCCACTAGCTATTTTTAAGCTAAGTTTGAAGTATGAAGGGAAAACAGAACAAAATTAAGGTCATTCATCTATGATAAGAGAGCACACAGTCGCTCACTAGCGCAAGGGTGCCCCACGCTGCGGGAATTTATACGGTAGGTATCTCTGTTTTTTATTTACACGTTATCCAGTTACTTGTAGGGGCCTGTGCACACCATTTTTTTAACGCGCGTTTTAGAAACGTGCGTCGACGGCGCGCTTTTATTCAATTTTATCTGACTCGCGTGCGTACCGCGTTTAAAAAACGTGGTGTGCACAGGCCCTAAGCGGGAATTACCATGGTCTGGAATACGTTCCTCGTTTAACCCAAAAACCTGTATACAATGTGAATCAGAATGGGTATTTTTTTTTTGTAACTGAACTATGTAATTATGACACTATTGCATGCTTTTATAGTTTACCGTTGGACGGCATAGCACTACTGTTCCATCGTCACAATACAATAGAAAAGCAAACTGTATGCAATTGTATGAAGTCACATTCAGGCTGCGATCTCTTACAGACAACCTTTGGGTGGAGATAATTTTGTTACATTAGGTACAGGGTGCCTTAGCCGTGGTACAACCTGGCTTTGTCAAACCGTCGTGTGTGTTCGTACGAATATTGATAGGTGTGAGCAATACCGTCAATACCGTCCGGCACCGGCAATACCGTCTACGGTTTTCTAATTATAAAAACATTCCCCGGCACGATATATCGTCGACGTCAACGATAATAACGTCCTGTGGCATGGTAAGTTACAACGGTAAATTATAAAAGCGCCCGGCTTTGGGGGAAAGTTGAAGAGCAAACGGTGTTATAGACTTACGAAATCAATATAAAGCTATATCTCTACAATACCATATTGTGTTCTTCAGCAAAACTATTTATATTAATTTATTCTGCAAAAAAATAGTGCACCCGTTCTGATTCACCATGTAAGTATATCTACTTACGAGCATACGACACAAACAGAATAGGGTGGTAGACTATTTTGTTTATAATCTTGCACCAAAAATATTTCTTAAAGTGCTCCATGTTTCCGCTAATAAATATAATACCATCAATATAAGTCTATTACCCTATTCATTTTATTTATTCTACCACATTCATTAAACCGCATTCGATTATAGTTTAAAATACAAACGACAGCCTTTTTAGGGTAGGTACCGTAGTTTAGATTCGGCTAAGTAGGTATGTACTGCAATTATAATCTACTTTCTCCGAATATTTAGGATTTTAGCACTTTCGACATAATGCGTCACCCATCTATAAAATACATTATTCAAGATGCAATTGACAAACGATGCACAGACTCATCCAATACAAAGACGCATGCAAGCACAGCCAACTTCACATCTACTACACACCTACCTTCAAAACCGGCGATTATAGGAAACTAGCGAGCCCCGGCTTCGCACGGGTGCAATAAATTATCAGTGTTTCTATACTATATTATGCATTTATTATACATATAAACCTTCCTCTTGAATCACTATCTATTAAAAAAACCCATCGAAATCCGTTGCGTAGTTTTAAAGATTTAAGCATACATAGGGACATACAGACAGCGGGAAGCGACTTTGTTTTATACTATGTAAGGATGCTAGCAACAATAAACACAAAATAAACAGGCATTAAACACATATCACTTGCCGGTTGTAATATCCCTTACAAAATCCTATCTATTAACCCCTCGAATGTCACAAAAAAGAAAACTTTAGAAAATCGAATGTCTTATGCACCTGAGGCCCGTATTATTAAATCGATCTCAAGTTTGAGAGCGATTTTGAGTACGCTTTTGATCTGTCGTTTTGTTCTGGAATTACATAAATATTATAGAGGCGCATTAATAAATAATAATAAAGAAATCTATCTCAAGTCTGAGAGCGAACTCGTTAATGCCATTTTTATGTCATTTCAGTACAAAATTACAGATCAAAAGCGTCTTATTGATCTCAAGTCTGAGAGTGATCTTAAGTACAGTTTTGACATGTCATTTTGAGCTGGTATTACATTTCTAAGATCGTTCTAAGATTTCAGATCGATTTATTGCTACGGCTCTAAGTGTGTGCAATCGACATGCGAAGGGTGCATTTTGCTATTACACAGACAAAGACGTAATTGTTTGTTTCGGGCAGCTAATTGGTTAGGTTTATTAGAACCGGGCGTATGTGAGTGGCTTCACCAATTTACATGCATGAGTTAACACAAACAAATTGCGCATATGCGGGGGGTCTAGTGTGTTCACAAGTTACCTCAGCTGTGAAATTAATTTAGTCAACCGATTTGACTATATACTTATGCAAAAACACCCTTTAAATAATGCAACCATAGTGCGGTCGGTTTTATAACTTAGCATAGCACGGCATGGCACGGTTTTCGACATGATACAATAGGAAAGCAAAATGCATGAAATTGAATGAAGACACTTTCAAATTATATTCCACTAGCTGTGCCCCGCGACTTCATCCGCGTAGTATTGGATTATTGGGTTAAAAAGTATCCTATATGTTAATCCCGGTTATAATCTATCTGTGTTCCAAATTTCATCCAAATCCGTTCAGTAGTTTTTGCGTGAAGGAGTAACAAACATACATACATCCACACTCACAAACTTTCGCATTTATAATATTAGTAGGATTTGCCGTCGACCATAATGAAAAGGTCCCGTTGCCGCGGCAAACCCAAGCTCTGTGAAATCGTTGCGTCGTGTGTGTGTTCGACGTTCGAAGAGTGAGGCTCTAGTGCTTCCCCCTCCCCCCGCTCCCCCGCTGACTACCCCACAAGGACCGTTTACCCCCATACCGTTCAGTTATTGTCAAAATTGAAAAGAATCTTCATACAATTTCATGCATTTTGCCTTGCTATTGCATTGTGACGACAAGACCGTGTCGGGCAACGGTAAATTATAAAAGCGCCCAATAAGTAGCTGTATGCATGATATGGTTGAGATACTTATGGTTCCATAAGGGATTTATTTCTGGTATTAACGATTTATATAGGAGCATTATTCAAACTAGCTATAATGAGATGACAGGACCTGTATGAGATTATAGATATCTGTAACAACCACTGGTGTAATGTCCGTATAATAAAGGAAACGCATGAACTCTTTGCTCAAACAATGCCGGAATTTAGTTTATATCAGGACTAGAACGATTCAACCACTGGACGTGGAATGCGTGAGAGAGACAAGATCGCGCGTGCACCAAGAATAAAGCGGCAGCAAACAGACGAGACTTGAAACAAGAATATACCGGCCCTAAGATTAAACAAAGTTAATTCAAAACCGGCGCTACTGAAGCACATACACACATAGGTACTATGTATGTCGGGTACTGATTGATTGATTACGCAACCTAGCGAGGCTATTTTGATCTGAGCTATCCGTGTCACGGTCGGAAGTACCCGCAACGATATATCGCAGTTACTGATTTATCGTTAAGTGTGTAACTAGCACAGCCGAAATTCAAATGACAATGCTCGGGCGAAACGGGTCAAACTTTTGCCTAGATACTTTTTGATCAAGTTATGTAGGGTCTGTTGCGCAGATTTTTCAGTACATACAACTGCAGGAAAATAAATTTGCATCATAATACCTCGGGCGTATAGCTTTTACATTGGAGGTGGCCAACAACGCACAAATGATTGCCTGTAATACGGTATAAAAAGGCGCACCAAACTCCAATAAAATATATTTGATTCCTATCACACTTAATTCAAGCGACGCTAATATTTGGTGAATATTATCATTTTGCGTCGGCTACGGGTGGGGCTCCCTAAAACAGGTAAAAGTGGGTTACAAAATGTTATTGGTAAAACACTAACAACCTTGCAGGAATGTATTATCTAAATAATATATATAACTCAAAGGTGACTGACTGACTGACATAGTGATCTATCAACGCACAGCCCAAACCACTGGACGGATCGGGCTGAAATTTGGCATGCAGGTAGATGTTATGACGTAGGCATCCGCTAAGAAAGGATTTTGATAAATTCTACCCCCAAGGGGATATAATAGGGGATGACTGTTAAGTTAAATTCCACGCGGACGAAGTCGCGGGCACAGCTAGTTACAACATAAATAACAAAACACTAATAACCTTGCAGGAATGTATTATTACAACATAAATAACTGTTATATGACGTTTTACAAAACATACATTTACCAAAAATAAACTTGTCAAGATTTCGTTTTGCTACAACGACACGTATGACGTCGCGACATGGGCGTGGAGTTCATAAGATTTAAAGCGTTGATATTTTTAATTATAGTCCAGAGAGATTGTTAGTGTTTTACCAATAACCCTGTATACGTTCGTGAAATACCTACATGAGTTTACTCTGTTTAATCTTATGTCCCGGTGTAAATTGCGGTGTAAACGTAGTGCCGATCACTTTAGGACTAGAGGACTGAGCGAGTCAACACACTAGCCGACAATAGTTTGACTAATGGTGAACTTACTCGAGCCATTTCCAAGGCTCAGTCTCCGGCGTGGTGATTGGTGTCGGAAACTGTACAGTGCCAAACAAAATGTATCAAACATTTTGATATAAACGTATTATAATTATTATACAATGAACAATATAAAAAATATATTTTACCTTCAATTCGACCGATGTAGCGTATGCTTTAAATGTGATTTTATTAGTTGTACAAACATATCTGACTTATAATTCATAAGAGCGGCCCGCCTATGCTTCGTATGGGTAAATGAAGGTTTGAAACAAAGTATTAACTTTCATCCCCAATTAAGTATCTTCAAATTGATATTGTTTAGATTTCTTGTTTTTTTAATATTAGTATTTTCGTTTGAGCGTTGATGAGTCAATGCATAAGAACTTTTCTCATCATAATAATATGTTTTTTTATCACAATTAGTTCATATTACCTACTTATATCACGAGGTGATTCATGATGACCTCACGAAAATAAAATTTAAACTGTCCAAAAAAGTGGTAATTATGAACACATTTAATTGAATAGTAATGTATCTTGTTTGATAATTTATAAAATGTATCACAATATATTGTTTATAATAATTATATACAGTGATCCCCAACAGAGAAAGCGATGTAACAATGGCTGAAGCATTGTTGTAGCGGGTGTCGGTCTCGCGGTGTGCTGGTTGAAGACGACAAACAAATGATTGCTGTTGGTATTGAATGCCATTGGTAAATTATGTCTCTTGAGTAGTTTTAGTAAGGAAGCATGTGAAACAATACAACATACAGTCATTCAGTACACATTCGTATCATGTGTTAGTGATGAAAAGCACTTAAACGCTGTTGTATATGAATTGAATTAGTGTTCGGTGTTTTGTATTTTGTCGCGGTATATACGCGGTATAGCGGGTGAATACTTAAACATCGAATTATCTCTTTCTGTCATCAGTAATTTGACATTAGAAAAAAGAGGACTAAGCATGGTGTAACTATACAACCGCTATACAAAGTTTATTAATAAGGGTTAAGTGTTTTGTCGTTATTGAGCCTGGGTGTGTGTTGCAATAAATAAGTAGGTACCTCAGCCTTGAGCTCGGCGACCTGTTCCTGCAGTTCGCGTACTCTGTCTGAATCATCCATATTATTGCGCAGCTCACCTTCGGTTGCCATTACTTCATTCTGTAACATTATTGTAACATTAGATTTAAAAAACACTAATTAATATAACTATATTAATAATAGTGATGATAACCATTGAGTTTCGTGCCGGATCTTCTCAGTGGAAGCAGCATTCCGAACCGGTGGTAGATTCTGACTATTCATAAATGCGTTGTTGGCTTACGTGAATAAAACAATTTTGAGTTTGAGCTGAGTTAATGACTAATATCGAATTTAGTATATCTAAATATATATAACTCAAAGGTGACTGACTGACTGACATAGTGATCTATCAACGCACAGCCCAAACCACTGGACGGATGGGGCTGAAATTTGGCATGCAGGTAGATGTTATGACGTAGGCATCCGCTAAGAAAGGATTTTGATTAATTCTACCCCCAAGGGGATAAAATAGGGGATGATAGTTATGTTAAATTCCACGCGGACGAAGTCGCGGGCACTGCTAGTTTTTATATAAACTCATAAGTACCAATTATTTCTTGACATACTGCCAAATAAATTATCAAAAATATATAATGATAAACTATATATTTTGACCATGAAATTAATCGGCATCATTATTATTAGCCGACTTATAGTTATGAAAATTATTACTACTACTAGTTAGTACCGACCTTTAACTTATATTCAGAGACCTCGGTTTCTAATTCAGCTATTCTCTGAGCGTCCTCCATGTTCCTTATATTGGCTTGCATAGAGTCATATTTTGCCTGTCGAAGAAATTATATTATTCATTATACTTTTAATGATCATGTAAATATACTTAGGTAGGTACTTACCTTCCCATTAAAGTATAATATAAACAGGTTGAAACAGAAAGGGTAAACTTTTTTCAAAACTTAACGTTGAAATTCTAATACTATCAGCTTTGGTGTTATAGGGACACAGCTGTTGACAGATTTCATAAGTCTACAAAACCTTTAGTACTTCAACTGTCCCAAAAAGCCAATAGTATTAGATTTACGAAGTACAGTTGCAAAAAAAAATAGTATACCCTTTCTGTTTCACCTAGTATAATGTAGATTATTAACATGTGCGGGTCATTTGGTTATTAGACATTGGTTTGTTATTAAATATTCCATACAGCGTTTGTCTTAATTAAGTATACTGGTCCTTAAACACAGATGTAAAGAACGAATTACACCAGAGTTTATATCGCAGTGCTTTAATAATTCACTACATAAATGAAAATAAACTTATACAAGGGTTACACAGAATCAGACGATCTATTTGTTACTACAACGAAAACCTGATATAACAATTGAACGCGGCGCGCGCGGGAAGACTTCTCCTAATGGCGCGTCCAGACGCGCCATGATTGACCAGTCGTGAGGTTCTCGCGCATGCGCAAATAATCAAAGAAACTCGTAGAGAGGAGTCAGTATGGGTTTTCATTAACTTAATTTTAAATATTGCCGCGCATCCGTTACACAGATAAAAAAAAACAGACCTTGCTCTCGAGGTCAGTGTATTTGTGCTGGAACTCCCTCTGCCTCGTCTGCAGCGCCCTCTCGCGTTGCAACGCCGCGTCCAGGGTCTCCCGCAGTTGGCGCGCCTCCTCGTCTTGGCGACGGAGCTGGTTCGTCGACACCTGTACTTGTGTCTCCAGTTCCATCACCTGGGAATTAATTGTCACTACAAGCCTAATACTAAACTAAAGTTTTCCTTACTTGTCGTATTTTCGCTATTCAAGATTAGTTGAGATCCATCACCTGGGAATTACTTGTCACTACAGTCTTAATACTAAACTTTAGTTTTCCTTACTTGTCGTATTTTCGTCATTCAAGTTTAGTTGACAAGTTGTTTTATTAAAAATTTTACATATGATTGTTCTAAGCTTCGCTCGGGATTCCATAGGAAATCCCTGAGCGCAGCGAATGATTCAAAGTACGTCGTACGAGGAAAATTAATTTTGCGACCGAGAGTTACACCCCAAAAGGAAAACAAATTTATAGGCACTCAGGATATAGCTAGTTCATTTTAAATATAAATGTGTCTTATTTTTTTTAAGTTTGTATCGCGAGCCACTTTGCCCATCATACAACTTCATTCATATAACTATTAAATTAATCAATACAATATTTTCGACCGATCTCTTCGGTCGCCAGATCACATAATAATAATTATTTATTTTCAAAATTTATTACTGCCGTCTGTAAGTCTAGTGGAGAAAACCTGCAACCTATTTTGTTCGCCCTTATTGAGGAACAAATCTTGGTGTTCCGAATACATAAAACTTAATAGATGATAAGAATTACTTCAATCAAGTAAAGCATTGAATTACGGACTATGGTCAGGTTACAGTGATGATACAAAAGACAAGAAGGAGCTTCATAAACTAAAAATAGACTTACTTTCAACCTCAACTCTTTGAGCTCAGTCAACGCTTCGACCTCCTTTATCCTGGTCGACATAAGCTCTTCTTCCAGTTTCTGCGTGTCACCGGACCGCCCCTCCCACGCGCGCAGCAACTTCTTCGGCGTGGCCATGATGTCAGAAACCACGTTCGACTGAACGGGCACGACTGGCGCCTCTTGCCTGTGTTCCTGCATGAAACATGGCGTAATATTAACTTACGGGGCCGCTAGTGTGTGACTGCGTTTAGGCGACGATCGCAATTGTCGCGATAATCTATACAAATAAATAAAATTGGAGTGTCTGTTTGTAATATCAAAATAACACCTTTTCACAAAATGCATATGAAAGTCTTTGATAAGAGAAGTAAAGGATACCGCATGTTAGTACACGCTGTGTTCCACAAAAAAATACGCATGATTCAAAATTCGCGCAGTCGCCCGCTAGTCTGCAATCGACCATTGACACAAGAGATGTCAAAACTGCGGCGTAAAATATATGGATAAATACCGTTTTGCATCATTAAAACATGTAAAAGTGAGAACTGGAAGCATATGAAAGCGAATGGCATTTCATTTTATCAGTGAGTCCCCCTTAAAATACAATATTTTACAAGAAAAAGTAAAAAATATATTTTCATACATTCTATGACGTTGGGTAATGTGGATACGACTTCTATAAAATTATATTGTTTCGTATTAAAATTCCGTTTTCGTAGAAAACGGTTTATTGCGCTCTCCACAAACTTAACTTATACGCACTAGTAGGTACAATAACATTTGTTACACACAAAACTTCCAAATCACATAGCAGTCGCACAGTCGTCCAATATATTCGCTTACCTAAGGGTCGTCGTATATTCCTCTATCTTTGCTTTCTTAACACAATATGTTCAATGTCGCTTCCGATGACAATATATTTTAGGGTACTTTTCTCGACAGTTTAAACTCGGAAATCTCGAAAGGTTTTTTTATTATCAGGGCAATTTAAGACATTTAATTTGAGATACGACAGTGAATTCAACATTTTCCCATAGATTTCCTCAATCTATAGAGAGGCGTGAAAATGGACTAATGCCATACTTTTTACGAGAGCACCCGATTGGAGACCAACAAAACGTACCTGTATTTGTTCATTATATTTTGATGAATCGGATTTTTACACAAGTAACAAAGGCCACCGGATGTTAAAGAAAACTGGTTAAATATATTGGTTTATACATGAGTAATCAGTGGTTATACCGCACCTGCTATAATATCGCCAGACTGACACACCAACTATGGTCCCAAACTAAGCAATGCTTGTACTATGTACCGATATCATACTTGGTACCGTACAATGGACTGGGGGCAATCCCGGTGACAATCAGACCAGGGCGAATTACAGAAAGGCCATTTCCGAAATTTCCTGGGACGCAAATCGAACTCGCAACCACCCGGTACAGTGAGCCCAGTGGTATACGTGCAAACCACTGTGCCAAACAGTCGTCACGATACCAAGCCAAGCGATACTGTGCCAAGCAATATAATGAACACTTCCATCACTTGTCTTTGATTGTGTATAACTTCTTAATTTTTTTACCAGGCTGCTTCTCTAATACTGTTTAACCACTGTACACATCATAAGGACGTCGTGCCGTTTATAATTAAATGGCACATTTAATTTTAAAGTCCCAGTTTTTTTAAAATATCATGTATTTATTATTTAATGTATTTTTTTGTGGACCGATACAATAAAAAAAAAGTATTTCCATATTTGCTTAATACTTTTTCTCTTACGAAAACGGTATTTTTAATATAACCGGCCACGTTATAATATTCTTATGTAATTGATTTGAAATCGTGACGCGTATCCATAGTTTTGACGTCGTTTTGCACAGTTTTGACACTGGGCCCCGCGCGCCGGCGTTTTTACACACACTGTCATTGCCGCGAGATCGCATTTGAATAATAATAAAGTATGAAGTACTGTATCCATTCCTAACTTTATCAAAGATGAAAGTATATACGACACCTAAAACATAAACGCGATTTAATTTTTTTTTGTCTGTCTGTCTGTCAGTCTGTGTGTTTGTTTCGGGTAATCTCCGAAACGGCTGGACCGATTTTGACGGGACTTTCACTGGTAGATAGCTGTTGTTATAAGCACGAACTTAGGCTACTTTTGTTTTAGAAAAAAAAAATGGGTCCTGTCGCGCGGGCTCAGAACGCGAGAGCGGGCTTTTTTGTTAAGTTAAATTCCACGCGGACGTTGTCGCGGGCTCAGCTAGTGTCAAATAAATGCATACAGAAAGTGATTCAATACTTAACGCGCCGCTGTCAGAGTCGCAACGGACATTTGTGGGACATCCATAAGGGAGGGGAGGGGCCAACAAAGTGTGTAACAATTCGTGGTGACCATACTTAAAAATATTACCAACGCTATCTCATTGTCTATGTCAACGTCATCTATGTCATTTAAACTTTATCCCCCTTATTAATAAACGCCGATTAGCGGGCAAATAGTTACACACCGAACTATCTCTCTTTCTGTCATCAGTAATTTGACATTCGAAAGAAGAAGACTAAACATGGTTTAACTTTACAAACGCAAATCAATGTTTGTTAAAAAGGGGATACAGGCATAAGGTTTAAATGTTGGATTTGATGTTAACATAAAAAAAGGTAATTACAGCAAATCAATATAATTTTAAAACAGCTGCTTTTTATTTACGTATTCCAAGATATGAAATTGGACAATGTGTGATATCATCCTAGAAGGGATGAGGTCTCACAAATATGACCACCTGTGCCAATGACAGGGTGGGGTCTGAAAATCATATGAGTGGTCCCTTAGTCCATCCCTTAATCAATGAGTCAAATATACTATTGAATATTTGAGTAGTGTATGTTACAACGTAAATAAAAATATAATTAACTAGCTGAGCCCGCGACTTTGTCCGCGTGGAATTTAATTTAACAATAAAGCCCGCTCCCGCGTTCTGAGCCAAATATAAATACTCTTTGATTTCATGTGTTTTTATTTTTTTACGCGGAACCCTAATTGTTTTTCAAAAATTAAAGTAGCCTAAGTTACTTCATATTACATCAGCTATCTGCCAGTGAAAGTCCCGTCAAAATCGGTCCAGCCGTTTCGGAGATTACCCGGAACAAACACACAGACAGACAGACAGACAGACAGACAGACAAAAAATTTTTAAATCGCGTTTTTGCTATAGGTGTCGTATGTACTTTCATATGCATTTAGTGAAAAGGTGTTATTTTGATATTACAAACAGACACTCCAATTTTATTTATTTGTATAGATTTCAATGTCATTGATTAATTAATAATGAATTCCATACTCATGAATGCTAACCAGTTTGATACATTACTGGTACATAGACACAATTAACTCAAATGCCATAAATTAAATGAGAAACTCACTTGGAGATGTCGTTGCCACGCTTCGGATATCTCGGTCACGCGTTGGCGAAGATCTTTGAGCGATAAATTCGCCTCAGCCTCGCGTAGCTTAACGGCAATCAGTTCATCCTAGTAAGAAAAAAAAATACAAATAGTAATGTACCAACCTATTTTTTGTATTGGAATCTGCATCTTATTACTATAACGATTAGGTGTAATACCAAATACGTCGATTGCACTCGAAACACATTTTCTTATACTAGGTGAAACAGTAAGGGTATACTATTTTTTTCAAACTTAACTTTGTAAATCTATAACCATCGGCTTTGTGGGACAGTTGGAGTACTAAAAAATTTGTAGACTTATTAAATCTGTCAACAGCTGTATTCTTGTAACACCTTTTGGTTTTCAAGTTGCCTCCAAAGCTGATAGATTTAGAATTACAAAGTTAAGTTTTGAAAAAAAAAGTATACCCTTTCTGTTTTAACCTGTATACCGACAAAAGGGAAGCACAAATGAAAATAACTAGTCGAAAGTAAATTGCCTTATACCTGTAGGTGAGCTACGTTATTGTCGACGCGTTGTCGCCTCATGCCTTTGTTTTCGTTCTCGAGCTCTGTGATGCGGGCAGTGAGCTCCCTCTCAGCTGCCTCTCGTTCGGCTGCGTGAAGTCGCGCCCTCACTAGCTCTCTCTGCAGGCACCGAGCCAACTCCTCGCCCTTGGCCCCGCTGCCAGCATCAATGCCCTCGAGGGAGGACTGCCTCGAGTTGTTCTGCTCGAAACAATCAATATGTTTGACCCAGTTCAGCAATTATTATCTGTTTTACAGCTGGACCTAGCGGATGGGAATGCTGCGTGATATAAAATTATTTCAAATGGAAATAACAACATTCTTGGGCATAAACTTCTACAAACGGTAGCAACTCTAACAATGAGTCATATTCATAATGTTGTTCTCAAAATGTTCGAGAATTACCGGTAATAAGGAAGTGCCAATATAAGATCCCACCAATTCAGAGATAAATTCGCATGGAGAATATTTGGCGAGTTGATTATTTGAAACTTGCTCTGAAAGGTCATTATTATAAAGTGTTTAAATTTTGAATATTTGGCTCCAGGTCACAACAATCTTATTATTTCCTGAACGGCACATGCTGAAAAGACTGATAGTGGTTATAATATAGAATAACAAGTACAGACGTTTAAGAAACTAACCCGTCTAGGGAATTATTGTCACAAATTATATTCAGAACTGCCGACAGCTAATTACTGATAGAAATCACTTTATTTTTACCCCCACTTTTTTGGATGGATCATCCATCATATTGATTTTGTTCGTGTACTTATAAAAATAAATTGAAAATTTAAAAACCCCCGATGCGACGACCCGAATATGTCGTATAGGTCCTACGGTGGAACATGACAAAAATACATACACCGCTAAAACACAACCTTTCCTTTTGGCTTTGCTGTAGTCGGGTAATAAATGAAAGTGGGTCGGTATATGGTGAATTCTGTATACCTCAGCGATGGTCATCTCCAGTGACCTGATTTCATCCTGCGCAACGGCCAGCCGCTGCTGTGCGTCGACGTTGGCACGGCGGAGGGCCTGCACTTCCCTCGCCAGCGCGAACGTCTCCTCCTCCCCCTCGGCCAAGTCCACCTGCCCCCTCACCAGCCTCTCCGCCAGGCCGGAACTCTCCTTCTCCAACAACTCCACCCGTTGCTTCAACAAACGGTTCTCCTGACGTAAGCACTAAAACAAATTTAACAATGTCCTGATCCGACTTGTTAGTGATAATAAGCTGTATTGTGATACCTTATCCTGGTTTATAAGCGTGCGTTTTTACTAGCATAAATGCAGATACTAAACTAAATACATTAATTTAGCTACACAGATATTTGAAAAAGTACCGCGACACGAGTCACTAGTAAAACCATTTGATTGGTTCAAGTACAGATTATTTTTGGACCCATAAAGAGCCTGGTTCCTTGGATATTTCAATTGACACTTTTATGAATCATAATAATGACTGTAGTCTTACCCTAAGTACAGCTATGTCACTCTGCTCCTTTGTTTTGATGACTGTGTATTCCTTTTCTAACTTTTTCATCTTCTTTGGATTCACTTTGATAGAATAAGCCAGATTCATGAATACATCTTGATCGGCTTCAGCCTTTCCCGGCAATTCTTTTTGTATATACTGAGGGTGAGAAATATAGTTAACCAATTTATTTATCGTTAAAATCTATTTAGCCAAGCATACAAGCCTATATTGAATGGTGTCTCACAGTTGTTTATGCTAACAAAAACTGGTTTTGAACTCTGATTTGTAGAGCTGTATTTGTCAGCTTTGATATGATTGACTAGCTATTTTCTCAGTATCAGTCGAAAATTTCCAAAATTGCTTGACAAAAAATAAGTATTTTTACCTTCAATATGCTCTCCATGTCCAGTGAAAGAAGATCATTTTTCCCAACAGTCAGCAAAGCGAGGGCGACTTTAAATACAATTTCAATTCCCTCGGACAGAAATACGTCCATTATGCGGCAAGCAAGAGGCAAAGTAAGTGTGGTAGTAAACAATGTCAGGAACCAACTGCTGGCGTACAACGATGTATTGAAACTCTGCAATTAAACATGATATTAAGGCGACGAATCTGAGAATAATCTAACCTCAATTTCCCAATTTAAGAAAATTGAGCGAAGTAATTCGAATTCAATATTCAAAGTTAAGACAGGACAACGTCTGTCGGGTCAGCTAGTAAATAATAAATATCGCCCGACTAACACCCCGACTGTATGCTGCCAAATTATTTAACACTTAATCTATGGGTAACGTACAATGTACTGGGGAGTGATACCAGTGACACCCAGACCAGGACCAATGCAAAGAACATTTACGAAATTTGCGCCGGCGGGAAACGAACCCACAACCACTCAGTAGAGTAAGCAGAGCGGTCTACGCTTGAACCACTACGCCATGCGGACATCAATATAATATTAAGTACCGAGAAATGATTTCAGTACATCTGTAAATAATTAATTTTGTACTCTGTTCAAACGCGGCGTAGATACATAATGTTCATAATTGTAATCTCACCTGTGATTGAAAGTGTACGTGCAGATCCGGAAGCAGCTCCTGGACTAGGTTCTCTAACTGGAACATGCAGAGGCCTAGCTCCGCCATGCTCGGCTTGAACATATCCCGCATGCGATGTTGCTGCATTATTTTAACAAGGACCGCGAAGGCTTCCTCCTCGGGCATCTGTTTCCAAGAAAACATGTTGTTAATATGAAAAATAAAATACATGTAGGAAATCTTTTGATACGAACGCGGCTGTCCATCTGATTTCTGAACATACTAAAGAAATTTAGTTCGCGTTTTCACTGTTTGTGTAGGGGAATCTTATGCGAAGGTTTACGGGTTCGCAATGTAGCCCTAAGTGGCGCCAACTCACCTGCATAAGTAATAGGCCAACAATAAAGCCGGAGCCTTGGCAGTAGCCGACTTCACGATCGTGAAGGGAATACGCCTTCATCACGTTAAATAGCGACTCTTGACCGAGCCCGTCCTTCTCTTTGAAGAAGTCGTGCTCGGGGTACGTACGCGCAATATCACGACGGATAACCTTTTCACAAGCTGATTTCGCCTGGAAGCACCACATTTAAATGAAACATGATATTCACGAGGACACATTATGAAAAAAAAGCAATGACGCATACATTGAATCCAAAGCGGCAATATTGATGGTACTATATTTTGATAACTGCACTCTTGAGCCTTGGGAATGTTATACAATGTATGAAAATGATCATAATCTCACAGCGCCTACGATTACCGACCAAAAATAGAGATGATACTGAAAGCGAGGTCAACGTAAATATCATAAAAGGCACATGAACATGCAATGGTTGAATAAGACTCGGCAGCGTCATAGACAATACTATTTTGGAATTATAATTATTATTGTGTTTACCTTAATGTAAGAGGCATACATCCTCTTTTCTGCTGAAGTGTCGACGCCTGCCAATAGCTGCCAAACGATGCCTCTGAAGTGATGCGGCACCCCTTGACGCACCAGATCGCGCACGAATTGGTTGCGGCGTTTCCATTCAGTTTCCCAGTTACTGACGATCCGGCCCCACAGGCTCCACAGGTCCTCCTCGCCATTGCTCCCGGTACTGCAGCGTGCCTCCGCTTCATAGCTCGAGCTCGTGGCTGTGTTCCGGAATGACGTAATCACGTATTAAATCATAATCCTAGAGTTTAGAGTATATACTAGATTGTATCTTTATACTAGAATAATAATATGTATATTCGATCTATGCGTCATTACGTTAGATACGCACTCTACAATATTTTGTATTGGTATTATATTTTACGTGTCAATCAACAATCAGTTTGTTTTGAGTCGTGCATTATTGTATTCCATACAATTATAAAATGGTTGCAGGTACACACCTAATGACAAGTTTTCGAAAATACCAGATAAATAAAATTCAAGCACGTTTTTTCCCTCATATAAATCATATCCGTCATTCATTTTAACAACACTAGAGTATGATCGATCGCACTATCACGGCTTTTGACGGACTGATAAGAGATAAAATCAATTCTTATGCGTTCAAAATATCGGGTAAGTAGAATTCTACCAATTTCAGCACAATAATATTTTTTATACTTTTTACAGAACAATATTTTGAAATTTGTATGTACTTTTTATCAATATACTACCAACAAACGCGGGTTAGATTCGGATACTATTACTTAAAAGACCTAGTTTCAGGGCGTATATTATCGCGTAGATAACGTCGCGTCGTAACGAATGGTAAACAAAACGAGATCTGGCATTCTCACTTCATTATCTCACACATAATCGAACACTATAATCTTCCACTGTTTTAAAAAAATATATATATCTAAGGAAATGTTGTTGATAAGAAATATACTCAATAGATGAGCACAAGTCAGTCACGAGATCTCGAGTCAGATTTTTCCATACATTTATATTTCATTGGAAAATAATTGGTAATTAATAATATCTTGGAGCAAAAAAAGGTTGTCCGTTAAGTCATTGGCTATAGGCATGTTGCCGACCAGAAGATTCTTTACAGATTGGTTTTGGTTTTAGGCTTTGTGGTTATTAGACTACCAAAAAGTAAAGTAGAGTAATACCAGCCGCGCACTCCTCAGGGTTACTTCACATCGTTTACCGAGACGTATAATATTTGAATTTACTTTCTTGAAATTTTTTATCAAAATAGCCGCCCCTAATATCTGGGCGCCCAAGGCCTGCGCCTAATCAAGGGAATTCCGCCACTGCATAGGTGCTTACCAGATGCCAAGGATACCTGTGAGGTATCAGAACTCTTGCGGCTGTGCACGGTTGTAAGCGAGGGGCACTTGGCGTCCGCCTCGATCCGCCGGTTGGCTTCCTCCAGCTTGGCTAGCAGCGCCCGATCGGGCGTCGGTATCGCTTCACTTTCGGTCAACCGGTAGTCTGGATATGAGGACTATAATTAACATTTGTGTATGAATACCGATCAACTTATATTACGACGTGATAACTCTGTCGATGGTGAATATTCATAAAAGAAGAATATATTTATTATATTCATGAAAGAAAGGTGTCTACATTTAATTTTCATTCTACAAATTATGGCAAAATTTCATAATGGATAATAACAAAGTAAAAACTTAAAACAGTAAAAAGTGCTTCACAATGTTATTGTAGAATATTATAGCCATATATGTTAATTTGATGTGAGTAGGAGTACCCGCTATGCCTGCGGCGACAGTGAGTTGCATAACTAATTTTTAAATAAGAAAATTGGTATCTTTTTTCAGTGTAATTTTAATTAAGTACTTAGTCATATAATATCAACTTAATATAGAAATTAACAAAAAGTATAATTGATATATTTAAAGGCACTACTTAATGAAAATACACAATGCGCATATAGAGGAACAAGTACCAGAGTATGTGGTAATAGTATTAGAGCCCATTTTTAAGCTTCGATTTAGTTTCAAAAAATAACCTCAAACTATAATAGTGGACTTTATGGTACCATAAGTATAACATTATTAAAGTAACATTACCCTGAGCCCAGTGGCGGATTTACAAATTTCCAAGGTATAGGCTGTAAAGTTTTGACGCCCTTGCCTCTACAATTGGCATGTCCTAGACAATCCAAAAATTTCGTTGAAATTGCACGTAAAATAGTCATCATAGACTTTGTTGCAGAGTTATATCTGTAAAACATCAGAAAACAGTCATGCAGAAATATTTTGGATTTCTATGGGTTGCAAAAAAAAATCGGTCCCCAAATTTGCCGCCCCAAAAATCTGCCGCCCTAGGCTCCAGCCTACTGGTAAATCCGCCACTGCCTGAGCCCCATGTTGAAGCCATCTCGAAGTAAAGAATTTTAAACCCATTCCCAAAAACAGTATCTAACAATTTTTCATAGGTGTAGTTACTCAAATTTTGGCCCAGGACTCAAATCGGAGTTCTGAATGAACATTTTGAAATACTTACCTGGGGGGTTTAGTAACTTAACTTAAAGGTATACTTAAGCATTTCACTTCATGAATATTATAATATGGTCGTTTACGGTTTAAGCATTCGCATATGCAAGTTAAATAAACTAATAGACGGATTTCTTTGGTCTTATGTAAGAATTCACAAAAAAATCACCGAACTCATTAAAATATTTTCATGTAATTTTAATAATTAAATAAACTTAAGACTTTATTACGATGCAGTATAATATTTTATTTCTAACCCATATCCTAAATATTGGTTTGAAATGCCAAACTTAAAATTATGGATCATACACCACATAAAATTAATTAAAAAGTAAGGTACAAATTGTTAATGTTAGTAACAGCTACAAAAAAGTCAATTATTATCTTTTAACAGACTTTGTTTGTAAGAAAATTATTGTTAGGTATTTATTTTGTGCAGTTGTTAAGTAAAAAAATGCAATTACTGTCTACTTGCTTGCAGCTCACCTTGGACCAGAAGACCGGCATTGGTTCTTAAATTGTAATTTGAACAAAACCATTTCAGAATTATTATTTGTGTGTACATAAAATAATAATGACATTGTGCATACCTTCCACCACCCAAGTTATTTACTCCGTTAGAAATTATTGTAGATAATTTGCATCTAGTATCTAGTACATACACTATAAAAAATCTTTGTAAACATCGTTAATGATAAACATGAACGAACAGAGACTCCTTAGAAACTAGACCGTCATTACGTATAACTAAAAATATACTTAGAACTAAAAGCTACCTCCTGGATACTAAGTTTTTATTTCTACTATACCTAGTCCACTACCTACAAAGCGCCGATAGTGGTTAAACGCTCGCCAGAAGCAGCGGTAGCCAAGTTAGTAGTGAATTAGAAAGGGAATGACTTATATATGACTCGTGTGATAGAATGCAAGCTCGATATTTACAGTGCTTTTAGTGAATGTTAGTGTTAAACCAACAAACCGTCCAGAGATGATACAGGTGATTCTGTATTACTAGCGATCGGGGTTCCGGGGGCTGCGGCAGGCGCGGCGGCCGCGTCTCTCGCGTCGGCATCCACTTTCATGTTGACTCTGCCATATAGAGCCCTCCCCTCGCCCTTCGCCCCTCCTCACAGCGCGCTCCTCTCTGCACCAGACATGGGCAGTCACGCCATCAGCTCCACGCTCTTACGCGATGGACACTATGGCCCTTTTGTGTGGCTTATGTGCCACACTGCAGTCATTTACGTTTTTGGTCCGACATATAATGTTTTCAATTATTTTAACTACATATAAGTTTGTCAAGGCCGGTGTGATAACGAAACCAGTGTTATTAGGTTTTCGAACTATACATTTCGAGAGCAATTTTATAATTGGACAGTTTGAACGATACACCTCACTCGGTGATATTGTTACTATTGAATGGGGATTAGAAGTAAATAAATTATGATAACGTACTAAAAATAGGGCCAAAAAGATCTCAGTCAGTACAAAACATATTAAGCGACCCTTTTATAAAAAGTTTGTACAAAAGCCAGCTTCAGCTCCACCACACATGCACAAACTGTTAACGGATGAAATAATGAGTAAAGGAACAATCAAATGTAGGTTGGCGATCACAACACAGTGTCACAAATAGTCACAATGCACTTAGGTACCTAACTTTAGGGCTTACATTATGAGTATTATTTGTTTAATGTGTTAAAAAACGGATGCGTGGGTGATTACACTTAAATAACCGACCGAATAGGAATGCTTCAAAAAATGATTTGATGAAACCGCATCGGTGGGTGAAAGTCGGCGGTATGATCCGCGCGCTCCGCGGTCATCCATCCGCCCACTGAGCATGAAGGCCGCTCGTGTGCTTCACATCATAACAGAATAGCACGCCACGCGCTAGATGCGCGCGCTAAACGGACAAGCCGAATATAGTAATGCAGTAGTGCACTCACACCTACTTATTTAATTTTTCCAACAGCTCATACTAAATGTTTACCATCGATATATTCTATTACTAGTTTCTGCCTGCGACTTCGTCCGTGGAGACTAAAGTAAAGTATTCTATGTGTTAATCCAGGCTATAATCTATCTGTGTTCCAAATTTCATCCAAATCCGTTTAGTAGTTTTTGCGTGAAAGAGTAACAAACATACATCCATACTCACAAAAGTTCGCATTTATAATATTAGTAGGATATTTCTCTCTCTTCCATTATTATTTTTTGTCGTTACTCTCTTATATTATCTTCTATTTCGAACTGATATTTATTGTAGACACGAGCAGGAACCTAGGACACGAATTTAATAATACAGGAGAACTACGTTGCATCCCACTTGTAGCCGAGTGGGATATAAAATATTCATAGACACGACTGATCTCCGCAGAGATAGCTGCGCTGGTCTTCGAGTCTAACTCAGACGCAAAATACACGTGATAAAGGTATGAAAGGCACAATATTATAACATTTATAAATATGTAGGTAGGTATTTTTTGCCTTGCTAGAGTGTCCAATTCGATGCGTATTAAGGTGAAGGCGCCAGTCTAGCCCGCGAAATTCAAAATTTTCGAGTATTTTTATAGTTTATCCAAAATCTGAAAACATTTAAGACAACATTTTGTGATTTGCGACAAATACAGTATGCAGTGCGTTTACTAATACATTTATTTTACTCTAAATATTATCACGGTAGATATGATACAAGTAAATCACTAAATATACAAAAATTGCCAGATTATCTGGATAGCTGTCGTTCTAGAAATGTTTTAGTGTAAGTTGGATATATTAATAAATGCACTGCACACGGTCTTTCTCGCGAATTACAAAATGTGCATTTTATTATTGTCAGATTTTGAAAAAAAACTGAAACACCTCAAAAAATTTGAACTTCGCGGGCTAGATGGGCGCTTTAGCCTTAAATGTTTTTGATTGTGGAAGTGAAAAGCACTTAGGGAGACTGTATAGTGGCTGTCCGTTTCGCGCCCAGTGTTTACGCACAAACAAATCGGGTTACAAATGACGTCAATATTTTCATATTACTAGACTAGAGTAATAAACTTAGAAAGTATGCAAAGCAGTCAATAAGTGGTACATTTATGAAACTAATGAGAAGGTGCCGAGCATCTTTGTCTACCTGTTTGTAAAGGCAAACTTCCTGCATTACTGAACCGATTTTAATTCGGTTTTTACTGCAAAAAATGATTTCTTGGGTTTAGTTAATAACTCGTTAATTATAATATTTTTATATAATTCTAAAATATATCCCGCATACTTTACACCACGTCAACTATATAATTTAGGAACACTTTTAATGTTTATGTATTTAATAGAAACTTTTACGCAATGATGTAGGTAGACACTTAGTAGTTAATAAGCTACTAATTTATCGAGTAGATACTGCGCTGTGCTCTACAAGCATTTCAAATATGCAATAGGTAATAATTATAAATAAGGGATGCAATAATAGAAGGTATAATGCCACATATAGGGCTTCTATTACCTACGATTCAACATAATAAACTAGTTAGGTACATATTTACTGCGTCGGTAAATGTGCAGAGGTAAATTGACAGCAACTAAATTCGTAAACAATACTGAATACGTCATTTTGCTCTTTAAATAACGACCGTAAGGATAACATTAAATACTAACGACATAATTGTATCAAAATGTAGTTTCTAGCCTCATGTGTCACAATTTTAAAGAACAAAATGGCTCCGCTTAAATTGGCATTGCATAAAACATAGATAAAATTAATCAACTAGGTACCTACGTCTATAGAAAAAACAAAACAAAATTATATATACCTTCAGCAAATTCGAATATGTGGGTGCACGCCTCCGCCGTAACTGGTTCAAACATTAACTGAAAAAAGAGAAAACATTTTTTTTACTATTTAGTGTAAGTCAATAATAATAGGTTACATACATACGATTATGACAATAGGTAGTATTTCCCTTGGCATGACTTGGACACGATGTTGCACGATCTTATCTCTATGCGTGTGTATAATTTTGGTGATTCTGACAATATTACGGTCAAATGATACAAATAACAATTGAATATTGTGTACGTTACATTGAATAAAGAAAATAATCATTCACTTGAGGTCGCATGTTTCATGAGTTAGCAGTTTACTTTTCAGGAAACGATTTTTTTTATTTCGAACCTATTTAATAATTAAATAAAAATTAAATGCAGAATACTGATTCCGGGTATTACTAGTATGGAGAGGACAGCAGCGCCACGTGGGAAGGCAACCGTGACTCATGCGTGGCATAACTTTGGCTTGTCATTTATCTTGATGACGGCATTTAGCCAATGGCAATATAATGGAGATGGTGTGCGTGAGCTTGTCATGTGAGCATAAGCACCAATATATGTTAAGCTTAGATATTGAAAACTACTTGCATTATAATATACTTAATTAACTACGTTTTATGGATTGAAATTACCTATCCTACTAATATTATAAATGCGAAAGTTTGTGAGTGTGGATGTATGTATGTATGTTTGTTACTCCTTCACGCAAAAACTACTGAACGGATTTGGATGAAATTTGGAACACAGATAGATTATATCCGGGATTAACATATAGGATACTTTTTAATCCAATAATCCAATACTACGCGGATGAAGTCGCGGGGCACAGCGAGTATACATATAATAATGATATACTTTATTTATCTATTCACACACTCGCACCGTTTCACAGTCAAATGGCAGGAGCAACTAATGAATACAATAACAGAAAAGTAAAATAAAAACTATGGACTTTTCAAGTGCGATTACCATTTTTTAAACGAGGTGGTATACATTTTAGCTAGTAGTGTACCTATGTGGAAAGTATAACCTCGTATATAGGTAGGTACTCGCAGAATCGCAAAACGGTCGTTAGACTTACTGTGAAACTACGACTTCACCGACAAACCAATTCTTATACATGATGCCCGATTAAGAGAAGCTATATACAGTTAGAAAACAGTGCAATTACTTCGCATAGCTCTGTGGGGCGTCAAATCAGACCGTGGGGAGCGGGTAAGGGCCTGTACACACCGAGTTTTAGAAACGTGCGTCGACGGCGCGCATTTATCCTGCAAAGGTCTAAAGGCTGCGACTAACTCGCATGCGTAACGCGTCTGTATCGCTACAAATGTCGACGACGACGGCGCGTTAAAAAACGTGGTGTGCACAGGCCCTAAAGGTGCTACAGGCGCGCCTAGCGGCTATTATAAGTACCTACCTAATATACGTATGTATTACTACTAACTGTCCTCGTCTAGTCTACGCGTGCCTAACCGCTTTTGTGTATTGAGCAATTTAAACTTTTTATCCACCTATCTAGACGGTTTTTTCCTCGCCTTATAACAACGTAATGGAATGTTAACTGCTACTGTTATTTACAGTGTAAGTACAGTAGCTCTACCATGAGTTCTACGCTCAGCCGTCGTTGATGTATTTTTATTTATGGGACTAGGTAGTCCCGCCATACACCCCCACTACTGTTACTTCTTTAAGCCAATATCGACAGATGATGAAGTCAACGTTTGACAATCGATAAGTCTTGGGGAAAAGTTAAATTGTCTCCGAAACCGCACGAACTTAATGGAAAGAGTCGGAAGAAAATTATCCATTTTAATGTCTATGTAATATTTGTGTGGCAAATTGTTCATTCGTCGGTTGTTCTAGGGCGCTGTAGAACTTCTTATACATATCGTCGACGCTATCAACTAGCGGGCGTAAAACTAATGGTAGAGCTACAGATCAAACAAACGAGACGAATTGCTTCACGATTGTTTTATACTGCGATACATTATTATTGTGATGTTGAAATCATGTACCTACCTACCACTTTAAGCCGTGTCTAATAGTCGAATTAATTATTGAAATGATTTATTGATTTATTTATGAACATGAAAAGTCTATTACTTCAGTATGAAGGCTATTACTGACCATATAAATCTATAAATATAATAAAAATGAATCTCTATTTCCTTGGTTATCGCATCACGCGTGAACGGATGGAACGATTTCGCTGATTCTTTTTTTGATGTAGTTATTATTGTCAGGAGAAGGTTTCTTGTAAAGAAAAAATAAGAGAATTGAGCGAACAATTCGAATTCAATATTCAAAGTTAAGACAGGACAACGTCTGTCGGGTCCACTAGTAAGTATATTATATTTTTAAGCGTTTTGAATATTCAGCACTGAAGAGTCTGAAATAGATGATCAATCTTAAATGGTGATCCCGAAATTTTTGTAGCTAAAATTTTTAAAAAAAAATATGCCTCTATAAACACAATACCACAAACTAATAACATTCACCACAACTAATTCATTGAAATAAAAAATACAAGTTTCAACAGTTTTGAATATTCAACCCCTAAGATGAAAAATGTACAATGACATATATGTCAAATGACTTAACAAAGTACAAATATTAATTTCCTGAAAATTTGTGCTTTGTTATGTCTTTGCCTACACATGTGAAGCCGTGTGGCTTGCTAGTATTCAATAAATCGCGCAGCATACAACGTCTGAAACATGTTTGGAATCCAAAAATAAAGGTTTTTAAAAGGGTAAAATAAATTTTAAAAAAGCAGCATTAATATGATTAAAATAAATTATTACATAAACTTTGCGGTGTTTTTATCACTGAACAAACTTCGGTTTTTTACGTTTACTTAGATTTTTAGATTTGTACAATTTACTTATATTCAGGCCCACTAGCAATATTAACTCACAAAAGCTGCACCAAACATGGACTTCAATAAACAATCGCATAGCACCACTTTGTAACATAACTTTCAAATAGAATGAAATTCGCATTGGTTTCTAATCATTAAGGTTACCACCAACTGCAGTATTACTTTGCATGCAGATTTCCAAAGTCATCTGATGATGTGTAGGTACAAACCATTTATTTAAAATCTGAACATAGGCTACCCTATAGTACCTCAAAATATTGTGATAACTAAAATGAAAACCGTCCAATCATTGTTGCAACATGCACAAACAAACTCGAAATACAAATTACACCTGTTTTGTAAAAATATATTCAAGAACACACTTCAATTACAGCCTTAAAATATTTTAGACAAATATCATACACTTTTCACTGAATATTTTCTTACTCACTCAACATAAACTAGAATTTTTAGTGTTTGGTAGTTATTTGTTGGAATATTATAGCTAATATGAGTGCATAGAATACCAAAAAATGTGGATAATATAACTGATACATAGGCAAATTTTAGGAAAAATATATTAAAATAATAACCTACTTTTGTTAATTTATTTTAAATGTTAAAACTTGTTTTGTAAACAAAAAGATAATATTTTTCACTATCATACTAACCCACCAAATATGCTACTGTACTGACGCGATAATCAACTGAGATATCCAGGTGCATATTTTGATCGTAGTGTTTTAACAAAGGCTTACATAGCAAAAACATTCTCATGCACTTGCCGTCACAAATAAATTAATTGTATTGACAATTTTGGATCAACGATCTAGTTCTTTGTACTCACCTGAGAAGGTAATAACGTATTTACGTCAGTTTTTGATATGCCTACTGCAATATTACTTATATTAAAACTTTCTCAATGTTTTGTGTAGAATTGAACGGTGAGTATTGCAGTAATTTAGTTTGTTACTTTCGCAAGAATCTAAGCAGCGTAGCGTAGGTACAATGGTATTGATTTCAACCGACATGTGGCAAATTAAAACAACTAAAATATGTTATTTTTCACTACTTACATATTACAGCCTTATGTCTGGAATGGAAAAAACCTTGGTATTGCTGTTACAAGCTGTTATTTTGATTGTAATATCTATGAAAATATTGTACAAGCCTCGGAGCCGCCCAGCTGGCAAAATTTTAAAACACAGATAATCAAAATCAATCAAGGCAAACTACCATTGACAACAAAACACAGATTATAGTACTATTTTAAAAAATCTCTATGGATTATATTTATGGTTAGATTGCGTAGACAGAGAAAGTTATAGAGCTAACCTTTGGAAGAAGACGCGTAAGGGACAGCAACAGAGTAATCCAGTAATCCAATGTCGGAAAGTTTCCTCTGTCGGAAATGATTTCCCGCGCTTTTTCAGGCTCAACTTTCGTGTGCCAGACTCTACCATTCTTCTTTTACAGATGAATTAGAAGAAAGATGGAAGCTGTTCCGACACGGAATTATTGTGTATACCTCCCCTGTACCACACTCTATTACACAGACTAAATGGTTTGATTACGAAAGATTCGAACAATACTAAACGTCAATTTAATGTCTAAAGATCTAAGACCAAAAAAATATTACTTCATTCTTGATAGTACGAAATATTAAAATAAAACTAATTTTAGAGTTCATTGACCTTATTTTCAAAAAGTATAACTTAAAAATAAAACAAGATATTTCCATGAGTTTGCAAAGCTTTATCCAGATAATAATATGTATACAAAGTGTTTTTTTAACTGGGCCAGTATTGGAAAACCTAAATGGGGTATTATTCTGAATCGTGACCGTACCTGCATAAAATAAGGAGGTCATATTGAACATAGTTTGGTATGTAAAACATTTTACTAACTTTATTATACCGAGTCAGAGAGGTGTTAACTAATACCGAGTCCATCCGTATTAAAAAATACTTTTATAAAATGACTCTTTTTATGAACAACTCAGGCTTGACCAAAAATATTACTATAAAATGTCAAAATTATTTTCACAAAAAAACCTAATGGTTCCTGAGACAGTTTTCTATGGTTTCGGATTTTCCCATAGTTAATGTCCCAGTTAAAAAAAATACTGTATAATAAAAACATAAAACGAGTTATAGTCAAAATTGATACAAAATCTCTCACTGCGATAGTAAAAGTACTGCTTATTTTGGAGCAATACAAATAATCGGTGTCAAGCCTGGGATATACATTTTTTTAATTCACGATCTTTCTTGAACTCCTTCATTAGGTACATATTTACAAACAAATGAGAGGTGGAGAAAAGAGGAGTAAGTAACGCAAATAAAAGTTTGTGTTACGCACGTTTGGTATAAGACATAGAGGAAGGGAGCCCAGGCTCTCATACAAGTGGAAATGTCGCCCCGCTAGAAAGAGAGAGGAGATGAAAGCCGGGTACCTTTCTCTCTCTCCTCCCTCTTTCTACTACGGTGACACGCTCAACGCCGTCTTCCCTTCTCTATTCTTATACCTTCGTTTATGCCACGATGTTTACAGACCAAGAAGCTTAGAATACCACAGCTTAGAATACCACTGGAGATATTATATCACGTAGAACTATGGAGTGAAGACAGGTTTTTTTACATATATACATATGCTCTGACCCTCTCACACTTCATCTGAAATTGCCATGATAAACACAAAAAAATACCCAAACTAACGTGTGATGAGCCAAGATTTCGCAAGTCCATGATTTTCGTGTCTGTTTTTTATGGATTTTATTTACATATTACATATGCGTCAATTTGAGAATCCTCTTTTGACTTCAGTATTTATTTTTATATAGAAAACTAAAAAATATATCAACCTTTCACTTTCCTGATTGTCGGTAGCTGTTATTTTAATAATTTAGCAACACTGATAGAACACTCAATTTGACACTATGGCCAAACTGTCAAAGATTTTCCAGCACTTCGCATTTTTAAATTAGTTTAATGCTTAAATAAAAGTGTATTCTTGTAATTTAAACGATGTATTGTGTTGTGCAAAATTGCAGAAGTGTATGGATACCAAACTCAAACATTAAGTTACACGGGTAATTGTATTTTACGCTAATCACCGTATTTAACCATATTTATATTATTTTTAATGAGAGACATAATAAAACATCAATAAATTATTATTATTAGTATTGTGTGGCTATTGATTAATGATATAACAGTTTATGTTGTACTTTTCGTACTATATTCATTTAGTTTTTACATGAACATTTGACCTAAGAAGGGTGACCATCATCTCACTGTATTTCAGATTTTCTGAGTAAGGAAGGATACATAAGTATTATACTAATCATATGTTGCAAAGTCAAAAATATCATCTTATTACACTTATATGAGTACCCACCATATATTGTGATTGTGCTAAGTTTATAAGTACCACAATCACAATGGGTACCTATTTTATGACGGGTGCGTATACCTAACTTTGCCCCCTGCACACTTCGACCCTAGGCAGGAGCCGAGCCGGCGCGGCGTTCGGCTCGCATACTTGCTCGCACTGGTACCACGCTGTGAGTTAGTGACAGTTAGACCGTTACGCAGAGAACGCGCGTAAGCTCGAATGCCGGTTGGGTTATTTATACAAACAAATAAAATTTGAGTGCCTGTTTGTAATATCAAAATAACACCTTTTCACTAAATCCATATGCAAGTACATACTCGTACAGTACATAGGTAACAAAAAAGCGGGTTGAAGCGGTTTGTTCCGGGTAATCTCCGAAACGGCTGGACCGATTTTGACGGGACTTCCACAGATAGCTGAAATATATTAGCTGATACATACCGCATATTTATATTTTTTAATTTTAAGTAATATGGAAATAGTTTCACTGGCTTGTTTCATTTTTTTTTACTTGTTTATGATGAGTGAGTTTGTAACGCGTATCAACATATGTGATGTGACTTAAATGGTTGTATCTTTTGATTGCGGTGACTTGGAAGCTTTAGAAATTATTGATTCGTCTTCTTTCTTTAAAAATATGTTCCAGTAATAGCAATAACAAACACATTTAATAACAATACAATACAAAAATCAGGTGTGATGTGACTAAGATTAGAAAAGTCATGATAACATGACTATTCATTATCATCAAACAATCTATTTACTATTCTAATAAGTTTTGTGGTAGCTTCACTTCCACTGGAATTGGGATCACCACTGTTGCACAAGAAATCAATAGCATCAGCGACAGAAGAACTGAGTGTCTGCGCTGCAAGACGTACATATATGTATTTATTTTTATACTATGATATTTGACATGTCCACCTGTAACTTTTTGGACAATTTTAAACCTTCTTTCAATTGCACCATGTGAAGTTCTTTAATAAATTTAAATGACATTTCCGTCCGGCGTTGTTAATGTGACCGCAATGAGAACCAAAAGGGCAAACCTTTATGAACTAGATCGACGTCACTGCAACCAGCTACAACCTTCCGGGGAGTTTTTACAGGGCGGTTCACCGTGTTATGATATTAGGCGGGAGTTTTGCAATCCTCATAAGATGAAGGTGATACAACACAGATGGTGACGGAGTGGGACCCACAGAGCCAGTGCCGCGCCGCGTCGTGTGACTGCACTCGTACCATTGTGCCATTGTATCGCGTCAGGAATTGAAGAATGCTAAATATTAAATTATTCATTATATATATTCATTTATCCATATTGTATATGCGTACTAGTGACGCTGCTCCTGCTAGTGACGCTGCTCCTGCTAGCCGCACCTGTCGTGTATGGACATTCAATTAAATATCTAATTTGGTTTACGTACACTACCCGTCAACACTTGTGAGTTCACAAATTGAGAGTGAGTTATCCCATCGTTCATGTTATACTGCCATTGTAATATTCCAGTGTACCTGTATGTAATTGTATAATAAGACAACATGCATGACATACGAATCATTATTGAAATGATCTGATTTAGAGATAAAATTGTTATTATTATTAGATTTATGTTTAAATTGTACTCTACCTATAATCAGACATTTCTAGTAAGCTTTAAAATATGCGTAGCATCTAATAAGCAGTGTACATTGTTAACACATATGTCTTGTAACGATCTTGACTGCGCTTTTGATATGTCATTTTGTACTGGTATGACATAAGAAACATTGACATTTCTAAGATCGCTCTCTCAGACTTGAGATCGATTTATTAATATGGGCCCGAAACCGTCAGTTCTAAACTTGAGATCCGATGTTGTCACCCTAAAGAGAGAAGCAACAAACACGTGACGTTATTCAAGGTCATATTTCTTTGCTTCGAAACATTGTTCGTGTTAAAACATCCAGTGTTATGTATAAAGTCCTTGTTACAGACACTTGTTTTAAAAAAATGATTTTTAATATTTGGATATGAGACTTTTAAGGCCCTCTGTATCCCCACTCTATCTGTGACTCCACTTTTTTTTGTATTTTTTCAAACATCGTTATCGTGTCGGTATTATTTTCGGCCAATGAAAAAATCCCAATATCCACAGACTTCTAAATACTACCTGTGCCAGTATCGAATTTTCGATAATTTTCCCAATATAATGTAACTTGCTACATATATCTAATCTGTGATATAATTACACTATTAGGTATAAAGGCTGTCTCACGAAAGAAGACCTACGGCAATAAGTGGAACTAATTTTCGTTACGACGTCAATTTATTATATTTAACTGTTTTCATGTATATAAATTTCAATAAACTACTGTATAAAAAAATTGAATTCACCCTACAGTGATAAAACATTGAGTTTTTGGGGAGTCTAAAATAATGGGGGTTAACAACATTTCGTCGCATGACTGTGGCGCCGCGTCTGGAGGACTTCTTTCCTGAGACGGACTTTACTCAAGAAGCTTAGAATTTGGGTATACTGTACGAAATGTGGCAATGGGAAGAAAAAAAAATGAGTTTCGAAGTGAAATTATTAAAATATTTATTTTGATGAAATCGACAAGGAAATAGATAGCTTTTAATATTTTTTATAAGTTAAGTAGTGTACCAACATCGAGTAGGCTACGTGTAATTAATTAAATTATTCATCATCATCATTTCAGCCGAAAGACGTCAACTGCTAGACAGTTTTAAATAGAGGTGCCACCACAGACTTTATAATACGTACCACTCTGTGAGGTGCCATTCACGTTTGTAGATACATTACTAGATGGCATTAGCATCGGCATCCGCTATCCGTTGTCAACATAAAACGGTGTGTCTGCAAGTGGCGTTGCTTGATGCCTGGAGGGCAGAGAGGCGGTTAATCACAGTTGACGGAAAGTATCCGATGTCGGAAATGACAACTTTCATTCTTATTTTACAAATGAATTAGAATAAGGATAGATAGAGTCCATTTTGGTTTTCCAAAATGGACGGTCACGTTTTTGTATTGTATTGCTATTAATTACTTGACACTGGCGAAATCATCGATAAACGATAGAAGCCATAAACTAAAAATAAAAATAATAGAATAAGGATTGAAGCCGTCTTTTCCGCTCCCACTTTCCGTCGAATGTGAATACTCCGTTATCGTATATACTTACCTAGTATCGTTATTGTAAAAAGGCCCATATTTTCAACGGGATTAAGATTTAAAGAGAAAAACGTATTATTACGCTATAACTATTGGGAATTGTAAATCGACGCTACATAAGCCACGGGTAAAAGTCACTTAGAATAATAACAAAGTGCTAAAGTGGATACTTAAAAATAACAAACCGCCATATATTCCGACTACCGATAAATTTGACGACCGCTTGGCGCAGTGGTTCGAGCGTAGGCCGCTCGGCTCACTGCATGTGGTGGTTGCGGGTTCGATTCCCGCCTGGGAAAATTTTCGGAAATGGCCTTTTCGTAATTTGCCTTGGTCTGGGTGTAACTGGGATCGCCCCCGTTGGAAAACCCTTTATGGGTCCCCTCCCGACTCGGGGGAGTCGAGAGGGGTATGTGGGAGTCCCCGCACCACGAAGGCGCATGGTATACCCACTAAAAACCAACGGTGTAACCTCTCGGTCGCATGTGTCGGGGACCCGGTAACGCAATAAGCTCCCGCATCCCCGACGCGACTTGGCCTGGTAAGGCCCCCTCACTGGGGGCGCGTCAAAGGACGCGCCACTCCGACCTCAGGCGCTGTGTTGACACACGTAACACAGCGCCCCCTCTCGACCATGTTCGAGTTTGGGACCATGCAGTTGGTGTGTCAGTCTGGCGATATTTATTATTTATTTATTAAATACCAACATATAAAAATAAGTGATTGACCAACTTAAGTTGTAATAAATATCAGGTAGGTGGTTAAACTTATTAAATATATTTCAATAAGTGTAGGTACTTACATTCCTCAAATTGAATGAATTGCAGTCTGAACCAGTAATTAAGCACCTATCTACTAAATTATATAAAACTTAGCATGTATGTGTACGGTCTAACCCAACATACAAAATGTAGAAACCGCAATAAACTCAATGATCTTAACTTTAATCTGGCAGCTTTGTCGGAGCAGGTACTTGAGTGGCTTAACTTCAGACCCTCCGTCATAAGAGGGTCTTCACTGGTGTTTAGTGACTAATCGCAATGTCGACATCTCCACGAAATACATTGCTGTTTTAGGAGAAAAGTAGGTGGGCCCAACTAATTAAATAATCCAGCGCGCCGACCGAAGTGAAGGCGTGACTTTTATTTTAAAGGATTATGATTTACGAGCAATGTGTGGTTATCATATTTTTACTTGTAGTAAGTACCGTTACCCCTTTTAACTAAGTTAATCGCTTGTGCTACGTGTGGGATAACGATTAGTGCCACACATCGTTACCGCCATTGTTGTCAATTGCTTCGATTTGTGCCTGGTCAGCTTCATATCCTAAGCAAGTATAGTACCTAAGTGGCAGTTAAATGACCCTATAGGCAGGTACTTAGAAACATCTTACGTAAGTACCTAATCTATACAAATAAATAAAATTGAAGTGTCTGTTTATAATATCAAAATAACTCTTTTGCACTAAATGCATATGAAAGTACATACGGTGCATATCACAAAAACGCGATTTAAATTGTTTTGTCTGTTTGTCTGTATGTTTGTTCCGGGTAATCTCCGAAACGGCTGGACCGATTTTGTCAAGACTTTCACTGGCAGATAGCTGATGTTATGAGGGGTCACTCGGTTGAGGAGAGTGATACCGCTTTTCAAGTCATGCTCGTGCGCGGGCGCTGCTTGCGGGGATTGGTTCACTCACTTTCCTCTTAACAACATTGTCGTTAAATACTATTAATTTACTTAGCATGGAAGGCATCACACCAAAGCAATTATCTTATTATCCACCCCTGTTTTATTAATTACTATTTTGGTTCGTAAACGTTTAATTTGATGTAAGTATGAGTAGGTATGCACACTCCACTAAACTAGCTTTCTCATTTTATTAACATACCTAAATCTGAGTGAGATTTGATTATTATTTACTATTAGTTATTTAGTGGCAATGGTGTTGCCTGCTCATATTTTTTTTTATGCTGTTCCTGAGAATGTACACCATCTTTAATTCATTAAAAAGAGTAACCATTGAGTTTCTTTCCGGATCTTCTCAGTGGAAGCAGCATTCCGAACCGGTGGTAGATTCTGACTATTCATAAATGATTTGTTGGCTTACGTGAATAAAAACAAGTTTGAGTTTTTAGTTTGAGTTTTGAGTTTGGAGTAACTTAGGCTACTTTAATTTTAGAAAAACAATTAGGGTACAGCCTAAATAAACAAAAATGCATGCTTTTCACTGACAGAACCTTTATGGTTAAATTAAATTTTTTTTACACTTCAGTGATCGCATTTAATGTTTCGGTATTTCGGTTCTTG
The DNA here is from genome assembly GCA_905147325.1 of Notodonta dromedarius. Classification (NCBI taxonomy): domain Eukaryota; kingdom Metazoa; phylum Arthropoda; class Insecta; order Lepidoptera; family Notodontidae; genus Notodonta; species Notodonta dromedarius. The sequence goes on along the minus strand of LR990160.1, from coordinate 7,551,423 downwards.
ACTGCCACTTACTATATGAAGCTGACTGTACGTACATACCTAATAGTTATTGTCTTGTAATATTTTATTAAAAGGGGGCTAAGCAGTACCTACTTATTGATAGTATACATTTTATGTATCCTACTAATCCTACTAATATTATAAATGCGAAAGTTAGTGAGTGTGGATGTATGTATGTATGTTTGTTACTCCTTCACGCAAAAACTACTGAACGGATTTGGATGAAATTTGGAACACAGATAGATTATAACCGGGATTAACATATAGGATACTTTTTAACCCAATCATCCAATACTACGCGGATGAAGTCGCGGGGCACAGCTAGTTAAAAAAAAAAATAAAAGACTTCCAGTGTACAGGCCGCCTTTGTGTTTTGCTTTATGAAAAATATAAAAGTAAATAAATTAGAAATTGACCTGCTTTTGTCGCCGGCGCGGGCGTGAAGTTGGTAATTAAGAATGGGAAGGCTGTGTAGGAGCAACGATGGAGGTGGGTGGTCGATTTTCAATTTGCATTTGAATCAGTGACAGGCGCCCGACTGGGTCCCATGTTGACAACAAAGACTACAGATTAATTTATATGCAATAGGGAACACAATACATACGCCTGACATGTAAATATGAAACATTCGACCGAAGAAAATACCTACCTACCTAGTGATTATAGCCATATTTATGTTATCTCAGGTCGTGTCGGTATTTATTTATCTACGGCATTAATTAAACTGCTAATTATTTATTTTGTTCAGAAAGTTGTTTTTGTTTTGGTAGTTTCACCGCTGTGTGCACGTAAGTCTCCGTTAAATTACCACGCAGTGGGTAACTTTTGCTTTAGCCTCTTAAACTTCCTGATCTCCTGCTGTAGGTACTTAACTGTGAGGTCAACAACCTCATGCCCCCGACTACGCTTCGAGTTATGATTTCCAAGACATTCTTTGTAAAGAATAACCGCCCTGGTTTTCTCTGAAATTAAAAGGAACATGGCATTGAATATTCATTTATTCGTGTGAGGTGACTTGGAAATGGATCAAATTTATGGACGTAGGTACGTACCTACACCTACCTACCGATCCATCCTACTAATATTATAAACTAGCTGTGCCCCGCGACTTCATCCGCGTAGTATTGGATTATTGGGTTAAAAAGTATCCTATATGTTAATCCCGGTTATAATCTATCTGTGTTCCAAATTTCATCCAAATCCGTTCAGTAGTTTTTGCGTGAAGGAGTAACAAACATACATACATACATACCATTCATACATACATACATACATACATACATCCACACTCACAAACTTTCGCATTTATAATATTAGTAGGATGCGAAAGTTTGTGAGTGTGGATGTATGTACTATGTATGTATGTATGTATGTTTGTTACTCCTTCACGCAAATACTACGAAACGGATTTGGATGAAATTTGGAACACAGATAGATTATAACCGGGATTAACATATAGGATACTTTTTAACCCAATAATCCAATACTACGCGGATGAAGTCGCGGGGCACAGCTAGTTAATTATAATTTGTAATTTGTATTATTTGTTTTTATTATTTATAGTAATATTAGTTGTACACGTTATTCAGTAATAACTTAGCAAGAGGAACACTATTGATGCAGTGATACAAAATTCCAGAGAGAATTCCTCATGAATTTCATTCAAACCTATAAATTGCATGAGGTAGAGGATTTTCTTTTGGAAAGAGTAACAAAGGCTGTTCCAAAATATGCAGAAATTTCGCAATAGTTAAAAGGAAGCGGAATGCTCAATAACCCTAATAATTGTTAGGTACTTAAAAGATTATCTAACCATTATCCCAACATCTGTATTTTACGGATAGAATAATTAGATACTTATTTCTTTCTTTCCTCTTGCAGTAAGTCGGTACCTACTTAAGCACTTTAAAGATTGGAAGGAGGCATATAGCGTTAAGCTTCCGACCATAATGATTTGAACGGGCAATTGATTAGACTACAAATCGGGTGACCGGTTAGGCGATGCGCGGCTCGGTACAGACACGGCGTGATGCTACGAATGAATAATGAGTCCCTTTGGAGAAAGTTTAGCAATGCCGTAATGGATACCGAAAGGACAATTCTCTTTACAATTTCTGTCTAGCGTTCCTAACTTTTCTGGTCACATTACGTGTCTCTAATTAGGCTGTTAGGGCAGTTATGCCCACAAAAGAGACATTTATTACCCCCGCGACGCAGTCGGTGTAGTTTTGGTGTGATTCAAGGTTGTGATTACAGCCCTAATACAAAATTATGGCGTTAGTTAAGCCCCGTATTAATAAATCGATCTCAAGTTGGATGGCGGTCTTGACTACGATTTTGACATGTCAATTTTTACTGGTATGACATAAGAATTACATTTCCAAGATCGCGCTCAGATTTGAGATCGATTAATTGATACGAGCCTAAGTGGGAATATTTGGTGACATTGATTAAATTATGGTAACACCTTTGGGATGAAAGTAAACTTTTATGAACATAATTAAGGTTGAGATTCCACCAACATTAGATACACATTAACTAAAATTTAAAGAAACAAGTTTCGGAAATTAAAACATAAACGAATTAGGTACTTACTTCAACTTTTCCCTTCCCTTTGGATCTAGGGACAGTGTTAGGTACTTACAAATTTTCGCGAGCGAGTTTGATATATGCCTAATAAGGTAAAATAAAGCCTACGCTTAGACGTGACGTGACGACGTTACGTGACGTAACGTGACGATGTTAGTGTGGCTGACTTGATGCAGTGACAAATTGTCCACAATTAGGTATGTTAACATTTCCAAAGATTACGCTGTCAACGATGAAGGCGCGCCCATGGAAATCAGCCGCCATGTGAATTTAGGTTATGATTGACATCTATGGATATTCAAAGCGGTGTGTAATCCTTGGAATTATCCGTGGCGTAATCCACAGACTTATACGTATTATACTTAGTCGTATCTCTGGGGCGTAATCACATCAAGACAGGCTATCAGGTTCCCCAACCAGTAACAGTAAATTTAACAAGGTCCCCACCTTGTTAAATTTACTGTTAACCATAGGTCGTTTTAAATTGATTACTTAGGTATTATCTACATGCCTCCAATCTTTTCCGATTTTGGATAAAATGCCATGCAAATTGTTGTAGTAGGTAAATCTATGGCTTCCTAATAAATTATTGTGCAACATCATCAAGGTTAAGTCCTGTGACACCCCCATTCAATATTAATTCTAATTTTATTTTATTTTATAAGTGTATTTTTAGTAAAATTCACTAGTTTTGTTTTATGTTTTGGCGGAGGCTGTGGCTCCCTGTCATAAGGGTAACTTTTAGAATGTTTATTTTGTTTGTAGATATATGTATATCTTTCCAATGTCATATTGTATACCCAGTTGGGATTCCTTAAAAATAAATAAATAAGTCTATAGATAGGGAGGCAGGGACTTCCTACTAATATTATAAATGCGAAAGTTTGTGAGTGTGGATGTTTGTTACTATTTCATGAAAAAACTACTGAACGGATTTGGATGAAATTTGGTATACAGATAGTGTATAACCTGGATTAACACATATAATAATTTACTTAAGTCTACACGGACGAAGTCGCGGGCAGACACTAGTTATACCTATTCTAAAAAGAAAAGCTAGTCTTAAGCGAGGCTTAACAACAACTGTCTTTATACTATGAATACTTAGGCCCGTATTAATCAATCAATCTAAAGTCTAAGAGCTGTCTTGAGTATGTTTTTGACATACTCAATCAATTTTTTACTGGAATCACATTTCAAAGATCGTTCTCAGAATTGAGATCGATCTATTATAACGGGCCTTAGAATCGCTTCACTACATAGTATAAAACAAAGTCGCTTCCCGCTGTCTGTCTGTCCCTATGTATGTTTAGATCGTTAACACTACGCAACGGATTTTGATGCCGTTTTATAGATAGAGTGATTCAAGAGGAAGGTTTATAAATGCATAATGGCTTATTTACGAAGCGATTTTAAGCAATACAACATTAATCATTATCCAACTGAGCACCTTAAATACATTGTGCATCAATATGGCCCTTTACAGCATGAAATTTAAATGAATATTTTCGAAGTTATTACAGATTTAAAATGCAGGGACATAGCGGTACCGGCCGGGGGGCCGGCGCGCGGTAACCTCTCAAAAAACATGTTTGCATTGTCTAATGACAAAAAAGCTGTGTATAAAGATGAATATAAACGTTGTATATAAAGTCATTCTGTAGTATACCTATTTTGTATCAGCATTGCACCCGTGCGAATCCGGGGCGGGTCGCTAGTATAATTATATTAAGCACTAGCCGTGCCCGCGACTTCGTCCGCGTGGAATTTAATTGACAAAGTTTCATACAAAATTTCATCCCCTATTTTATCCCCTTGGGAGTAGAATTAATCAAAATCCTTTCTTAGCGGATGCCTACGTCATAACATCTACCTGCATGCCAAATTTCAGCCCGATCCGTCCAGTGGTTTGGGCTGTGCGTTGATAGATCACTATATCAGTCAGTCACCTTTGAGTTTTATATATATAGATTTTTGGAACTCCCGCGAGAACACTATCAAAACTTATAAACTCTTCGACAAACGCTCAATAGCGAGCGATCCTCTATTTTCTTATGCGGTGACTGAACCAGTTAATTACCTAGAAATATGAAACTCCACGTCACGGGCAGACTTAACCATAATAATCATAATTACGTTCCCCAATCTACGAGACGGTGCTACGCCGTTTCAGTAAGGATCATCGTAGGACCGCCGTAAATATCCCTTTAGCGGGTAGACGATGTGGATGGCAAAAATAATTAGGGCACTAGTTAACTAAAAACGTTTGTTATTCACCAATAGGTAGATCGCATTTCCTTATAATTAGTGTGTTTGTAGTAGATGTTAATTACACTACTGCAGACTGCAGTACATAGTATTGGTTAATGCTTACCTTAAACACCTATGTTTTGGCAGAAGCCAGTTTGAAATAAATAACAATGTTTATCAATTTGGTAAAATCCTACTAATATTATAAATGCGAAAGTTTGTGAGTGTGGATGTATGTATGTATGTATGTATGTATGTAGGTATGTATGTTTGTTACTCCTTCACGCAAAAACTACTGAACGGATTTGGATAAAATTTCGTACACAGATAGATTATAACCGGGATTAACATATAGGATACTTTTTAACCCAATAATCCAATACTACGCGGATGAAGTCGCGGGGCACAGCTAGTATGTATATATATTTATTCTGTACGTGTGTATGTTACACACGAACTCCTAAATGACGGGACCGATTTTGATGGAATGTTTTGTATGTGTTTGGATGGGGCCCTTGATGGTTCAGATTGCGATTGGACACCGGTAGTTGGCACTGCAATTGGGTTCCAGATAGGACAGGACAACACCTATCGTCTTTTAAATATATTATCTGTTTTTAATGTATCTACCAAGGCTTTGCTGAACTTTGAGCATTCAATAGTTCGATGGTAGTGTTAACTTTAATGGTATTTCTCTATGTATAGAATACTTAGTGATCGGATAAGTAATTTACCTCTAAACCAGATTTTCGAAATGACATGCCAAACTATGATATAAACTGTGAGTATGGGGCGTTAGCAGCCCTACATTGTTAGATGTAAGCTCAAATACAGCTACAATAGCTGTGTAATACAGCAAAGTCCACACTGCATGTAATGACGCGCCGCAACACAAACCCCATCAAAGGGCACAGTGCCTATGCACACGACAACTTTTTCACGCACCGCTGTCATCGACGCGCATAAACCGCTGCAAAACTACAAACTACTTAATTACTACCAAATAAATTATTACAAATTATTCGCTTACCACGAGTACCAATCTTTTTTAAATAGGTTAACGTGCGATCCGTATTTAGGTATAGGAACGAACAAATTTCGCAAAAATCGCAAATTGGGTTCGGTGTACCGTCGCGTCGTGTATGTGAATGCGCTCCATTCATACATATTACCAAAATAAAATCCGGACTCTCTAAAAACGGTCCTGTAAACAGTTCCTGTCGTGTGCATAGAACCTAACCACGCGGCATTGACGCCAGAGGATAGCGCAGCGCGAGACTCACAAAGCGGATTTTGAATGGGTTTTGAGCCTTTGAAAACATTACTTTTACAAAGCCGAGGGAATGCAATTATTGATATCGTTTAGGCTGCACCGATATTTTTGCTACAAGTTATTTTAAGGTGAAGGCGCCTGTCTAGCCCGCAAAATTCAAAATTTTCGAGTATTTTTATAGTTTATCCAAAATCTGAAAACATTTCAGACAACATTTTGTGATTTGCGAAAAACACAGTATGCAGTGCGTTTATTAATACATTTATTTTACTCTAAATATTATCACGCTGGATATGATACTAGTAAATCACTAAATATACAAAAATTGCCACATTATCTGGATAGCTGTCGTTCTTGAAATGTTTTAGAATAAGTTGGATATATTAATAAATGCACTGCACACGGTCTTTTTCGCGAATTACAAAATGTGCCTTTTATTATTGTCAGATTTTGAAAAAAATATAAAAAACCTCAAAAAATTTGAACTTCGCGGGCTAGATGGGCGCTTTAGCCTTAACACCGGTCCTTACCCGATTTTTACGCATGTACAAGGTTTTATTACGTTTAGAATGGTTTCAGTTTCAAATATTTTAACTGAGAACCTGTAGTTTATCACTGATGCAACAGATGTTACTAAGACGATTTTGTTATCACATGCATTGTGTTCATATTATTATGGTTTTCATAGATATGAGTGTCATTTCAAAATTTTCCCCTGCGGGAATCGCACCCACAACCACATGTACAGTGAGCCGAGCGGGCTACGCTCGAACCACTACGCCAAGCGGTCACTTGTTCATTAAATTCATGAACCAACGGAAAGTGTTTTATTTTACTAGAATCTTCGACTCCTAATTTACTCCGAAGGACTGCTTCAAGTGGTGGTTCTACGCATGATAACGCATCTAGTTCTCATTATAGTCACTTTATTTTATGAAGGAAAATATCGTGTGGAAACCTGTATGTCTAAGAACTTAATCTTACGAAGCTTACATAATCTGCACTGGACCAGGGTGGTGGAGTGCGGCCTGAATCCCAACGTATTGACATTACAGGACTACTTAATTACCATTTTTGATTATTAGCAGTATATTAAAAAATCGGTTACATAATTAAATTTGATTTTTATTTCGGCTCTTATAACATTTTACACTTTTATCATTGTTACACCTTGTATAGATATGTAAGGCATTCTAGGTAATAATTTCTAGGTAAACGACTGCATTTTTAAGATTAACTACTGATCGGTTTGTTTATACCACACACACCGTTCGCTAAATACCTACTTCATAAACTCATATCCTTCTGTAGGTACCTATGAACCTAATAACTACGAATGTCGCGTTCAACTATCCATAATGTAAAAGCGCATTGACATTCAATAGATACGTCGTGTTCTCTTTAGTTTAATATGGAATCCCTTAGTTAGTAATGTTCCGTTATGAATGATTACTAGATACTATTTAAACATGGGTGCATCTAAGTACGGAGTGCGAGATCCTAATCCTTCATTCACACGGAGGAGCACCGCACGATATTTTCATCTATAATGACAGTGCATTCATAAGTATTCGGTAGTAATTCACTAGGATTTTCCACTTTGTGTAAATACCTACTAAGTACTGTTCTTACCTATATTCACAACATGTGTTGAGAATGTGTAGTAGGAAACTTATTTGGGAAATAGACAGCCAATTATAGGATCAATTCCGATATAATTAATAACTACTAAGATTACGTCTATGGATCAATTACTGGATGAGATGAAGTTATTTATAGATTATTTATTCTCAATACATGCCTTACAATGTATCTATTACAAATGTCACAGAAGGTACAGACCACAGATATAGATTTACATAGATAACGCAAGTATCACGATTTGTATTGAAACCAAGCGTGCCGAATTTTTAAAGAATATTTAACACCTACTGTGACGTCGCAGCCGAAATTTATTGACGGGAAATCCACACCGATGAAAAGACACCGATGTCGCCGATGCCCCTCCGCCCGCTACGATTCTCTCGAGTGATTATCTCGCTCATACTCATATTTTTATATCTGTGGTCCCGCTCGCTCACAAGATAGCGGGCGACCAACCTTGACGCTTGGTCGGGGTTCGGACACGCGAAGTTATCTAGTTATTGCATTTGCGTTATCTATGTAAATCTATATCTGTGGTACAGGCTATATAATACATTAGTTCTTGCTATGTGCTTTCGGTCTGTGGTCAGGCATCGGCTAAAACTTAGAACCAACTCGGTGTGCTGCTCGGATGCTTTGATAACACGCTAAGTTTCATGTAGACTGTGGAACTTGTCGCATCTACTTTTACAGTTCTCTTTGTTTACAGCTTCCTAATGCGCCACTTTAGTATCACTTATCTAGTGATAGCGGTCTGCACAATTTGATGAAGTATTAATCTATACAAATAAATAAATTTGGAGTGTCTGTTTGTGATATCAAAATAACACCTTTTCACTAAATGCATATGAAAGTACAAACGGTACTTATAACAAAATCACGATTTAATCTTTTTTGTCTGTCTGTATGTTTGTTCCGGGTTATCTCCGAAACGGCTGGACCGATTTTGACGGGACTTTCACTGGCAGATAGCTAATGTTATAACGAGTAACGTAGGCTTTATCTATTATTTTTGAAAAACAAAATAGGTAGATCACAAATGCTGCCTGTCGCGCGGGCTCAGAACGCGCGAGCGGGTTTTGTCGATAGTAGGTAAGTATATAAAACAAGGAACATCGACTCGCCAAAAAGAAAAATGAGATTAAACTTAGCATAGGTATTTCTTTATTAACTTTGTAAACTCTGCGAACTGAACAAACATTTTTTGTTGAATTAAATGTTTGTTAAGTTAAATTCCACGCGGACGAAGTCACGGGCACAGCTAGTAATTAATATGCAACAAGTCATAGGATTACCACTAGGATATATCTTTATATAACAGTGGAAAATCCTAGTATGTCACTATGCTGGTAGGTACACGTTTTTCGACATCGATGTGGGAGTAAAGTCGAGGGAAGGAAATCAACTCTTGTTGATGGACGTAATAGAGCCAAGATGTAGCCTTACATCTCATATAGGGCCTTTTTTTTTTTTTTACGTTGGAAAATACCTTTATGGGTCACCTCACGCCTCGGGGGAGACGAGAGGGGTATGTGGGAGTCCCTGCGCCTGAAGGGCACAGTATACCCACTAAAAACCAACAGTATACCACCCTCCGCCATGCAGAGGGGCGCCCCGGGACCATGGGAAATGCTCCGAGACGCCCCGGCGGACGGCTCGGCAATGACTTGCCGGGCCACAGGCGCTAAAAGGGGGACGACCTGGTACCACCCCAGTCATCCCCCAGACGGCCGAAATCGTGCAATAGGTATTGGGTCCCCCGACCCACCACCTGATTTCGGCTAGTGGGGAGGATGAAGGCGATCATAGCGCCTCCTTCTTCTCCCCACACGTCTGCGCCGGAGCGGATCTGCCAGGGGGTCTTCCTCCCTGGCCCGCTCCGCATCTCATATAGGGCCTGCCTTGACCGGGGTATCACTCACCGAAGATCGGCGTAACTAACCTATTACTGCTGCGTTTCGCACGATGAGTGAGACAGCCGGAGAGCCTAACACCCCTCCCTACCCCCCCATCTGTCCCATTGTCCTTCAGGTCGGTAACGTGCGAGCAAGCATCTATAGGCCACGCGAATCGTACCGCTTGTTTGACGACTCTGTTTTATAATAAAAACAGTATCCGAAAAACAGATCACAAATTATACAGCCTGGCGCTACTATGGCGACTTTAAATTAACACACGTATTAGGCTTCGCATTTTCAGATTTTCGATATATTTCAATTTTATTAAACATTATTGTTTATTGAATTATTCAACATTTTCTGAAATACCATTTTGGAGCAGCCTGTAAGTAAGAGCGTAAGAGTAGCTGAATGAATCAGATTTCAAGGGTGATGCCAAGTTGATTACTTTATTTATTATCATTTTGTACGAATTTTTTTTTCCTATTTATGAGCTTTTCGTTTTTTTATTACTATTATGATTATTGACCACTAGCCCTACCTGTGTGTTAAATTAAAGTCGCCATGGTAGTGCCAGGCTGTATGATAATTGAGTCTATTAATTAAACTCGATGCGCCCGCGCAACTCTCGTGTGAAGAGCCTCGAGGCTACATGTCAAGCGGCGCGGCCTTCGATCATATTGCCCGTGAGGCGGCTCGGCCGCGGCGGGCGTGCGGCACCGGTCGCCGACGCCGTTTCCGCCCAATTGTACCGCTACAGCACCCTATTAATAAATGCAAATTATACGATTATCATATTCAAATACGGTGACAAGCGCCCTGTGTCCACAATCACATTGTAAACTCGTATATATCACAAACTACCTATAACATGCCATATAGCCACCGAAATAACAATTATAATGAGCAGAGGATAATATAGCGATACTTTTGGTTGAAGTAAGCGAGCTAGCTAGCTCAGCACGCCTGCCCGACTACAGTCGACGGTCACCCTAATGGCTTGTTTGTCTGGATTTTATTTGATCGTTATGAGACACTTTATTGAAATGATAATTCTAGGTAATAATAATGTTTATTTTCCTAAGAAAAATTGTATTTCTTACAGGATTCCTAGGAATAAGGGTATTTAGTTAGCGTTGTTAGGGAAATCAAGCGATCTAGAGAGTGGTAGAAAGATTAATTGAGCAAGTTAGTTCCCAGCACGCACTAACGAGCCTACTATCACAAAGCTATAAAAATTGTAGCCGGCTGTGTTGTGGTCCCCGAAGTAACTTTCTTCATAATTAATCACTATTATTACTCGTGTAGAATTCCGTTTTATCCGCAATTATTTCTATTTGAGTCTGTAATATTGTTGTTGACTTCTGCCAGCGACTTCTTCCGCGTGGACTTAAGTAAACTATCCCATGTGTTAATCTAGATTATAAACTATCTGTGTACCAAATTTCATCCGATTCCGTTCAGCCGTTTTTGCGTGATTGAGTAACAAACAACACACATTGTCATTCACATTTATAATAATATAGTAGGCTCGTCCAAACAACGCTCTGAATAGATGAATGTATGAACTAAAGTTGATATTATAATTAAGTGCTGGATATCTTTAAAATCTACAAATAAAAACAGTGAATAAGTAGTATAAGTGGAAATATCGTTAAATAATGGTGTATTATCACTAGATATGGGGCATACTCCGCTCGAAGACGTGCCTAGTTGGTAAGTCCATGGTTTTTGCCACACAGAGTCGGGACTTCTGACGTCTATTCCATTAAGATTCACCGAAGGCGCGAGACGTCACCAAATGGCGTTGATAAATGACGTTCTAGTTTGGCAATTTTCCACTTTTACCACGTCCACCGTCCACTGTCTACTCGATTTGCTTTAATCTGCAAAGAAATTATGTGACAAAAAGCCGGACGATTTCATCTCTGTAAAAAGTTTCCACAACTCGTGCAGGTCTTGACACTCGTGTAATGTGATCAAATTTACCACGGCAAGCGAGAAGCGATACAAAAACGAAGAAATTATTTTATTATATTATCCTATTGGTACGTGATACGTGGCTCCTGGGAATTTCTTGAAATACCTTGTTAACGAGTACGGCAAAGTCAGAGGGGCCATCCATAAATTACGTCACACGTTAAGGGGGAGGGAAGGGGTCGACGAAGTGTGACATTGTGTGACAAGGGGTGGGGAGGGGACCCAAATTATGTGACATCACATTTTTTCAAAATATATTTTTTTATATCTATGTATTACAACACTAAATTTAAACTACATACCCACTAAAGAGTAACATAAAAATTGCAACACTGTGTGCATGACTTTAATTATATTTTTTTTATGTTTTGTTAATTTTCATGCATAAGTTTGATTTGATGTTGATTTTATTGAAAAATAATTTAAATGGAAATAAAAATAATTTCGGAACACTGCTGTTTAAAATTATTGTGTGGTGTTAATACATTTCTAAATGTAAAATTGAAAAAAATGTGACATCACACTAGGTAGGGGGGGTTGCACAAATGTGACCAGCTGTGACAAGGACGGGGGAGGGGCCGAAAAACCATGAAATTCGTGTGACGTAATTTATGGATGGCCCCAAAGGAATATAACATATCAAGTCGTTGGTACCTATACTTTTCTAAGTTTCATTTCTTGAGATGTCGCTATGTGAGGTAGAGTAATTTATTTGGCTCGGTATAGGTATTGCTGGAAAAATCCATTACAAAGAATTAAAAATACATAATTCCTCTTTCTATCTACTTATATGTACAAATAAATAAAATTGGAGTGTCTGTTTGTAATATCAAAATAACACCTTTTCACTTAATACATATGAAAGTACATACGGTACTTATAACAAAAACGCGATTTAAATAAAAATTGTCTGTTTGTATGTTTGTTCCGGGTAATCTCCGAAACGGCTGATCCGTTTTTGACAGGACTTTCACTGGCAGATAGCTGATGTTATAAGGAGTAACTTAGATTACTTTAATTTTAGAAAAGCAATTAGGGTTCCACGAAAAAAATTAAAACCCGTGAAATCCTGACTTCAATTTGTATATAGATTTAAATAATTTTATAGGTAAACGTAATTCTTTAATTCCACGCGGATGAAGTCGGGGGCACAGCTAGTAAAACATAATACCCTAATTAGTGCGCTATGCTGAAATAAAACAGTTCAATTACCGCGATAAATAGCTGCATCTAGTGCGCCTAAGGCCCTGATCACAAAGAAAGGTAAAAGGAATTCTGAGAAACTTTTAATAATAAAACAAGCAGTGGACTGCGTACTGAGGATGCGATTTCCAGTAAGTAAGTATATAGTGCGTTCATACGACGGACATAGAAAGCAATAATAGTTATTATTATGATAAATACCTACTGTATTATTTTTCTATGCTTTGCGGTTTTCCTCCACGTGTTCATTAAACATTCGAGGCGAATATTGTTATCGGTTACGTATGCATGCTTTCATTTATTGCGTTTCCACACGGAATGGGTGTGCGGAAACAACAAATACGAAATACGTAGGTAATCTGATTCAGGCGTGTCAGGCTATAACTGCTATCTTGGCTCTTCGTGCCAATATGCTTTATTTAATATTTGTCAGACACTCCCGACGCTTTGTGAACAAACCTAAAAAAATCTTTATTAGTATATCAACAAATGCAAAATTTATGCAATATATCTCTCGAATATTGGTGGTTAGGACCTACTGGTCCTAGATGCAGGAGACACTATTTTCCAAGCCTTCGTTGAATGTACGTTCCTATAGGTACCAAGAAAAATGAAAGTTGTGACAAATAAAATATATAAAATATTGAAAATATAATTTAGTTATCTATGTATAGCATTGTCTTCATAAGGCGTTGAAATTATCAGCTACCATAAATGTACTTTAATTACTATTTCGCACTTTAGAATCATTCTGTATAACTTATTAATAGCTCGGTGACATCTCGTCTGGCTACCGAGGCCATTCAGAGAACTTCAGTTGGGTAGGTGGGTAGATGTATTTCAGAATCTATGTATCATCTTGTTGTATCTACGTCTCTCAAAGATTAGGATTATTTATGGAACCAAGACGATTTAAAATACAAACTTTGAGATTAAAGATTGTAGTTCAAACAAATGTGTGGGTGGTTCTGCGTCTATAAGCAGACACAAAGATAAAATCTATAATCCGATATAGAAAAGGGTTTAAAGGGATTTAAAGAAACGTCGCGCGATGATCACCACCATATTTTATTTATATAAACGTACTGACGATTTGTAGCGGTTAAATAATTCATCAATCAATTCAATTCAAAAATAGATATTGATTTTGATATTCATATTTATTTATATCGATTGTCCGGGTGTCCTTGGGTTCGATTGCGCGGTAGATTTAATGACGCTGCTTATTTTGGGACATACAGCTGATAATGTTAGTTAGGTTATATATTATTTTAATAAATATTAATTTATTATCATTTGAGGAAATGAGAAAGCTTCACAGATAAGCGGGATTAGTGGGCGATGCAAATTCCATTATCATTCTGACACTCATTTTCAATAATCAAGATCTACGAAGCTTTGTACAAAGTGCCTGGAAACTTGTCAGCTACGAGTGGACTCCCATTTCATTTTCGAGTAATTCCGAGTCATTTGCTTACAGATCTGGAAATGATTTTCTACTAGCTTCTTACATTGTATTGTGAGGGAAGTACATTGATGGTTAACACGACAGAGATTGATCCATATATTTTTTACAGTATTCGACACCCGAATAATGTTTGTCGTCTTTGCTAGTAGTTAGAATTTATGTTTCCCCATAATATGTACTTAGTTATATTAATTAATTAAAGTTATGGGAAAGTAATTAACTCTATTTAAGCTATTGCTATATTATTATGGTGAAACTTGAGGTTTGGCTGTTTAACTTGTGAACTTGTTATCAGCATCGACAGAGCCTTAAGCGGCGCGATTCATTAGCATTCTCAGTAAGCTGTATTTATTGTATCAAAAAATTGTTGATCGTTGTGTCTTGTTAGGAGCAAATTTATAAACATTCAGTAACGGATGGAATTGTCTTTTTAACATCAGAATTTTGATGAAAAAGAACTATTATATCATAAGTAACATATTAGTTTTAAAACTCATTTCGTTACACATTAATCAAATTAGTATTATACAATATTATAATAGGAATATAAATTGTAATTTTTAATTCCAAATTTATTTCAGAGAATGACCTCGCTACTCTACATTATGATCCATGGTAACGCCGTTTTTGTTACTAATCCCTCCGCGTATGCGTGTTTTTTATTAGCTGGGTTGCGGGCCAGCGCGGAGCAGCAATCCAGCTTGAGAAGTAGTAGTGGACGCTGGCAGCCCGCCACAGCGCAAAGAGCGCAGACCCGGCTACCCGGCCTGCTCGAAAATTTGTAGATATAGGATGGTAATAAACAATGTTACTACATTATTTTGGTAACATAAAGCGTGCCTAGAGGTTGATGGGTCCGGTCTCGTACCTGCAACACATAACGGATTAAGGATTATAAATCTTTGAGTAGATATTGTTAGTTGTTGTGGATATAAGTGGTTCCGAGAAAGTGATGTAAGGTCGGGTTCGTAAATTATCAAATGAAATTTTAAACAGGTTGATGTAGGTACTCTGCTAATGAATTTATTGAGATACTCTCTTTGTTCAACACTCGATTGTAATAAAACAATTAAAATTTCAAATAGATCACATACGTATTTATATTATGTTAAACATGTATCCGTTTATTGAAGATAGATAATTGTGGAATCAAACTCCTAGATGCATTCGACCCCGCGAACCCTATTGTCCGGGTAGGAAGAAGGTACTGGTGCTAATTGTCTTGTTGGTAAACAAACTAAACTCGAGTAAACTAAGTGTACTTATTACAGTTGTTCTTATAGTCAACTCCTAGAGTTCTTCGTCAGTAAATATCGCAATTAACTTATCCCAAGAGTAGAATGGCGAAATTAAAAATAATATTTTTGAACTACGAAGACCATTAGGACTTGACTAAAAATAGAGGAATATATTCACAGCCTCCATCTCTACCATAAACATAATATATTTTACACTATAGCGCGCTACTTTGTTATGTTTATGATCTCTACAACCCTCCGTCGGGATAGTTGGCCTAGTTCAATGTTTGCAATGCGAAGAAATAGTAATTTTGAATACAACTCAATGACGATACTCGAATTAGACCACATCTATTGACTATGTCAATTCAGCCATGACACTAGTAACCTCGTGTGCTTGTGAAGTCATTCGTTACCCACCCACGGCTCATCTGTTACGTTGTGGCCAATTGTTACAAAAATACGGTGCAATATTGGGGCCAATGGGTGTAACAAGTAAATTGCGTAGTATAGTAGGTACGCACTATAAAATGTTTTCATGTTTGAACTGAAAAAGTGGTATCTAGCTCGAACTGCGAATGATACGGGGTTATTGGTAAAACAATAACAACCTTACAGGACTCAACATCATAAACAACTTTCATGTTATGAATTTTTAGAAAACATACAGTCCATTTCTCGTGTATTTAGATACTTAATGCCGGATAAAAAACAAAAGTTTATTTGATTCCTGAGGAGAATTTTGCGGATGTCGCTCAACCTTGTAAAGGACGGTCGTTTAAAGCATAGGTAATGGTGACATCAATTTGATGAATGCAGCGAATAAATGATTTGAATAAAGATTATTCGTTTTGATTACGGCTAACTTGTATATTTAGTGCCTTTTTTTAATGGAACTGTCCCACCACAACTCCCACTCTGTTACTCCTGTAAACCAAGATCGACCGAATGGTGACCAATAATGACAACAAGGTTTGACCCTCAGCGAGTCCCGGATAATAGTAAATTCGAATATTTCTTTAGGAGGAGATGGAAGTAAAAATGTTCACTTCCCTCCGGTGCAACGCGGGAAACAAAAAATAGCTGGTATGGGCTGATTGCCATAAAAAAACTACTGTTCCAGCTGATTGAAGACCAGTTGTAAGGCACCACGGATCGTAATTAGACTAATTGGACCTAAACACTCGTAATGTAATAAATATTTAGTTCCTACTACATGTTAGCCAAAAATACTTTTGTAGTATTTCATTTACGCATGAAGTTTCCGTGTAAGTTTAAAGTTCGAGTTAAGCGTTTTATCTTGCAACTTGCACAAACTTGGGTAATTGAAGTGGTTTTCAATTCGCGCCTGGAGCACAAACTTGATACGAACACTGCCAAGGATACAGTTTGCAGATTATAACGTACTTGTTGGCGACATCGCATTTGCACTTAGAAATAAACATGCACAGACACTGATATTGTCAATGCACAGGCCAAATATGATTTTGGTCTGATGAATTTTTTTTATTTGTTTCTCTTTAATCTTTTGTCTTGCGGCATGCGTTAAAAAGGCTACAATCATGTACTTTACATAAAGAAATATCTGAAATTGTATGCAGGAAGGTTCAGCAAAAGATGAATCAGTATCTATATGTCTCACCACGCCCGGCAATCCCGCTTGTAGTCGGGGTCGCCGGTGTCTGACAGCTGACTTTCTCTGTGTTTTGGAGACCACATTAAACCGTCTACCTTGGCTCTTGGAACTGCGATAAAAGCCTTTGTGCTGCCGTGGCAACTAACGCAGGGAACGCGTGGAAATAAGCCTCGATATTAGGTGGGGACTGGTCGTCAAAATCCCCCGAAGACTCGTATCCCTTGCTTGGAAGTAGACACCTATGATTGTGACAGTTAAAGTACGTACACAGAAGCGTAGCGGTAACGCAATAAGAAACTAACTACAGACTCTACATACGTAATGGTCAGGGTTTGCTAAAACCCTACTACTTACCTAATATGTATTGTATACCTATGCGCAAGTGCGTTTGGTTATAAGTTTTACAGACAGACCTATGCTTTGAGACTTATTAACTTTTCGACCTGGCGGCCAAAGCTGGTCAAATTATTTCCTATCATAGGGTTTGAAGCATGTCTATCAATAGTCCGGCATTTATTGTTAAATTGATATTAGTAAGGAACATTGAAAAATAACGACTTAAGTGCTATTCGTTTCTTGTTAAACTCGGTGTCCGTCGTGGAATAATGCTTCAGTGTTAAGGGGCTCAGGAGAGGTTCGGTACGTATGTGAGGGGTGGTCGCGGGGCGCGGGCCGCAGGGTGCGAGCCACCCTCTGCCCGCCTGCACCGAGCGCGCCAGCCAGTTAGTTCTCCGCCGTTCAGTCACGAAAGGAGCCTCGCGCGGACGTCACGTTTTATGACGGCACTCGGTCCCGACTGCCGAGATTGCCATGTGTTCGGACAAACTTTATACAGACATTAAATAAACAAACAGTGAAAAATGAAAAAAGAAAATTGGCGTGGCGGGAGGACGGGGTGGCGATTTTCGAGGTGCGTATTATTGTTATAGTGAAAACTTATATTTACAGAATTTCCATAATTCCGCGTTAGTTCCGCCTTCACGCATCGGTCCTTTGCTGTTTGCGAATTCTTTTTGATATGTCGGCTAAGCGATTCCTTTGTGCTACGCGTTAATAATAAAGTAGGTAGGTTCGTACTTATACCTATATGGCAAGAAAATGCAACAGGTTTTATTGATATTTACACGCGTCGCCCTCATAAAAAATATGACAAAATTAAAAGAAACAAAGATATAAGTAAGTAGATAAGTACTTAAATAAGTACCTACTTATGGTATAATAAAAATCGGAAAGTAAAAAAGAAACCTTTCATTGTTTTAGAATTTTTTGAGTTTTGAATCACACTGATAAATAACATTGAGTTTTGACTAAGTACTTTAACGTCTCTACATTTAATCGTTTTTAGGGTTCCGTATTCATCATGTAGACAGGTACCTTTTATTACGTACATTTTACCGTCGTTTCCGGTTGACAGCCTTTAATGAAGATCCGGCAACAACAATTTCAATTGGGAAATAAATCAATTTCCCGCACCCGGTAAAATCCAATCATACGTATTGATCGGACGGACATAATAAAATATCATTTGAGGTATTGTTATGTGATTTATAAACCATTTTTTATGATAATGGTGATGGTAACTGCGTTGATGATGTTGTTTGTTCATATATTTAAACCGTACGAGATAGAAAGTGCGCCTTGTGCTTCCGTCCTACCTACCTATCTAGTATTTCATAAATATATCTAATAAACAATTAAAAAGTCAAGTATTTAGCTGCTTTGGTATAATTTACTTCGGCTTGAACTGGAGTGGTAGCCTGCAAAAGCAATAATAATTATTGTTGCTGAAATTTGCTGCATTTCAAAACTAGTACGTACCTATTTGCTTGAACTATTCAAACGGAAGATGGCATAACCAATAATTTTTGCCTGTGGAACTACCTATCTTACATTTAGGATCTACAAAATATAACGGCACCCAAAGAATTGGTCTTGGTCAGGTTTCGGGTTCAAATACCGGCTCACACCTCTGGATTTTTCGAAATCTATGTGCGAATCATAATTTCTATATGATTATCACTTGCTTACGGTGAAGGAAAACATCGTGAGGAAACCTGCATGTCTTAGAAGATCTAATCGAGAGACATGTGAATTCCGCCAACCCGCACTGGGCCAGCGTGGTGGATGGACAAGAACTATGCTCTCAGGATCCAGCGCAGTGAATTACAATTATGAATAGTTTGTTTAAATATATAATTAATATTATTAATAATTATTGTATAAAAAGTGTTAGTAATAAACAGTATTTATTAAATAATTGAAATACTACCTTCACAAGCGTTTTATTGTACCTACATTTTCTTCTTGAATTTTTGTTTAAATGCTGCTTACCTTTTAGATAGTTTATTAAATACTAGAGTTCCGTATAATACGTTTTATTTTGTCATATTTAAAATGATACGCAGAAGCTACAGCTGTTGATGAACTTGATACCTAATACTTCCCCACAAGATAATACCTCTCAAACTCTCTACAAACGGAGCACCTCCCGGCTATGGTAATCTAGCGTTATACGAGTATAATTAATTGTCTTATTACTAGGCACGTACTTGATATTTTCGGGCATCAGTGCTATATAATTAATGATAAGTAGCGTTTGTATAGATACAACTACTTGCTTTGTTAATTATATCTACCTAAATACCTACACATACCTATGTGATTACAAAACTTATGGATTTGAGAAATTTACAAGTAAATACATCAACGGAATAAAAAAAAAGTAAAATTTTATATACCACAAGTTTATCGCGTATTTAACTTTTTTGTAATAACACCGAATGAATTTAAGTTCAATAAATTCGCTCTTGACAATGAAGTGTAGGTGTACTGACCTGAAATTATATCGTACTAACTTAGCTTTATTTAATCGGTTTTCATGCCTGGTTTAAACTTTAAACTTTAAACTTGCTGACATCAGAGGAAGTTAACTTAAAATCTGCTTTAACATTTTGGCCATATCGTCAATACCTACCATAATCTTGAGGCATAACAGACTTAGAATTCTTACGTTTGGGAGGCACACAGCAACGCCTCAACCGATGTGTAATATGTAATTTGGGGCCATCCATAAATTACGTCACACGAATTTAATGATTTTTTGACCCCTCCTCCGTCCTTGTCACAGCTGGTCACATTTGTGAGACCCCCCCTCCCCTACCTAGTGTGATGTCACATATTTTGCAATATTACGTTTAATTTAGTGTTGTTATACTTCGATATAAAATATTATATTTTGAAAAAATGTGATGTCACAAAATTTGGGATCCCACACCTTGTCACACCCCCCTCCCAACCCCTTAACGTGTGACGTAATTTATGAATGGCCCCTTTCGAATTGTTTTTAATAGCCTACAGCTAGAAGCAAAACGATAGTAAGGACAAAGCGAACAAAACGAACCTAAAAAATGTTAAAGGTCTTTGGTTGATCCACTACTTGTTACTCGAAGACAAGACGCTCATTCTCTTTTACGTAGTATTTTTAAGTCTGTGCTCATTCTAGTGTTCTCTATCACTGTCACACAATTTGTTCTAGTTTGGTTTTTCTTTAATTAGGCATCCTTATTTGTTGAAAAGTTTTATAATTATGGTTATAATATTTTTGACGTTGTGGATTAAAGTTCAAAATCCAATGACCGCGCTCTATAATCATTTTAAATCTCTATCCTAGACACAAGTTATGATTGTGTACAATCAGTACGCGGTGCACGTTGTGCGTAGATAGGTGTGATGAATGAAACATTGTATGTGCAGCGTTCCCACGGTGATCCCGACACCGCGGACGCCGCCACTCGCTGACTAAGCGCATTACTATATGTAAGACCACCTATTGCATTGTCACGCCACAGTAATAACAAACTTGAAATGGCTCACCGGCCGCCACTCTCCGCGGACGTTTTCATTCCCACAAAGTTTCTTATCGAAACACTTTGCCCAATTTTAAAGTATAATAGGCGCTTACCTACTTAATTTATTGTACCGCGGACAGGCGAAAGAATTATACAAGTCTTTATTATGTTTAGAATTCGAGGCTTACCATTTCTAATTCTTATAAACAAAAGAACAAGATGGTCTTGCGAAAATATTACGGACGTGGGAAACTTGGTCTTCGCCGTTTATTATCGGCTTCTCTTTCGTAACTTTGTTTGCGTTATCACCGGTATTTAGCGGATTGATTGCTCTTTTCGTCTAAACGATAACAGCGAGACATAACAACGATAATATAGTATTTTGCCGCGGGCTTTGCAGCATAGTTTTTTCTTACTTGTCCTTCCTTTAATATTTCTTATCGATGTGATATAGCACTAACGTAAAAAAATACAATTCTTTTTAACAAAACTATGACATAGATCGAAACTTTAAATCATAAGATTAGATCAATAACTTGCTTCGTTAATAAATATTGTCTCGAAGCGTATCGAAGACCTCAATCCGAAATTTAATTTAATTAGCGGTGAAGTAAGCCATCTGCCTCTTATCGATTTGGTGTACAGATGGGCTGCGACCCAAATGTCCAAGTGTTAACGAGCAGATATGAAAGCCAGGTAGAAGACACGTGCTAATTTT
Source organism: Notodonta dromedarius (assembly GCA_905147325.1). NCBI lineage: Eukaryota > Metazoa > Arthropoda > Insecta > Lepidoptera > Notodontidae > Notodonta > Notodonta dromedarius. The sequence continues at coordinate 7,529,678 of LR990160.1, read as the reverse complement.
GAATTAAATTAAATTAAAGACGTACTCAGAACTTTTTATCCTAAGGATAAATCCTAATTGATTGACCTATACAATCTTAGATTATTTTTAATTATACAGCTGTATTAAATGACAATATTGAATTCCCTGTACTTATATGAGACGGATGTGTTTTTGTTATTGATTTTTCTTAGCCCAGATTTATCTTAAAATAATCTCTACATACGGAAGGATATTAGATATCAAGTCGAGATGTTCATCGAATCGAATGTCGAATGTTGTCTGTTACGGTGGTAGAGCCATTCTGTAGCCGACTGACTACAGCTTATATACGGGCTGATTCAACCGGGGTAGTACCACCATATCACGGAAGATCGGCATAAATTAGCTATTGTAGCTGCGTTTCGTACGAAGAGCGAGAGAGTTGGAAAGCCCAACCCCTTCCCCATGCCTACCCTCTCACTCCCTTCAGGTCACAGCGTGCGAGCAATACCAATGGTTACCAATGGTATTGCTCGCACTGTATAGGCGATTTAATAATATTAGCAACAAGCATCTAAAGGTTACCATAATTGGTTAACAATAGGCGGGTCGTTTGCTGACTTTGCTACATTAAAAAAACTTAGTAGGCTTTAGAATTTGCTTTCACTTCAGTCTAGATGACGTTCGCCGGGACTTACAAATGGCGCGAAGCTTGTTCCAAGACTTACCTTTGTCCCACACCTTTTCTCGAATTGTTTTTATCATTCCGGCTTTCCGGCTTATCCTGTTACAGTCGATCGGCCTTTTCTTATGCCCAGATATGTTTCATGTCATACTACACTGTAATCGGACCAAGGTTTATTTGACAGAATGATTTTAAAGTAACAGCAGTGATAGCCGATCGGTTAAGCACGTGTCTTGCGGGCACCAGGTCCTGGGTTAAAACCCCGGCTCCCATCGATTCTAAATGAAATAAATTGTAAGGTACTTGTTATTTCTAGCTTTTAAGGGCACCCAGGTTTTTTGGAGACGGTTCAATTTTTTTTTAATGGATTTTCCATAAACACAGTTGTTATTAGATACTCGGTCGCGGTTGTTTTATTGTGCAGGCCACATCCTGTGTCAACAGAGCCTTATCAAATACCTATATTTATAGTAGTTATGAAAGGTGGACGAAACATATGGATTTTTTATAATAATATTGATGTTAATGATTTTGTAATAAAGACTGTGGTATGTAGAAGATAATCGACTCTATCTCAATTCCGGTTAGTTTTATTATCTAATTACACACATGAATTTATGATTTCAAATTATGCATTAGGTAGCTAAATATTTTGTTGTACCGCAGAACTGGCAACGCTCTCCGTTTGAACATGAATGGATTGAAATATCGAAATCCATTTTATTAGGTAGGTACCTATTCCATGTAGTCTATTATTTTTCGTATATCTTGGTAGGCACGCATTCAATGTGACTTATTTACAGTCAATTTTTCCTTAAATTTGTTAAAGAAAGAGTATTATTACGTTAAAACACGGTTTTCAATTTCGGTTATTCAAAACCTAACATATCGATCAATTTTAGTCATATAGAATCATAGCGAGGAATTAAAAAGGAACCCTCGTGGTACAATCAACCCTCTAATATTCGCACCCTAAAATGTGTGCCAAACTGGTCACTGTGTTGCTCAGTATTCTATGAGGGGTGGGTTACACTGACTCTGTACGAGTTTCATATCGATTACAAAACAGCTGCACTAAAATCGTACGTGGGAATACAAAAAGGAGCGGATAGTTGTTTTGTTAATAACTAGCGACCCGCCCCGGCTTCGCACGACGCAAATAAATGAGTTTATTTACGACATCACATTATATATATTATGCATGGATTTAATATATAAGTATTTCTCTTGAATCACTCTATCTATTTTAAAAAACTGCATCAATTTCCGTTGCGTAGTTTTAGAGATCTAAGCATACATAGGGACAGACAGACAGCGGGAAGCGACTTTGTTTTATACCATGTATACTATGTATTGTAATTTCTTGTTTGAGATAGTCATATTTTTATTATTTTAGTGTCCACAACAGCTTCAGTCTTTTTCAATTTTACCTAGTTCCTTAAAAAACTACAACAAGAAAATTTAATTTAATTTATTTGTCCTGGTAACTCTTTTGTAAAGTATAGGTAGGTAAAATCTTTACCAATTAATCGAGTTTCCTATCTTAAATTTTCTATTGTTTTTATAATTACCTACTGTCATATTTAGGCACAACTGTACTTAAAACTGTGACATCGAAGTCTCATAATCCATTGTCAGCATCAATTTGTTATTGTTACAATACCCACTTTTCAGTTTGCTCGTAATATACCTACATTGTTTTCTACTCTCTGTATTCTATCGCATCGGAAAATTTCAAGCTTCGACATTTCATTCTCTTGAATTCGTGATAGCGTTTGACATTTGATTTCAGTCCGCCCTTGTTGAATATTTGAACCGACGAGTGATTGAAAAATGTACCAGCAGTAGAGGCAAGGCAGTATCATGTGATACAGAGATTTAGTCCTACTAATATTATAAATGCGAAAGTTTGTGAGTGTGGATGTTTGTTACTCTTTCAGGCAAAAACTACTGTACGGATTTGGATGAAATTTGGAACACAGATAGTTTATAACTGGGATTAACACATAGGATACTTTTTATATCGATAATCGCGAATTTTTTTGTTAAGTTTAGTACTACGCGGGTAAGTCGGTGGGCACAGGTAGTTTTTAATATTTGCATCCGGTTTTATATGAATCGTTGGATGGAAGTGAACTAATATAGCTAAAAAGCAAGGAATGTAGAGGCCTATTGATGAATCCTAGTGTTAACTGACCTCAGGTCGTGCTCTATCCCGCTGGACAAGTGCCGCCGTGCTGATATTCTTACTAAAGAGGAATAATTAATTAGAATATTTCCACCAGTCTGCCCAACAAAAGCTGAGTATACGCCAAAGGAAACATCAGTTAAATTATGCTAAATATTTGGAGTGCTCAGTTGTTTTCTTACATAACGAAATTGAACGATTAAAAACTTAGAACCGAGCGAAAGGTTAGACACGAAATAAAGGGCATAGATAATACGGCTGGGCATGGAAACAATTCCAAACTTGTCTTAATTTCGCGAGGGCGAAGGGTACGATCTAGGACAAAGCTGTAGCCGTCGCTTCCAGTGTCAAAATATTAAGTCGGTGAAAAGAAAAGTTGGGTAAATCGAGTATTGTAGCCGCCGTAATGGCGAAGCACCCTAACTTTCCTCTTCCAAGCGCCGCGCGGGTCGCCTATACAGTTTCGTGAATAACACAAGATACTGCCGGCCGCCGGGAAGCGTCAAGCCGTTTGAGATTTTTACTGAACTAGCTTATTTACATTTACTAGCTGACGCTTAGGATTAGGCAAATCAGTTCTTGCTATCAGAGAGATAAGTTTCTATGAAGTAGTTAACTCATTTTCTGTTACTTCAAGTTAAAATATATCTTAAAACTAATCAGTTAGTCCCTGAAACGTAATGTTGATTAAGGTAAGTATCACTACATAGTATAAAACAAAGTCGCTTCCTGCTGTCTGTCCCTATGTATGCTTAGATCTTTAAAACTACGCAACGGATTTTGATGCAGTTTTTTTAATAGATAGAGTGATTCAAGAGAAATGTTTATATGTATAATACATGCATAATATAGTAGAGAAACACTGATAATTTTAGAGCCGTGCGAAGCCGGGGCGGGTCGCTAGTATAATATATAACGACACTTGAGCATAATCACACGCTGATTGAATTCAATCTACTAATTACTGGAGTAATATCAAGCATGCATAATATATTCGCGCCTCAGGGGCTTCCTTCCTCACACATCATACCTGCATTTGAATCATTAATAGGCGAGCATAGCTAAACATATATGGATATTACTGCCAAAACCGATGGAACGTTATGTAAATATGTACCCGCCTTATACGGGATGAATACCTATACAAATTCATAACTATAAAATCGTAATAAAACACGAACATTCCCATCATTTACGAGCCCTCAGCAGTAAATTCAGTTTGGCTCAGATTCATGATCACTGATACTGTGAAATAAAATTTAATTGTCTTTACTATATACTTATATACTTACACACTTCTACAATTAACTATTATATAAAATTATAATTTAGCCCTTTTGACGTCCCACTCCTGGGCACGGGCCGCCCCTCAACACGAGGGGGATTCAGGCCATAATCTATTACGTTACTGAAATATTTGTTTGTACAGAAATCTTGAAAAATTGATGGACTATAATGGTTGGTAACAAGTATGGTTTTGTGAGTTGATCAGCTTGTTATTTCCGATTGTTAAATAAACTCTTCAAGATATTTTCACCACGCTAATAGCAATCGTTTGTTGGCGTACCATTCTGATGGATACCTACCCCTTGCTATCCATAGGCTCGTTAAAGCCTGATAACCATCATAAAGATGATCAGTACGCAGAATCGTCCTTGGTCGCCTAAAGCATAATAAGCAGTTTGGTATGATTGTCTACTTCCGGAATATAGTAATAAGGGACCATAGAGCTAGTAGCATTAAATAAAAATATAAAAAAAATTTCCAAATGCGTGTTGTAGGTAATAAAGTTTATATTACATGTACATATTTTTAAATATAAAGTTTCGGTGTGTGTGAGTTCGTAATTCTTCTTTTCAACTTATTGTGTCCCCAGATAGTTAACTTTAATTGGAACCGGTAGGTGAAGCTGTGGGGAAATCTAGTACTTAATAAAATAATAATCGTGCTTTTCTATTTGTAATTGTAGAATATATAATGGAGAGAGTGACTAGACGATATTTACTAGACTACTGAACCCTAATACAAGTCCGGCCACGCGCCGCACAGCTACCGATAAAGCCTTTAACTATTTCAACTTGACTTACTTTTCACGAGCGAGTTCACTTCGTACCGGCGTTGTTTAGAATAATGTCCACTCAAGCGTCTTATAATGACAGTTACTACTAATGTTTCTTGATATGGGTTCGGACGGTGACGAGTCCATTTGCGTATAATGTTCGGGCATTAGGCAACACCTTTGACTAACTCTCGACTATTGGACAAGGATAACGTATAAGCCTTGTCTGTCTTTTGATGTGGATGTAGGTCAGTAACCTGAGCTATCTCTATCTACTTTATTGGAGGTGGCCTTATTTGCTTCGTACAATATTTATTAGGTTACAATGTTGACAAGTTAATAAAGGTCAGGAAATTTCGGGCTTTATCGGCAGGACACTTTACGAACATGTATTTAGGTATTATTTTCGATGATACTGGGAAAATAATATTTAAGAAGCTATTCGTAAGCTATCGAACTCTATGTATATTTTTGATACAATATAAAAATTGTAACAGTTATTGAAAAAATAACGAAATTCGGTGTAAAATGTACATAGGTCAAAGTCAAAGTCAAAGCTTTTATTTTGTTTAGGCCTACGGGGGCACTTACAATTGTCAACTTTTTTTTTTTCTTATATCTACAACCGGATCGGAAAGGGACCTCGACTGAGAAGATCCGGCAAGAAACTCAGCGGGCTTGTCTTTTTACATTTTATGATAATACTAGCTGTGCCCACCGACTTCGTCCGCGTAGTATTTAATTTTATTTTATTGACAAAGTTTCATACAAACTTTCATCCGCTATTTTATCCCCTTGGGGGTAGAATTTATCAAAATCCTTTCTTATCGGATGCCTACGTCATAACATCTACCTGCATGCCAAATTTCAGCCCGATCCGTCCAGTGGTTTGGGCTGTGCGTTGATATATCACTATGTCAGTCAGTCAGCCAGTCACCTTTGAGTTATATTATATTTGATTAGTAGGATTTTTTTACATATGTACCTACATTATGTCTTAAATCGTAGGTTAATTATTTAAAACAGTTGGGTGTTTGACTAATATCGAATATAGACTAGTTCTTTAATGATATGACATGATAATATTATATTAAAAAAAAAAACCAAAAGATTGCAAAGATATTCGCCCCTAAAGTTCGCTTCATTTACTAATGTATGACGTCATACGTTAGAGTATTGTTTCGAAAGTTTAAACGTCTGTTCTTTTGCCATTTTATGACATTTTAAATAATTGTTCAATAAAATAAATATTTGGTTGTCATAATTTTAATAAAATTTGTTAATGTACCTAACTAATACGACGACAAAGCAAAACTGCCTTTCAGAATTAAAAGTTGGCTCGCGTCGTTACTAATTTCTTCGATTAATAGTTACTGAGTAGTTACGTTTTCGATTGGAGCCACGGCGGCGCGGCGGGTTATTAATGTTAGCCAAGTTTTTTTTATTTAACCCTGTAATAGCAGCGGGCCCGGGCAGCGCGCGGGCACCGCACTCCCACCGTTTCCGGGGGAAAAGTACAAAGTACTTAAACATTAAACCGCATGCCTCGGGAGTTCGCTCAGGTACGTTACTAAGTAGGGGAAAAGGGGATGTATTGTCGGACCTTAATTATGAAATTAATGAATAAGGCGCTGCCACTGCAAAGTATCTACTCTGGAATTTTTACAAACGCAGAATGTGTTTTTTTTTAATTGTTAATGTACAAGAAAAATAAGTACCTATGCATTTTTTACACGAAAAGGAGTCTAATTTAAAGATCGATTACTGAATTAGGTACCTACGTCACATGTGATTAAGTCTCGTAGTGATCCCGTATTAATTAATCGATCTCAAGTCTGAGAGCGATCTTGGAAATGTCATTCCAGTACGAACGTCAGAAGCGTACTTAAGATGACTCTCAGATTTGAGATAGATTTATTAATACGGCTCTAAAATGTGTTTATGTGTACAAATTAATGCACTAATGCCTACCTCCGTACGAAGTGCCTGTCTCTCCGGGGGACGCAGACGCTATCGAATCAAAACTATATAATGTATTTACTGCTAGCTAAAACTATGCTGTACAAAACATACATGGCACAAAAAACTACTTGAAAATATTCGCACAAGGAAATTGCTGATAACTCTTGCAAAATAAAACTAGAGAAAAAGAGAATATTCTTTAGCGTCGGAGACATTTTACACCGAGACATCTTATTACCTTTACCGTCGAAGTTGCGTTTTTAATTTTCAGCCTGGCTCGTTTTAAAAGCGTTTTCATTACGAACATAAATCTTAGCGTGAATGGAGTAGTGTGTTAGGAGTTCTCGTATATCCACGCCTCTACAGACATGTAATAATGTGGGTCCGATTTCCCATTTGTAAAGAAAAAGGGGAATAATACAACCGTTTCGTATCCCGCACACTGTTAACGTCGGTCCTGTGTCGGGAAGGATGCTCACCGTTAGCTAAGTAGTACGACTTTCGATAACAACAAAGGTACCGTAACTAAAATCACGTTTAGTTCGCGTCTAAGTGGTTGTGTCGCGCTCAAAACGGTTTGATAATCGAGTAGACATGGCAGATTGCTTTCCCGCCGGATGAGCGCTCGCTGCGTCAGTCTCGTTAGTTTCCAACATTAGTATACAGGCAGGGTTACTTATCATTCGACGTGTTCCTTGCAGGGAGAGATAGAGGAGCTTTAATTTAACAAATCTGACCCCTCTGTATATTCCACGTTGTTTTCTAGTTATTTCAACAATTGTAATTATTCAATAAAGACCCCCAAAACTTAACTTAAGGTGAAGGCGCCTGTCCGCCCGCGAAATTCAAAATTTTCGAGTATTTTTATAGTTTATTCAAAATCTGAAAACATTAAAGACAACATTTTGTGATTTGCGAAAAACACAGTATGCAGTGCGTTTTTTAATACATTTATTTGACTCTAAATATTATCACGGTGGATATGATACTAGTAAATCACTAAATATACAAAAATTGCCAGATTATCTGGATAGCTGTCGTTCTTGAAATGTTTTAGTGTAAGTTGGATATATTAATAAATGCACTGCACACGGTCTTTTTCGCGAATTACAAAATGTGTCATTTATTATTGTCAGATTTTGAAAAAATTCTAAAAAACCTCAAAAAAATTGAACTTCCCGGGCTAGATGGGCGCTTTAGCCTTAATTACTTATTGATAAGAAAAAACTTGTTGAATGAGTTTTAGGTGCTTATTAATAAATCTATCTCGAGTCTGAGAGCGATCTGGAAATGTCAATGTTGGAAATGTTATTCTTATGTCATACAAGCACAAAATGACATGTCAGAAGCGTACTTACCTAATACCGCTCTCAGACTTGAGATCGTTTTATATACGGGCTTTAAGTAATTCTATATTATTATGAAGTTACTAGCTGTGCCCCGCGACTTCATCCGCGTAGTATTGGATTATTGGGTTAAAATGTATCCTATATGTTAATCCCGGTTATAATCTATCTGTGTTCCAAATTTCATCCAAATCCGTTCAGTAGTTTTTGCGTGAAGGAGTAACAAACATAAATGCGAAAGTTTTAAATATACATCCACACTCACAAACTTTCGCATTTATAATATTAGTAGGATTTTTGACAAAATTGAAAGGTATATTCATCACATAATGTCCTAAAATACGTATCAGTTTGAGGTTGAGCTCAAACGGATCACACACTTTGTAAATATCTAGAACAAAGTAGTGGAGAAAAGTAGTTTTAAATGTTAGCCTCTTTATCACACCCTGTAAGGAACTAGTCAAATTATCAATAACCCTGAATTATCAATGCTCGTTGGTGTTGTAGATTTGTATTAACACGCTATTGTAGAATGTTATACCTATGTGAATACAATTAAATGCCTCGTCCATATTACGCATCGTTGTAGTGGACCAGTGAGACGAGCGGTATACCCAATGAACAAGTAAGTAGGTACTAGAGACACCACGGTACACGAAAAATATAAAAATATAGGCATTGAAGGTAATGATAATCTGTGGTAAATGTCTTGGTGTTTATCGAAGCAAGTTGAAAATGTCAGTTGCCGTCCGGCCAAGCTGTTTGGTACAACAGGATTAAGTTGAAGCTGAGATTCTTCGCTGGAGATCCATTCATTTGGCCTATAACTGAGTGGATTTGGAGCTCTTTGTTAGTGATCGGGCCGACAGACTCCTCGGTCGCGGCGCCGCGCACCGTGACAAATTCCCTCCACCGGCTTTATTAATGGCTTATGGGATTAAATATACATCTTATTTTAATACTACTTTGATACCTTTATACGTGCAAAAGAAAATGTTCCTGAAATCGATTATTTATAAGATTTAGTTTTTGTAAATCAGTATTGAAGGAAGTGTACTCACAAGACATGAAGGATGAAAATGAAAGGTATCCTAAAATATTATTATTGGATTTTAAGAAGAAATGTGTCGTATGTACATACGTAGTTGTATGTAGTACTTACAGTGCTAGCAATGTATGCTAAAATACCTCTTAATGTAATAATATGTATGTCTGTTACATCACCCATGTGGTCATATTTCTATATCATGGTTACAAAGAAGCTTCGCTTAAAAAAATGGAATCCCAAATCACAACGGTCCTGTTGAAATGTTCTCTGGAGCAACCGCAATTATTAAATGATTTAACATTCACGTGTTTACAAAAGAAAATTACGAAAAAATTGAACCGACCGTCTACTTACATATACAAATTAGTTCGCCGTTTCAAAATTATTAAAAGAATAACAGCTGGCGGGTAAGTAGCGATTTTGCATAACGAATTTGTAATCTTCAATAAAAAATAAATTTAGGCGGTTCCGGCGCTTCGCGTCACGGACCAGGCGTTGGGTGTGCGGGATTTGAAACAATTATAATGACATACATTGTTCTACAGCTTATTGCTTACCCACATGAAGAATGAGAATTTTATAGAAATTGTGCGGATACCGTTTGGGACGGTTTATTGAGGACATCTTGGCATTCTGCACAGCTTAATGCGATTGGGATTCATGCCACAGAAATACCAACATTAGGCTAGTGGGTCAGAGACCCCTTTCCTAAACTCGTTAAAATCTAAGAGCATTTTAAGGTAGCATGTTAATGGTGTTTGTTTTTACCTATGTGACTTTATCTAGAAAATAATTTTGATTTTGGCAAACGTACAGACGTTTACAAATTCGAAAATAGTACCTACTAGCCAGTAAAGACGACATAATCTTATTATTAGTTTTAGCTAACTTGCATAGTGTATATATTCGTATTCGCTTAAAATTAAAAAAAAGAATTGGTCCTACGAGTTGAATATATTCTTTTTTGCCCGACGAACACACCAACTCTATGATCCTAAACTAAGCAACTAAGGACTGGGGGTGATCCCAGTGACACCCAGACCTGGATAAATTACGAAAAGTCAATTTCCGAAACGTGCCCCGGCGGGAATCGAACCCACAAATACCACGTACAGTGAGCCGAGTGGCCTACGCTCGAACCACTGCGCCAACCGTTTGTCAAAGTAGCGTAATATAATATTATACTAGCAGCCACAGCTTGACCGCAGCACACTTGAGCAACTTGATCCAAGTCGATGTAACTCTTCTATTTCTATATCTGTACGCCTGCCTTCCTTGACATCTGCAAGAGACGGCACTTGAAACTTCAGTACGTTTATTATGTTTATTTAAAGATCAAACATCCCTTGAACCTCCACTTAATACTTCTACTTTGATATCAAATTGTAACTAAATTAGTTAGAACTTATATACGATAAGCGTTTATGTAAGACTTGCGGTACTTAATTGCGGGTTGGTTCTCGTCGATTTTGAAACAGTTTATAGATTTTTATAGTGAGTAATAGGTACATCATTGCCTGAGTACACCTATACCTTCTCTCTGTTACATTCCCATTGCTTCAGTTTTTAACCCCCGACGAAATAAGAGGGGTGTTATAAGTTTAACATGTGTATCTGTATGTCTGCTTGTGGCTTCGTAGTGCCCAAGCGGATAAATTGATTTTAATTTAGTGTTTTTTTGTTAAATAGGTATTCTGATCGAAAGTGTTTTTAGCTATGTTTCATAAAAATCAGTTCAGCCGTTTGAAAATTATCAGCTTAAAAAGTCGTCACATCGGGGGTTTTATAAATGTTCAATTATAGTTATTTACTCATAAAGATATAAATAAATAACAAAGATTCCTTTGGATATACGTATAATCATTTCACATTATAATTCTTCAAAGATTAGGCAAAGGTAGGTAATATGTGTGTAATTGCTGGAAAAACCACGATACCGTGTGCGGAGTCAGAAGAGGACGAAACAATAGCAGTAAAAGTAAAGCGAGCCATTATTTTTTTCAAGATCCGCGGAATTTCGGCAAAAATATAGAGTTTAATAACGCTTATATAAGCCAAGATTGCCCTTTGAAGATCATGATTATCCCTCTGAGGCATCAGAGGCTAAGAACTTACGAGCTATCGGAATTATATGTATACGATATATAACTTAATTTCGCCGAAATGTATATTTCGAATTTAGCTCTCCGACCTCCTTGTCAATATGGTACCATTCACAGGATTGCTATTATATGCGACCTACCTACCTCAAACTCCTGTACAAATAAACAGGCTGATAATATCCCCTCAACTTGGCATCGCCGAAACTTGGGTAATAAATGGAAACATTACCTATCTAATTACATTTGTATTGGCCTAAATTACCAACCTGTTTCGCGAAATAACGAACCTACCAAGTCTGTTTATTGCAAACAATAGCGGGATAATTTTTGCTAAGTACATATTGAAATTTGAGTCGTGTGTAGTTATTATTTATACAGTTAGTACTTGTTATCTTATTTTTATTAAACAATGTCGGCAAACAATCGTACGTCCCGCCTGATGTTAAGCAGTTACCGTAGCCTATAGATACTCGCACGTTGCCGACCTCAAGGGTAGTGGGAATTGGAATAAAGGGAGGGGGAATAGGGGTGCCTTTATTAATACCTATAAAGTTACTACTTACTTTGGAGAAAAATATTGTGTGTCTGTTTCTATTAACCACGGTCTATTGACCTACTTTTAAAAATGTAGTCAAAATAATGGAATGTGTTAGCTTAAAGAAAATTGAAAATAGTAGAGCGGTTCTCCTTACATTAGTGAATATAAATATTTTAATAAAGTATTTAAACAAACCTTACCAATAGTTAATTATGTAGGTATATATTTTATTTATGCAACATAATTCCGTACTTCCGACGGATTTTTCCTCAGCAGCTATCTTTTTCTAGTCAGCGTTCAGACACGCTCGTTGCTATACCAACACGCATGTAACCTGTGAGGGGTAGGCAGAGTTGCACTGTGTACCCTCATTTATTTTAGTCTGACTGTGTGGGCGAGCCCTGCGTACGTTAAACTACGTTCCACCCAACCGGTCTTCAGTGATTATACCTAATACAGCGTGTATACCTATTACCTAACCCAGATTCCTAAAATACGTTCCTTTGTGATATAATATCGCATTCAATTAGTCGAATTACGAGCAGTGTGTAGTCTCGCCGCCGAGAGGCGGTTTTCGATAGACATTGATTACCTCAGTGCAAACATATTCGGCTTGGCCTACGTCGCCGCGTCGGCTCCCTTATATGTACCTACAAATTAATAATGAATTCGGTTCCACGCAATTTGCCGTCATGTGGTTTATGGTTGTATAATGACATGTGCATGCCCACATGTATATTGCGGATGTAGTCATTGAAGGCTTCGTGGGACGTGTTGCAACGAATTGTGGGCTAGGACGATTTAACCAGTGGACGCGCGATCTTGCCTTTCTCACGTACCAAGAATCATTAGCCTTGGTCGTTAATACGCTGCCTACTTAGAGTACTACTTTTGATAAACAAAAGCGCTGCAACTGTCTAAATAAGTTACTAATACAGATATTATAACAGTGCAACAATAGCTCCTCCCCGTGCGATTTTTTTTAAACGTGTTTTTATACTGTATCGAGTGCAGTGGTTTTATTGTCCTAGATTGTGGATCGACATGTACTATGTAACGGTCAGTACTCAAATGTAGTTTACGTTAGTGGTGTCCTAGAGAGCATGTATAGATTAAGACCATCAGTCATAGCGGTGCCATGTACCGTGAAGTGTATGACGACCACTATAACCGTGCTGTTGAACAGTTTAAGTTTTTTTCGGCTAGCATTTAGGCACCTCATGGTACCACCGCCATGGTAGCGCCGCTTAAAATAACCATATCTTTACCAACAGGTTGCAACAGTAATGCATAGTATCCATTGATATGCCGCGGCATCCTTTTAGCATGCCTGCATGCATAAATGTCGAGTCCGTTGTTAGTATCATTTGTATCGTCGTGCTTTTTCCTGAATTTTCCAGGCCTGAAATAGGGCACACGATGAAAAATAAACGCAAGTTGTATCTTCCTTATGACCATAGCAACCAAATACGAGTTCTAAGACTAAGCTTAGAGATTTTAAAGTGGCGTTTCCAGGCCGTGGCGTTGTCTTAACGGTGAGCCGGGTGAGCGCTCTTTCACTATTACGTCATAATAGCGCTGCCTAATCATTGACATGTAATATTCTAGTTCATATTGATTCTTCAAGCGACCACGAAACGTGGTGCGTGCGGAGCAGAACACAATTTTATATAGTTTTTAAGTAACATAGTTCAACAAACATAACAAAATGAGGGAAATCGTGCACATTCAGGCTGGACAATGCGGCAACCAGATCGGAGCCAAGTTCTGGGACATCATCTCCGATGAGCACGGCATCGACCCCACCGGCGCCTACCATGGCGACTCGGACCTGCAGCTGGAGCGCATCAACGTGTACTACAATGAGGCCTCCGGCGGCAAGTACGTGCCGCGCGCCATCCTCGTGGACCTCGAGCCCGGCACCATGGACTCGGTGCGCTCGGGGCCCTTCGGACAGATTTTCCGCCCCGACAACTTCGTCTTCGGCCAGTCCGGCGCCGGCAACAACTGGGCCAAGGGACACTACACCGAGGGCGCCGAGCTCGTCGACTCTGTATTAGACGTTGTACGCAAGGAAGCCGAGTCATGCGACTGCCTACAAGGTTTCCAGCTCACACACTCGCTCGGCGGCGGCACCGGCTCCGGCATGGGCACACTCCTTATTTCCAAAATCAGGGAAGAATATCCCGATAGAATTATGAACACATACTCGGTCGTACCCTCGCCTAAAGTGTCAGACACAGTAGTGGAACCCTACAACGCCACACTATCAGTCCACCAGTTAGTAGAAAACACAGACGAGACCTACTGTATCGACAACGAGGCCCTGTACGACATCTGCTTCCGCACGCTCAAACTATCCACACCCACGTATGGCGACCTTAACCACCTCGTGTCGCTCACCATGTCCGGCGTGACGACGTGTCTGCGGTTCCCCGGCCAGCTGAATGCGGATCTCCGCAAGCTGGCCGTGAACATGGTGCCGTTCCCGCGTCTCCACTTCTTCATGCCCGGCTTCGCGCCGCTTACGTCACGCGGCAGCCAGCAGTACCGCGCCCTCACTGTACCCGAGCTGACCCAGCAGATGTTCGACGCCAAGAACATGATGGCGGCGTGCGACCCGCGCCACGGGCGCTACCTGACCGTGGCGGCCATCTTCCGCGGCCGCATGTCCATGAAGGAGGTGGACGAGCAGATGCTCAACATCCAGAACAAGAACTCTTCGTACTTCGTCGAGTGGATCCCGAACAACGTGAAGACCGCCGTGTGCGACATCCCGCCACGCGGGCTCAAGATGGCGGCCACGTTCATCGGCAACTCCACCGCTATCCAGGAGCTGTTCAAGCGCATCTCGGAGCAGTTCACCGCCATGTTCAGGCGCAAGGCTTTCTTGCATTGGTACACCGGCGAGGGCATGGACGAGATGGAGTTCACCGAGGCCGAGAGCAACATGAATGACCTGGTGTCCGAGTACCAGCAGTACCAGGAGGCCACCGCCGACGAGGACGCCGAGTTCGACGAGGAGCAGGAGCAGGAGATTGAGGACAACTAAGCGCCCCACTACCCGCAGCCACTCCCACTCGGGCGTCCGGCGCGTCATACGGACGTCTTTTCATTTGCATAGTATTTCAACATAATTTTATACTGTCGTTAACTTAATTTATCTTACGTAGGTAGTCCCCTACGCATTGATGACGTCTACATTCCCGTGTTTCCTTGACCGAAGGGCGACTCTCGGATGTTTGTATGAGTAAACAGGTTCCGCCAGCGACGTGGGCCCTTCGCCGACACCACCGCGCAGTGCTGTCGCCACACTGTCGACACTAAGGAAGAGATCTTTTTTTTTGATAAGGCTGAACTATTTTTTAACGCCTAATTTTTAATTAATACATACTCCAGAATAATGATTTTATATTATTGGCTTTTTTACTAAAAAGCTAGTACAACATTTCGAATTCGATCAAACGTTTTTAATTATGTTCTGAGTAATAATAAAACTACAATATTCCATGGTACATTTACCCCCTGACCGAGAATACTTTTGCTCGATTATTAACAATTACGACGCGCGTCAGCGATACGAATGAATTTATCAGGTGGAAACAATAATATCGTACGAAAAATATGTTGCATGGGTTTATTTTTAACGGACATGAATCTGTTAAAACAACCGAATAATCAATTAGGTTGCTACGGAATATAATTAGAGCGTTTAAATATGAATATGCTCCGCTGTTTCAAAAAGAAATTAATTACCTATTACAGTTAGGTCAATGTTCTTTTCATCGATGTGAATATTGATTTAACCTTTGCCAATATAAATGAAAGCGTTTCATTTCAATACCTACTCGACATGTATGTGCTTAAATTGTACAAAACAATTACCTACTTCTGACATTTGATGGATGTCCTGTATTACTTTCATGGAAACCATTTTCGTTTAAAGTGTTTTCATTATTCAAGAGAAATAAACATTTGTTTAATACTCCCAGTTTCGTATCTTATTTGTACCGTTAGAAGAGTAATTTAAGCGAATTGTTAGAGAGCAGTGGTGGCACACAAACAAGGCGTTGCTTAGTGAAAAGGTCTCCGGCGGGTGCGTAATCTTTTCTCCATGTACCAAATCCTACCCTATTACCCTTAACGGTATTCTTATTAGGGGATCTTCGCTCAACCGCTCGTCCGTCGCGGCCGCGCCCTCGCTCGCACACACGCACAATAACAACTTTATTTCATTTAAAATCTCTCCTTGAATATCAATGGATGGTTTAATAAATGCGTCGGACGTCGTCCGTGGGCTCTGGCCGGGCGTCAGGTAATTCTAATTACAACATTCCGTTGTCCCATTCGTCCGGTCCTCTTCCTTATACTGCACCTTCTATAGAAAATTCCATCCAGTGTTATATGACACCACCTCGGATAATTTGCCTCGTTTACACTGAGTCTGGAAAAGACCGTGCGTATATTATATGGATAGTTTATATCTACAAAATGTCCTTGGGATAGAAACGCTTTATAATACGATAAAAATATTGCCCTCCAAACTTACACGTGCTTGTTACCCCTTCATATTATGACCCTATATATACCCAAATGGTTTCTAAAGGGATCCTACTGCTGTCGACCATACCGCCATTCTTTTGAATTATTTTATATTGCCCCTAATTTTTGAATAAGAACCGGTTAAATAAATCTGCATTAAGCTATGAATTAAGAGATAAGAACTGCGCAGAAGCTGTGACGATGTAAAATACTGTTGTAAAATTATTGAATGTGGATGCTGGCAATATTTATAATACGACGCAATTCACCCCCTGGTGCTCAAAAGGACAGCTGTACCTTCTATTTGAATTGTTTCTATTGGTACATCTGGAGACAAACAGGACCTTCAGGACGCGTTTCTACACAAAGAAGTGGAGATTCTTTTTTACTTACACGCACGAAACGCCCCGGCGAAACACCGCACTTTGCATAATAAAAAAATAATAAGCCGCAATAATAATAATTGACGTTAGCGTCAGCTCGTGCTGACTATCTGTATTCAGATGTTTGTATTCGCCATTTCAGTTGGCGTTCATGACAAATAATTATTTGAATATAACGATAAAACGCCTTAAGCGTGGGGATTTAAGTAGATGCTTATTACTTCCTTAATAAGTAGGAATGAAAGGTTACGCATTTAATTTCACAATCTGATTTACTTTTTTATCCGTCAGCAAGAGAAAGCAAATCATGTTTTTATTGGATTTACTTACTTAAATAAATTGTTTTCTGAAAGCGCTTTAGCTTAGTGTGGTGAAACAAGCAGACGTCGAATGAATGCCCTATTTATATTGTACCTCTCCAAATTCTTTGGAGTGAGAATACTAATTAGATACGTTAATTTGTAGGTCCTCACTGCGATACTCTTCATTAAACGATTCAACTTTTATGAATTAAGTACGAGTATTGCTCATAAAATAACAAAATAAACGACCCCAGTAATGTTTAATAACGTAGGTCGATGTGATGAGCGGTAATACGAGAGCACAGATAGTCGAAGCCATTGCTACGGTATCATTGGGCCATGACTGTCTTTGCCTCAATTCTGGACCCAGGGGACACCCGAGAAATCAATTTGTACCGCGTCGTCGTCATGTAAAATAAAGGGATATAAAGAGAAGCTTCTACAAATGTGTTTCTGAGATAAATAATAACGATAAAGTCCCTCGATTTGACCCACCGAGAAGATTCTTTATATAACGCCTTATCTTATTGTACTCGAGCCCCACACAAAAAAGACCATTGGGAAGCTTTTGTTATTTGTAGAATCGAACTTGTATGTACGGTGGGCCCCGATGATAGGTACCTACATAAACAACAATCTCATTTAATCCGATCATACTTTAAGGTTTAGCGTAATAGGTAGACTCTATTCTACTGGTATCCAACCTTTTATACGAATGCGATTTATGGTACAGTTTACCTTACATGTTGTTTATATAGAGCTATTCAAATAATACTGTATATTGTATAATACTAGCTGACCCGGCAAACGTTGTTCTGCCATATAATTTTTTTGCTGGGTATGAAATATACTGTACGACCTTTATTCTCATTCCTACAAAATATATAGATAAAAAAGTTTATAAAAATCGGTCGAGCTGTTTCAGAGGAGTGCGACCACAAACACCGTGACGCGAGATTTTTATATATGGACAGATAATTATATAATAAGAGGAGTAACAAATAAAAAAATATATTATTGTTCAAGTATACTGATATATCACTGCCTATTCCATCTCTAATTGTTAACTTATATTTGAAAAATAATATTTACATACGAAAATCGTCCCAATGACAAGTTATAGGAAAATAGGATAAAGAAGGGCCAAACAATTTGACAATGTCAAGAACGTAAGAATATTATTTCAACAGTAACTAAATTACGGAGTAGGTAATATAATATGTGTGCAATGGGAATAAGCTTACTAAGTAAAAAAAATATATACTCCGAAAGTCAATCTCGTTGAAGTGAAAAAGTGACTGTATGTTTTTTATTTCGACATGTTCACAAGATTGAATTGAATGTTGGCAAAGTATAACAAAAGCTTCTATCGAGCCCATTCCAATTTGCTGAGCGGGACCTCTGAGATACGGCGAGGTGATCTAAAGGATAATTATATTTTTTTCCTAGTTAAATGATTTTAGTTTTCGTCTGTACCTATTGACAATTTTCTGAAGTTAGTCTCAACTTGGAATGTACAAACCAAGTCATTTGTACAGTCGTGTTTATAAGTGCAGCACTCGTAGTACTGTCACCGTTTATACCTAAAAGGTAAATTAATATAAATCATCAGGTACTCAATTAGTTAATAAAAGATTTTCCACAAAATAAAAGGTTTATCTGTTTACAATACGTATGTAATATGTACTTTACGAAATATACTTAAGTAATATATACTTAAGTATATTTCGTATGCTATCCATACGAACCCATATCGCGTTTCAAAGATGCGAGAGGTGGCTGACAAATTACATTTTTGTTGGCATGTCCCGGAATCTGAGTACAAAAGGCTCGTAAATCTTGCAATGCATTTTTCATGCTTGGTCAAGCTCGTAAAATAATAACCGAGTGGATGCTTCGATATCTATAACCCTTGATTATTTTGCGATTGACTAGCTTTTATGAATTCCCCTAGCTATATTGCTAATAAACAACGCTCGTACAGTCTTTTGAATGTAAATTGCGACCGTATTTTACATCTCTACTCCTCCAAAAAACAACTTACGTTATTCGTCCGCAGCAATTAGGATTAGGACTTAAGTGAAGTTCAGTTCAGCTCAGCTGCAAAATCTGATTAATCAGACAAAGAATAACACAAAACTTCGCGTGAGTACATTTGTTAGTTTTCGAGTAAATAGTGGTTGCACGAAAGGTGGAGTTGTGAGAAAAACATTTGGAAAGTGGAATGGAATTCAAAGCAAATGGAACTTTTCAGAGCTCAAGCTATTGTCGGTGTCGCTGTATCCTTTGTTGGCGTGTCTGTAATACGTGAAGGAGTAATGGAGCGCTCCGCGGCTGTCTCTCACACGAGCGCCGGGATCGTTTAGTTGGCTTCCATGTAGAAAGTAGTGTTCCGACATTTACCGGTGCACAATGTTATTTCATTATTTTTAATTTTCACAAAATTTTATAGTCGAGAAGAAATTCAGTTAGCTTCTAGACCTCTGAATGTATCCTGAGGAATTGTATCTATTTCTTCTTTCTTTGAAAATATGGTCAGAGTCAAGTCACAAATAACAATAC